>CM024588.1:13043608-13775235 GCA_014182565.1 Eucalyptus marginata | reverse complement strand
GCGGTTTTAGAAATAGAGAATGCAAAGTGGAAGTGATACCCATGATGATTTGTAAATTTTGTTCTTCAGTATAGGTAGATCCCAGTCAAAACGAATCTGGTCATATCAATTTTTTCGCCTTAAGTGAGAACGGACCTATAACGGCTCACGCGGGGCGAACTACTTTTTGTCTCTTGAGAATCCGCGGTTGAAAGTGGACGATGATCCGCCGGGTCAAATAATAGACTCGGAGTCCTTTACCCTATTTAAAGATCCTAGTGGGAGGCCTCACAATAGAATGGAAAGAACAAATCCCCACTCGTTCATCTTAAAACCCCACACACACAACAAAAGAGAGAAAGATGCCAATGACGTTTTCTATTTTCTTTCATGCTCAGCCTTTCCACCATCAAAGCTGCTGAATCGATCCTCAACATGAGCAGCCATTACCGCCTCAAGACTCAACCACTTTCCTCCCCAATAGCACTACCACGCCAACCTCAATCATGTTCTCGATGATCTCGTCAATAATAGCTACGCTGATAAAGGGTTCTTATTCACTTCCAGTGGAACGAGCTCAAGTGAGGCCGTCTATGGCAGCTTTATGTGGTAAAGGCGATATAGAAAGAGTGCACGGAATGCGTCAAGGATGAGCATGGAAGTCATCTCTGTGTGCCGGATGGCCAAAGTCTCTATCTTGTGGTACAGTAAATGCATGTTGCACTACTCCAACACACAATTTCACCAGGAATGTGGAGCTGAGGAAACCTCGATTTATTTATATACAATAGAGAACATAGAAAAAAATGAATCAATTTCCTGAGGCTACTGAAAGTGACGATGGATCATGCGGCAAGAGAGGCTGCTCAGCATCCTCCCAGGATGTATGGCTATTGGGAAGCCGAGTTTACTCAGCGGAAAAGTTGTACGCGTTCGCACAGTGTGTGCCTTATCTTTCCAAGAACTACTCTTCGCAGTGCCTTCGCAACGCCACATCAAGCCTCTTAAGCCTCCCAAAGGAGAAAATCGAGGCCAGGTGTTGCCCGAGTTACTTTGTCAGGTTCGAGATATCCCATTTCACTACAGGAGAACTCAAAAGGTACGGTAGAACCTCATAGTTTTTTTCGCAAAAAGTTCATTTTCATTCTTGTTACTACTAAGATTATAACAGAATTTATGTTGTTCACTTGAGCTCTGTCTTTGCTCTTCGAGATGAGTTTTTCAGCCAGCAAAGGAATTTTTCTTTCAATTCAACCACAATTAAAATATTTTTAGTTAAACTAGTCACAGCTCGTTACGGTTAGTGGAAAAAATGTGACTGTCTGAAACAGCTTTGTAATAGAGTTGGGGGATATCTTGTCTCATATATGTGCTGAAAGATGAATTTTCATTACTAGAAGGAGCCATACTTTCATGCATAAATGAAACTATTAAATCTGACTAGAAATACAGGGAAAAGCACTTTCTGTTGAAAATGTCCTCTGCAATTCTCGCTGCAGCCGTAGGATTGTCGCTACCATCTTACATGATAGTCTGGCATTTACTAAGAGGAAGAGGAAGCAGAAGAGTTCTAAGAACGGATGCTGAAAGTTTGCATAGAAGAACATCCAATTGGTAACTCGAAAACAATGCTATGCATATGGTTTTATTTTACCATTTCACTAGTCTCAAGATATCCGAACTTTCTGACTACCAGTTAGAGGCAAATTTCTGATCTCCATTCACTGCAATTTCATCTGCAAACAATAGAAGCCGCCACAAACAAGTTCTCGGATGACAACAAGTTAGGAGAAGGTGGATTTGGTCCGGTTTATAAGGTAATTAAGATTTTCAATCAGATCATTTGCTTTTGGGTTATCAAGAAGCTGATATTTGCTAATTTTCATATATAATCCTAATGTATTATCATATTGGGGTTTACAATAAAGCCTTCGAAGTTTGATAAATTTATTCTCATCCACTTTAATCAAATAGGAAAAGAAAAATTGAGATTATGCAACTAGTTCTCCTATCTCAATGCCCTTTAATCTCACATTGGTAAAAAATCAGAAGTATTATAAGATTAACAAACAATAGAATGGGGCTATTTCAGGCAAATTTCAGGTTTTTATGTCTATTCTATTATTAGGGTACACTACCTGGTGGTCAAGAAATTGCGGCAAAGAGGCTATCTAGGAACTCTGGACAAGGAATCGAGGAATTCAAGACTGAGATTGAGTTACTACCCAAGCTTCAAGACAGAAATCTAGTGAGGCTACTGGGATTCTCCATGGAAAGAGATGAAACAATTCTAGTTTATGAATACGTGTCGAAGGGGAGCCTCGACCACTTGTTATTTGGTTCGCTTCTCTTTTATCTCCTATTCACCAAGTTGACACACCAGCGTTTCAATCTAAATAATATATTTCACTCAGAGAAAATGAGAAGCAAATACAATTCTGGCTAAACAATGACAAACCAGAGATATTAGTGATAGTAGGATGTCATTATACAAACTAACGTCCTGTTATTATTCTGTTTGTTTCTCTGTTGTTATTTCTTTACATTGATGAATGCAATTTTAGAGATCGAGCATTAATGACAAAGTAGATATGGAATGAAACGAGTCACATGATAATGGAAACTGATACGAAATTTATGAAATCACCCATATGTGATGATCTAGGCATGAGCATTATGCAAGTACGAGTTCATGCAACTTACGGATTATTGTTTATGGCTTATAGATCCCGAGCTCGGTGGACAACTGGATTGGTCAGCACGTTACAAGATCATGGTAGGGTGGCGCGAGGGTTACTATACCTTCATGAAAATTCTAGGCTTCGAATTATTCACCGTGATCTCAAACCTAGCAATATTCTGCTAGATGCTGACATGAACCCAAAAATCTCAGATTTTGGTCTAGCCCGCATCTTCGATACTAATCAGACTCAAGCAAGCACAAGTAGAATCGTTGGAACATAGTAAGTTCAACATCTGCTGATCTGATTTATTACTAGCAATGAACAGTGTGCCATTAGCATTTAACTTGGAGCATTTTCCTTGAATTGCAGACTCATCATAATATGTTTCAAGCATTTTATATCCACAGTGAGACTTTCTAGGCTATCCTCTCATTTCGGTGTTAACAAATTGTGCTTAATGCAGTGGCTACATGTCTCCTGAGTATTTGATGTTTGGACAGTTCTCGATAAAATCCGATGTCTTCAGCTATGGTGTGTTAATGCTAGAGATTATAACAGGCAAAAAGAATAGCCGATTCTCCTCATTGGACTACGATGAGGGCTTGATAGGCTATGTGAGTATCTTAATACTGCACTTTCTTTTCTTTTTTTATGGCTAACGTCACTTTAACCGAAGTACAACAGTGATCTAAACAAAAGTTGCTCGTATAACTAAAAGTTCAGGTTTGGAAGAACTGGATGAACAGAACACCGTCGGAAGTTGTGGACGCTGCTTTAATTAATGCTTATTCCGTGAATGAAGTGATCAGATGCATGCATATTGGCTTGCTTTGTGTGCAAGATGACCCAGAAGACCGACCTACCATGGATATGGTTGTTCTCATGTTAAGCAGCGGCTCTATAAGCATCCCAGTGCCTCAAAGACCTTCGTTCTTCTCTCCTTGTAAGAAATACAAACGGACACCTTGTGTTCTGAACTCAGATCAATCTACCGGCAAAGAGAACCATTCTAATAGCAAGATAACGTCGCCATGGTCTGGGACTGAAAGTGATTCTTCATATGTGCCATGCCCTCAAGAAAAGGTTGGGAAGATATCATATGGTGCCCTCACCACCGGATTTCTGCACGTGAAAAGAATCACCATCTACGACACAGTCAAGAAGGAGAAGCTGGTGAATCTGGAAATTGAAGAGAAACTCTGAAGAAGATGAACTTGCGACCGACTGCTGATGGTTAACTTTACCACTTCACTTCAAGCCAGATTTTATTCGACAAGCTCAAAGTCAAAAAATAATTTTTACATTGGAAGTGACCTGATACCACAACTCTTAGACAACCTCCCAGTTATAAAAATCGGCAGTGCAATGTTACAAAGTTCATCACCCTGATCAATTATTCAACATAACTTTTTAGTTAAAAGTACTTATCGTATGTGGATACAGTGAAGGACGTGATTGATATAAGCAGTTTTCCAGGTCTGATCAGGAGACAACAACGTGTTGAGCAATCCTCCCACATTGATCTAGTCGCCTCTAAATCCATCTGTAACGATTAAGGAAAGAAATAGACTTCATTACAGACAACAAGGAACCCTTACTTGAACTTTGTTGGCTGATAAGTGTGAATGCTGGAATTATTATTATTATTATTATTTTTGTGGAAAAAAACAAGAGTTTGTTTAGGAGATTACTTTTTAGGGTTTGTTAATTTCAATTCTTGAGGATGCCACAATTCGTGTAATGTGAAATATCCAAAATATACAGATATTGACATTAGAGCTAATGTATAAGGTATTCATTTGACATCATGCACTTCAATTTTCTTTATTTTTTTGTGAAGGTTTTTGATGACGAGTGCTCTTTTTAAACAAGCAATTAAGGAAGGTTTACAATTTGGTGCCCCATTCTTAGAGGTGAGCATGGTTTTAGGTTGGAATGGGGATCCAGAGAATCGAACCAGTTCCACTTTATAGGAACTATCGGTTCTTGGTCTAGTTCCCGGTTCCCATAGAAACCAAACAAGAACTGAGAATCAAGAATCAGAACCGACACCAGAACCAGGATTGGGAACCAAAATCGGATTGGGAACCTAAAATAAAATCTCTAATTTGTCTCCCAAACCGGACATAAAGTGATGTTTATATTTTTATATAATGTAATTTCTTTTATATATCTAATGAGTAAATGTTTTATTTAATCTCTTCTTTGTTTTTTTACATGTGAATTGTCTTAATAAAGAGATTATCATCGGAAAATAGAGTTTACCAGTTGAAGCGGAATAAACATATATGGTGGGGCTTTCTAATAATTATTTTAGTATAGTTAATAATAATTTTAGATTTAAAACTATTATTGAGTGATTACTATGATTGTTGTTTTTTTGTTATTTAAGGTGGTTAGAATTTGGAACAATTTTTCATGGATGATTGATGACTGAAGTTCTCTAATTTAGGTTGTATGTTACGTGTTTTGAACAATTTATTATTTATTTTATTTTACGTATTCACCTTTTATGATTGCTACTATTGACAAATGAAAACTTTCATTTTTATTGTTGAATTCACTTTTGTTTAGCTTAACTATATATATATACCTATTAGACCATAGAACTTGTGACAAAATAGATTCCAAATTCAAGCTTCCGATATGTAGGTTTTAGGTTCCAAGTAAAATTTATAAGCAATTTGGAACTACTCTTGCTATGGTATGTTTTATCACTATGTTGAAAGTTCAATTATTCCTAAGTAAACACGATTCACCATATAATGGAAAAACTCAAGTGGAAATTTTCCTAACCTACTTGTCCTTTTAACTTTTCTTTTGAAAAATACCCAAAATCAGCCTTATTTTTAACATCAACTCCCTTGACTCCCTCTTTTCGAATATTTACTTATGTACATCCGAAGCGTTGGCTCTACACGCCAATTTGTACCTGACACTAGCTGCCACTATAATTTTGATGACGAAATCCACGTACTCCTCTCCAAATTGGCCATTCAAAATTTTAAATTTCTCACCCACTCGAAAATCCCAAATCAATTTAGAATGTAATGACGCAAATCCTAAATCAAAAACCACAATTCCTAATGTCACAACATACCTTTCCCGTTCAAAGAGGAAAAGACACAAATTTAGGGGTATTGCTTGAAAAGGCAAGGGATTTCCCAAGTTCATATCCCGAGCGACATTAAGGTATTCTATTTTAGCTTCACTTGATGCTATAAGGATTTCCTAATGAGAAGTCGCCACTAGTCTATTAAAATTGGTTAGAAGCTAAGTGAGACATAGGAGTATATCTTACTTCCTACACAATCATAGAATCTAGGATCGGGAACTTAATTGCACTAATTGATCGACCAGTGCCTTTTCAATACCTAATTTTATCCATTTCAAGAAAATGGTTATTAGGTAGTCTAGATTAATTTTAAATCTATTCGTTAACATATGAGGTAATCATGCGGGTTCGCAATCATTAAAATAACAATTAGTAACCAATAAAGCATTAAATTATAAGGGAAAACAAGAATCTAATGTTACGAAATAACAAAAATGTCAATCCTGACTAGCTAAAAGGAAAATGTAATTGTCATATTGAAGGTGCATGATCAAGGGCATTCGTTTAAAAATAAATAAATTCAAACCCTATTGTAAAGACCTAGGATTTTATTTAATTTTGAGCATGATTTTTCATCAAAGATTTTCGCACATATTTAAGATAAAAACTACTCAAAATTTTAATTTGTAAACTTTTTCATGACTTTAAAAAAAAAATAAATGAATTCCCACCTTTTAAGAGAAAACTATTCGAAAAAATATCTTGAAATTTTTTTCCGATTATTAGAAAAAATAAAAATTTCGGAATATTTTAAAATTTTAAAATTTTTATTAAATTTTTAAAAAAATTTTAATCCGAAAGTGGGACCCGAGCCGGACTCTCGAGCCTAGTCCGAATATGGGCTGACTCTGATCTCGCGGGTCTGGGCTGCAGACACAAATAGGCTTATTCAAAACAAGCCCACTCAAATAGAAAATCACGAAGCCCAAAAAATTAAGCCCAAAGCAATTTAATAAACTGGGCCCAACTCAACAAACTAGAACTGAGGCCCAACACTTAGGCCTAAAAGTGACTCCAGCCCATACACTCAAAATGGCCCACTCTCTTCTTTACCCAACACTTCAACCTGGCTACTTGATCTAAATTTTGTTTCTTTTCTGATTTTTTTTTTTTTAAGAAATTTTTTCCTTTTCCATTCTTTTATTTCTTCCCTATGTCATCTTCTTCACCACGATGCCCCTTCTCGAGCAACACCTACCACCCGAAGCTCCTTCATTCTTTCTAGGCAAGCCTTGGCTAAAGCTCAAGTTGCTACCGAGCCACCACACTTCATCGATCATCCACTCCAACTACTACTTGATGGTCGACCTCCCAAGCATAGGCTTGGACCACAAAATCATGCACAAGTCCTCAGTGCTCAGGCTTGGGTCCTTAGTTAATGAAATGTTTGTTTTATAAAAAAATTAAAATTTTTTTTTTTTTTTAATTTTTAAATCGAATTTTAATGGTTTTATCTTTTCCTTTCTTTTCTTTTTTCTTTTTTCTTTCTTTCTTTCCTTTCCCCACTTCCTTTGCCAGCTGCATGCCTCATTAATGGCCGGCAATCTAGCAACTAGCCTAGTTGGCAATCTAGCCTACCCTAGTTGGCAAGCTCAAGGCTCACTAGATCTAGGTGACCTCACAACTCAGCCAATCCTAGTGTGAGCTCGGGCTTAGCTAAGGGCGATGAGCTCATGGGTCACCAATCTTGGCAAGCTTACAGCTTGCTTGATCTAGACAAGGTTGAGATCACTTGACCCCAACGAGCTCGAGCTCGCTAGTGGCTGTCGCCAATCGTCACCAAGGCTTGATGATTGACGAAGGGAGAAGAAAAAAGAAAAAGAAAGAAAAAGAAAAGAAAAGAATTAAAAATTTGAATTTTCTTTTGTCGAAAATAAAGTCATGAGATTATAATCATTTTTCTAATGAGATCCAAATACCAAAAAATGTATTCAGTTACATATCACCATATAAAGAAAAATTAATTATTTTCTCAGAAAATGATTTCTTAGAAAGTGTTTTCCTTTATCATAAATTTTTCCTTCAAACAAACGCACCGAAAGAATAAGTGAGAAACTAACTTCTGAAAATTTGTACCTTCACTTGCAATTTCTCAAACATTGGATAGGATAACAGATCTTGATTCACTCTCGATTGCTCGAATGATGTCTTTTAATGAGCCGAAAAACCCATCGAAAATGATTTACTTTATAAACTATCGGCCTCATCTTCAAAAGGCCATTGACATTTTCCGTTTCTCCCACCAAGCTTTTTTTCCAGCTAGAAGTATGAAATAATAGCTGTTGCTGCCGAGACCCCATAGCAAAAGTCAACCAAATGGAGGCCAAAAAAGGCTACCATTTGTCAATGCATGTTTTGCGAGCCACACCTTTATTAATTCCGAATCAAATTAAACTAATCCAATTTCAAAGATTCGGATTCAATTAGCGGAATATTCTGCACTTGATCATGCCATTGTTCCTCGGTGGATCATATTTGCACTTGATTTAATCCTCTTGTTATGTGCGAAATTATTTTCCCATCTTATCCACTGAGTTAAATATACGCAAGAGTGCTGGAGGAGAGTGATGTTAAAGAAAGTGTGCTGGGAACGTTTCATTGAAAGAATAAATCCAATTTAACTTTACTTGAATAGTTTATGTGTGGAATTTCTTTCCCATCTTATCCATTAAGTAAAATATACCCCAGTGCGCTGGAGGACAGAGACGTCAAAGAAAGTATGCTGGAAAGAATATCCTGAAGGTAGTTGATTGTTACCAATAATATAAAATAATGTATTCTCACCACCGTTTCGTCTAAAGTATAAATCCATTTCAACTTTACTTGAATGACAATGACCCGCCGGTCGTCCATGCGAGTGGACTATAAAGAAATGCCTGCACCACTAACTGCTCTTTCGGAAGCCGCCACCAAGATTCATGTTCTCATGCATACAGTCTCAATTTCTTCTTTCTTGGCCAGTAAAGTCCTACGTAATGGTCCGAATTGTGCCCATGCGTAGAAAACTAAGCATCCGGGTTTGTGATCCGGAGTGGCCATCTGATGTCATAGAGAGAGAGAGGGAGAGAGAGATAGAAAGTTTGTTTAGAATGCAGAGATAAGTCGTGTGTATTGGACATGGAAAGCTAATATTTAGTGGACGTTGTCTTTCAATCAGGCCACTTTTCACTGGTGGGAAGACAACTGCGGACCCGACTTGTTAGGTTGGTTAGTCGCAGGTTGGGCAGCAGTTATGCCACTGTAGCAGCGCATCGGGGGCTCCGCCTTCGGAGGTGGCGGGCACCGTCATCTGCTCGAGAGCGGGGTTAGCCTGCTTCGAGAAAGGGCTTCAACCGGGGTTCCCACGGTGGTTTCTCCTAGGCGCACCCGTCGGGTACAAACTGCCTTCGATCAGGCACTCTACCTTGTGGCAGGTCTCTTGTCAGGCACCTCAATAACACGTGCTGATCGCATATAGGTAGTTTTAAATCCGTTATCATCACCTAGATATGTTTTCCGGGAAAATTATATTGACTTCCGACGAGGATATGAAGTGATCACATAGACCAAAACAGACTTCTAGGACAAAGAAAAGGATTGAGGAAAAATTGGATCACCCCACCGAATCGGAGGAGGGTTTCCCTAGAGTATAAGTATATGTGAAACCGGAGCTGACCTTAAAAGACGCCTGCTGGTATAAAAATAATTTATCCTATACTTTGAGCTTTCACAGCAGGTGACTTCTTATACTTTTAAATCTTGGCCTTTCTAGTTAATGCACTTTGCATAAAAATAAAAATAACCCCCCGTCCAGTTTTTTGGCTAGTGTTTCCAGGAATCATCCAACAAACCTAATAAAGAATGTGGAAGTTACCTAACCCAATTAGAAACCTGAAGTATAAAATAACCAAAGAATTAATATTCGGAGACGTTCTTTCTCATTCTTGAATGTATATCAAGAAACATCGTACTACATGGTGCTGAAATGAAAGGGAAAGAACTTTCATCCAAGTCCCAGAAAAACAATATGACAAAGCCTTTTGCAATTCTCATTTTCATGCTTAGTTTTCTCACCCTAAAAGCGGAATCAACCATTACTATCAGCAGGCATTACTGTTTGAATTCGAGCACTTTCAGTCCGGAAAGCACCTATGAGACCAACCTCAAACTTCTCCTCGAGTCCCTTTCCTCTCATGCCAACTCAAGCGATGGATTCTTCAACATGAGCAAAGGGAAGCCAGGTGATGCCGATGCCGTGTATGGCAGCTTCTTATGCAGGGGAGATGTCACTAAGGATGTATGCATGGAATGTGTGACAAATGCTAGTGTCAGAATCAAAGAGATTTGTCCTATGGCCAAAGTGTCTATCCTCTGGTTCGATGAGTGCATGTTGCAGTATTCGGACCGCGACTTCTTTTCAGCCACAGACAAAGTGCCTCTTCTGTATGACTATAATGCAGAGAACATGAAACAGCCCGCTGAGTTCATGAATCTATTGAGCAAAACAATGAACCAGTTGATAACCCCAGCCGCTGAACGACTAGACAAGAAGTATGCTTACAAAGAGGCCTACCTCAAATTATGGGACAGTACTCTCTACACGTTTGTCCAGTGCAGGCATGATATCTCGGTGGCCAACTGTAAGGATTGCCTGCAGAATGCGACTTTTAATCTCCTGACGATCCAAACCGGGAAAATTGGGGGCAGAGTCTTGCTTCCAAGTTGCTTTGTCAGATTCGAGGTGTACCCGTTCTATGCAAAGCTCTCTGAAGGTAAAGAACTCGACTTATTTTACTAGTTATAACGCGTTTCTCTTTACTGTTTTGACCGTGTTTGGTGGCACGTAAAATATTAATTGCCCATACCATATATTTGATAGATGCTAAAGGTAACGCCAATATACTAATGAAGGCTCCAACTAATGAAATACAGTAGAAAAGAAAAGGCATTCTTCATCAAGATTAGTTGCTGGGATAACTTCTGCAACTTCGGCGGTCATGCTGCTTTGCGCCGTGCTCTGCTTTATCCGCAAAAGAAAACAGAACAAGAGAAACCGTGACAAAGATCCTATTGGTAAGAAATGTCATAGGTCTACACGCTTGAATTAGTCTTTTCCCTTACGGTTTATACGTATTGAGAAGTTGATGGCTTATTGCTACAAACTAGGGAGTGAAATTTCGGAACTACATTCCCTGCAATTTGATGTGTGTGCAATTGAAGTCGCCACAGCTTACTTCTCAAATCACAACAAATTAGGGGAAGGTGGGTTCGGTCCAGTTTACATGGTAAGAAGTTTTAACATAGAGATATCACATATAGCACTACCGAGAGAGAATCTCTACTCATGATCTGTCTTTGACATTTTCATTCATGTCTTGCATTTTGTAGGGAACACTTCCTTGTGGGAGAAAAATCGCAGCAAAAAGGTTGTCTCAAAGCTCCAAACAAGGCGTGCAGGAATTCAAAAACGAAGTCGAATTGGTAGCCAAGCTTCAGCACAGAAATCTAGTGAGGCTATTAGGATTTGCCATGGAAAGAGAAGAAACGATACTGGTCTACGAGTACGTTCCTAATGGAAGCCTCGACCAGTTGCTTTTCGGTTCGCACCTCGCTCTTCATCTTCTTTAAAAATGACTCCCGTCCACTCAGTTTTGTTCCCCTTTTACAATCCTAGTCACCATCTAGAAATATGTCCAATGGTTAAGCAAAACTTTAGCAGTTATGTCTTGGGACATCATTTAAACGAGTTGATGATGGTTTAAAATGAATTTAAATGTTACAACGATCACTTGTCAATTAGATTCAAACATGAAGTAGAGCATCTTTTGACACAAACATTTACAAAATCTGGCCAACACAGATCCTCGGCAAAGCGTACAGTTGGATTGGTCTGCCCGCCACAAGATCATGGTTGGGGTGGCGCGTGGTCTTCTTTACCTTCACGAAGATTCTCGGCTCCGAATTATCCATCGTGACCTCAAAGCTAGTAACATCCTGCTCGATGATGATATGAACCCGAAAATCTCAGATTTTGGTATGGCTAGGATTTTTGGTGCTAAGCAGACTCAAGGAAGTACAAACAGAATCGTCGGGACTTAGTAAGTTCACATTTATATTACTTGAGTTCATAATGAGAACACCCCACCAGATAATTTGCAATAATTATGCTAACAGATTCGGCCTTTAATTAGATTTTTTAGTGTATAGAGTATGTTGTGCCTTAACATCTTGATCCTTAAGCAAACTATGCTCATTCACAAGAATCATGACTGTCTTCCTATTTGAATTGCTTTACAGTGGCTATATGTCTCCTGAATATGCAATGTATGGACAGTTTTCAGTAAAATCTGATGTGTTCAGCTTCGGTGTGCTCATGCTCGAGATAATAACTGGCAAAAAGAGTCTGTACTCTTACATATCAGATCAAGATGCGAGCCTCGTAGACTATGTGAGTACAATATGATTTTGCAATACCATTCGCTTCTCATAAATTAATGACGGTACCAACGTTTGTTCTAGGTTTGGGAACACTGGAGAATCGGAGCACCTTTGGAAATTTTGGATCCGGCACTGAGTGAATCTATCTTTGCAAATGAAGTGATCAGATGTATTCACATTGGCTTGCTCTGCGTTCAGAACAACGAAGAAGCCCGACCTACTATGGATACAGTTGTTCTTATGCTTAACAGTGCAAATTCCGTTAGCCTCCCTGTGCCTGAGCAACCTACATTCTTCATCCCAAGAGTGGAGCACAAACAACAATCGCAAGATCAAAACTCGAACCAATCAAGTGAGAGACTCAATAGCAGCAAGATAATGCTGCAATGTTCAGTGATCAGCGGCTGTCTTACTGATGTCGCTCCTCGATAGAGAAGGAGAAAAGATCATGGTCACCTCGAAATTCACTGATCACTGTACAATTCATGAGCCAAGAGGTCAAAACCGAGTATCTTACAAAGAATACGAACTCTGTTTTGCAAAAAAATAGTATCTTCAAGCTCCAAATTACGAAGTGTGTGAGAGTTCATTCTCAATGAGAGCAACCGGAAGAATTTAGAAAGTAACAATCAAAGAGTATAGCGGAGGGACTCATTCTTGTCTTTAACTGTGAATGTTAGAGAAGCATACTTCAATCAACTCTTTAGTTTGGTGTGGTTTATCTTCCTGTATTCTTCGAGACGGTAGAAAAAAAATGCTCTTGTAAAAGCATAATTACGTTATTTTGTACCTGAAATAAGGATTTTTCACCATATTAGAAAATTTTATTAAGTACTAGTAACTGTCAAGAACTGTGGATTAAAAAAGTTGATCGATAACTTTTTTCCAACCAACTTGTTAGAAATTTGCCGGCATTATTATTAAAATATCTAGCTTTCTATGACAGTTTGGAAGTACCTAACTTGTACAAACACACCAATTTTTATTTGTATAATTTACTGACACTTAGAATTGGTAACTCTTATATTAAATTACCAACCTAAATTAGAATCACTTACCAACTTTTGTTAGATTGTGTTACCAATTAATTTTGGGTCACCAACTCTTAGCTTTATCAACATTAATTTGGTTCTTTCTTTAATTTTCCGTCTTTATTGAGTTATTAACTTTATTTATCTTGATTAATAACCACTTAAATTTAATAACTATTATTAGAGATTACCAACCTGAATTGATGTGACTTACTAATGATGCTCCTATTAGGCTACTATGTATGATTGGGTTATCAACTCTTTTTTAAGTAGTTACTAACATTTGTTTATCTGGACAAATGCACCAAAAATCCCACAATTTATCGAGAAAGAACATTTAAGTCCTAAAATTCCAGATAGTTGAAATCCTAAAATTTGTCTAATAGTGCAACCGATGATGTACGTTAGCTCCGCCCAATTCAAGCAATAGAAAATGCTGACAGCTACCTCCTTCTGAGGTCACGGGGGCCTCAAGGGGCAAGAATGGTGGCGGGTCAAAGGGGCAGCAACACTTTGCCAGGCGAAAGCCAACCATGGTTTCGTGCATGGTGGCCGTTGGTTTCATGCCTTGGTTATAATGACCCAACCCCATCTCCAGGGTCACGAGTGACAAGAGTTATTTTTGCGACGTCCTAGGCGCATCACCGTCCTGTTCCTTTTATCTTTTAATTAAGCACATACGGAAGCATTACAAACAACACCCAGACAACAAATAAATAGCTAGGAAAACAACCACTTTTAAATACACATTTAAATTAGTTACATTTACAGGCCCCTTTGTCACGGGTCGTTATATTTACAACCACTATATTTTCTATGTTCAAAAGGCCGAGTAAACCTTAGCTCCTCTAACGAGACTGCAACTCCAGCACTAATGTGAGACCTCCATGCCTACAATTTTGGAAAACAACGGGGTGAGTCGTAGATTCAGTAAGTAAAACCCACTAATTTCCAGGTAGGATGACGCCTCACCGATCAATAAGCACATAACTCATCCAAAACATTAGTCAATGGCAAATCAATAGCAAAACAAAAGCTTTGTCTTGGATGAAACATGAGAAATCCTCAATCAACAACATACAAGCATAACACAATATTCACCCACAACATGAGAAACTCACCTCACTCAATATTATACAAACATAAACAAGATCCATTCCATAATACGAGGAACTCACGCCTTACTCAACATTATGCAAGCATAACCAAGATCCATTTCATAATACGAGGGACTCATGCACGTGGGATTCATTTATTAATAGTCGAAATCCATCAACTCTTCTGAAATCCACCAGGTATTCGAACTTAATCAGGCATCATCCCCTAATCGAAGGGTGACGGCTATAATTATTACAACATTCCGTCTTTCTGATGAGGTATCATGTTGGCGTAGTGGCATCTCGTTCTTATTAATGAGGCATCCCATTGGCATGGGGGCATCCTGTTGGCGAGGGGGCATCATTGCCGAATCTATCGATTGACGGCGTAAATTAGTCCATCGTGTGTTCATGCATCAAATATCATAATCCGGTTCTTATCTTCACTTTTATTTCAAGGGCCCAAAGGTATGCCATGCATAAGTGTGTGAAATGACTTACCGGAATTGAGATGTTGAACATGCCGGGTGCGAATTAAGGATCACAGCCTGATCCGACATGTTTGAGCACTGATCTAGCACCTAACTTGGCTTGGGAACGATATACCTCGATATCGAACCGAGACCATGATAGGACCGGTCTGTTGTGACATGTTCACCGACCTAGTACCAGGCTTGGCTTGGGAACGATACACCTCAATACCGCACCGAGACCATGAAAGGATTGGCCCGTTGTGACATGTTCACCAACCTAGTACCAAAATTGGCTCGGGAACAATATGCCTTGATATCGCACCGAGATTAAGAGAGGACTAATCTATCATGGTTCCACATTCGTCCAAGATCAATGAAACCCTTTTTTGAAGCTCGGGGTGTGAACTAGTACATGCGCTTATGAAATAGTTTAAAGTACTTTTGTAAGGAAATAACAAACTTTCACAAAAAATCTTTTCAAATCGATTTGAGTCAAAGCATATCCGAAGCATATCAAACAAATACACAAATCAGACTTCTTTCAAAGCAATTCAAGTCAAAGCATGAGCCAAGCTCAACAAACAAGAACCGAACTCAATTAAAGAACAAAGTCACAACCCAACCTCAAGCAACAACAAGTCAATGAACTTTAGTCAATGACTCGTCACACGCTCAGAATAGTGTAACACAACATCCTAGCCAAATATTAGTAAGTTTTACTTACAACTTTCTAAGTCGATGGCCTTGAATTGGCGATGACGACAAACACGATAGCAAGGGTGGCAACAAGAATTCCTAGGGAAGAGGGGCCAAACTTTGATAGGAAGAGAGGGAGAGGAGGTGGTGTGTTGTGGGAATGAAGGAGGATGCTCCATATTTATAGGTAATCCTAATTTCTTCTCCAAGCCTTAAAAGTCAAGAAGCATTAAATGCTAGGTGACTTGGTCACCAAGTCTCAAGGTAGGATAGGATTTTAGCTTGGTAGCTTAGGACACCTCAACGTGGCATTTAAGGACTTGAGTCTAAGCTTGGGCGTGACTCACACCTCCTGGGTGAGAAAAACAGTTTTGAACAATTTCCGAAATCAGCGTCTTTACCTTATCAAACGGAATCGGAAGATTATGAAATTTCAATATGTTTTAGAGAAGACCTTAAATAAAAATTTTCATGAGGAAGCCAAGTCCAATTCGTTCTGTAGAAAGAGCATCAAATCACCAAACACAACCCAGAAATTCGTCCATCGAGCAAATTCAACGGTCGGAGAGAGAATCATTTCGAAATCCAAATCTTCACAAAAATCTTGGAAATTTTTATATGTTGTAGAAATAGATGTTCCTTTAAAAATTTTATGAAGGAAGTATGTCCAAATTCAAAATTAAAATTTTTATAAAAATTTGAGAAGGCAACTTGATCACCATTTTCACTACACGGGACAAGTTCCAGATGGTGAATGATTGGGCCATCGTCCCTATCATTTCACCTCAAAAAAATATAAAATTTAAATATGTTATAGATCAAGATGTTTTGAACAACTTTTATGAAGAAAATTTCTTTAAAATTGTACCAAAAAAATCTGTGTAAAATTGGAAAATAGTAGAGGTTCAGTAATTTCGAAAATCAAATGTGGCAATCTTAATCGAAAAAATGAGTTATCCCACTTGGTCAAGAATAATCAATTGTTGGGCATCCTTATCTTCCAAGTTTCCAACTAGGTCCTAGGCTAGCTTGGACACTTCATCTTGGTATTGAATAACTAGAAACCAAATGTATTTAAAGCACACTTATATTGTCTAAAAAGGCTTGACTTGCTTGCTCCTTCTTCCAATGGGCGTGTAGTCCCTTTCTTGACCTCCAAGATCTCCTACTTAGTTTAGTTTTATAGCTAGGCTAGGGTATAGGGACACATATTCCTTAGTAGCCCACACTTTATTGAATATATTCACACGTGTTCACATTTGTTCATACTTAATTTCTAAGTCCTAAGTGTGAACCCTCCTAATTAAGCTTAGGTGTCCCTTCATTAATGAGCCAAAGTCCAAGTTTCAAACTTGTCTTCCAATGCAAGAGCTTTTCATGCCAAGTTTCCACCCTTAGTTAATGTGCACTAATTAACTACAAGCCAAAGGCATTGAATGCACCTTAGGAAAATATTTAAGTTTTGAAGGCCTTGTCATTGGGCAGGGATTAATCATGTTTGACTGCGATTGACAACCTTATTTGGTCCGAGGTTCATGCTTAAGCCATGCCCAAACAAAGCCAAACGCAACCTGGCTTGATTGACCAAACTAAGCTTGAAATCCCTTTTATCAAGAAAAAGGGGTTGCAGCTAGGTTTACTAGCTAGGTCCTTGCCTAGTCAGTCGGTCCTCTGATCGGTTCGTGGGCTAGCCCATGGGTCAGTTCTACTTGGCCAGTCATGTGGTCAATCCTTGGGCCAATCGACCAGTCCTGTAGTCGGTCCTGTGATTAGTCTAAGGATCTGTACCACAAGTCCTAGTCAATCCGAAATTGAACCACGTTGACTTTATTCAATCCATGGTTGATTATTGGTTGTCATGTAATCGTGTGGAATCGATTGATTCGTATCAACTCACGGTCGCATGGGATCGGTTCATGGTCGTTCATGATCGGCATAACGACCAGGTGGAATCACTTGCAACCGGTGCAATGATTGGATGGAATCGAGTCATGACCGTCCATCGATACGTGATGGTACGTGATCATCCCACGACTGATCTTTTTGGTCGAATAACTTTTCCATGGTCGAACACTTTAGGACCAATCCCTTGGTTGCCAATCCCCAAATGGGCTAAGCGGCTCATGACCGACCCTTGAGTCGACTCACGGTCTAGTCTCATCCTTGACATACTAGGCTTTGGCCTACTAGTTGGGGCCAAAATAGGGGTCAAAATCGAGGATGTTACATTGGTGATGCTAGTTGTGCCTCTAGGGAACCAAGGGAATGGGAAATGCAAAATCTACTTTCTCTTATTTTGCCATCAAAAGAATAATATGAATTTGAGTAATTTGGAATAATAGCATAAATAAAAATAGAGAACTTTTTATCCAAAATGCTTTCTCTTTGTGGTGTCCAACTTACAATCTCTCAAGTTCGCAGCTTTATATAGAAGCCGAATGCACACAAATCAAGAACAAACATCAACAATAGTTATTGAAGCAAATAGAACAACCCACACATAATTTAATGAAGAAAACCAAACAACTTATTTTGTCCCCCAAAAGAAAAAAATAGCTATCTTTGATGGCTCTTCTTGATTAAATGCTTGCAGCCTTCTTTTAAGAATATTAATAGCCCATTTGAAAACCAATAATCAGCGTGCTCAAATCTTCAACAATCCAACAATCAATTACATATTATTCCAATAGCCTCCATTAATATTAATTTTGAAATTCAACAATACCAAGCATCATCTTTAATTTTTCAAACGAATCCGCCTTTAATGATTTTATCAAAATATCTACAATCTAATTTTCTAATTTGCGGAAATTGAGTTCAATCTCATCATCTTTGACTTGCTCATGAGTATAGTGATATTTGATGTCAATATATTTGCTCCTGCCATGAAAATCGAGATTCTTGGCTACTAAAATGCCGATTTTATTAAGACAACTCTTACCAGGTTTTGATGTTGACAAAACTTTATGATTCTAATGCCTATCTTTGGAACGGATTGATTATAAGTTATTTATGAGGAACTATTGAAGACTTCTATCAAAGTCTATTCTATCCCACAAGCATATCCCACTTTGACTAGTCCAGATCGAGATCGTGTCAAGACCAAAATGAGGAAAAGTTCAAAACTAGACTTAACAAGATTGCAACATAGATTCATAAAGAAACTTATATATATATTGAGTCAATCACAAATTCACAAATCAATCTTGAAGATAAGTTTAATATGAGGAAGCATCACTTATAGAAATCGAGATTCTGATTATATGGCAATCAGAATTAAGTAGAAATTTCGTTCCTATCTTTAACGGCCACAAGATCCGTTTGAAAAATTTTGTCCAATGGGTAGATTGGAAGAATTTCCTCCAGAGAATGTCAACGGCTAATGTTGCATGGAATAGTATTCAAGGAGGTTATTCGATTAAGAAGAAAAAGGAACATGAATATCAAATTTCCAAGTCTAAAGTTGTTCTCAATTACTTGTCTTCGTTTGTGAGAATTTCAAATTGTGATCAAGAGAGAAAACACCAAAATAGTGTCTTAGTGAGATAGAGGGATCTATCACTGAGTGATTGCACCCATAAGTTGTAATCTTCTATTGATATTATAGTGAAATCTAGCTAGTAGGCTATTAGCAAGGGAAAGTAGACGTAGGCTTAATTTAAGCCAAACCATGGGATAAGTACACTATCAGTGCCAAAAGTTGTGTACGACGCTCACTTTGGTGCCAAAAGTTTCCGTCGGATCACTTAAGTGCCAAAAATTTTGAAAAACGATCATTTCAGTGCCAACGCCAATGAAATTGGCCGGAAATCCGACGTGGCCTTTTTTTATTAATTTTTGAAGCCGACGTGGCTCTTCGGAGAGGTGAGTCAGCATCCAAACACCAAAACGACGCCGTTTGGCATCTTTCCCCCAACTTAGAAACTTTAATCCCCAAATTGAGAGAGAGTGAAGGCTTGTTTTCATCTTCTTCTTCCTCGAAGACCCACAATAGCAACGGCACCAACACGGCACCAATAGCAGCATCGGCAGCACACCAGCAGCAACACCAGCAGCAGCAGTGCACCAGCGGCACCTTCGACCCATCTTCTTCCTCCTCCTCCTCCGCCCTCGTCTCCAATTTTTCTTGTCACTTATTGCTCGAGCAACAATCTCAGTCTCTCCTCGCTCACCTAGTCGAGCAACTACAATGGTGGCTGAGCGACGGTGGCTGAGCGACGGTGGTTGAGCGACGGCGGGCGAACAACGATGGCCGAGCGACGGCGGGTGAACAATGGTGGCCGAGCGACGGAAACCCTAATTTCAATCCCCATGTGAGCTAAACGGCGTCGTTTCCGTGAGGCCATCCATGTAGGACAGCAAAACGACATTGTTTTCTTAAGGAGGACTGAAAACGACGTTGTTTAAGGCCTTGTCGATTTTTTATTTTTTATTTTTAAAAAAGCCACGTAATCATTTTGCCAGAATCTTTCGCCGGTGGCCGGAATCTTTCGCCAATGGCACCAAAGTGATCGTTTTTCCTCCGACTTGGCACTTAAGTGATCCGGCGAAAACTTTTGGCACCAAAGTGAGCGCCGTACACAACTTATGGCACTAATAGTGTACTTCTCCCGCAAAACCACTATAAAATTCGTGTGCAATTTTCTCTTCCCTTAATTCTCTTTATTTATGTCTATTGCTATTGACACCTAATTTTGGCAACCCTAAGAAAATAAAAAATAAAAAATCGCATCATAACAAATAAAAGGAAAAAACGAGGAAAATCAATCTGATTGATTTATGCATGGAAACTAGGAATTCTGATTTTGGTAAATGAGGAAGAATTTAGAAAATCAAGTGAATAAAGAGCAAGGATTTTGATAAAATGGAAAGAATCAAAGCAAAATCAAGCTGATTGCGAAATCACGCTCGATATGCAGCCATAAATCAATGCAATAGGAGATGGAAACTCGAAAATTGCCATGGAAAGCGGCCGTCCAGAATCACTATAACAAGAGCCACAATTTTTGTGACTAAGGAGGGAAGAATTCACAAAAAAAATCGTGAAAAGAGCAAGCGTGAGCGAATTCGTGAAAGTGAGAAGAAAGAAAAAAAAAAGAGGAGGGAAATTGGAAAAAAAATTTAAGCAAAAAGTGAGGCCTTCTTCGGTTTTAGGGGAGAAAGAGAGAAAAAGACAAAAAAAAAAGAAAAGGGAAAAGAAGAGAAGAGACTGGTGAGTGATGTGAGGGAGAGAGAGGTGACCGGTGAGTGACGAGAGAGAGAGAGAGAGAGAGAGAGAAGAAAAAATCTGTTCACCTTCTTCGCGAGGCTGCCGGCGCTGCGTGCCTGCGCCGGCACCGCCTCCGCTAGCCACCTCCGCGTCACCGCCGCTGTCGCTCCTCCACCGCTTCGCCGTTCTCCCCGTGAAGCCTGCCGCAACTACCTGATGCCAGCAGATCTGAGCCAAGCTCGTCTCCGCTCGCGACCCACCGCATCTGCTCGCGCTAGAAGCCCTAACGCCCCGTTGCTTTGGGTCCTCCTCGCTCCACCGCCGCTGCAACTAAACGCCAAAAGCCACCGTTCCTGCCGCGATTCCGTCCTCAGGTCATCCGATTGTAGTTACTGGTCACTAGGCTTCCGATTCTGACCCATGACGCCGCTGCTGCTATCTTCGCCTCTGCTCCGATGACCCGACACCAGTAGTCGTGACGCTTGATGCCGTTGCCCCGAAGAGCAGCGATCGACGCCCCGCTGCTCGGTGCCCGAATCCGCTCGCCTCTCTGCTCCAACACCGCTGCGCCTCCGCAACACCCCCTTACCGGTGTCCTGCTTCGCCGGAGTCCCTCGCCGACGTCTACCCTTGCTGCCCGCGCTAGACGTGCTGCTCGCCATTGATCCCTTCACCGGAGCTCCTTGCCGGCGATTCTCTCGCCGAGCTCCAAATCGCCAGACAAAGAATTCCTTCTTTTTTTTTTTATAAAAAAAAACAAAAAAATCAAATTAGGTATATTTACTTTATTTTATTAGGCAAGTTTATCTTATTATTTTTAATATTATTTCTTGTTTTCTTATTTCAAATATTTCCCTATGCATAATTGGAAATTTTGACATACCACTCGATTCGCAACCGCACCTGGGTTTTTATTTCACCTATAAGGCTTTAGATGAAATAATTAATCAAGCGGGAATGAAATTGGTATTTTGATCTTTAAGGCTTAAGATCAATTTATCGATTTTATTAGCGAGATATTATCCCTTAATTTGAACAATGTATGATACATTTGGTGATTTTGAAGGGTTTGTCTTGTCTTGATTGCTTTATTTATCTTGAAATATGTTTGGGTTAGAATATTGCATGCTTTAGAGTTATTTGTATATTTAGGTTAAGTATTTTATTTATCATGAATTGTCGAAATAAAAGAAATAAAAAAACATAAATTTAGGATGTTAGATTTTCATTTCATTAACTTAAATTACATGTTTAATTATTTGACCTTCTCTTGATGAATAGGTATAGACCATCAACTAGCAAGTTGTCCAGAATATGGCCAAGATCAAGATTGCCTTTGGTCAATGCATGGCAAAGCTTGAAGGAGATTGTGCAGAACATTGAGGATTTCCATCTTGTCCACATTCCTAGTATCCCTTGACTTTTGAAAATCCTCATCTCTTCATTTTTTTTCTTTGTGTGGCTAAAACTTTCGTGTGTTTTTATGTTAGTTTGAAGTTTTTTTGTTCGATTTGCAGATTTCTTAAGACCCTCTTGATGCTAACAAAAGTTGGGAAACTGATGCAAATTTTACGTGTTTGATGTGTTATGTAGACTTATGTGCTTGTGATTGCTATTAATAAATATTATGCTTATCTAATGTCTACTTATTCACTTACTCATAAACCCTATAGTTGTGTTGCTTAAGTACTATTTTGCAGGTTAATATAAACTTTGTATTTAAATCTACATGAAAATTTTGTTACCATAAAAAAGAGGGAGATTATTGAGAAAACTACTATCAAGTTTTAAAGTTGACAAAATTTTCTGGTTTTAATTCCTATCTCTAGAATAGATTGATTATAAGTTGTTTTAGAGGAACTATTGAAGACTTCTGTCAAAGTCTATTATATCCCAAAAGCATATCTCACTCAAACGAGTCCAAATCGAGATCATGTCAAGGCCAAAACGAGGAAGAGTCCAGAACTAGACTTAACAAGATTATGACATAGATCCAATATGAAACTTATTTGGAAACTCTTTTACAACGACTAGTTTTATTTGAAAATAAGTTCCATATGAGGAAACCTCACTTAAGGGAATCAAGATTCTAATTGTATGGGCAACTATAATCAAGTGGAAATTCCATACATGTCTTCAACAGCCACAAGATCCATTTGAAACATTCTATCCAACGAGTAGATTGAAAGAATTTACTCTAGAAAATGTCAACGACTAGTGTTGCATGGAGGAGTATTTAAGAAGGTCACTCGGTCAAGAAGAAAAAGGAATGTGAATATGAAATTTCAAAGTTTGAAGTTGTTCTCAATTATTTGTCTTCGTCTGTGAGTACTTCAAATTGTGATCAAGAGAGAAAACACAAAAAGAGTGTCTTGATGAGATAGAGAGATCTATCACTGAGTGTTTGCACTCATAAGTTGTATTTTTCTATTGGTTTTATAGTGAAATCTAGTCACTAGACTGTCAGTATGGGAGAGTAGATGTAGGCTTAATTTAAATCAAACCACTATAAAATTGTGTGCAATTTTATCTTCCCTTAACTCTCTTTATTTAAGCTTGTTGCACATTTATAGGTTTTTGCTAGAGTCTAGTATTTTGCGAAACTAATTCTAAACGTCATCTAGACTTTCCTAGCAATTTATTGCATTCTGCAATTATTTGTTAAGATTTCTTTTAAACACCTATTCACCCCATCTAAGTGTTCATACTAGCTTTATCAGATTTATCACCACATATTATTTTTGGTAGGACCTCTTTGTTCATGCATCAATTCACAAAACATCCTACAAAGCCATGTTGCTTGACATGCCGTGGAAGCTAGCATTATATATATTTGCTTATGTTATTGAGGCCACTGGAGGACTAAGAAATTCCTTCTCATCCGAGAAAGAAAGCATTCTCAAAAGTACTTTTTTGAGTTTCAGTATCACTAACCCAATCACTGTCTATGTAACCCACTAGATAGAAATTGTTTGTGTAAGATCATAAAATTTCATGATCATGATTTCCACTAACTTAGCACAATATTCTTTTTTGCTGCCTACAAATGTGATTTGCATGGCTTCTATATAAACCAACTTATAATTTTGATGCCATAAATAATATCTAGCCTAGTAGAAGCCAAATACCTTGAACTACCAATAATGCTTTTGAAATAAGTGGAATTTACTAGTTCATAGGTTCCTTCTTGTTTCAACTCCAATTGATCTACTACTGGAGTTTCAATTGATATGGGCAATTCCATCTTCAATTGTGTCAAAAAATCATTATCATATTTCTGCTGTCACGACCTCTCTTTTTCCGTCCGGGGGAAAAGGAAGAAGGGTTTAGGGGTATTTGCCTAAAGAGGCGGACCAATGGCCCTAGATTAGGCGCGGCTCTCCCAAGCCCATACCTCGCGTGACGTTGGATTTCATATTTCAATTCTTAACAACCTAAATATTTCTAGAGTCGCCACTAGCCTATTGGGGTCGGCTAGAAACCAATCGAGGCACGGAGTGTTGTCTCGATTCCTACGCAACCAGAGATTTCTAGGAACGGGGACTTGTTTACGCTAATGTTTCTATTAGCGCCCTTACGGTACCACTAACTTGAAAGGTTGTTCATCTAAATGGCCACACAATCTTGATTACCAATTATAATCGTTATAAAACCACGCGTCCATGCAAATGCAAATGTTTTTGTAGGGTTGCTTTCCTTAATGTTTAGACTAATCCTAACATAATTTAGAATATAAATTTGCAATCAAATTAATGAAAAGCGGTGCGTAAGTAAACATCCAAGAAATTGAAATGACTTGAAAATAAATGCGAAAAAGAAAGACCCGATACAAGTCGGGCAAATAATATTACATGGCCTTGTTATCACGCCCCGGGACAGGACCCCCGTGAGCGAAATGGAAATTTAAATATGCATGAAATTACTCTAGATGCATGAAATTACTCTAAATAATTTTAATCTACGCAAAATAGATTATTTACAAAAATGGTTATAAAATACCAAAATATCATTAAATTAAGAAAATGGCCTTTTAAAATTAGGAAAATCTCCTAGATGTCATTTTTGGCTTAATTTGATAACATCCAACATTTTTTGATATTTTTTTTGAAATTTTCATATTTTTTTTTTTTTATTATTTTTTTTTAAAAATATTAATAATAATTCCTTAAACCGATCTATGCTAACATGGAGTAACACAGCACATGAATATCACAATAATCAAGCTCAAATCGACCGTTTTAAGATCGAAACTTGGTTTGAACATTTCATCGAACACTTGGCTTGCATCAAAACACCTCAAAACGGCTTCTTCGGGCCATGTTCGTGGCCTTCAATCTCGACCCATAAGCAATCTTATGTGGAACTAAAGCATCACGATTATACTACCACATGCAAGGAGCAATATTAGATAGAAATCATAGCCTACAACACATAATAACCAAGCTAAAATCGGCTTCAAATATGTGGGTTGAGCTGATTTTGAAATCTGGGTTTGAACCCAAGTCAAGCAAACAGGTTGCATGCCCATATTCAAGCCCCGACACTCATCACATACGAGATCTAAAGGAAACATTACTTAATCCGAGTGAAAGTAGGTAACATGAGCTTTCAAATGCAACAAACATCATAGAGAATGACTAACCGAACACATCAAAACAACCCCTCCAAGAAGCCCACATGCAAAGTCTACACTGACCAGCCAAGAACTAAAGTGGATAGGCTTCGTTTTTGACGATCACATAGTTCACACGGGGATTTAAAGACCAAACCAAGCGGACCTATGCATCATTTGTACTCCCATATAACATTAATCAAGCTCATGAAGATAGAAAACACATGCAAAGGGGAGTAGCAAGTCAAACATGTATGGCTCTTGAAAAGGTTTCAAACACTTAGAAAAATTTCAGCCTCAGAAATCAGTCCTCCGGACTAGTTTTCCTCTTGATTTTCGTGATCAAAACATGTTCAAAATTAAACCAAAATGCATCTAGGATGCTTACCTTGCTTCCTAGTTTCCCTTTCAAATGACTCTTGGCCAAGGAAACCAAGAAATTGTCCTCTGGGAGCACATGGAAGTTGGTTCCTTCAAACTGAAAGTGAGATCTGCAGAAGAAAAGTGACAACGAAGGTTTTCGTTGACTTCCAAAATTAGACTTCCAAACCTCCTTTGTTAGCCAAGTTGAAATAAACCCAAACTATATGTATACTAGTTTGGGCTGTAATTCATGTATTTCCTCATTTGTCTCTCACTTTTCTCAAAAACACTCGCTTTTCCTCACTCGTGACCAACCGGGCTCAACACTTGGAAAATTTTTTCGGAATTTCTTGGCCCGCCAGGAGGGTGATTTTCGGGGGCTTTAGGAGACCTTCCCGAACTCCATTTAGGACATGCGACCTATGGATGGAAAGCTCTTTGAGTGAAGTTTCACTCTCTAGTTGAAGGTTTTGGTTAATTTTGGCCGCAAGTGTATGAAAATTTCGTTTTTCTCTCTCAAGGTCTATCTGGCATTTCTGGGTTTGGCTTTTTTGGAGTTGCTTCTGAGGGTGTATTTTGGGTACGATTGTGAGCTCCCTCTCGTGTTTCTTGCCTTCTCTCTCTTATCCCTCAAACGAGCCTGCTTCATAGATCTTATCCACTACATTAGGCAATCACGTGATCGGCTTTTTGCCCTCCTGCCAAGCCCACCAACTGAGCAGTCTACCCACTTTCTGACTTAGCCAAAATTTTGAAATTTTGCAGCTGTTGAGTGTGCGGATTTTGCTGCGACTTTCCCGTGCATTCAATAGCTTATCTCTGGCCAATTTCCGTCCACTGGTACTACTCATTATGGTCTTCAATCACGTGCAAAGATCAGGTTGGATGGGCGGCTGAGTGGGATATGGTGGGGCCACCAAGTTGCTTACTCAGCAACTCCGAAATGAGACCAATTCGTGGACTAAGTTTTGGTAGCTCGTTTGAGTGCTTTAATCCATCAATTTGACTGCGGTTTTTGATCAATTAGCAAGCTCATGTATAGTAGTTTAAGATCTTGGCTAGATTTCATAATTTTACTCACTTAATATTGCAAGAAAGTCCCTCAAAGTTGGCCATTTTCTTAGCCGAAAATACCCAATTCAATGCAAATTTGGTCCTTTTCGCCCGATTTGATTTATTCGAGTTGGCCCAAGTTCAATTTCAACTTAATTGGTGACCAAGATGATGATTTAAGGGTTCGGGCAAAATTTTGCAAAATTTGCGAATTGGTCCCTCAAGTTTTGGAAATTGCAATTTGGCCCCAATTTGCCATTTTAATTCCAATATGACCTCCTGGGCTTGGCTAGTCACATTTAGATCATTGGCCCCAACTTTTTTTTTTTTTTTTTTTTTTTTTTTTTTTTTTTTTTTTAATTTTAATTTTTAATTTAATTTTTTTATATTTTTTTCAATTTTTTTTTTAAGTAAAAACATCTTCCATTTAAAACACCATATTAAATGCCTAGATAACCTATATGCAAGAATTTAACTTGAAATATTTTTGTGGAAAAACAAGTTCCCATTTTTTTTTGAAAATGATTTTTGGGCAAAAATTTAGGTGTCGACAATTTCCTCTTTTTGGAAGGAAGCTCAAAGATTTCTTTCAAAGATAAGGTGACATCTAATTTTTTGTTTTTATTGTTTTTTTATTGTTTTTATTGTTTGTTTTTTGTTTGTTTTTTTTTTTTAATAGTAAAATGAAAATGCAAGTGAACTTAATGTAAATAGCGTGGCTTAGGAATGTACCTATGAATACTTTGGAAAGTGTGGTTTAAGGATATACCTACAAACCTTGTGGTTTAAGGCAGTCCCACGAACGCATGTGGTTTAAGGCAAACCCACTAACCGTGTGGTTTAAGGCAAACCGACTAACCGTGTGGTTTAAGGCAGACCCACTAACCGTGTGGTTTAAGGTAGTCCCACGAACCTTGTGGTTTAAGGCAGTCCCACTAACCTTGTGGTTTAAGGCAGTTCCACTAACCTTGTGGTTTAAGGCAGTCCCACGAACCTTGTGGTTTAAGGCGGTCCCACTAACCTTGTGGTTTAAGGCGGTCCCATGAACCTTGTGGTTTAAGGCGGTCCCACTAACCGTGTGGTTTAAGGCGGTCCCACAAACCGTGTGGTTTAAGGCAGTCCCACAAACCTTTTGAAATTGCAAGGTTTAAGGAGGAACCTGTCATTCGAGAATATTCTAAAATAGGTACTGCACATCAAATAAAATTCATTATGACAAGTATTCTAGTAGCGAAAGCATACTAGAGGAGATCGATTTCAGCACGTGTCATTAGCAACAATATCAAAAGTGTATCGGTGATGAGAAGGCAATGATTGCATAAACAAATCAAATTAATTCCGACCACTTGACAAACTCGCAAAACTGTCATTATGCTCGGATGATATCATTAATCGTCAAATTCTCTTGGGAGAAAAATCCTTGTTGAAATGACCTTGACTTATGAGAAATGTCTGTTAAGTATGCCAAGCAAGGACCCTTAGTCAGAAAGGGCTTCTCACATATTCTCAAGAAAAATAGCTATTTGATCCCATCTATTCATGTGGGAGATAAACTGATCACTCAATCTCACTCTTCCAATGTGTAAGGCTTTGAATCATTCGCAATAAGTACACATTGACCAATCTAAAAGGTCTTTTAGAAGGACCGTAGTGTAGGTTTGGTCATGGTTTTAGCCATGGTTAAGCATCATTGGCTATGAAATGAATTAATCACCGATCAACATCTTCGCCGGGTTTACAAGTCAAGAAACCTTAAGATGAGATAAAACAACTTTGCTCTCACTTCTTCGAGCAGCATCTTCTTTAGAAAGTCCTAATTTCCACTCGAATTATCCCAATGCTGAAGAGACTTCGGGAGTAGGTTGTAATGTTGGTTCATGGGAAGGCTCAAAAGGCTTAGCACTTTTTCGAAGAGGGGTTTGAGAGTTGGTGATTACAACGGCATCATTGCCATATCATACGATTTTTTTTTTTTTTTTTTAGAGCACTCAAATTTGTCTCGAAAGTCCCTTAAGTAATCATCTCTAAATAAGAGCAAGCATTTTTTTTTTTTTTTTTTTTTTTTGGTGATGGGCATTAGCCTTGCTTTTACCAGGCATACTGCTTTTTCATGCCCCCTAATTTTCATTTGACTTTTGCTCTTTTGAACTTTTTAAACTCTTAGGACTTTCGAGATGCTTTCCACATTTTCACGTAAACATCACTTGCCTTGGCAAATTATATGCCTTGCCTCCAATGTGGGGAGATAATCACCACTCGGGTTTTAGAAATGAATAGTTAGGCTCAATATGGTTTAAGCAAAGGGAATCAGTGTTTGGGTAGAGAAAAGAATGCTCTTCTTCACCTTGGGATGCTTCGAGCTTCCATAAGAATTCACCTGAAGTTACCGCAAAAAGATTTATGCAAGTGAGAGCAAAGAAACCTTTCTCATCTTTCCTCTCCAAATAATATCAACCCAAACCTCCGTAATTGCCCCATCGTGGGGTGGTTCTTGACAGGGGTATTTTGTAGAAAATTCTTCACATTAAAAGGCTCAAATGGGCTAACTATTGTCACCTGTAGTGTGTATGATAGAGGAAAGAAATGCCTCTTATCATCTTGATCTATGTACCACTTGCGAATGAATTCATTGACCTTAAACGACATGGGTTTTCTTTTTCGCTCGAATCTCAGAGTGCTTAAAGGACATGTTTGGAAATGGGTTGCCTTTCCTCATTCTAAGTGTTTCTTGCTTGGCATAAGTAACATCACCTTTCATTTTTGTTGAGATCATCGGGGTGGATTGATCTCCATAGAGAATTTTGATTCGAAATGAGTGATCCATCGAGTGGATGGACAATTTAAAGAAGATTTTTGCAAGCTTTGTGGAAAACTTGTCTCTTCAATTTCCATTTTTTTTTTTGCTTGTTTCTAGAAAAACGCTAAATGTTCTTTTTCGCGATGGAAATTCTCCATTTGTTTTCCATTTGATTTTGAGAAGAATGGTACTTACCCGTGCCTTAGTAGTCGGCGACCCTATGAAGAGCAAAAGGGAAGGTGTTAGTACATGAATCCTCAGAGATCGTAAAACTGGAAACAATACAACATTACCCTTGGTTAGTTTCACCATTTGGCGGCAAATAGCGGAATGAACATACTGTTTTAAAGCTTGAAGAGAATCTTAGGTCTTTGGTATCATTGGTTCGGGCATTTTCCTCTTTTTGCAAAAATAAGAGATGCAAATTTTTTTTTTTTTATTATTATTTTGTTTACATGGCAACCTTGTTGCCGTTTCCAGGGATCGAACCCCGGCCGTTCCCGGACCACTTCATTCCCCATACCACCAGGCCGAAGCTCTAGTAGTGTTCATGGGGCGCTTCCTTTTATTTAATTGAATTGGCTCTAGAACGACACATCTTTTACACCCAGTTAGGTGAATTCGACATGTGTTACCCCTCATATACTTGCTTGATAGATATCTTGTTCAAATCAACTTCTCGGGTTTGTTCTTCGAATACCAATGTTCCTGCCAAATAGGGGAACTACGTCAAAAAAGAGTTTAGGGGGGTATATCGGAAACGATACCAAATTACCCTTCTTCTGAGTTTGTGTTCGACAATTCCTGGGAATATCTCGAACGTGGACCATCGTCATTTTGTTTTGTCCTTTTTAATTTTCTTCGTTTTACAATCTTTCCACCAAAGCAACTAGATGCACATAACACAAATACATATGCATGTATAGAATGTATGCATGAAATGCATGATGCAAGTGCTAAGTGACTCCGGAAATGGCTCTACGGCCTTAATTTCATTCATGGAAAGTATTTCTTGACTGCATCAGCGTTTACAGGCTTTGGTAACTCGCGGCCGTCCATTTCTACCAGAATTAAAGCCCCACCGGGTAGTATCTTCTTAATGACGTAAGGGCCTTCATAATTTGGAGTGAATTTTCCGCGTGGGTCCGGTATGATAGGCAATACCTTCCTCAACACAAGTTCATCCACTTGGAAATGTCTCGGTCGAACTTTGCGATTAAAGGACTTCGCAACTCGCTTCTGGTAGCATTGACCATGGCATAGTGCACTAAGTCTCTTCTCATCAATCATATTCAGCTGTTCATATCTTTGCTTGCACCCACTCGCCTTCGAGAGTTTAATCTGCGAGAGAATTCTTAACGAGGGAATTTCCACCTCCACGGGTAAGACCGCCTCCACACCATATACAAGTGAGTAAGGCGTTGCCCCCGTCGAAGTACGTATCGAGGTTCGATATGCCAACAACGCATATGGCAATCGTTCATGCCAATCACGATAATTGTCCGCTGTCTTAGACAAGATCTTCTTTATGTTTTTGTTAGCTGCCTCCACTGCTCCATTCATTTGCGGGCGATAAGGTGACGAGTTCAAATGGCGAATTTGGAATTCATGAAGCAACTCGTCCACAATCTTGTTATTCGATTCAAGCCGTTATCGGTAACAATGGCTTCGGTACACCATAACGGGCAATGATGTCACGACGAATGAATTTGGCTACGTTTTTTGCGGTGACGTTGACATATGAACTCGCTTCGATCCATTTTGTGAAATAATCAATAGCTACCAAAATGAAGCGATGCCCATTAGAAGCTTTGGGGTTAATTGGCCCGATTATATCGATTCCCCACATGGAAAATGGCCACGGCTGAGACATCAAGTGCAGTTCGTTAGGTGGGGCATTGATGTTGTCTCCATAAATCTGACACCGATGACAATAGCGAACATGCTTGATACAGTCAGTTTCCATGCTTAACCAGAAATATCCGAGCCTCATGATCTTTTTTGCTAAAAGGTAGCCATTCATGTGTGGTCCACATTCTCCTTCGTGTATTTCTTTCATCAGCTGGTTGGCTTCTCTAGCATCGACACATTTCAACAAGACTGAATCAAATGATCTTTTGTAGAGCACACCGCCGAAACAAAGAATTTCAGCGCTAACTTCTTGAGATATTTCTTGTCGCTACCTCACATCCTTGAGGAAATTCTCCCAGTTGGAGGTAATTCAAGATGTCATGGTACCATGGCCTTCCGTCTAGCTCGCCTTCAACCGACATACAATGAGCCGGGTGTTTGAGAATCTCGATCTTTAATGGCTCAATATCCAATCCTTCCATCACATGCAACATTGATGACAATGTGGCCAATGCGTCAAGAAATTGATTTTGGGACCTTGGCAAATATTCAAAGGATATTTCCTCGAATTCCTTCGTTAATTTTTCAAGGAATTCATGATACGGGATCAACTTAAGATCGCGTGTTCGCCGAGACCCTCTTTTGCCGAATAATAAGTATAGAATCGCCATATACCTGTAAATTCTTAACATTCATGTCAATGGCTAATTGCAAGCCGATGATGCACGCTTCGTATTCGAGATATTATTAGTGCAAGGGAACATCAATTTTGCAGCTACGGGATAATGTTGGCCAGTGGAGAGATCAAAATTGCCCCGAGGTCCCCAAAGCCGATAAATTTACAGCCCCGTCGAAGTACATGGTCCATTTATCATTTGATACCGCCAAAATACGTTCATCCAAGAAGTCCGTGTGTCGAAAAATTCTGCTTCTCTAGGATTTTCAGCCAACATATCGGCTATGGCTCTCCCTTTGACTGATTTCGTGCTATGCTTTGTATATCAAATTCGGAAATGAGGACTTGCCATTTGGCCATCTTTCCAACTAAAGCGGCTTCTCTAGCGAGATACTTGATTGGGTCATTCTCGTCACAAGCAAAATCTGATGGTGGAGAGTGTATTGGCGTAGTCGGTGCAATACCCAAATCAATGCTACACATGTTTTTTCCACTTCCAAGTAATTCATCTCGAGACAAGTGAATTTCTTGCTGAGATAATATATCGCGCATTCTTTTTGATCGCTTGGCCTCTTCTGGGCAAGCATGGCCCCTAGTGACTCCTTGTGGATGGTTAAGTAAAGGACCAGTGGTATTCTTGGGACTGGTGGTACCAACACTGGTGGCTGAAGAAGGTATTGCTTTATCTCTTCAAAGGCTTTTTGGCATTCGGTGTCCCACTCAATCTTAGTATTCTTCCTCGGAGTTTGAAGAATGGTTTTGCTGTCTCCGACAATTGAGAAATGAATCTTGCGATATAGTTCAATCTACCCGGAGACTCCGAACTTCCTTGACAAAAGAGAGGGAGCTTTGAGGTCACAAATGGCTTTAACTTTCGACGGATCGATTTCAATGCCTCGGTTACTAACCATGATTCCTAGTAGCTTCCTGGACTTTGCCCCAAATATGCATTTGGTGGGATTAAGTCTCGCTTAAATTTCCCGAGCCGGTCAAATAACTTCTTTAGGACCCTAATATGATCTTCTCCATGCTTTGATTTGGCAATCATATCATCGACATATACCTCTATTTCCTCATGCATCATGTCATGGAATAAGGTGACCATTGCTCTTTGATATGTGGCTCCCGCATTCTTTAGGCCAAACGGCATCACCCTGTAACAAAAGGTCCCCCATGGTGTAATAAAGGATGTTTTACTCTTATCCTCCTCTTTCATCCTAATCTGGTTGTATCCAGAGAACCCATCCATGAAGGAGAATAGTTCAAATCCTGCGGTGCTATCAACCAAAACATCAATATGCGGTAGCGGGAAATCATCCTTTGGGCTTGCCCGGTTTAAATCCCGATAGTCTATGCAAACTCTGACCCGTCCATCCTTCTTCATGACCGGAACGATATTAGCAATCCAATCAGCATAATGGGATACTTCGATGAATTCCACTTTTAATAGCTTCATAACTTCTTCCTCAATCTTCTTAGAAAGTTCTGGTTTCGTTCTTCGAAGTTTTTGCTTTTTGGTGGCATATTTGGGTTAGTTGCGAGTGTGCTCCACGATTTCGGGTCTAGTCCCGGCATATCTGCGTAGGACCATGCGAATATATCTTGATATTCCTTTAAGAAGTCAACCATTCTTTTTGCCTCGATCTCTGAAAGGCCCGCCCCAATCTTGGTTTCCTTAACATTTTCTGTGTCGCCAAGATTTACAGTAACCGTTTGCTCGGCTGTCAAGGGTTTAGATTCTTCATGACGAATCCAATCTCTTTCGATGTCTTTCTGGATATCATTATCCTCGTCGATTCAAGAGATTTTCATCGTGCAATTCCGAGTCACATACACATGTATCATGATTATGCCGAATGACATGCCCGAGATGCAAATGAGGGGGTCGAAAAATCACTTAACGAATGCCATGCATGATGCACATTCGAAAACTCTTTTTGAATAACTATTTGAAAAGAATACGAGTTAGAGATTGCCCTCATATCCTCGGACATCTTTTCCCAAAACTTTGAAAACCAGAGTCATGAGGAAGTCCAAGCCTCAAAGCATCATCATAGGATTGGTGGAATACTTCCTTACGCCCTTAATAAAACATGGATGCATTGGTATTAACATGATAAGGCCGTTTTACAAGGTTCATGATCTTGGACCACGGCTCACAGTCCAATACCTTGATTACATACGAAAATAACAAAAGTAGCTAAACAACACTTCCCATGTAAGGGAATACATAAAGGAAATGACATAAAACTAAACAGATAGGTAAGTAGCATCCCTACTCCGAAAGCTGGAAGAAGCTCGCAGAAGGCTCTGCCTTGTCATCATCAAAGGTGGCACACATATAGTTGGCACCAAATAGGTCTGCTATGTCCAAGATTGCTCCCTCCTCTTCTTGTAGCAGCTCGGATGACTTGATAAAGGTCTTCTCCAGTGGTGGATAAAGATCCTTTAGTGATGGGAGGAGCAAGCCTTGCTGATTCTGTATTGCATTAGTGCAACTTCCATATTCACTTCGTCCCCAACGGCTAGTTTGGCCCATGTGTCCGCCACGCATACTTCGGCCTCCACGATTGCCTCGGCCCATACAACCTCCATGGTAACCTCGGCCTCTACCTCTGCCGTGTACGCCTTGACTAGCAAGCTCTTCACATTTCACTTGACTTTCCAGATCTTTTTGGTAGCCTAAACCTACTCTTTTATGATTCCTAGGGGCTTTAATGGGCTTGGCAATACCTTGTGCATACACTCCCAATCCTAGTCCGGGAATATGACCGTACTCCGGTAGCACTCTACTTGACATGATAGACGGGCCGGACATTTCCGGACTCTTAACAAAGGTCCCAATGGGAACATGGACCATTAAGACTAGCTCAAAGTATGGTAGCTAGATTCCTCCTTCTCCTCGGAGCTCCACGTACGGGATGGCTGTGTCTTGAAAGATCTTAAAATCGGTTTCCGCACGAACGGTTATGATTTTCCCCTCGAAATGAACTTAACCATCTCGATGTAGAGAGGAAGGTATAGCTTCAGTGGCATGGATCCAGGGTCGACCTAACAGGAAATTAAAAGCGCTAGGGATATCCAACACTTGAAATTTTGTCAGGAATGAGGTAGGGCCGATCAAAAGATTGAGCTCAACTTCCCCTATTGTCTCCTTCTTTATACCGTCAAAAGCTCGGACGGTATAGTTGGATGGTTTAATTTGCTCTTTACCAACCCCGAGATGACGAAGGGTGGCTAATGGACAAATATTCAGAGCAGACCCGTTATCAATTAAGACTCGAGCTACCATCATATCACAACACTTGACCGATATGAGTAAGGCCTTGTTATGATCGTGTCCCTCCTCCGGAAGATCCTCGTGCAAAACGAGATTTGGTCCTTCAAGAGAATGGACCCAATGAACTCCTCCAATTGCTCGTCTCCAATGGTCTCCGGTACATGTATCTCATTTAAAACCTTCAATAGTGCATTTTTGTGTTTCTCGGAGGTCTTGAACAACTCCAAGAGCGAAATCTGGGCGGGCATCTTCCTTAGCTGCTCTACTACGTCAAACTCACTAGATTTGATCATTGCCAAAAATTGCTTCGCTTCCTCATCGGATGACAGACTTTCTTTTCCATAACTTAACGGGTGCATAACAGCGACGATCGGGTAACAACATCGACATCATTTGTCCCATAATCCCATGGGACTGCCTTAGGATCAAAACTAGCGATAGGGCTTTTGAGATCTCATCCCGATCGTATGGCGGCAACTCACTACCATCCGTTTGGGCTCATCCTCTCCCAGCTCTATGTTCGCGAACTCCTCGACTGCCAAATCAATAACCACGTGTTTAAGCTCGTACTCATTAGAGTCCCATTGCTCTTCATCAACAGATAAATCGATGATTACTGGTGTCATCATGGCGACGGTTTCTTCCTTGAGCTCGGCTAAGTCGTCCATGCCTCCCCACCCATCAGGGGCGGTTTCTTTAGGATCCATGAAAAAACTTGGAGGAGGTGAGTATTTGACGAGATAGTCATACTTCCCACTTGGTTGGCCTAGTGTATCTACCACTTCGCCCTTTTCTAGTGCCATCTTCAAAAATTCACGATCTCCACAAACTCTTTTAGCTTTTAGCTTGGATTCGACATCTAAGGCTTCTTCTTCATTTATGATTAACGGTTCGGTTTCCTTGACCATGTTGACATCATTCAGTATTTCGACAGCGCCTACCTCCTCGACTGGCATCTCCACGACCGTCCCAAATTCACAACAAGAATTCTTGGGAGAGAAATCAATTACAGCTGTCATCGTCTCATTTGCTTGGCCTCCTCCTCGATTTTGGATTATGCCCATGTTGATCATCTTGGTGACACGCTCTAATTTCTTCTTAGCCGGGACACCTTCATCACTCCTTGTGTAATAGCCACTTAAAATCAAATCTTCATACAGTTTGTGGATATCAACCCTGACCATTTGCACGTTCCTATCCTCTCCTTCAGCAATCATATTAACATCCCCGACATGAACAGGTAAAGGGTTTTGCTTGACATTAGGCTGCGTCTCCTTAAATGACAAGATATCTTTGTCCAATAGGCTCTGGACCTTGTTCTGGAGTGTTCGGCAATTATCCACATCATGGCCTTTCTCACCCATATGGTACTCACAAGACTTTGTTAGGTCGAACCCTGGGAATTTAGGAGGGTTGTCACGAGGAATCTCCTTAGCTACCAACCCTTTCTGCAGCAACATGGGTAATAGTTTGGACAATGGCCTAGGCAAAGGTGTGAATTGCCTTGGCGTCCACTTCCTGGGCTCGTAATTCTGGTATCTCCCTCGTGATGCGAGAGGATTTTGAGGATTCGAAAATTGTTTTGATTCAGTGGGGCTTGCACGTAAGCTACTTCCACTTCTTTCTCCTTCTTACTAGTAAATTTCTTGTTTGTGCCTTCAGTTATCCGACCTTCATGCATGGCTTCTTCAATTCTCTCTCCAATGGCAACCAAACGGGTAAAGTTTCCACAAATGAGCTAATCATTTTGTTGTAAAAGTCTCGGAGGAAGGGTATTAAGGAACAACTCCACCATTTCAGCGTCGTCTAGTGGTGGTCGAACTTGAGCACCAAGGCGCGCCACCTTTGCGCGAACGACCTGAAGGACTCATTTCTCCTTTTCTCCATGCGCGTTAACACTTTGCGCGTCGGGCAATCTCGGTATTATATTTATATTGTAGCACAAATGCCTCCGCCAATTCCTCCCATTTTTCCATCTTTTCGGTTCCAGCAGATGTACCATTGCAAGGCCGGGCCGGATAGACTCTCCCGAAAAGTTTGAATCAATAATGGGGTGTGTTCGCGCATAGCGCCCCATCCTGTTCAAATAGTACTTCAAATGGACTTTTGGATCGCCGGTACCATCATACTTAGCGAAATCGGGGGACTTTAAACTTCTCGGAAAGTCCATTTTGGCGTATCGAGACAGATCCTCGATCATGTTAGTTTCATATCCCCGTATGGCTTTAAGCTTCTCCTCAAGCTTAGCAAATCTTTTGTTGTTCTCCTCCTCCATTCGAGCTGAGATGGCTTCGAGATGGGGTCCGTTCCGCCACTACAAAGCTTGATGGGGAATCTCTTCAGCAACGTTCTCCCTAACGTTGGCATTGCTAGCCTCAGGAGTAGGCACGAGCGTGTCTCTATTGGGGGCTGCAGCCACTAGACTAGCTCGAATCTCATTCGCAAATTGGGCAAATTGGGTTGCCAAGTCGGTGATTCTATTATCCAAGGCGTTAAAACGGGCGTTTTGTTCTTCTGTATTCATCCTTGCAGCTACAGAACGGGTCCTGATGGGCGATCGTCTTAAAGCCGTGTTGTCAGTACCTTGTTTAGTACAAAAGAACAAACAAATCAGCATACAAAAGATGAGAAAGAAAATGAAATACAATAAAAAACTTAAAACCCTTCAATTTTATATTTTCTTATAACAAAATAGAAATAAGAAACCCCTTGCATAAGCCGAATCTCACATAAGTGGCTTCTTATCAATATTTTGTCATAGGAAGTTATACAATTAAAGGGGTAACACGTGATGATTGATCAAAATGCCCATCTCATATTCCATTAGAATCAAAGTAGTTATAAGAGAGGGAAAAACATCACTAATTACATCAAAAATTGTGAAGGAAAATCCCTATACATCCGCTAAAGTAAAGGAACTCCTAAACATTGCTACTAATATTTCATATAAGGAAAACCTTATACAACTTTTCTAAAAACACAACTCTAATGGAATATGACTAATCCTTTAATTTTCCCCTCAAAGCAACTTGCGGATGCGTTTGTTTGTTTCGGTCAAACGCTCCACCTTAGCTAAGGCTTCATCCCTTTCCTTATAATCCGCCCCATTTGGATTTCCTTCGAGTTGGTTTCATAGGAAACTTTGGAATGACGACGGCAACATCAGGTTCAATACGGCGATCAATATATCCTCTTGATGCGTGGTGCTCCCTCATTTCTCCTTTCAACTCGCAACCCACTCAATATCCCTTGGTGGGCAATGATGTAGGATGTTGACGATGTTCTCCACTTCTTTTTTCATGTCTTCGATTTGGTTCCCCTTGACAACCTTATCGCGAAAGTCAAAACAAAACAACCCTAATTTTAGAGGAGGAGGGATTTCTTGAAGTACTCGATATTGACGAACTACTCTTAAAGGGTAATAAGACGTAGATCCTGTCAAACCTAAGAGTGGAATCGGGTCATCGTGACCGCTCATAAGTCGTGCTTTAGGGAAACGAATCCAAGGGGCTTGCCACAAAATTTGGTTTGGGGTGATATTTTCAAAAAGTTCTACCCAACCACGGAATGTCCAAGCATGGAGGAATTTTTCTATATCCTTAAGTTTGGTGAGAGGGTTTGTATCTTTATCGATGTTGGTAATAGCCAAATTCCCTCCAAATACTTTTAAGTGAGAGAGAATCCAAACTTGAAGGATGCCTATAGGTGCTCTAAGGATCGAACCTTTGTCCTTTTTGAAACGATTGAGAGAGAGGAACATTTCGGCAAGAAGCATATGTGTAAATCCCCTAAGGTGAAGGACTCTACAGACAACATGAGCAAGGCTAGGATCCATTGTCTTTTGGGTGAACGGGAAAAGAACGAATCCGAAGAATGCTAGAAGGAAAATTTTAGCATTTTGAGGGTTGGGGCTTGGGAGAAGACTATGGAATCTTTGTTCGATGAAAGACAAAGGGAGGCCTTTTGAATTCCTATTAAGAAGTTCTTTAATTTCAAGAGGAGGAACCCCTAGGAGTTGACTCAATAGTGGGATAGGATCTACTCCTAAAGGAGGGTCGACAAGACCGAATGCGGGACATTGCCAACAATGATTTCTAACTCCTCTAAAGTTGGGGTCAATTCATGATGACCAAACACGAACGTTGAAGTCTTGGGGTTCCAAAAATGAGCCATGGCCTTCACCAATGGCACGTGGGACTCTCGGTATAAGAGAAAAATAAGATAGCCAAGTTTCTTCTCTACAAAAGTCTTCTTGCTCGCATCAAGTGCATCCCACATGTCTAACAACGCCTTCTTTGGGATTGGGATGATACGAAGCTCGGGAAACCCATAGTATCTAAACCTAAATAGGCATTTTGATCAATCACCATACGTCACAAAACAAGCTAAACTTAATGATAAAACATTATATGCACAAAAAGCATTATTTACATCGGGGAATAAAATACCAATACCTTCAATAGAGAGAGAGAAAAAAAAGAAAATGCGGCAACCACAAAGACACATCGCATGTCGACTCGTGAGGTTCACTAAGAGGTATGATTCTAAAGGCTAAAGGCTCCCATTTCAATTAGATCAAAAGAGTTTTCCCCACTCCGCACTTACGTCGGACAGTTCTCTTTATCATTAATCAAAATGAGCGGGACCAAAAGTGGATAACCATGGGTCATTCCCCGCACGGGTTCCATCTTTTGCCACCTCCTATGGGCTTCCTAGTGCGATCGGGGTTTTAGATCGCGGGTTGTGTGTGTAAATGTGTAGTGCTAAGGTAAGTATAAAGGCACACACAACAATTGATATCCAAACAACACTTCAATTTCATCCATATTGACATACATTCCTACACCTTCCTACAAAAGAAATGGGTAAACATACACTCCACCCCTTATTACTCCAAACCTACAAAAACAATTAACACGTTGTTAGTGGACTAACCTTGTCTTCCACGTGGCTTTGACACGCGCTATCAAATGAAGACCATGTTAGTGAACAACCAACCAAATTATTACGGCCTATGTCCTCTAAGGTTTGTAACTAAGTCCCCAGCGGGGTCGCCAAGCTGTCACGACCTCTCTTTTTCCGTCCGGGGGAAAAGGAAGAAGGGTTTAGGGGTATTTGCCTAAAGAGGCGGACCAATGGCCCTAGATTAGGCGCGGGCTCTCCCAAGCCCATACCTCGCGTGACGTTGGATTTCATATTTCAATTCTTAACAACCTAAATATTTCTAGGAGTCGCCACTAGCCTATTGGGGTCGGCTAGAAACCAATCGAGGCACGGGAGTGTTGTCTCGATTCCTACGCAACCAGAGATTTCTAGGAACGGGGACTTGTTTACGCTAATGTTTCTATTAGCGCCCTTACGGTACCACTAACTTGAAAGGTTGTTCATCTAAATGGCCACACAATCTTGATTACCAATTATAATCGTTATAAAACCACGCGTCCATGCAAATGCAAATGTTTTTGTAGGGTTGCTTTCCTTTAATGTTTAGACTAATCCTAACATAATTTAGAATATAAATTTGCAATCAAATTAATGAAAAGCGGTGCGTAAGTAAACATCCAAGAAATTGAAATGACTTGAAAATAAATGCGAAAAAGAAAGACCCGATACAAGTCGGGCAAATAATATTACATGGCCTTGTTATCACGCCCCGGGACAGGACCCCCGTGAGCGAAATGGAAATTTAAATATGCATGAAATTACTCTAGATGCATGAAATTACTCTAAATAATTTTAATCTACGCAAAATAGATTATTTACAAAAATGGTTATAAAATACCAAAATATCATTAAATTAAGAAAATGGCCTTTTAAAATTAGGAAAATCTCCTAGATGTCATTTTTGGCTTAATTTGATAACATCCAACATTTTTTGATATTTTTTTTGAAATTTTCATATTTTTTCTTTTTTTATTATTTTTTTAAAAATATTAATAATAATTCCTTAAACCGATCTATGCTAACATGGAGTAACACAGCACATGAATATCACAATAATCAAGCTCAAATCGACCGTTTTAAGATCGAAACTTGGTTTGAACATTTCATCGAACACTTGGCTTGCATCAAAACACCTCAAAACGGCTTCTTCGGGCCATGTTCGTGGCCTTCAATCTCGACCCATAAGCAATCTTATGTGGAACTAAAGCATCACGATTATACTACCACATGCAAGGAGCAATATTAGATAGAAATCATAGCCTACAACACATAATAACCAAGCTAAAATCGGCTTCAAATATGTGGGTTGAGCTGATTTTGAAATCTGGGTCTGAACCCAAGTCAAGCAAACAGGTTGCATGCCCATATTCAAGCCCCGACACTCATCACATACGAGATCTAAAGGAAACATTACTTAATCCGAGTGAAAGTAGGTAACATGAGCTTTCAAATGCAACAAACATCATAGAGAATGACTAACCGAACACATCAAAACAACCCCTCCAAGAAGCCCACATGCAAAGTCTACACTGACCAGCCAAGAACTAAAGTGGATAGGCTTGGTTTTTGACGATCACATAGTTCACACGGGGATTTAAAGACCAAACCAAGCGGACCTATGCATCATTTGTACTCCCATATAACATTAATCAAGCTCATGAAGATAGAAAACACATGCAAAGGGGAGTAGCAAGTCAAACATGTATGGCTCTTGAAAAGGTTTCAAACACTTAGAAAATTTCAGCCTCAGAAATCAGTCCTCGGACTAGTTTTCCTCTTGATTTTCGTGATCAAAACATGTTCAAAATTAAACCAAAATGCATCTAGGATGCTTACCTTGCTTCCTAGTTTCCCTTTCAAATGACTCTTGGCCAAGGAAACCAAGAAATTGTCCTCTGGGAGCACATGGAAGTTGGTTCCTTCAAACTGAAAGTGAGATCTGCAGAAGAAAAAGTGACAACGAAGGTTTTCGTTGACTTCCAAAATTAGACTTCCAAACCTCCTTTGTTAGCCAAGTTGAAATAAACCCAAACTATATGTATACTAGTTTGGGCTGTAATTCATGTATTTCCTCATTTGTCTCTCACTTTTCTCAAAAACACTCGCTTTTCCTCACTCGTGACCAACCGGGCTCAACACTTGGAAAATTTTTTCGGAATTTCTTGGCCCGCCAGGAGGGTGATTTTCGGGGGGCTTTAGGAGACCTTCCCGAACTCCATTTAGGACATGCGACCTATGGATGGAAAGCTCTTTGAGTGAAGTTTCACTCTCTAGTTGAAGGTTTTGGTTAATTTTGGCCGCAAGTGTATGAAAATTTCGTTTTTCTCTCTCAAGGTCTATCTGGCATTTCTGGGTTTGGCTTTTTTGGAGTTGCTTCTGAGGGTGTATTTTGGGTACGATTGTGAGCTCCCTCTCGTGTTTCTTGCCTTCTCTCTCTTATCCCTCAAACGAGCCTGCTTCATAGATCTTATCCACTACATTAGGCAATCACGTGATCGGCTTTTTGCCCTCCTGCCAAGCCCACCAACTGAGCAGTCTACCCACTTTCTGACTTAGCCAAAATTTTGAAATTTTGCAGCTGTTGAGTGTGCGGATTTTGCTGCGACTTTCCCGTGCATTCAATAGCTTATCTCTGGCCAATTTCCGTCCACTGGTACTACTCATTATGGTCTTCAATCACGTGCAAAGATCAGGTTGGATGGGCGGCTGAGTGGGATATGGTGGGGCCACCAAGTTGCTTACTCAGCAACTCCGAAATGAGACCAATTCGTGGACTAAGTTTTGGTAGCTCGTTTGAGTGCTTTAATCCATCAATTTGACTGCGGTTTTTGATCAATTAGCAAGCTCATGTATAGTAGTTTAAGATCTTGGCTAGATTTCATAATTTTACTCACTTAATATTGCAAGAAAGTCCCTCAAAGTTGGCCATTTTCTTAGCCGAAAATACCCAATTCAATGCAAATTTGGTCCTTTTCGCCCGATTTGATTTATTCGAGTTGGCCCAAGTTCAATTTCAACTTAATTGGTGACCAAGATGATGATTTAAGGGTTCGGGCAAAATTTTGCAAAATTTGCGAATTGGTCCCTCAAGTTTTGGAAATTGCAATTTGGCCCCAATTTGCCATTTTAATTCCAATATGACCTCCTGGGCTTGGCTAGTCACATTTAGATCATTGGCCCCAACTTTTTTTCTTTTTTTCTTTTTTTTTTTTTTTTTTTTTTTTAATTTTAATTTTTAATTTAATTTTTTTATATTTTTTCAATTTTTTTTTTTTTAAGTAAAAACATCTTCCATTTAAAACACCATATTAAATGCCTAGATAACCTATATGCAAGAATTTAACTTGAAATATTTTTGTGGAAAAACAAAAGTTCCCATTTTTTTGAAAATGATTTTTGGGAAAAAAATTTAGGTGTCGACATCTCGTATGAAATAAATATGTCACCATTTGTCTACTTCACTTTAAGGCCTAGAAAATAAGACTTTAATCCTAATTATGTCATCTCGAAGTGGCTAGTTATAGCCTCATTGACTTCAGCAAACATCTTTTCATAACTCATTGTAAATATCGGGTCATCATTGTAAAGGCATATAATTATCATATCATCATTAATATTTGACTTGATATATAGTGTATGCTCATAAGGCCACTTTTAAAAACCATGCTCTAACAAGTACGTGTTGATTCACATGTATTGAACTCAAGGTGCTTGTTTACACCCATATAATACTTTATTTAGTTTATAAACTTGATTTCATACCCTTTATTAAAATAACCTCACGGTTGCTCCACATAGACTTCCTCTTCAAGGAAACCATTGAGAAATGGCAATTCCACATTCAATTGATAGGTCTTTGAACTATTTTGAGCTACGAATGCTAAGATCATCCACATGATATTCATTTGAACCATTAATGTAAATATTTCAAAATAATCAACACTTGGCTTTTGCTTGCAGCCTTTTATGATATTTCTAGCTTTGTATCAGTCCATTTAATTGTTAGGTTTGTACTACATCTTGTACACCCACTTGACACCAATGGGCTTCTTAACAATTGGTAGAGAAGTTAGCTCAAATGTGTCATTATTTTCAATGGAATGGAGTTCTTTAACCATCGCTTGGATCCACTTCTCATCTGCTACTACATTAGCATAGAATTTGAAGTCAAATTCTGCAAATAAACAAAACATTACCATTCTTTCCATCAATGATTCCTTCACTATCATTATCACTATCAGTATCACTATCACTATCATCATTTCACGTAACCACATAATCTTTGAATTTTGTTGGCATCTCCCACAATTATTGTGAATGACATATCAACAATTATGAAACTAGCTCTTGGTGAAGAAAATGAACTACCAAGCAAAGATGATGGATCATTAGTTGAAGATTTCTCTTTCTCTCCCATCAATGTTTCATCATTAATGATGCTGCTTTTCTGGTCAATCTTTTGGTTCTAGTCTCGAGCTTCATCTTCAAAAAAATTGGACATTCCTACTAATGATTACCTTTTCAGTGACTATCGGATTACATATCTTATAACCCTTAGTTATGTTATTGTAGCCGATGAAGATGCACTTCTAGCTTTTCTCATCCAACTTCTTTCTTGGTTCGTTGGTAAATGGGGATATGCCACTCACCCAAATACTTGTAAGAATGAACAACTAGTTTGTAGGCACTCCAAGCCTTTTCCATGGTTCTTCGAAGAGCATTTCTTGTTGGACATCCATTTAACAAAATACAACACAAACAATAGCTCTGCCTAAAATTTCTTGGGTAAACTTTTTGCTTTTAGCATACTTCTTGCCACTTCAAGAATGTATTATTATTATCTATCTACTATACAATTTTACTGAGAAGTATAGCTAGCAGCTTAATTAACATTTCACGTCATCAATTTTACAGTATTCATCAAATTCATTTGAGGTAAATTTTCCATCTCTATCTAATCTTAATGTCTTTAGATAAAAGCCATTATGCTTTTCAACATAGACTTCAAATTTAAACTTGCCAAAAGTTTTAGATTTTTCTCCCAAGAAAATTACCCATGTTTTTTTTAGTAAAATCATTCACAAAATATGTGTGTCTTTCTCGTTCGAATGATTTGACTTCAACAAGGCCTCGGATGTTTGTATGTACCAATCCAAAGGGTTATTTTGCTCTTTTGGCTTTTCCAAATAGAAATGATTCTTGATGTTATTTTCCAATGAGACATCATTCACATGAGTGATCTAGATTGTCAACCAAAGGCATGTTAGTCAACTTCTTTTTTTAGACCATTAATTTTAGTCAACGAAAATTTAGATGACCAAATGGAAGATATCACAACCAACTGTTATCTTTCATCCTAGCTTGAAAACTTAAAAGATTCTTTGTCTAAAGAGTCAAAGGGAACATCTAGTTTTTCATCATTTGACCTGTCATAATTAACTTATTATTTACACCTCCAATGGTGCTAACTCCATTTTCAATATGAACGTTGCGGCCTTTTTTGAACAGTTGGCGAACAGTTAACAAATTTCGAGTAAGTCCTGGCACAAAATAAACATCTGCAATGGTAACATTAGTACCATCTTTTGACTTGGTATTAATGTTATGATTGCCCATTACAAGAAACATTTTATTTATTTATTCTTGATGTTGAATTGACCGTGAACCATCTCGTCCAACTGTAAGAACTACTCCTTTCAGCCACACATATGATTACTACACCTAGTCAAGATACCAAATATTAGTGTCCATACTGCTCAAGTCATCCTCGCATGCTAGCATCATGGTTTCGTCAGTGTCACGCCCCAATCCTCCAAGCGCACGCCCATCCCTCTTCGGTTTGTTAAAAAGCGACGTCTCAGGACGAATTGCCGACCCATTCATTTTAATGCATACGCGGAAGTAAATAATAATCCCTAGACAATAACACAATGGGATAGAAAATCAAGGCCACAATTTTCTCGAAAACCAAACCACACTCATATATACATAAGAAACCAGGTCATATATAATACAAGTCTATAAAAACAAAGTCTGCAAAACAAAAGGGGGTTTTCCTAAAACTACATATCCTTATCATCATTGGAGCCTTCAGCGGAATACACTGGGGACTTTGGATCTGTCATGTCCGGCTCCATGTCTACCACTGAACCTTCTGGAGGGCCTACTATGCCTTTCCCAAAGGTTACTTCTAGCACGTACAAGGGAATCTCAGACTTAGGTATGGGACCTTCCCCCTCTCCATCTCGAGCCTGACGATACCATGCTCTGTATTGATGAGATACCTTATGGGGTAAGGCCTCATCGACCCAGACCACGGATTTCACTAGCTCATAGGTCCATCCCCTAGGGCTCCCATGCAGTGGGATAAAATACTTCTGCTTTGTCACCTCTTTAGGTTGACTAAAACGCTCGGGAGGAGCTGCCATCTAGGGACTTAAAAATGTTATCCCACAACGGGGTGAGACGACGTCTCAGCGAGTTTACCCCCTAAGACTCGAATAGGAAGAAAATACGCCCTGAGGGCTGCCTAAGCACAAGCATGAGTCAGAGGACTTACATTGGTCTCAGTTCCTTCCTGCAAGTCAATATAATTCAACCACTCAATCGATCATCTCAACAATTCAATTCATCAACTTAGATCGAACAATCGATCAATCGACTCAGTCGATTCCATGTCATCGAGACCATTCCCCGGTCATCTCAATCAATACTATCTATAAGTCCAATCATAATCAGAACTACTCACTCTAAGCTGATAATAGATAGTATAGCTCGCACTAAGCTGATAAATAGTATACTGCTCACTCTAAGCTGACATATTGCCAGCGAGCTGATATAGTATACTAATAATGCTCACCAGAAGCTGCTAGGTATACTGTTCACTCTAAGCTGACATATCGAGGCCCGCAGCTAATATAGTATACTGGTATACTACTCGCTCTAAGTTGACATATCGTCCGCAGGCTGATATAGTATACCATCCTAATCATTTAATCATTTCACCATTTTTATCATTCCCAATATATATAATCGTGTGTGGGTACACAGTTGGCCTTAGCCAAAATACAATATTTTCCCCTTTGAAAATCCCACTAATTTCAACAATCCATAAATCCATTTTTGGCGTTGTAAATCGACGCCCGGTGATTTTCTAATTAATTACTGAAATTAAATAAAATTTGGGATAAATACCCAAAATCACTAATCACACTCAATTTGCACAAAATAACAAATCAATTAAGTAAACAGTTCACACCATTGAAATCAGCATAAAATTCCGAACATCGGCTATCTCGGTCTAATTTTCGAAAATAATAATTAATTAAATAATTACGGAAATTAATTAATAAATACCAATAAATACCACTTAGGCCGAAAAAGCCCAAATAAAAGCCGAGACGGGCCCCGAAAATTTCCGAACTACTCTAGATAAATACTAGAGCTTGTCTAGGCTCTAATTACACTACTCTAACCACCTAACATGCAATATTAAACGATTAATTCACTAATCTATTCTAACTATCCACATAATCCATACTTAGTCTAAACTAATCAACCCTTAAACATCATTAACTTACTAAGTAGGGATTAGTGAGTTAAACTCACTTGATTAACGATCTACTCGGATCAAAACGACGGCAAGGCGGAGACGGTCCACAAATCCCAAAGTGGAGATGCCTTTCGGGGTCGGGAAAGCCACAAAAACGGGCCAAACAGTAGCTGGAAGACCCAGGGGCTTCAGTTTTGTGGTGGTACTGAAGGAGTGAGCTGAACAGACAGATGGGTTGGAAACGGCGACAGTAGGTGGCGGACGAGCTGTGGTGGGCTTCCGGCGGTTCGACGAGCTTCCAAGCGGCTCCAGCGATGGCGAGGCAAGTCCAAATGGGTCGAGAGAAGGCATGGGCTCACAATTGAGGCGAAACGACGGCCAGGGGTGCACGATTCTAACGCGCGAGCGAGCGAGCAACAAACGGGTTACAGGTCGCGACGGTGGTGCAAGCGGCTGTCCAACGAGAGGCGTGGCTGCTCCAACGGCTTGCCGGCTTGGCTCTTTGGTTTATGGGGACTTCAAATGGCTAGAAATAGAGGGGAGTGGGGGTCGACGAGCAAAAGGAGAGGGGGGCCGGTTGGGCTAGAGGGGCCACCAATGGTCTCCTCCTTATCTCTTTGTCCCCTCAACCTTGGCCCACCAAGCCTAGCTGGATTCCTCTGCAATTTCCAGCAGCCAACTCTCCTTCTAGAAGCTTTGAGGTGGTCCAAATGTTGGGTCCAAGGGGGCATACGAATTTTGCACAAGATTTCCCTCAATTGGATTCAATTCCTCCTTGAATTAATCCAATATGGCTCTCAAAAATTCAATTACTGGGTCATCAATCACATTGGCATTTTTCCATGCCATTAGAGCCTACTTGCATCCCAATTTCGCGATTAAAAATGGTCCTTGAAATTTCCCGGTCGAAAATGGCCCTATCTTGACTTTTTCTGCCAAAATCTCGGTTTGCAGAAAAATTTTCGGAGGCTGAGTCGACATTCCTAAAATGACTTGTGACATGATAGAACTTTCAATTTCTGAAATCGGATTCAAATTCGCGGTTAATTTCAATCTGGTGCGAGTTTAGCGTGACCTAGGCTACCGGGTAGTTTTTAGAAATTTTTAGTGCAATTGACCCATGGTCGATTTTTTTCAAGCCACAATGAACCTCTTCGACACATTGGCGACTCCCGCGATTGTTATGAAAATCTCAAGGTTTCAATTATAGACACAGGGTACAAAACGACAGAAAAATCATTCCAGTACTAGTCGACGAGAATTTTACAATTTAGTGGAATCACCCACGTTTAGCCACACATCTTCATCGAACCGACCTATCTCTCGATCTCTAATTGACTTTTAACTGTGCCATAATGATCTCTGCAAATGAGCACGGTCGAGTAATCGATTCCTGATCGAATTCCCAAGTCTATTGCATTAAAATTCCCTAATGAGTTCCCCAGATAGTCTAGTTATCTCAGGAGTGATCAGCTTTGAGAATAGCACTATAGGCACGTCGATGAAAGGCCCGATTAATTTAATTGAAAGCAAAACTGAAAAATCCAAGATGTCATAGTCAGCATCGAAGGCTGGCATCGATTTTACATCCTCGTATGCAACCTTTACTTGGCATTCAGATCTATAATGTTGAATTTGTTACATGTAAAACACATGGCCATTTATTTGTCATGTGTTTTATCTTTTCAATGAAATTTAAATATCCACCTCTGTGTCCTCGACCATCTCTGCATCGTCGGCCACCTTGATAGCCTTCTCAACTAGATTGAGCGACCTAACTCTACAATGCTTGCTTGGGATTCAAACTAATAGACTTTTGATTCATTCTTTGCTCATGCGAGCACATTGAACCCATCAACCCCCCAATGTCAGAGTTGACACGTCTTGCCCTTCTTCGATTGCCATGACGTTTGAAACTCACACATCTTGAAGTTCTTCACCTTTAACCCTCAACTAGTTAAGAATGGTCTGTACATGATCAAAGTATGCCAAGATTGACTCAGGAAGCAAACATTGCTTTTTGATCTTTCTTTCGGGACTCCACCAAAGAATCTTTGTCCTCTTTTCTTAAAACATCAAATGCTTCAACACCAGCCACTAAATTCTACAAATATTGTGATTTCTATAGAAGCTGAATGCACACAAACTAAGCACAAACGTTAACACTAATTATTGAAGAAAACAAAACAGCCCACAACTTATTGAAGATAACCAGATGTCTTATTTTGCCTTTAAAAAAAAAAAAAAAAAGCAACGGCTATCTTTAATAGTTATCTTTTATGGCTCTTCTTACTTGCAACCTTCTTTTAAGTACGCAAACAGCCAATTTAGAAACCAGTAGCCAACATGATCAAATCTATAACAATCCAAATAATCAATTTTATATTATTCTATACATCTTCGTCGTACCAAAACTTAGAATAAAATCTATGCCTACCCAAGGGGTGTGCAACCGAACTAGGTCTACCTAGGAACCGAACTAGTCCACTCGGAAAATAGGGCCGGAAACTAGTTCCCAAAATTCAAAACCGATTTAAATCAATCCATTTCCTGGTTTCCAAGTGAATACCCACTTGAGAACCGAATCGACCGAACCTATTTGGGAAACGGTTTTGTAAGCCCAAAAGTCCAAAACCCTGTTTTTTCCCCTTGATTTCTAATCTTACTTGCACGGCTTTTTCCCTCTCATAAATGCACGTGATGTTTCTCTTTTGTTGTTCGTCTTCTATGATCGAGTAGTCCTCTAGATGTCATCCTTGGATCTCAGATCTCCTTCTTCATCCTCCTCCGCACTCCCACATCGCGACATGCCCCTTAGGTTCATTGATTTTGGTTCTCGTTTCATGTTATGATAGGTTGAGTAGAAAGGCAGGAACTTGGGTGTGGATGTTGGTTTCTCATTTAGGGAGTGTTGTTTGTGTTGAGGAGTGAGCTTTAAAACGCCGAAATCAGAAATGGGATGAGTGGCTTGGCTTCGTGTCGGTGCATTGATTCGCTAAGTGAATTGGTTTTCTATCAGAATCTTCGCTTTCAAATTTGGAGTTGGATGTGAGCATAGTTTCTCTGTTCTTGTTGTCGGAGTTTCACTCCTGCACTATATTTATACTAAAGAAGGGTGAATTTTTTTTTTTTTTTTGCGGGGAAATAGGCTTTCAGAGTATGCAGGATTAGGAGGAAAGTATATTGTGCACAAAAGGGGAACTAACCTAATGGAAACAGGGTTGACCTTGAAACTTGATCAAAAAAACACGATGGTTCCAAAATAAGATCCAGTGCAAATAGGGTCGGATATAGGATCCAAGTGTAGAACCTACCCACCTTGGACCCGATCATTAGGGGTGATCGGTTTCCGGTCGGTCTGGTTCCCACCCCAAAATCGGGAACTAGATTGGAGGGATGGGTTCCTCATTTTTGGAATTGGGGACCGAACCAACTAAGGCTGGAACTAAGGAGTGACTGAACTGATCAGTCCGGTTCGGTTCTTAGGCGGTCCAATGGAACCAACCGCGCCTCATGTTAAAAACATTCAAATTTGACTGGAGTGAACATCATTCCCTCCTTTATCAAGCTTCTTATTTAATTTCAGTCGAAAGGCCAAAAATAACATGCTCACTAAGGCTTCTTGGCTTCTTTTTTATAGGTAATCTCTAAAATGCTCTTTGAGTAATTGTTCAATGTAGGACTCTTGAAGGCTTGGGTAGACACTTGCAGGCGAGGGGCGGCAAGAGAGAGAGATAGAGAAATAAAGAGACAGAGAGAGAGGGAGAGGGAGTGAATTGCTCAGTCCCACATCCACTATTTAGTAGACTTGTTGGTCTCTATATATAGCGCCGGAAAAATGGACAATGTCTTGGCCTCAGCCAATCTCTTATGCTTTGTTGAAGATACAATAGCATTGAGAGGGGCCTTGAAGTGGCACTTTAGTTGTCATAAACATTCAAAATTAAAATGTGTTTTGTGAAAGTAATTAAAAATTTTAAAAATAAAAGGTCGGTCTGGTCCGGGTAGTTGGACCAAATAGTTGAACCAAATCAGTGAGTTGGGTCTAGTCCAATCGGTTTTTGGTTTGGGTGGTTACCTTTACTCACCTCTATCGATCACCCCTACCACCCATTTAGCTTACCTACACGACCCATTCTCAGATCCCACCTGGACTGAAACATTTTGGTTCGTGGTCCAACTTTAACTAGACCTCTAGTCCTCAATGCAAGAGGTTATGGGGCGGGTCCGAAGGGACGGGCTAATTCGGGTGGAAAACCGGCGCGCCTGTTCTCGGTCGGAGGCTCAATCAGAGGTAAAAGTCATCTTTAGCAGACTCATTCAAGATAAGATTAACAGATAAGATCGGCCCTACAAACGCTTTGTTGAATTGGGTTGTCGATTGTCTCCATCAATACAACCATCACTAAATTTCCATTGAATTATGTGTGGACCCAGCTTGACCTCGGTCGTTGGCGTTGCCCATGCATGTGTTTCGCGTTCCCGGCCGTCATTCATTTTCTCGTTTTCCTGTTTGTGTTTACATGTTGTCTTTCGGGCCAAGGCGAGTTACTGTTTGTGTTCACGTTTTTTCATATGGGTTGATTGAGACACATGACTATTTGAGAGAAAGAAAAACTTGAGACGAAATTGAATTCAAAGTCTCAGGATAATTGTTCATATAGTTATAAACTATTCAGTTCTAATTTTTTTAATTTTGTAAATTTAGTCCTAAATCTTTCAACAATTTGCTAATGTAATCTCCCTAGTCAATTTTGGCCAAGAAATGCTTACATGGGTGATGACGTTGATGATTTTGTTAATTTTATTAAAAATAATAATTTTCTTTTGTTTCCTTTTTTCTTTTTTTCTTTTTCATTTTTCTTCTTCAAAAGTCACACCGGGTCCGGCAGCTCATTCGCCATCATTTAGGCCCCAGTGCCGTTGCTGGCCGGAGTTCCTATGAATTAAAAAGAAAAAGAAAATAAAAGAAAGGAAAAAATAACTAAAAATAATTAAAAATAAAAATACAAAATACAAAATCATTCACTTCAATGTTGATTGTGCCATGTTGGACAACTGAAGTTGACTAGGCATCCAACTTAATATTTTCCAGTCAAAATTGGCCAAAAATACTATATTGGCGAATCGCTAAAAGATTTATAACTAAATTAGCAAAATTGAAAAGCTTAAAACTCAATAGATTTTGGGATAATTCTCTCACAAATCTCTTTAAGCAGCTTATTAAAGACCATTTGCCAATCTGCCCCTTTGTTATTTTGCAGAACATTTTTTGTCAATAAAAGTAATAATCCTCAAATTTTTCTCATTGTTTAATGTCGTTTATGGAAAATATTTCTTAATGTTGTCCAAAAAATTGATTCAATATGGTTCTTCTGTTAAAATTATTGATAGACTCTGCTAATATGGACGGAATATCTTGTTAGTTTGTGATTTACCATCATTTTTATTTAATTTCATTATCATACTTTGCTTATTTGTTCGATTTTTGTCCATGAACCTCTCTCTTTCTTTCTCTCTCTATCAAATTTACATTTTATCTCAACATAGAATGCTTATCACTTAAACATGGCACTTCAACTAAATGGGTTACACAACACATATCACTTAACATATGAATTCTTATACTTAAAGGTGATTACTTGTGTTTGCATGTTGTAAGCATTAATCCTGAATGTACTTAAACATGTCATGTATATAAGGAACATTTTAAATTGTTTAACATAACAAGAGCCATCCCGTTATAGAGATAAATGGTTATATATGACACATTAATTATTCATCGCCATTAAATGTTATACAAACACATGACACGTGTAGTGTGATCTCTTATTGAGGGGTTGTCCCGAAAACTACTAGTCCTAGATAAGAGTCATCAAGGTTTATCTCAAAGAATATTTGAAGACTCTCACCATGCTCGAGTGAAGGCTATTGGAGTGAAAAAAATCAAAATATAATAGTTTTAAAGATGAAATTGAACAAACAAATAAATTTTAGTACGAAATTGGACAGAAAAAAAATGACAGGTAAGAAACCTTCACAGGCCCATCAATAAAATTTGTAAATCTTCAACGTAAGGACCACGTCAAACAAAACTTAAAAGGTGTAGCAACGACACGGAGCAACTAGCAAACGTCCCTTTCCCCTTTCGGCAATCTTTTCCAAATCTATTTTCTTACTTTCTTTCTTGGGTTGACTTGATGTTCGCGGGTCCCTTGCCTTTGCACCGTTGTTTCTCATTCCCCACGTAACACCTTTTTTTCCCTTCCGTTTCCATGTAATGATGCTTTGACTGTGATTTTGAAAGACACTTGTTGAGGATATGGTAGCTGTTGTGCTTTTTATTAGAAGATAATGACGCATATGAATTCAACATATGTTCTTTGAATTGTGTAAACGAAAGTGAACTTCAATATCTTTACTCTTGGGGTACACTTGTTTCGGGAAATTTCTTTAAAATGATTGCTTGTAGAAATAAATAAACAAAAAATATTTTCATCATGCACAAAAATATTTAGACATAAATTCTTATCAATGATGAAGATATTTTTAATTGACCAATTATTTCCAGAGATATAAATGATCATTTTCAAGAATATAATTTACACATCATTCATTTTTCGTTAAACAAACATAGCCTTCAACAACCTTATTAAATTCAATAATGCAAAGTTAGAAATTTCAAGACCCTTGGAAACTATTCAATATAACTTTTAACCTGTGAGAAATAAAGAACTGACTGTAGACCGACATATGACCCTTAAATAGTTGAATAAGGGTTGAACTTTGTTGGCTAGTGATAGGCCACATAAGTCAATAATAAAAATATTTTTAATTAACTAATTATTTCAAGCAATACAAATGATCATTTTTAAGAAAATATTTAACAAATTATTTATTTTCTATGAAATAAATAGAGACTTAGACAACCATATTTAAATTGGTAATGAAAAATTTTTTTTTTTTGGTCGGTCCTGTTAATGCAAAGTTAGAAAGTTCATCATCCTTGGAGATTATTCAACATAACTTTCAAACTATAAGAAATAAAGAGCATACTATAGACAGACAAATCACCCTCAATTGGTTGAATAAAGCTTGAACATTGCTGGATTATGATAGGCCACCGAAGAATGCGTTGAGGTCGATAGAATGTGAATGCTGGAATATTTGAGTCAGTGGGGCTTTTCCTTGACAATATGGCGCGACGTAAAGGAGGAGGCAACTCAACTTTGATTTTGGCTTTGTGGAAAAATTGAAGAGTTTGTTTAGGAGTATATGTTATGAAGTTTTCTATTTCAATTATTGCGGATCACGCAATTGGTGTCTTATTTATTGTGACATACTCGATTCTTCCAAAAAATACCGAGAGAATTATTAAAAAAAAATCCTAAACCTATTATAATTGTGTCAATTCAATCATAAACTTATTTTTTCGGCAAATTGAGTCATAAACCTTTTACAATTATGCAAAGTCAATCCATCTGGCCAAATTTGATCGACCAACACTGACATGGCACGACTAATGCTAACCTAGATAATTTTTAATAATATTTTAATATTTTTAGCATATATTTAATTATTTTTCTTTTATTTCTCTTTATTTTTTTTCCCTCTTCCTCCTCCCTTGGGCTGAAAACTAGACCGAGGCGAGCTGGCTCCTTGCCTCCCCCAAGCAAGGCTTGCCTTGCTAGTGGTCGACAAGAGCTCACATTAGTGGCCCTCATCTCTAGCCGGCGGCAACCGACCAAAGGAGGGGATAAAAAGAAAATTAATATACTCGAAAAAAATAAAATATTATTAAAAATTGTCCATGTTAACACTAGTCGACCAAAACTAGCTGGATGGATTGAATTTGCATAAATACAAAATGCTTATGACTAAATTGGCTATAAAAAAAAAAAAAAAAAAAAGCTTATAACTAAATTTGCATATTTATAATAGATTTAGGACCTTTTTGGTACTTATCCCAAAAAATACTAGTATTGATATTTATAATTATTTTAACGTAATTGCATTTTCTCTTCTATACTATCAACGATTACGTAAATGAGTGCACTTGTAAAGAAAGTAACTAAGGAAAGTTCACAAACAATTTTTAGTGCAATATGCTTCTCGTGTTATGTGTCATAACTACGTTAAAAATTGACAATTCCTAATTAAGCATGTTTACCTGGTACCCTGAGAAAACTTTCTAATAGGACCCTTGTCTATCTTACTGCACGGATACAATGAAACAACTCAGGTAGAAATTTTCCTGACCTTCTTTTCTGATCATATTTCCTTTTAAAAGATACTCTAAATCATCTTTACTCTTTACCTAAGTAGCACCATCACAGACATGCAACATATGACATGACACAACACAACACGACACGCTGACATGTCGTTTCTCAAGAAATAGATAATTCCGACACGTTATATATTAAATGTATATTTATATATATACATGTTAAATTATCTTTTTATGATTATTTTAATCAAATTAATCCGATTCAAATTCACTAATAAATAACTAATAAAAAAAGATCGTAAAATGAATTTACAATAAAACACTAATTCACCATTTGTTAATATCATTCATTGTATTAATTTGACAAATTCAACTCCATTCACTTGGAGGGGGAAAAACCAAACAATCTATATTCTGAACTCACATGTTAGAGGATGTCGAAAAAAAAATAAAGAGAAAAAAATAAACTTGGTGGTGAATTGTGTGTCATGGAAAGTGAGAGTTAGAAGAGAAAAACACTAGATTTTTCTTCTTTTCCTCTTTATTATTATTTTTATTATATTTTATTTTTTACATATTTACATTTTGACTTCTCATTTATTGAAAATTTTTAAAATTAATCCCGTGCGTGTTGGAATTTCAAACTTATATACAACATTCTAAACTCACGTATTGGAATTCTAGAAGAGTGTCAAGAGAGTTGACCCCTATCGACCGAGTATCAAAGAGTGTCGAATACATATCGAAATATGCAAAATGACACGAGAACTCTCAGAGAGTGTTGGTGCTTCCTGACTCTTCACTTCAATACCCAACTCTTTTATGCTAAAATCACTTATATAACCCTATTTCGTTCTTGACATAAATGACCATTATAACTTTCATATCCAAAACCAATTTGCCAAGTTGTTAGTGACCTCAATCCACTTACCTTCTTATGGCCTTTGACAACCTTCGATGAAGGTGATAGGCCTCTTGGAGGCCATCCACAACCTCAGATCCAGGTCCATGAACGACCTTAATCGAGGTCATCCATGGTGACTTGCAACTTAGATTGATGTCACGAGCAGCATTGAGACAAGGGACAACCTCAATTTGAGGTTATACATGGTGGTCAAAGTGAGAGAATCGGATGTGAGAGGGGTTGAAGGTGGTGGCAGGTGTCAAAATACGAAGGGAAAGGTAGATTAAGAGAAAGAAGTATAGGAATTTTTGTGTATTTCTCTCTGCTTTTCATTCAATGTACAGAGTTACATTATATTACAAAATACGTGTAGAATAAAAGGAAAGGATACAATGTACAGATTAGATACAGATTAGATCTGATTTTAATTGATTCAATAAAATCCCTAATCAAATATTCTCAATCTTCTGCGTATCTTTCAACACTCCCCCTCAAGCTGGTGGCTTGTAGATGTCCAAGACGCCTAGCTTGCTCAAGAGATACGCATGCTGTTTTTGACACAGAGGTTTGGTGAAGATATCCGCCGGTTGTTCTTGTGTTCCAATCCCTTGTGTCTCAATTATCCCTTCCTGGATTTTTTCCCGGGTGAAATGACAATCTACTTCAATGTGCTTTGTTCTCTCATGCACTATAGGATTAGATGCAAGTTTGAGGGCTGCATCGTTGTCGCAAAACAGCTTTGTTGGCCCCTTAACCTGTACTCCAAGATCCTGAAGTAACCCTCTCAACCATACTATCTCACATGTGGTTTTAGCCATGGCTCGATATTCTGCCTCTGCCGAGGACAACGAGTAGTTGGTTGTTTCTTCGTCCTCCAGGAAAGTAAGGAATCTCCCAATTTGATACAAAATCCGGTTATCGATCTTCTGCTCATAGGACAGGTTGCATAGTCTGCATCGCAGTGTGCGTTCATTTTCATGTCACACTTCCTAGAGAGAAGAATCCCAAGACCAGGACATTTCTTCAAGTACCTCACGACTTTCAATGCGACATTCATATGAGATTCTTTTGGCTTATGCATGAACTGGCTAAGTGTCTGCACAGCATAGCTTATGTCTGGTCTGGTCATGGTTAAATATATGAGCTTCCCGACAAGCTTCTGATAGCCCAAGGAATCCTTGAGAATAGGATCTACCTCTTGAGGTACTTCAGCATCATAATCAGCGGTTGTTAGTTTGGCATTTTGCTCAATCGGCACCACAAACCGGCTTACATCCGTATAATCCCGCTTCAAAATGATCTCCAATGCAAATTTTCTCTGACTGAGAGAGATTCCTTGGCTAGATCGAGCAATTTCAATTCCAAGGAAATACTTTGGCGATCCCAGGTCTTTAATATGAAAGGTAGAATGCAGGTATCTTTTAAGGCTTTTGATAGCTATTTCATCATTCCCCATAATGAGTATGTCATCTACATATATCATCAAGTAGATAGATGACGTACCTTGAGTCCATGTGAAAACAGCATAATCAAATCTGGATTGTTGAAAACCAGCAGCAATTAGTGATTCAGCAAATTTCGCATACCACTGTCTGGATGCTTGCTTGAGCCCGTACAAGGATTTGCGGAGACGACATACTTTATTCTCCCCCTGTCTCCGTAAGCCTTGAGGTATTTCCATATATATCTCCTCGTCTAAGTCACCATGGAGAAAGGCATTATGAACATCCATCTGATGCAATGACCAATCTTGAGAAGCTGCTACAGAGAGGAAGGAACGGACTGTGACAGCCTTGGCCACGGGGGAAAAAGTCTCGTGATAATCGAAACCTTCCTTTTGTGTGAAACCTTTAGCTACTAGTCGCGCTTTGTATCGCTCAATCGACCCATCTGCTCGATATTTTATCTTGTAGACCCATTTACATCCAATCGCTTTACGATGTGGAGGTAATGAAACAAGATCCCATGTGTGATTATCCATAAGGGCCTTCAATTCTGCCTCCATTGCTGTTTGCCAGCGTGGATCAGTGCTTGCCTCATAGAAGTTGGATGGTTCTTGTTCTTCGAAAATACGAGCAATGCAACAGCGATGCATTGGGGACAAATGATCGAAGGAAACATAAGATGATATTGGAAAAGGAATACCTGGTGAATTTCTAACTCCACATATATAGTCTTTAGTCCAGGTAGGTGGTTGAGTAGCTCGTCCAGAACGTCTGTGTCGATTATCCTCTGAAGACGTAGCAATCGCTGGGATTTCTACTGGAGGCAAATCGGAAGTAGGCAGATCTGAAGGAATCTCATCATCATTTAGTCTTTCATCTTGGACTTCCTCTAAAGGTGTTGTGCTGACAATGGATTTGGGAACACCTTGTGCATCTAACAATGGAGGAAAAAATATATATCCGGAACCTGCAGATCTATCTTCAGTAGAATAGTTGGGAGAATCCCCTGGTTCTATAGCACTTTTGTTCTGATGAGCAAAAGGGAAAAAGGTTTCTTGGAATGTAATATCCCTGCTGACAGAAAATTTTCCTGTATTTGGATCAAAAATCCGATATCCCTTTTGTAAGGTAGAATAGCCCATAAAGATATAGTGACGAGCACGTGGACCCATCTTATCTCTGGGCCCGACAATTGCAGCATAGCACAGACAGCCAAAAACTCTCAAGTGGCTCAAATTAGGCTTCTTTCCAAAGAGTATCTGGAATGGAGATTGTCCATCCAGAACCTTGGTTGGCATTCGATTTATTAAATAAGCAGCAGTCAATATGCAGTCCCCCCAAAAAGTGTCCGGAATAGAAGCTTGAAATTTTAAAGCTCTGGCAACCTCCAAGAGATGACGATGTTTCCTTTCCACCACTCCATTTTGTTGTGGTGTATAAATACAGGAACTCTCATGTAAAATCCCTAGTGATGAAAGGAGATCCGCACATTCATGATTAAAAAATTCCTTCCCATTGTCTGTCCTTATTTTTTGCACAGGTTTCCCAAACTGGGTTTTGGATAAGGAAAGAAAGGTTTTTAAATTGGACACAACTTGGCTTTTAGACTGCATGAGAAAGATCCATGTAGCTCTGGAGTGATCATCCACAATGGTAAGGAAAAATCGCGATCCATCATGATTTACTGTATGGTAAGGTCCCCAGACATCAATATGAAGTAAGGAAAGAATATTTCTCGAACGACTTTGACTTAGAGGGAATGGATTACGCGATTGCTTTGCAAGTGGGCAAATTTGACATTGAGGATAAGAAAAAAAAAAGAGCTATGACCCAATCTGGAGTGCAAAAGGAAATTTCTATCATTGGAAGTCGAATTACACAATGATTTCTTATTACAAGAAAATTGAAAAGTTGCAAAGCTTTTCCGTAAAAACAATCCTTCGTGAGAGACTACCCCAGCCCATCGGTGTCCTGTCCGAAAGGGCCCGAAACAAACAGTATCAATGTTGAAAAGAACTCGACAAGAGTTTTCCTTACAGTGCTCTAGACACCGAAATGAGATTAAATTGGAAGTCCGGAATATAAAAGACATTGGTAAGGACAATATGGGAATTGAGTTCGACTGTTCCTGTTGTAGTGACATAGGTAGCATTTCCATTTGGTAATTGCACAGTAACAGGATCTTCTAATTCATCATTAATAGCATAAAATAATCTTCTATCACATGCTATATGATCACTGGCTCCTGAGTCTATAACCCAGGTATTTCTAGAAATATTACTGGCCGTGCAATAAGAAATACCAAAAGCTACTACCCTTTTCCGGACATCCAATTTTTGCGAGCCTGCATAAGTTGCTGATATTCCCCATGTGTAATAGGCTGATTTGCAGAATTCATCGATCCGGAAATTTGATAAGCTGCTGCAGATATTTCTTTTCCCTTTTTTTCTTTTTCTCCAGGCCTGCCATGTAATTTCCAGCAGGTGTCGATTGTGTGGTGGGGCCGCTTGCAAAAATCGCAAAATAATTTGCCTTTATTTTTAAAATTCGGCCCATATCCTTTCAGATTTTGAGGACCGTTGGATCCTCTTAAGGCGGACGTATCTCCACCGTCCAGATCAACCGAGCCTCGCGCGCCTCTGGAGCCGTCGGATCGCGGCATCCAATCTGAGCCGTCCATGCTGCCCCATTTATAGGGCTTTGGATCCGCCGCAAACCCTAATTCCCTTCGGTTCTCCGTGAACCCTAGCGACTCTTGCCCTTTTCGATCTAGGGTTTTCTCCTTCTCCACCCTTGCCGCCAGTGCTAGGGTTTCGGATTTCTTGCTGTCCGACGAAGCAAGCCACTGATTCTCCTCTTGCACCGCAAGCTGGAAGATGCGGCCGAGGGTTGGTGATGGCTCCATCGCCAGGATCTGTGATCGGAAGGTGATATATGAATCGTTCAAAATGAGTAAGAACCAAGTCGCTTTCTCCCTCTCTTTTATAGCCTTATACTGTTGGAGGGTCGATTCGGCCCCTTCCAGTTTTTCTTCAGCGCTTTCCAACTCGTTCCAGAGGGCTGAGAGCCTGTTGAAGCACGTCGTTATCGATGTGTTTCCTTGCTTCAGTTCGCTGAGCGATTGGTGGAGTGAAAAGATTTTGGCCCGATCTAATTTGCCATACATTTCTCGGATGCTTTCCCAAATTAATTTTGAGTCTTCTGTGGGTGGTAACCCGGCCGCGATTTCTGGGTTGATGCAGTTACCGATCCATGTTCTGACCAACTGGTTGCATTTTCTCCACTGTTTTCCCATTTTTTCGTCGGTCGGGATCGGAACGGTCCCGTCGATGAACCCCTCTTTGTCTTTGGTGATTAGGGCTCGCCGAAATTCCCGCGCCCAGGTTGAATAATTCTCTAGACCCGTGAGAGGGTGGCTGATTAGCCGCAACTCCGGTCCGTCGGAATTGGAGACATAAAGCGCGTCGCCGGGCTCAGGTCGACCCATGGCGGCCGCGAAAGGAAAGGGAAGATATCCAGGTGGTATTCCCTGGTAAGGGTTACTGGATTGTCCCTAAAGCCCCGCACCAGATTGCCCTTGAGATCCTGTTCCAGAATGATTTGATCCGCCCGTCTGCTCCGGTCCGATGGTCGAGTCTGCCCCAATGTTGGTTGGTAGACCTCCGTCGCTCGGCACATTACTATGAAATCCCGGCGATGATGTGATTGGATTCATCCCTGGGATCCATGGATATGGCATCCATTGGTAGGGATACGCCGAGAATGGCTGACCCAGATTAAACTGAGCCGGAGCATTCTGCCAATACGCTTGTTGATTTTGGATCTGGCCGAATTGTTGTTCGGCAACAGAAATAGCGTTGGAAGTCTGTGGGGTCGTTGATGTTGCTGTTGGTTCATCTGGATTTGAGGTGAGATTCTCTGGTTGGTTCATATTTGACAGAATTTCCCTTCAAAAGAATTTTGATTCCTCTCGGCAACCCTTTTGCAGGATAGGGTTCCTGTCGGCAATCAACGGAGATGAAGCGGAAGCAAGGTCAGAGTCTTTGGTGCTCTGATACCATGTCAAAATACGAAGGGAAAGGTAGATTAAGAGAAAGAAGTATAGGAATTTCTGTGTATTTCTCTCTGTGTTTCATTCAATGTGCAGAGTTACATTATATTACAGAATATGTGTAGAATAAAAGGAAAGGATACAATGTACAGATTAGATCTGATTTTAATTGATTCAATAAAATCCCTAATCAAATATTCTCAATCTTCTGCGTATCTTTCAACAGCAGGGAGGGGCATGAGAGGAGGGTGGGGCATCAGCAGCGGGTGGAGGTGGGTAGAGACATGTCGGAGTTTTTGGGGGTTGGAATTTGTGAAATTAGATAAAAGGGCTAAAATTTGAATGAAGAGCAATAGTCTTTGTACTTACAAGATTCTATCTTGCCATACAGAGAGGTGGTTTTGGAAATACAGGATCCGAAGTGGGATCGATACTGATGGTAATTAGTACATTTAAAAATAAAAATAAAAATGCCACCATCAAGCACAGCTTTCAAGAAACACGCCCAGCAACGGCTCACGCGGGACAAACTTTTTTTCCTTTATGAGAATCCGCGATTGAAGGTGGATGATGTGCAGAGTCAAATTGACTCGCTTCGACCAAAAAGAAAAAAAATTGACTCGCAGTATTTTACCATGTTTAAACATGCCAGTTGTGGACTCCCAATGGAATGGAAAGAACAAACCGCACCTATACATCATAACACACCCACACAGACACAACAAAATAGGGAGAAAAAGATGGCAATGACTCGTTTTCTACTCCCTTTCATGCTCAGCTTTTTCATCCTCAAAGCTACTGAATCCACCAACACCATAAGCAGACATTACTGCTCAAACTCAACCACCTTCTCTCCCAATAGCACCTACCACGCCAACCTCAACCTTGTTCTCGATGATCTCGTCAGAGACGCGGATGCTGACACTGATGATGGGTTCAACTTCACTTCAAGCAAAGCCACCTCGAGCGAGGCCATCTACGGCAGCTTTATGTGCAAAGGCGATGTCTCGAAGAAAGACTGCGCGGAATGTGTCGAGGATGCGAGGCTTGAGATAACCCAGATTTGCGGGATGACGAAAGTCTCCTACCTTTGGTATGATCAGTGCATGCTGCGCTACTCTGACAGGAATTTCACCAGCAAGGTGGAGCTGGAACCTCAGTTGATTGGATACAATGAAGAGAACATAGAACAGCCAGATGAATTCATGAAGCTACTGAACGAGACGACAGATCACGCGGCTAAAGAGGTTGCTCAGCATCCTCCTAAGATGTATGGCCATCGTGAAGCCAAATTTCATCAGGAGAAAACGTTGTACACATTCGCACAGTGTGTCCCTTATATTTCCAAAACCGATTGTTGGGAGTGCCTTCGCAACGCCACATCAAGCCTCTTAAGCCTCCAAAAGGGGAAAATCGGGGGCCGAGTGTTGCTTCCGAGTTGCTTTGTCAGGTTTGAGATTTACCCATTTTACGGGAGCAGCCTAAAAGGTGAGGTAGAACCTCATAGTTGATGTTTTAAAAATTCATGATCATGCTTGTTACTACTTCTAAGATTGCAATAGAATTTATGTTGTCCGCTTAAGCTGTGTCTTTGCTCTTTGAGGAGTTATTAGAGTTTTTCAGCCAGAAAAAGAATTTTTTATTGTTTTTTCAATTCTACTACAGTTACAATCTTTACAGTTAGATTACTCAACGCTCGTTCAGTTACGTACAGTCAATTCAACTGTCTGCTACAGCTTTTGCATGGGGTTGGGGAGTAACTTGTCTCGTGTATATGCTGGAACATGAAGTTTTCATGACTAGAAGGAGCCATTTTTTTCATGTATGTATATAAAACTATTAACTCTGACTACAAATGCAGGAAAAGTGCACTTTCCATTGAAAATATCTGCTGTAATCCTTGCCGCAGCCGTAGGGTCGACTCTACTTTTTTGCATGATTGTCTGGCATTTACTAGGAGGAAGAAGGATGGTTCTAAGAGGGGAGAGTGAAAGTTGTATAGAAGAAGATTCGCTTGGTAACTCAACGAACTAATGCTATTGCACGCATAAAATTTTATTGATTCTGTTTCGTTAGAGTTTAAAGATATCTGAACTGTTTAACTGCCAGTTAGGAGGCAAATGTCTGAACTCCACTCCCTGCAATTTGATCTGCAAACAATAGAAGTTGCCGCAAATAATTTCTCAAACGACAACAAGTTAGGGGAAGGTGGATTTGGTCCAGTTTACAAGGTAATTAAGATGTTCAATCTGATCATTCAACTTTTGAATTTATCAAGAAGCTGATGCGTGCTAATTTTCATATATAATCATAACGTAGTATCATATTGTGGCTTACAATGAAGTTTCTCAAAGCTCCAGAGCATTTTTCTCATCTACATAAGTTAGATAGGAAAAACTCCAAGATTATGCTCCTAGTTCCCCTATTTCAATGCCCTTCTAATCTTATAGTGGTAAAAATGGAAGTATAATAAAACGAAGCAGCAATAAGATGCATCTTATGTCTTCTATTATCAGGGTACACTACCAAGTGGTCAAGAAATTGCAGCAAAGAGGCTGTCTAGGAGCTCTGGACAAGGAGTCGAAGAATTTAAGACTGAGGTTGAATTAGTAGCCAAGCTTCAACACAGAAACCTAGTGAGGCTATTGGGATTCTCCATGGAAAGAGATGAAACGATACTAGTCTATGAATACGTGCCCAACGGGAGCCTCGACAACTTGTTATTTGGTTTGCCTCTCTTTTATCTCCTTTTCACCAAATTAATACACCATCATTTTCAATCTAAATGATATATTTCACTCAAAGAAAACGAGAACCAAATATAATTCTAGCCAAATGAAAAACCGCAGGTATTAGTGATAGCAGGACAACGTAATGCAAACAAACATCCTGTTGTTATTCTGCTTAGTTTTCTTCGTCATTTCGTTTCTAAGTTGACGAATGCAACTTTAAAGATCGAACATGATAAGAATTAGATAAGGATTGCAATGAATCGCAATGAGAATACTAATCAAAAGCTAATGAAAGCAACTATATGTGATGATCTGGGCATGAGCATTATACAAGTGCAAGTTGATGCAACTTACATATTATTTTGACTGATGTACAGATCCCGAGCTCAGTGGACGCCTAGATTGGTCAACACGGTACAAGGTCATGGTAGGGGTGGCACGCGGACTACTATACCTTCATGAAGATTCTCGGCTTCGAATTATTCATCGTGATCTCAAAGCCAGCAACATTCTGCTAGATGCTGACATGAACCCAAAAATCTCAGATTTTGGTATGGCCCGGATCTTCGGTGCCAATCAAACCGAAGCAAGCACAAATAGGATTGTTGGAACATAGTAAGTTCAACATCTGCTATTCTGACTTGTTATTAAAAAAGAAGAGTATGCCATTATTGTTGAACTTGAGGCATTTGTCCTAATTTGTTCAAGCATTTTGTATGCATAGTGAAAATTTCTAGCTTATCCTCTTATTTTTGTGTTAACATATGGTGCTCAATGCAGTGGTTACATGTCTCCTGAGTATCTGATGTTTGGACACTTCTCAGTAAAATCTGACGTCTTCGGCTATGGTGTGCTAATGTTGGAGATTATTACTGGCAAAAAGAACAGCCAATTCTTAGGATTGGACTGTGATGGGGGCCTGCTAGGCCATGTGAGTATTTTAATACTGCACTGTTTTCTGGCTAACATCATTTTTAGTGGAAGTACAACAGTAAATTGAACAAAAACCGCTAATATAACTAATCTTTTAAGGTTTGGAAGCATTGGACCAGCAGATCGCCACCTGAAGTAGTGGACCCAGCTTTAAGTAATGCTTACTCCGCCAACGAAGTGATCCGATGCATGCACATTGGCCTGTTGTGCGTGCAAGACGACACAGAGGACCGACCTACCATGGATTCGGTCGTTCTCATGTTAAACAGTGAGTCTATTAGCATCCCAATGCCTCAAAGACCTTCATTCTTCTTCCCAAATAAGAAGTACAAGCCGGCACCTTGTGTTCTGAACTTAGATCAATCTACTGGCAAAGCAGACCAATCTAGTAGCAAGATAACGCCGCCGTGGTCTCCAACCGACAGTGGTGCCAGTCTATCTTCGAAGACTTAGGTGTGCATTGACATGGTCTATAGACAGATTCCCTTGTCGACACGTTCAAGATCGTTTTAGAAGATAAGATCGGCCCTCAAACCGGTTCAAAGTTTAAAATCAAGACATACGCTTTGCTGAATTTCCAATGAATTATGTGTAGACCCTGTTTGATCTCGGTCGTTGGCGTTTTCCTGTGTTGTGTTTACATGTCCCTTGGACAGAGGCGAGTCCATGCTAAGTTGGAACTCATGATGAATGGTGGGACCACCACAATACATATTTTGGACTTATACATAGGTCATATAAAAATATCGTTACACAAACAAAATAAGCCACCGACGCAAATATATTATGTGATCTTGGTGAAAAGATTCGTTCCATGAGTAGATGAGAGTTTTAATTTCCTGACTTTTTGTGTAAAAAAATATTTTGTACTAACAATGTCACTCATATATATTTTATTATTTTTGTGGTTTTACTTATAAATGATTTGTTTTTGAGAAGAGACTTTGGATGTAACATGTAACAAAGCACTTGGCTCGATTGGGACACGAGACGATTTGAGAGGGGAAAATGTTGAGACAACTTCTTAAATTCCAAATCTCCGTGAGCCGCTCATCAAAGATCACTTGCCAGAAAGGTGGTCTTTTTGCCATTTTCTTATTTTTGAGAGTATTTTTTCTCGGGCAATGACACCAATAACCTTTAAATTTTTATTGTTGTTCAATGCCATTTCTGGACATTTTTTTTATTAAGTGTTGTCTAAAAAGTGGTTTGATGTGATCCTTCCATTAAAATTATTGACAGACTCTGCTAACATAATATGATGTTGTCTATGACTCATCATCATTTTTATTCAATGATGTCCCCATACTTCGTTTATCTGTTCAATTTCAGTTCATGAACTGCTTTCTTGTTCTCTCTGTCAAATGGGCTTTGTCAAATTTGAATATAATCCCGACCCAAACTGTTTATCAATTATGTCACAACATTATAGCCAAAACATAAAAGTTAGTCAAATGGATTACACATCACATACCATTTCGGATATAAGTTTTTATGTATAAAAATTAGGGTTAATACCCTGAAAAACCCCAAACTGGTACACCTGTGACAAATATTATTATTTATATTTAGAAGTTGTAAATATTAATTTTAAATGTATCTAAACATGTCACGTAAATATAAGGAACATTTTACATTCTTTAACTAAACAAGACCAAGCGTGCTATAAACAAGTAAAAGGGTCACTTCATACATGACATATTTATTATTCATCACGAGTTTATTTTATTACAAGCACGTTAACACATGTGGTCTGTGTGATGTCTTGTCGAAGGATTGTGTTGAAAATTACTAGTCTTAAATAAAAGTCAGCAAGGTTTATCTTGAAAAATATTTGATGACTCTCACTATGCTCAAATGAAGGCTATTGGTGAGAAAGAAAATATAATAGCTTAATGATGAAATAGAACAAGCAAATAAAGTTCAAGGACGAGATGGAAAAAGAAAAAGCGACGCGTCAGTAACTTTAACGGCCACGCATATGATATTTAACCATAAAAAATTCAAGAATGACAACAAAAGTTGAAATGCTTGTGGTGCCATTACCTTTTCCCATTACTTTCCTTGTATCTCTGTCCTTTTTGGGTTTATTTAATGTTGGCAGGTCCATTGCATTTGCATAGTTGTTTTGATTTTTCCGTGTAACACCTTCTCTCTTTTTCATTTCCATGGAATTATGTTCGTCGGTGATCTTTGAAAGAAACTTGCTGTGGTCATGGTAAGAGGAATTTGTGAAGATAATACCTGTGACATGTGCAAACAGAACCCGGAAACCATGGAGTACCTCTTTTTACTCTGTCCCTAGACGCGGAGCATTTGGTCGAACCCTGCATCGCAAATCGCTATTTCACACATTGTTCTCACTTCGAATCAAAAAATGGATACTAAATTTTCAGCATACCTCCTCGATCTTCGACCTCGTTGCCATTGTTCTTTGGCATATATGGAAAGAAAGGAATGGCTTCATTTTCTGCAAGAAAGCTTCCGATCCACGGTGGCTTGCTAGTTCTGCCATGGCCGATTTACCCATGCTTTGTTCAGTGGGCCAAAAATCAAGAGCAAATCACCAGCAAACAAAGATAGCTTCCCTCAGATCTGGAAAAGAAACCCCAGCAAGGGAACCCTCAAATTCAACGTTGATGTTTCCTTCATCGAGGGATCGACGACCGGGGCCATTAGCTGCGTAGGCAGGAACTGCCATGGAGAGTTCATTGATGGTTTTGCGATGGAGGTGAGGTCGAGCTCAGTCAAGCAAACGGAGGCTCTAGCGATGGTCGAAATGCTTAGATTTCTGAGCAAGACACGGCACGAGTAAGAGTATTCTGGTTGAGTCAAGCGACTTAACTCTTGTGAAGATACCTCAAGGGGCAGATCACTTCACGTGAGAAGCAGACGTCCTTGTCGCCAAGGCAAAGGTTCTCATTATGGGCTTTCCGAATTTGAGGTTGGCCCTCTACAACAGAGAGCACAATAAGTTAGCGAATTGGATTGTTAGAACCCAAAAGAATAGATCCCGACCTCATAATTGGCCTTACTTGTATCTGAAACAAGTGTTTTACCCTCGCACTCCTTGAGTTAGCTAATGGATTACGGTCTTTTTGACCAAAAATAAAAAATTAGTGGTTGTGCCTTTTATCAGATATGGAAATGACCATCTATAGCATAACTCTTAGACAATTTCTCAGTTATCAAAATCGGTAATGCAAAGTTACAAAGTAAAAAGCAAAACTCATGCGAAGGGCCCCATTAGACATTTGTTTTTCTGATTACTTAAGATTCTTTATTTGTTATTACACTCTTTTTTGACAAAAGATCCACAAGTAACTTGTTATATGATACAGACCATAGAAGAACCATATCGTAAAAATGCGCTATTGAGGTGGGAGAGCCCATGGTCATATAAACCACAAGTCAAAGTCCGATACCATCAATATGGGATTCAAATCCCATACCATGTAATTGGGATCACAACATTGTATCACAATTAAAATAAAATTGAAATAGTTGGCATGGTGGTTTATGTAAGGAATAAAGATGTGTATGGGATTATACCAAACAACATAGTTCATTTCGATGGGTCTCAATAACAAGTGAAGTATCTTTTTCTCACTTTGGAATAGAAAATGGCACGTTCCTCAGTGCAAAGGTAAATTATGTGCAAGAACAAACAAAATAGTTCATTTTAATTTTGTCAATAGCGACCAAACGAAAATGCCTCCAATATACCCATGAGCAAAAGAAAAAGGGCAACAACTACCCAATCAATCTAAGCCTATTGTATGAATGTTAATTTAGTCCTAAATTTTTGAATTTTACTAATGTAGTTCTAAATGTAAGCGTGAAATTGTAATGTAGTCCCTTTGGACAATTGCCACTAGAAATTGCTGACATGGTATCCAGTCATTGCCATCCGTCTTACGTGGTGCATAAATGTACTCATGCCATGGCAATTGACTAGAAGGATAACATAGGAGTTTCACATAAAAATTTAGAACTACATTGATTAAATTGAAAAGTTTAGAAACGTATAGATATCAATACAATAAGTGTAGGATTGAATTGCTAATGCCCCTCCCCCACCCCCCAAAAAAAAAAAAAACCAAAATGGGAAATGAAAAACCGAAGAAAAAGGTAGAAATCAATAAGAAAACTTATCATATGTGAATACCATGGAGGAGGATGTGATTGACATATTATATTATATGTTGTCGGGGAGCTAGAGTGGGGACGCATGAGAAAGGAAGCAAGGTTTTACAATCTACATACAACACGTAGTAACTTGAAAAAGGCAGAAATCAATAAGAAAACTTATCATATGTGAATACCATGGAGGAGGATGTGATTGGCATATTATATTATATGTTGTCGGGGAGCTAGAGTGGGGACGTGTGAGAAGGGAAGCAGGGTTTTACAATCTACATAGAACACATAGTAACTTGTAAAATAGATATAAGATAAGATCAGACAAAAAAAAAAGACAGATTGATGGGCAATAAGGCGTCATAATTCATCTCCCCCATTGACCTAGTCGCCTCTAGATCCATCTTCACGTAACTCACGAAAAGAAACAAAGGGCGCATTATAGACAGACAAGGGACCCATGAATGATTGGATTAGACTTGAACTTTGTTGGCTGATGATAGGCTTTTCCTTGCAAACATGGCATGAAATAAATGTAGGCAACTCAACTTTGATATTTGATTGTGGCAAGAAAATAAGAGTTTGTTAAGGAGTTCACTTTTTATTTTTACTTTTTGGTTCAATTCTCACAAATCACCTGATTCGTGTTTTATCTAATGGGAAATACCCAGAATCTTCCAAAATTTATAAATATTGACACTCAGAACTTTTAAAATTATTGGTAATTTTTCAAAAATGTAAAGTACTCATTTGATAATTGCAATTTCTTTCTTTTTTCTTTTATGGAGCATTTTGTTAACGAGTATACTTGTTAATTTTCAATGCATTGTCTCTTCTCATGTTATGTTGCCCCTATCTTGAAAATCGAACCATTCCTATTTAAGCATGCTTAACTAGTTCTCGAGGGCACACATTAACAGAATCCTTTTATGAATTAGTAAGGTGATGTAATGAAATAACTCAAGAAAAAAATTTCCTAACCTACTCGTTGCGTACTTTCAAGAAAATACTCAGAATTATCCTTATTTTTAACATCAATATCACTTTACTCCCTCTTTTTATAAAAATCACTAATGTACACCTTGAGTTTTGGCTTTAGAAACCAATTTGTACCCGACATTAGTTACCATAAATAGGGATGAGTATAGTTTTAGGGTAGAACCTAGAATCGGAGAACCGCATAGGTGAGAACCTGTTCAATTTAAGGTTTCAAGATATGCAAGATAAGTTCCAAGTTTCAAAAATTGAGTAGATTCTAAGTTTTAGACAGGTGGAACCTAGAACTTAGAACCCAAATCTAAAATAAGTTTTTGTATTTTTCTTGGTCTATATATTCACGCGATCTCACGGTATTTTGTGACATCCAATGATAAGTGTATAGTATGAAACCACTAGTCTAAACTTCTATTTTATGATAGAGACTTCTACTTTATTAATGTTTCATACTCTTCGTATGTCAAACATAAGTTGTGGTCAACGAATTAGCAATAAGTGGTGGTTATTAAATGTAATAATTCACTACAATGGTTTGATTAATTATAGACCCTAGAAATTATCCTATCACTGGAACCGACACTAGAACCTATAATAGAGTAAGTTCCAAGTGCATGGTAGGTTTCAAGTTCCAAAAAATGAGGAACTTGTTATAATGGATAGGTTCTAAATTCTAGATGGAACCTAAAACTGCTCATTCCTAACCATCATAACTCTGAGGACAATATCCACGTTCTCCTTCCCAAATGGCCCTAGAGAAATTTTAAATTTCTCACCTAGGAAAACTTCCAAAACAACTTAAAATCCAATTACCCAAATCCTAAATCAAGCTCCACGGTACCTCGATGAATATCCACCTCACTCGTTGTCATCCACCAATGATCTCCCGTGCTTTCATCCTCCCTTCCTCTCATGATCAATCAAGGTTGCCAAGGTATCGGCGACCTCAATCCACATGCCTTCTCATGGGCTTGGACCACCTCAAATTGAGGTAATAGGCCTGTGGACTTGGACAACCTTAGGTTGAGGTCATCTATGGCAACTTGCAACCTTAGATGTATCAAGATTTGACACACAATCACAAAGAAATAGAAAATCAAAACAAGAAAAAGAAATATAGACACAAGATTTTTATCCCGATCCACCCTTAAATTAAGGTTACATCCAACTGAGCATTCCACTATGATTAATACCTCACACCTCTCTATTATAACTCTTAATTTACAAGAGAAAAAGGTTATATATGCCTAGTAGCTATTCATAGGCCGAAACTCAAATTACCAATAAAATATGGACTTAAATTATAAAAGCCTTCCAGCACAGCTTAGGGGCACTACCTCTGTGACCACTGGACCCTCGCCCACTCATCGAGGAACGCAATTTTTGTGCCTTCCTATTGATGGGGAGTATGAGCCATACTCCTAACAAAATGGAGGTCGCGAGCAGGATCAAGACTACAGACCATGGTGGTCAGAGAGAGAGAGAGAGAGAGGGTGGCTGCTAAGATGGCAGTGAGAGAATGGTGGGGCGATTGTCTGCGGCAGTGGATGGTGGTGGGTAAAGAGATATTAGAATTAGTGGCATCGGATCTTACGAAATTAGAAACTGAGATTCCGGCTAAAGTTTGAAGGACGGGAAATAAAGCCTTTGTACTATGGGACTGGCAAATAGTTGGTTCGACATGGTTTTAGAAAGAGAGACTCAAGTGGCATCAACATCAGTGCCGTGGTAACTAGAACTCTTTTTGTGATACACGCCGCCCAAAATTTAAAGCAAACTGGTAATATCATTGATTTTATTGCAACAACGATGGCTTTCAAGAAACCAAGCTCTTGGGAAAGGAATAGGCAAAAACGACAAATCCCATGTGTTGCCGTCCTCCACAAACACGCTAATTTCTTTTTATCTTTTGAAAAGCCGGGGTCGACAGTGGATGATGTCCGCAGTCACGTAGGCTTGTACTCCTTCACCATATTTAGCAGTCCATGCTGTGGCCTCACGGTTGAATGGAAAGAGCAAATCCCACTTTCTCATCATAAACCACGCGCGCACAGCAAAAAGAGAAGAGAGAGAGAGAGAGAGAGAGAGAGAGAGAGAGAGATGCGGATGATACGTTTCCTACTTCCTTTCATGCTCAGCTTTTTCACCATCAAAGCTGCTGAATTCACCCTCACCTTGAACGGCCATTACTGCTTAAACTCAAGCACCTTCACCCCCAATAGCACCTATCACGCTAACCTCAATCACGTTCTCGATGATCTCGTCAGAGACGCGGATGCTGACACTGATGATGGGTTCAACTTCACTTCGAGCAAAGCCAGCTCGAGCAACGCCGTCTACGGAAGCTTTATGTGCAGAGGCGATATCTCCAAGAAAGAGTGCGCGGATTGCGTCAGGAACGCGAGTATTCGAATAACCCAGGTATGCCGGATGACAAAAGTCTCCTTCCTGTGGTACGATCAGTGCATGTTGCGCTACTCCGACACGAATTTTACCAGGAAGGTCGAGCTGGAACCTCGGTTGTATGGATACAATGAAGAGAACATAGACCCGCCTGATGAATTCATGAAGGTACTGACTGTCACTACGGATCACGCAGCTAGAGAGGCTGCTCGGCATCCTCCTAGGATGTATGCCCATGGCCACGCCATGTTTAGTCAGGAGAAAACGTTGTACACGTTCGCACAGTGTGTGCCTTACCTTTCCAACAACGATTGTTGGGAGTGCCTTCGCAACGCCACATCGAGCCTCTTAAGCCTCCAAGAGGGGAAAATTGGAGGCCGAATGTTGCTTCCGAGTTGCTTTGTCAGGTTTGAGATTTACCCGTTTTATGGGAGCAGCTCAAAAGGTAAGGTAGAACCTAATAGTTGATTTTTCAAAAGTTCATCATCATGCTTCTTACTCTTCAAAGATTGCAATAGAGTTTGTGTTGTCGGCTTAAGCTGTTTCTTTGCTCTTCAAGGAGTTATTAGAGTTTCTCAGCCAGCAAAAGATTTTATTTTTTATTTTTTCAATTCTGCTACAGTTGAAATCTTTGCAGTTGGATTACTCAACGCACGTTTCAGTTAAGTACGGTCAATTCAACTGTCTGCCACAGCTTTTGAATGGAGTCGGGGAATATCTTGTCTCGTGTGTGTGCTGGAACATGAAGTTGTCATGACTAGAACGAGACATACTTCCATGTATGTAAATGAAACTATTAACTCCGACAACAAATGCAGGGAAAGTGCACTTTGCGTGGAAAATATATGCTGCAATCCTTGCTGCAGCCGTAGGAGTGGCGCTACTTTTTTACATGATAGTCTGGCATATACTACGAGGAAGAAAAAGAATCCTAAGAAGGGAGAGCAAAAGTGGTATAAAAGAAGATCGGATTGGTAACTCGACAAAATACTGCTATTGCATGCATACAATTTTATTGATTCTGTTTCACCAGAGTCTAAAGATATCTGAATTATTTAACTGCCAGTTAGGAGGCAAATTTCTGAACTCCATTCCCTGCAATTCGATCTGCAAACGATAGAAGCTGCCACAGATAACTTCTCGAACAACAACAAGTTAGGGGAAGGAGGATTTGGTCCAGTTTACAAGGTAATTAAGATGTTCAATCTGATCATTCAGCTTTTGACTTATCAAGAAGATGATGCTTGCTAATTTTCATATATAATCATAATGTAGTATGATATTGTGGTTTACAATGAAGCTTCTCAAAGCTCTGGAGCATTTTTCTCCTCCACATAAGTTTGATAGGAAAAACTCCAAGATTATGCCCTTCTAATCTCATATTAGTAAGAGTGCAAATACAATAAAATGAAGCAACAATAAGAGGCATCTGTTTTGGGCAAATTTGGAGTTTTTATGTCTTCTGTTATCAGGGTACACTACCCAATGGTCAAGAAATTGCAGCAAAGCGTCTATCTAGGAGCTCTGGACAAGGAGTCGAAGAATTTAAGACCGAGGTTGAATTAGTAGCCAAGCTTCAGCACAGAAACCTAGTGAGGCTACTGGGATTCTCCATAGAAAGAGATGAAACAATACTAGTCTATGAATACGTGCCCAACGGGAGCCTCGACAACTTGTTATTTGGTTTGCCTCTCTTTTATCTCCTTTTCACCAAGTTAACACACCATCATTTCAGTCTCAATGATATGTTTCACTCAGAGAAAATGAGAAGCAAATATGAGTCTGGCTAAATGAAAAACCATAGATATTAGTGATAGCAGGACGACGTAATGCAAACAAAAAACCTGTTGTTATTTTGCTTAGTTTTCTTCATCATTTTGTTTCTACATTGACGAATGCAACTTTAAAGATTGAACATTATTTAATAAGTAGATACGAAAAGCAATGAATCACATCATAATGAGAATATTGATCAAAAGTTGACGAAAGCAACTCTGTGTGATGATCTGGCAAGAGCATTATGCAAGTACCAGTTGATGTAACTTACAGATTATTTTGACTAATGTACAGATCCTGAGCTCAGTGGACAATTGGATTGGTCAACACGTTACAAGGTTATGGTAGGGGTGGCACGTGGATTGCTATACCTTCATGAGGATTCTCGGCTTCGAATTATTCATCGTGATCTCAAAACCAGCAACATTCTACTAGATGCTGACATGAACCCAAAAATCTCGGATTTTGGTTTGGCCCGAATCTTTGGCAACGATCAAACTCAAGCAAGCACAAATAGGATTGTTGGAACATAGTAAGTTCAACATCTGGTAATCTGCCTTGTTATTAAAAAAGAAGAGTGTTAGCATTGAACTTGGGGCCTTTGTGCTAATTTGTTCAAGCATTTTATATCCATAGCGAAAATTTATATCTTATCCTCTCATTTCTATGTCAACACATGGTGCTCAATGCAGTGGCTACATGTCTCCAGAGTATCTGATGTTTGGACACTTCTCAGTAAAATCTGATGTCTTCAGCTTCGGTGTGTTAATGCTAGAGATTATCACTGGCAAAAAGAACAGCCAATTCTCCGCATTATACTGCGACGAGGGCCTACTAGCTTGTGTGAGTATCTTAATACTGCACTGTTTTGTTGGCTAACGTCACTTTTATTAGAAGTGCAGCAGTAATTCAAACGAAATTAACTAATATTAACTAATCCTTTAGGTTTGGAAGCACTGGAGCAACAAAACGCCGTCAGAAATAGTGGACCCAGTTTTAAGTAATGCTTACTCAGTGAACGAAGTGATCAGATGGATGCACATTGGCTTGCTCTGTGTGCAAGACGACACGGAAGACCGACCTACCATGGATTCGGTCGTTCTCATGTTAAACAGCGAGTCCATTAACATCCCGGTGCCTCAAAGACCTTCATTCTTCTTCTCAAGCAAGAAGAACAAACCGGCACCCTCTGTTCTGAACTCAGATCTATCCACCAGCAAAGTGGACCAATCTAATAGTAAGATAACGTCGTCGTCATCTGCAACCGATAGTGGTTATGCTGAGCCAGTTCCGCGGTAGGCGAGATTCTTAGGCTATCATTTAGATCCACCTATTGTTTAGGATAACTCGTGTGTGGACACTTCACTGTTGTATGAGGATTCATCTTATCTTCATTGCCGAACTCCGGCTTATTCTTTCTCGTAGGACAAGAACAGGATGCCACATGTGTAAACAACTCCATTAGCTCAGACGAGTTTCGCCATTACATTAGGCTTTACAATATGGTACATTGTGACAAGGACACTCGAGCTTTAACAAGAATATCAGCTTTTCATGCTCCAAATTTGGCATATGGTTGGAAAAATGTTCAATTCGTCCACTGCAAGACCCATGTGTTCAAGATTTAAATGTTCCAACACCATGTCCTCAAAATTGATGGCCTCCAGAAGCTCAGAACCCTCTCTCCATAACGCTTGATTGATCAGGAGAAAGGGTACGGAGAAAACGTTAAAGAGCAAAAGTAAAATTAAAGCTTTCTCTCCACTCAGAGAAAAACAAAGGAAAAGGAAAGGCTCTCGTTTGCCAGACCAGATAAAAAGGCCACTTGGGCAGAGTCTCGACATGACAGTATCGGAACGGAATCCAACGAAGACAGGATCCGGTCCCCTCCCCGGCACAAAAGAATCAATTTTTCTTGAAAATTGCAGCATATACACAAGCATTATTGTGGAATAAAGTTGATAAAGCTGATACATCACTCAATCAAGGCTCCCCAAAGTATACCATTACGGGTCAAACACGCGCGCTCAAAGTCTTTTGGGATTCCCGATAACCACGCGATAAAGTGCGCCTTCAAGGAGAAAGCAACACAGTGAAAAGCTTTTCAAGAGCAAGAGTCCACGGACTCGTCTTTGCTTTCCCAGCAACAATAGCAATTTCAAAGGCCCCAAACCATTTACTTTCACCCTTCTTTTGAACCAGTTTTCCCTATTCCTCTTCTTTTATGGGGGAAGAGGAAAAGAGAACAAATGCTTGACAAGTCGAATAGCATGTCTAATCTAGAAAGGTCTGATACTTCTGAAAACTTATGCCCCACTGAAAGACAATTAGATTAACTTGTAAGATATGCCAAAGAAAGTTCTAAAGTGGGGATCAACGAATGTTGATGGTAATAGAGAACGTAATATGAAGGTGAAAATCGTGCTGAGTCTCTAGACGGCATGCATGTCTACTTGTGGCGTCACAGGCCACTCTTAATTCTTTCCAAGACCATCAGGACAACATTAGTGGAGACTTTTCTGTGCAACAACCAACCAATAAAAATAAGCATTGGCCCCTAGAGATTAAAAACTTAAGAAAGCACTAAAGAAAACAGCAGGACGTGCGGACCTACAATCAGGAAGTTTCATACCTGACTGCTGTTCGCCACCAAAGAAAGAATATGTTCCTAACAAGACAATGTGCTAAACAATGCTCCTGTAACTTCTTTTTTTAGGCCAGTAGGGGACAGAGCAGACCCCACCTTGGCATGATCTTTTCCACATCGGAAGCACGATGTTAAAACATCTGGAATCTTATATCATTAGCAAACTCCATGGAGCACCTCTCCTTCAAGACCAACCACGGGCAACAACTTGTCTCCTCCAGATACCTATTGGCACCTGCAAAAGCAGCCGATACAACAAATTAAATATTGGTCAATAAGCTCTTGATCCTGGTAATACTCAGTATAACCTCAGTAAATTGAAAACTGCAAAAGTATTATCAGCTGATAGGGTCCTTACAGCCGGGAAGCCACCATAATCCCCTGGCTCTTTTATGTCCTTAATGACACAGCTGTTTGCAGCCAGACGCACCTGCATTTTCAAATATTATTTGATTGTGACTAAGACTCTTTAATCATGCACCAGCAAAACTCATTTTCTTGATTAAGTTTCTATAAGAAACAGGATATTGCAGTGATTTATTCACGTGTTCCAATATTGGGATATTAAAGTTTACTGCAAATCAACCTAAGCAAAAGTTGCATAATAAGCAACTCAATGGCAATAACATGGAATTTATGATTGTACCTACATGTAAATGCATATCATACACAATCCAATTTCAACTCCAACAAATCTCTGTCCTTTTGAGTTTTCAATCAGAATTGGAAGGTAATTTGAAGGGGTTAACAGGACCAGAGCTGAGCACAGTTCTTGGTCAAACAAGTTTAACCAACCAGTTGTAACCCATTTTTCAACATTGGCCATGACATGAAAAATTTGAAGTTTGTAATGATTGAAATAGTAAAGGATCTGGTGTTCAACGAACATCATATGATTCAATCACATTAATGTGATGGCGATTTTTCTGTCATAAGAAAGCTCAAAAGCAAAAGTACATGCTTAGATCATTACAATGTACATCTTACCACATTGAAGTCATTTACTAATTTTACTTCACCAGAAAATTCTAACAAGTGGATACCTTTGATGTAATAGAGACATGATCGCGAACAGCTGCCCTTCCACCTAGAGTCACATAATCTCCTAAACTGAAGCGAGGAAGACATCAAAAGTCAAAAGTAAAGACTCTGGAAATTAACGACTCAGCTTCTCCAAAACAAAAAATTAATCAGAATATAAACTTAAATGAGTTGTGACTGGAAAAAAAATGGAGAAAGGTCGTTCACGAGTTCAGAGATTACAAAACTTGTCAGTGAAAACAACATACGTTACCGAACCAGCAATTCCAACTTGGCCACAGAGTATGCAACTTTTCCCAATAACTGCATTGTGACCAATCTGAAAAGCCACAAAAAGTTCATATCATAAATCAAGCAGTTTAATGGAAACATCGTAGTCAGAAAAAAACCCACCTGAACTAAATTATCTATCTTTGACCAATCCCCAATGACCGTGTCTCTCCAACTGCACATGCATATAGTTCGCATGATCAGTCTTTAAATCTTATACAGGCAAAAAGGATTTTTTTGGAATTATGATATCTCAATAGTTCATTTGGAGTGCAACAAACCTGCCTCTATCAATACATGTATTTGCACCAATCTCCACATTATCCCCTATCCTAGCATTCAGCATCTGTCAAAGGAAAAGAAGAATAAAAACAGATCACATGTCATTGTACTAGATGAACCAGCTGGAACAATCCCAAGATTCCAAACAGGAATTGGGCCTTGGTCCTCCAGTTTGCTCATTGAATAGTTATGCGGAAACCTAGATTGGACCAAATAACCATGAGTGGACAAGATTAAAAGATATTGTAGGCAAGAAAAAATAACTAATCGAACTCATTATAAACTAAAACGCAAGACAAACTTGAGGCTTCTTCAACATGTTTCCAGACTCATCCACAAGAAATCCAAATCCTGTTAACAAAATGACACCACACTTCAGGGAAGCGGAAAAAATAATGACAAACGGTAACTCTTAAGTGAAGAAGGGAAAGTTGTGTCCACTCACTATGTTAGAAGAAACTTAGTTTGAAATTCTTAGATGCAAGACCTTATTTATGGAATCAAACAAAGGATATCTTAGAAAAATGTTTATAATACCACATAGCAGCCGGCAGCAAGTTTATAAACAGACGTTTGTAGTAGCATCCATACAAGCCCATGCAAAAGGCACGCTATCGTGTCATCACAAAGCAAGCATGTCATGATTACCAACATAAGCCCAGAGATATCAAGATGTATAGAATATTGGTCACGACAAAATAGGACATTATTTATAATAAAATAGGCTGAGACACTATCAATGGAAAGTTAAGCATAAACGACAGCCATTTTAATGAGAATCGAAAATTTTCAAAATACTGATGAGAAAAGCTAATAAAGGAGAAAAATTGTCCAGCCTTACCATCTTGACCAATGCATGCTCCATTGTGGATTATGCATGATCCACCAACAGTACAGTTACCCAGTGAAACATTGTACCTGTTAAAGATGTGATTATCAAGCAACGCCAATTGATTCTTCACAGTTCAACTAGAAGGATACTATTATACATCATAAAAATATTTCAAACAACATTTCTTCAACATAGTTGATATGTATAATGAATGCTTGAGTCATTCAGTTGTTGCTGAGCCTATTCATGGATATAGGTCGAGTATGATGGAGCTAGAATTACTGGCATTTGACATTGGGCACTTTTTTTCCGCTAAAAATTTGGCCATTCCAGCCCTGTGAAAGCAAAAGGCTGATTCACATTCTAATTTCTCTTCAGAATCAAGAGACAAACGACTTAAAGATCCCTCTGTACGCGAACTAAAATGTTAAAAAGAGAACAGATATACAGGATTGGTAACAAGACATCTGCAAGCTGTGGTAGTATGAAATAATATATGCTCCTTCTCATATACTTGCTTGCAGAATGTGGATGTAATGTACATGGACAAACACAAATTGGACAAGTTCAAAGACATAATTGCAAAGAGCCACCTCAAAAACACAACTAACCATTATGTAGAGGGAAGCATAGGCATCCATCGCAATACACAGCATCCAGACAACATACGAACCTCAACCTTAAGGTCTAGCCAAGCCAAGTATAAACAGAGATACATACAGTCATGCGAATTGGCAAGGAGTTGGACCCAGACAGATGCAATATGCAGCCAAGCAGTGATCCAATATAGAGAAGGAAGTAAATGCTACCCAATCTTCGTTGACAGGCCAACTGTAACGGCAGGTCCAATAACTGTTCCTGATCCCACATGTACATGTGCACCCAGCACTGCTTTTGGATGTACAACAGCACCCACTTCAATGAGTGCAGTTGGATCAATGCAAGCAGACTCATGGAAAGTTCCACCTCCATTTGGCCATCTCAGAAATTCCCGGTATCTCCCGTCACCACCATCTGATCTTCATTTAGGGGATTGCAAAAGTAGGTTCAGTGTCTCATCATCCTACATCTGCCGACATACTTCATATTCCAAATCAAATGCTAAGGCGCACTTAGTATCAGACACAGTACAAGAATGAAAATCATGCTTAATGGCTTTTAATAAGCATTAGCATATAAAACACACGCTACAGCATTTTTCAGCTTAAACTTTTGAGCAACATAAACAATAAGATCCTACGTGGAAATTATCCCTTCCTCATATACAATGCGAGTTAACCACTATTAAATGCATTGTTGGCGCACTTCATGTTCTTTGCTTTGCCAAGACATTAGATGGCATACCGTCAATCGTCCTCCGGCCATTATTTATCTACCAACTATAACTTCTTAGAATAAATAAGTCAAACATTAGCTAACATGGGCATTAGAGCTCGAAGCCCAATATCACTTGCCAGCATTCGGATCTTCTTTTCAAATTTATCTACTCAAAGCCGCATTTCGTCGAACAGATGAGCCGCACGACACTCGACCAAGACAAACCTGGAAGCACTCGCATCCGCCGAACATGTGGACACGCCCCGAACGCTACCCACAGCGAACGCAGCCAAAAGATTCAATTTTTCCGGGCGCTTCTTCTTGGGAAGAAGGTGGGCGACCGAACTCGAAGCACCCAAAGCAGCGAGCTTTCTCAGATGAACCGCCATCGACGCTACGAACAGAGCAAGAGGGTGCAAATGGGTGTCGCCCAATGTAGCGAGTGAACTCTCGTTTGTCCGGCGGGAGGTGGGCAGGCTCGGAGCTGCAGCGGAGGAACGACCCAAGTACTGAACTCCAGTACTGTCGGAACAAGGAGAAGAAAGTTCAAGGAAACTCGCAGGCTTGTCGTGCGAGGGGACAGGGACAGGATCTGTTTCGGTCAACGTGAGGCTGATATGTAGAATTTTGGAGGGACATTGAATTTAATTATCTTAAAAATTATGAATAAATTAACTCCAAAAAAAAAAATTTCTCAATCCCATAAACATAATAATCTACTAGAATGTTTGTATGGGATCGATTGCACGAATGAGAAAAGTTTATAATAATGCATAGCTTTATTCTTAAAATTTGCATTGAAAGTAGAAAGAAATTACATCCAATAAATTATTTCGTATGTCACAGAATTTTATGTTGACTTGAGAAAATAGTAGATTAGACAAAAGAAATTAGATTCATATAGAAATACATATAAGGCAAATTTGTAAAGAAAAAAAATCTATCTGCCATTATTTTTATATGGATTCTCTTAATGGACCAAAATTAATTAATGAAATTTGAAGAAAGTAACTTTTTATAAGGAGTACAACCTCCTAGATATATAAATGAAGAAAAAGAAGCGTATGGCATTCTCTAATTCCAAAAGGTTAAAAATTGAAAAATTTGAGGAAATTGTTTTAAAAAAAAAATGAATCAACTCGACACATTTTTAGCAAAACCCAAAAGTACTTTTATTCATCCCCAAATGAACAAAGAAAGAATTCAAATTGCATTACATATAATTGGAACACCACGAGATCTAGGAGAATTACTTCACATGAAAATCCAATATTAGACAACCTGAGTTGTGTATCATGAACTTTTATTTTGTGGGTATTGAGATTAATGGTAACTTTTGTTAAATCTTGTATCTCTTTAAAATTGCAATTGCCACATGAACATTTTCAATTCACTTATACACCTATTATTAATTATGGATGATGAATAGATTGACTTCTTTGAGCATTTGAGCATTGAATGAATAGGTATTGAACTTTGTAACATGAATTTAACGCGTCTTCAATTTTCATGTAAACAAAGATAGTTCTACTTTTATCTCTTCAAGTATAATTAATTAGCCATGCTAATAAGTTAGTAAGTTTTGTTGCAGTATGTAAACTTACTAATCATTAGTTCTATTGAAAGTGAAAAGGCAACCACACGATAAGATTTGGAAAAAATAAGCAAATAAGTCTTTCTTTGGTTAGATTGAGTGCTAACTACTAAGCTCATCAAAAGTTAGTCGAGAAATGTTACGTTATACAAACTTTTGTACAATGCTTACTTTGGTGCTAGAATTTTTTTTTTTTTTCAGATCACTTAAATGCTAAATCAGAGAAAAATCAATTACTTAAGTGTCAACGGTGACAAATTCCGGCAATTCATCCCGCATGACTTTTTTATATGAAATTTTAATGTCTCCAACTTGGATGATATGTTGACCTTAAATGCGACATCTTGAATTCTAAATTCGATAATAATATTTGGGATGTAAAGTTAAATATTAACTAGTAGGGTGTATTGGATGGCACCTATGAAATCTCAGGTGGGTTACTAATTTTGTGAGAAAAGTGTGAAGGATGATTTTCATGATTGTAATCACTCAAAGTTCAATACGTTAACATTAAATCGATAGATGCTGACATGTACATTGATGGTGTAGAGTGATAATAATTTATTTACCTATGTTTATTTGGTCAAACTCTAAATTACCAAACTTTTCTAATAATTTACCAATTTCTTACTAACTTTGAAATTGTGACCTAAGTTTAGGTGACCAACCCTTATTTGAACCACTCATCAACATTGTAGATCGCTTCAATAACAAATGATCTATAATAACATACCAACTTTTATTGAATTATATGAAATTACCAACTTCATCTTACTCATTTACCAACTTTTTATATGACATGTTAGTAGTGGCCACTGTCGACAACTTTACACATACAAAAGTAAGTTCAAGCATCTAAGTAGCTAATAATTTCTCAGATTAGTAAAAAAAAAAAAAAAAAATTATTGTGGGAAAGTACAGTAATTATTCATGAGAGTCAGTGGTTTTCTCATAAGAAACTAACTATTGATATATCTAAATTCAACATCCATAAGTGACTTATAACATTTCTATAATGCAAAGTAACTTTCAAATATCTTTTCCATTAATATAATATGCAATTGAAGTAACTTTTTCAGAGTAATTACCGTCTATAGCCGGTAATATAAGCGAGAGACTTCACCCATTTTTATGACCATAGCAGCATATAGTCATCCCAAATTCCATTCAACACATGAAATAATGCAAATATCAAATTATGTACTGATGTTGCCTCGTCATTCCATCGTTCCATCCGCAGTGGAACAGAAGACGTGCACAAATTTAGACTCCAATCTGTGATCATCGAGGATATAGCTCGGTGATGGAAGCCTCATTCACTGATTCTTGGACTTCTGTGTCTTTGGATCGATTTGAATGAGTTATCATCACCCGCGAAGCTGTGTCAGATTCAGGGATACTGGGCAAAATGAATGCAGGTCGTGATGGTAGTGGCAAGGTGGTGGAGTAACTACTGAGCATCAGAACCACCGAACCCATGGTTGGTCTGTCGGCCTCAATTTCTTGAACACACAGCAATCCGACATGAATGCACCTCAATATTTCAATCCTCGAACCATCGGCCAAATTAGGATCTATGAGATCTGAGGGGTTCCCTTCCCTCCAACTCCTCCATGCCTGCAATGATTCATAAACGCAAACTCAGTATGGTAAGGACAGTTGCTCAACTCATTTGAGTTTGGGTCCGCCACTCTTTCCCGGCGATTCTTTAGGGGAAGGAGAGTGATTGAAAGATATTTTCTTACATAGCTAAGAAGGTCCTCCGTGGTATCCCCATTGCAGAAGCAGCTACTTTTTTGACCACTAATAATCTCTAGTAGCAACACCCCAAAACTAAAGACATCTGACTTGACTGAGAATAATCCATGCATTGCGTACTCTGGAGCCATGTACCCACTGCATTACAGCAATAATGAGCACTTTCAACGCAATTCCACTTAAGATGTTGTGCCTTTATATCTGCTAGCTATTCAGATTATATGGAGAAGAGCACGGGAAATATAACTGGATTTATTTTAAGATACTCTGCTATGTATTACTTACTAAGTGCCAACAACCCTGCTTGTGGCGTCTTGAGTTTGATCCACTGCAAATAGCCTTGCTGTACCAAAATCTGAAATTTTAGGGTTCATCTCTGCGTCTAGCAAAATATTGCTCACTTTAAGATCCCGATGAATAATTCGAAGTTGAGAATCCTCATGAAGATAAAGAAGCCCACGAGCAATGCCTCCTATTATCTTTTGACGCCTCTCCCAATCCAGCTGCCTACGCCTGACAGGATCTGCATAGTATATTGACAAAAGGTTATAGTGATGTAGCTAGTGCAAGGTGACTTTCTAAATGCAGATTGGCAAGAACATGCACTTCAATTGCTCATAAATCAGATGATGCTGGAACAAAAGTGGCATGATCATACCATATATAAAGTGGTCCAGGCTTGAGTTTGGTACGAATTCATAGATAAGAAGCCTTTCTCTCCCTCCAGGCAAAATCCTAAGAGCCTAACCAAATTCCGGTGTTGAAGCCTTGCAACCAAGAGGACTTCATTCTTGAATTCTCGATTACCTTGTCCCAAATCTACAGACAGCCTTTTTACTGCTATAACTTGTCCATTGGCCAGTGTTCCCTGAAAAGGAATGCAAAAAGCAACCATATACACGTGAATGTTTCAAATTCTTTGTCATTTTATGAATAAACAATTTGCAGTGATTACCTTGTAAACTACGCCAAAACCACCTTGTCCCAATTTATTTGTGTCAGAGAAGTCATTTGTTGCCTCTCTGATGGTATTCAAGTCGAACTGCAGGGATTCTGCATTTGTGATTTCATCTACAGGTACAGCTACAAAGTGGAAAATCCAAAGTTGCTTATTGTCTAATTCCACACTATCAGTAAGCTCGTCAGCTGACTTAACAGTTAATAGTAATTCATTCTTATTTAACAGATAATCCGTTCTAAGGAAAATTTAGCCTCTAGGTGATGCTAGCAAATAAAAGATTTTCCAGAGCAATCTGGGAACTTTGATATCTATAGCCCTCACTGAGTCTTTCCTCATCCAGTCAGAAATCACCGACCTCTGAATTTCTGGAAAGTTACAAGCTTCAGAACATCAAAGCTTAACCTATTGGCTGCTAATCTGTTTCACATAGGTTGTATTCACCCAGTATTTTATGAAAATCAGTCACCCAAAAGTAATGAGAACTTACTTTCGAATTTTTTCTTCAATCTTCTTGACCTCAAACAGATGCACAATATTCCAGCAATTAAAAGAGATAATCCAACAGCTGGGATTGTGATAATGAGGGCAATACGACCTGAGTTAGTATCCTTTCCTGAAAAAGGAAGAGCTCTTATGTTAGACAAGAAACTCGCCGAGAACAGTTTTTAGACCCAATTACCAATAACAGATTTCAGGAGGGGTTGCAAATTTAAAGCAGTCCTTGGTGTTATTCTATCAGTTTCCTGATGAAATTACTTCAGATGGTGATACTTAAATTGAAAGAAAGGAAGACTCATGATGCATAAAAAATCTCATTAATTTCTCATCTGCTACTTATTTCATGCTTATACCTCATTCAAGAGGAAACATAAGTGTCTCAGGAACTTATCACACCAAGAATCAAGAATTAAATTACATCATGCTTTAAAATACACTTAATGCGGCCATACTCAAAGGAGGAGGAGCAGGGGAAGGAGTCCCTTGTTTGTAAAAGGAGCTCATTGAAGTTGAAAGCATGCTTGCTCACATTTATTATCATGTTTGCCCTACAGACAATTGAAAACACAAATAGAATGCTCTGGCATAGTTAAGTATACATTAAAAAGGAGTACCTTTAGTGGATGTGTTATTCGTTGGAGGAGTCGGAGGAGATATTGGCGATTGCGGTGGTGATGGTGGCGACTCATAAGCCGAAGAATCAAAAAAACGGTATACTTCAAACCTGATATTGCAACTGGGACTAACAACCCTTCCTCCTTGTTTCTGATTACAACACCGAGGAATTTGTCCAATAGCGCTCACTAAACAATCCTCACATTGTGACTGCAACAAGTCTGGAGTGCACTGCACAAGTCCAAACAGAATCTGGAAGTTTGGAGCCGTCACGTTTCCGACAGCAAACTTCCTTGTCGAATTGCCACTTGCAGCTCGGTCTCTCAAACCATCTGTCAGATTCCTCAAAACCTAGAAAACAGAACCAAAACTATAAGCTACCATCGGGACAAGAAGACAAGAATTAGTACTTTATCACAACCCGCACCATAAAATCCTACTCAATCTTGATGCAATATGGATTGCTAGCTGCTATCCAAGAATGATACCTAAAATAAAATGCTCCTTTGAGCTCAGACTACCCTCAAACATAAAGTTCAACAATTCAAGACGAAAGGAAGTAAAAACACATTCTCTGAGAACAAGTTGCAGAGACAATACAAAAAGGAACAAGAAAACAAAATCATAATCAGCCCCATGATATAACCATGTGCTCTTCCGGACACTGTCTAGCACCTCAAAAGGGCTATGATGAATTACAAAGTGCAGCTAAACTGGCAAGAATTGCACTCAAACAGCAACCTGATCGAACCGATCCGCATCGTCGGGCATGTCGTCGAGTGGAGACGAGGATTCTCATGGTTTACTATGTCGAAAACTTCGGAAAGGTTCGATGAAGTCAGCGAAGTCAACGCGTCAAGAAGAATGATGCACTCTGCTTTCATGGAAACAAGCGAAATGCAATGCAAATGTTTTGTTCAATTGAGAGATGCCGATCCTGAGCATGCAAAAGCTGAACTTTCCGATTCCGAACCTGATTGAACTGATCGACGTTGTTGGTGACGTTGTTGGAGTTCCACATGTAGAAGGTGGGCGAGTCCTCCTTGGTCCGAAAAATGGAGCGGTTCGAGTACCGGAGCATGCAGTTGTCGTACCAGATGATCGCCTCCTTCTGTACCGGGCACCGGCCGGCGATCTCGGGGGCGGAGTCGTTCAGGCAGCTCCGGCAGTCGGCGGCGCCGACGTCGCCCCGGCAGAGGGCGATGGCGTTGACGGCGTCGGGGCTCCCGCCGCCGGCGGAGAGGTTGTAGAACCCGTAGTCGGCTGCGGCGGCGGCGTCCGCGGCGGCGGCGGCGACGACGGAGGTGAGGAGGGCGTTGAGGTTGTCCCCGTAGGTGCCGTTGGCGGTGAAGTTGCCGTTGGTCCCGCAGAAGTGGTAGAGAGGGTCGGCGCCATGGGCAGAGGCGGCGAGGGCGAGGAGCGAGAGGAGGAGGGGGACGGCGGAACGGGGCGGAGCGATCATCGGAAGCTTGTCTTGAGTTTCAGTTCCGTCGGAAAGAGAGGGAGGGAGAGGGGTGGGTATCCGGTGCGGGAAGCCACACGGCTTTGAACCAATCAGCGCCTGACTTTGACTTCTGCGCGGCGGACTTGACCGTTGACTTTGACCGGCTTAAGAGAAATCCCGATCGTGACGCTACGGCGATTGTGACGGGACTCCGGTAATGCTGATATTTAATTCCCGAAATAAGATACTGAGGTGCTATAAACAAGATATTATTAATATATACAAATAAATCTTAACTTTTTTGTTTTTGGCATTGTATATAATATCACTGCTGCATTTAGGAGTGATCTTTCCCTCTTTCGAAAAGGAATTTTTTTTTATGCTTTTAGTTTTTTTCGTTATTACTAAATTAAAGCAATCCAAATTAGAATAAGGCCAAACCCGAAATATAGAAAATGCCAATGATTAACAATGATTGACAAACTCTTTACCCCAAAAAATAATAATAATAATAATAATGATTGACAAACTTATTTCTAAATTAGTCTCTCGGTGCTTGCAGCACTTCACACGAGAATTCATTCTAAAAAATAATAATAAATCAAAGAGTGATACCACAATTAGCATCTGAACCAGAAAAACAAAAAAGAAGAAGTGTAATTACAGAATTGGATAAAAGCGAATTTTAATTTAGTATTTTCACCGTTAAAAAGTCTAATCCAAAGACTTGAGAGGCCACATGTACATAAAGAGTTAGACAAGTGAGATACTTCGACACTTTTCTCCCATGCAATTCAGAAGAAGAACAAGCATGTGAAATTTGACAAATATAGATTGCACACACAAAATAAATAGAGTAAAATGTGAGTATGGACATCTAACCTAAAACTAGGTGAAGGGAGAGCATACATATATAAAAGAGCATATAAATCTCCTAAATGAGTGATGTGAGATACTTTAACATAAATGCCTCCCGTACTATCCTTAAAAAATACAAGTCACACAACATTTGGATAGGTAGGAATCAAATAGTTTATCTAGATAAGATGTGAGTTGTAGTACGCTACTAAGGTACTATATATGCTTGACAACTCATTTTTTCAACTTTTTATTCCAAAGAAGAAATCAATCTTCACCACCTACTCCCTCGTTTCTCTTCTTCCATGGCATGTTGCGAGGGATTGAATGCCATGATCGAGAGAGAATTGCAATTGTTTGCTTGGAAAATGGCAGGAGTGTCCAAATTTCATCACCAAAGACTTTGAATATTTTTCACCAGGCACGACCTTGATTGATGAACCACTTCTTTATCAGTAAGGAAGCACCCAAAAACAGCTTATTAGGGTGAGCATCAGTTCAAGATTAACCCTGGACCAATCCTGGGAATTGTACTGGTTCTTGATCCTAAGACCCTTGAACCTTGAATTATAAGGGTTAGTCATCAGTCCTAGGACTTTAGGTTTAGTTTAATCCGGACCAACTCTGTATATATTATTATTTTTTTATCTACTCTAAATCTTTGCACCTTTGGTTCTATTTTTTCTTTTGCGGTTTTCTCATATAAATTATAAAAACAAAAACCCAGCCCAAATTCAATAAAAAAAAATAATAAATAGAAATCCTCTCTGCTCATCTCGCTTTGTGTGACAGCCTGAATTTTCTAAGTTGTTTTCGATTAAACAAATCGGGCTTTTCGTCGACGCGTCTATAGTGCTATTCTCTAAGTTGGCCACTCACGAGATAACTGGTCTATCTAGGGAATCAATTAAGGAATCTAAATGCAATGGACTTGAGAATTCGAACATGAATCGACTGCTCGACTGTGTCGGTCTACAAGGGTCATTGCGGCACTGTCAGAATCGATCAGAAATCAGAGATAGGTTGATTTGGCTGAGATATGTGATCAAAATGTGGGTGATTCCACTTGATTTCAAAATTCTCACCGATCGGCACTAAATTGATTTTTTGACGTTTTGGGTACCCTGTGTCCGTATTTGAAACCTCGAGATTTTCACGACAACCGAGAGTCGCTAATGTGTCGAAGATGTACTATGTGACTCGAGATAAATCGATCACGGGTCAATTGCACCAAAAATTCCTAAAAACTACCCAGTAGATTAGGTCACGCTAAAAGCGCGCCGGATTGAAATTAACCGCTTATTTGAACCCGATTTCAGAAATTGAAAGTTCTGTGATGTCACGAGCTATATTAGGGACGACGACTCATCCTCCGAGAAATTTTGAGAGATCTCGAGATTTTTACGGAAATCCGTTTCGGACGCCGCGAAAAATTAGCAGAAATTTAAATGGGCTAAATCGATGGAAATTGGGACTTCTAAATTGAGCCTGTGAGTGTCGAGGATTTACAGAAAATTATTTGGGATTTTTCTACAGCGAAATCGGATCTCGAATTGGAGAAATCGGAGAGGAAATTAAAGTTCAATTTGATTAAATTCGGAGCTTGGGAGGATGTTGGATTTTTGGTTATCAAAAGTGAATTATTTGTGGATTAAATAGCAAATAATAAACTTGGGGGACAAAGGGATAATCTCAAAGACTTTTGAGGCTAAATCATGATGATTTAGATTTTTTTCAAGTTGGACTTTTAAGGCTTCTCTTGCAAGCTGGCCACCGGTCCTCATCCTCTTGGCTCGAGCACTCCGTTGCTCTTCCTTTCCATTTTCCTTTTCATCTTCGACGCCGCACGTCCTCATCTTCTACCTTTTCTCTCTTTCAATTGCTTCTACTGTTTCTTTTATTTTCTCCCTTTGATCCCCTCTGCCGCAAGTCTCCCATACGTATGCCCTCTCCACTACAAATTGTTTCCCCACAAGTCAACCCCAGCCTCCAAGAAGACCATTCATTTTGTTGCCGCGTCCTTCAATCCACCGATTTCCTTTCTGTTGCCACGAAGACACCAGCTTCCTCGTGTCTTCAAGTTGCTGGGTCAACTTCAGCTCGGCAAGAAGCCCAAAAGTTGACTCCAATCCTTTCATCCGTGGCCACGTCTTGCCTCACGATCGAAGACCCAGCGAAGCTGCTGCCGCGCGTCTCCTGGTTGTCCCCCCACCGTCCACGAGCAGCCATCCGTTGAGACACCATCGCCCGTTCGAAGTCAGCCCGCATCAACGACCCAGCAGTCTTCAACTCCACGAGTCGCAAGTCCACCGAGCAGTCCTCACCATTTGGAGCCGAAGCCCAGCCCAGTGTTGGTCGCAGATTTCAAGACATTTCAGCACAGTTCGGTCTTCTCTTCAGTCCTTGAAGCCCAGTAAAATTCCAGTCCAGTTGGGCCTATTTTGTTCAGCCCATCAGCAGTCCAGTTCAGCTAGACTTGAAGCCAGCCCATTATCATCAGTTAAGCCCGTGAACTTGAAGCCCAGATCAAGCCCAGCCCAAATCAAAAACAAATCTCAACTTGGGCTGAGATTTGTTGGGCCCGTTTTAGGCCCGGTCCGAGAGTTCGTCGACGCCGCCGAAAATTCAGATTTCGGCCGCCGTCGCATCGTCGTCATGCGAACAACCGGTTTTCGCGATACACCGGTGAGTTTATTCTCTAAACTCTTCTTAGTAGGCTTTGATGCTAAGGGGTGTTTAGATTTATTTAATTAGGAATTAGGTGTTTAGTTAGATTAAATTAATGATTTAATTATTTAATTGAGCATGTTAGGTGGTTAGCATGGTTTAGCTAAGGCCTAATTAAATGGTGTTATTTATCTAGAAGGGTTCGGGAATTTTCCGGGTCCGTATTGGTATTTAATTTAATAATTTTGGTCTAGGTTAGTATTTTTAGAAATTGAATTGAATTAATTAGTTAATTTTCGAAATTAATTATTTAATTAATTATTTTTCAGAAATTAGGCCGAGATGGCCGGTGACCGAATTTCGTGCTGATTGCAATGGTGTGGTTAGTTTCTGCAATTGAGTGTTAAATTATGCAAATTGAGTGATGATTGGATTTTGGTATTTAATTCCAAAATTGTGAATTTTCAATATTTACTTTCAGAAAATTCCGGGTGTCGGATTTTAACACCGAAAATGGTTTTGTATAATATATAAAATAGTGGGATTTAAAAAAAAAGAAGAAGGAAGAATGTCAATTTTTCTGGGTCGAGTTGATCGTATACCCACACACGACTATTTTTATGCGTATTTCTAATACGAAGAAAAAGACCAGGTTCACCATTTTAATTGAAGCATTTGAGTGCAATGCACGGTGCCCTGGGCCATACTTGAGTGATCGTGTGATGACAAAGAGAAATCGTCCCGGGCTGTTGAGCTGGACGTTATCCCTATTTGGGATACCCCTTGTTAAAGGGAAGCCGGTCGCAGTAGATTCTGGACCCTATGCTCATTCGGGAAAGCCGTCAACGAAGTGACATGCCGTGCTCAATGGGGTGAGACGAAGCTTGGCAATGCCAGAAAACCGCCGAACTGATAGTAGGCCGTGCTATATGCTGAGATCAAAATTAGGAACGCATGATGAATTGATTATTGTGTTCCAATTAATTGAGCATTGTGTTCCAATTAATTGAGCTTGAGTGATGCTCTGATTTGTGATATGAACTGTGCTGACCTGCAGGGTGGAACTGAGACGAGGTAAGTCTCCTTGATTGTGGGATTGCGTGCTTAGGACGCTTCTTAGCGTCTTTCCCTCCTAGCCGAAGTTTAGAGTTTAGACTTGCTGAGACATTGTCTCATTGGTTATTATATAACCACTTTCAGGGTCATCAAGTGGAGGACCTAGAGCAGAGAGGAGGTGATTTGAAGCACAGGTCGGATAGGACCGCTTCTTTTTGGAGAACAGGCTTTTGTAGTCTTTTGACCATAGACTCTCGTACTTGACTCAAGATATGTTTATAAAGGCATGTTTGTTTGTGAAATTATTGTTACGCTTTTCTATCCCAAGATGGTTATTGTCGGGGATTCTTTTCGCTTCCGCATGTGCAATAAAGTAAAAAGGGTCGGCGACTAGTCCTGGGAAGTCGCAAAATTTTATCGACCAGAGAGGGATGGGTACGCGCTTGGGGTTCGGGGTGTGACACTTTGTTTGCTCGTTGCTTGCCTCTCTTTACTGACCTTGCTCGCCTCATGAGTGCAGTCCAATTGTTGAAATCACTCGCCTTTCTTTGCCCGCCTCATGAATGCAACTCAATAATCACAAATGCAGATTTCTATTTTTTTTTTTTTTTTTTTTTAATCTTAGATTTATATATGATATGTACTGGTATTCATAGTTTGGTTGTCTAATGTCACATTGTTGATAGATATATAATTTGAAAGAGCATGTTTGTCTTTTTAAGGAATACAAAAAATGTAATAAAAAAATTCAATTTGGTCCTTTGTCCCAAGCTCAATAAGATCGGTTTCTGGTCCCAAAAATTGAGGACCAACACTGTGTGAATTGGTCTTTGGGTTAGGTATTGGATCGGTCAAACTCGGACCATGCTCACTATTACAACTCATCATGGGGAGACACAGAGAGAGGGAGAGAGAGAGGAGGGGGGGGGGAGAGTGTGTAATATCTCAAAATTTGACTCATTTCGAAATATATGAAATAATTATTTTATCAATGCATTGATAGTTAATTTATTATGAATTAATTGCTCATAAGTTAATTAATCTATTGGATGAGACCGTAAATGGTTAAAATGCGAAAGACCAGAGAATTCAATTAGGGATCGACCACTCGACCATAAGGATTGACAAGGATCAATACTATGTTGTTATAAGTCAATTAGCGAACATATATAAATCGATTCAACGAAAGTATATAGTTGGTTCTCGGGTGATTTCGCATGATTGCGATACTCGCGTCAAGCGATGATAAAACCGATTTTCTATTAATCTTTTACTAAGAGTACGTAATTGAACCATCGCGATTACATGACAACCGAAGGTCGCTCACGATTTGAAGAGGCAAAAATGTGGATCGAAAATTATTAACCATGGGTCAACCGCACAAAGACCCCTAAAAGCCACCCGAGAGTTTAGGTCGAATTGAAATCACATTTGATCGATTTTAATCATGAGATTTAATTCGATTTCAGGAATCGAACTTTCGAGGATTTCCAAAACCACATATTAGATGTTGCCTTATTCACCTGTTAATTTATTGGCAAGCGTAAAATTTTCGAAAATTGGTTATCCGATCAAGAATTGGACGTTGGGAAGAGAAGTTGAGCCAAGCAAGGGCCGTTGGGCCTCATGCCCATGTGGATCGGCCAAGGAGGCCCAAGTGGGCCAAGCCAAGCCCACCAAGCCCAATTCAAGCAAATGGACCCAAGGGCAAAATTTGAAAGTTTGGACAAAAAGTATGTGAAATGTCCAAAATGTCCTTGCATTTATGGACTAGAGGACAAAGGAAATAAAGGAAAGGAGGAGAGGATTTTAGGAAATTTTGTTGAATTTGCAATGATTAAGATTTTGAAAAATCTTGGGAAATCTCTCTCCCTCCCCCATGGATGCCGAACCTTTCTCCTCCCCTCTCTCTCTCATTTTGCTTCTTCTTTATCTTCATCTTCATCTTCTTCTTTTTCTTCTTCCATTTTCCTCCATAGCCACCCCTCCCTTGCCGTGACCACCGCCGCATCTGTGCCACCCGTTCAAGCCACCACTGTTGTTCTCACCACCTCACTGAGCACCACCGTTCACTATTATCTCTATCTCCACTGTCAGTGCACCACCGCGGAGTCGCCGCCACTGCACTGTCTTTGCTATCGCTTGTCTGTGCCATCGCCGTTCCTCGCGCCGCCGCTCATCGACCTCACCACCGACCACAAGCCACCACCGAATACCCTTTCCTCCTTACCTAAGCTGTGGGTCTCAAGTCTCAAGTCGCCGCTGTTTGCGTCTTCGCTCAAGCCATGAGACCCAAGTTCTCATCGTCGTTGTGTCACCGTTGTCGCGAGCTGGCTGCTATCACGAGCTTGCTGTTGCTAGAAAAATGGTGAGTTAACTCCTAATCCTTGATTAGAAAATTGATTGCGTTTAGGGGTAGTTTAATTTAGGGCTAATGGTAGTTAATGGCCTTTAATGATAGTTTAGCCCTAACTAAGGTTAAGGATAGGGATAGATTAGATTAAGACTAATAGAGATTATTCTTAATTAAGGATGGTTAGTTTAATTAATCATGTTTAGATTAATTAAGTGTGGTTAGTTTAATTAATTTTAATTAGTTTAATTAATCTTAGTTGGTTTAATTAATTCAGTTAGTCGTAATTAATCGCGATTAGTGGAAATTAATGACATATTAGCTGTTAAGTAGAATTTTATGCTTGATTTATTGGATGAAATTATGCATAATTATGACTGTTTGAGCTTGTAATACCATGTTGTTGATTGCCCAAATCATGAGTTTAAATGCTATTTTCAAAAAAGGTTTATTTAAAATGAAAATGGCAAACTTTGAGGTGCGTGTTTGGATGCGGAGTTTTACATGCTAAATGGGGCAATGAGGTTTTAAAATGAAAGAGTGCAAAGTTTGGTGGGTTGATTTTAAGTACGTGACCACGTGAGATTATTTTACCAGAATTTTAAATATGAAGATTTTCCGAGATTTGTTATTTAAGCACAAACTCTCTTACACTGGGCTAATTGATGGTAAATAAAAATTAGCTTGAGTGTGAAAGTGCTTGTGTGGTCACCTAATTAAATTAGTCACCTAATGAGAGTTTGGTTTATTGGATGCCCAGCTGGGGTCCAGATGTTGAGTCGTGGTTAAGGTTTGACCGATGCTCTTTATGGAATGCCGTCTAGGCGGGGGTTCTAGATGATGCCATGCTTGATGGGGTGAGACGATGTCCAATCATACCGGAAGACCGCCAACTCGTACGTTGGCCATGGCCTAAGGGGTCGTAATAATCGAAACACGTGTAAATAATTGTGTTACATTGCACTTAATTATGAGGCAAAACTGTGAGGCACGGTGAGAGTTATGTGTTCAGATTATTGATTATGCTAGTTGCATTGGTGTTGGCATATGTGGTGTACTAATATGCAGAAGTCTGCCAAGTCGAGGTAAGATTGTATGCCAATATTGTATGCCGTTGCATGTTTAGGTTGCCTCTCGTGACGAAAATCTGGGGGGTCTCAGCCTCAAAAGACATCTTGTGAGATGAGGGAAGCCACTTGTATGCCAAGATTGTATGCCGTTGCATGTTTAGGTTGCCTTCGTGAATAAAATCTGGGGAGTTTCAGCCTCAAAAGACGTCTTGTGAGATGAGGGAAGCTGCAGCGGTTATCAAGCAGCCCGATGCGGGACAACTAAGATCCCTATAGCATGCACCCGGATCAACCTTAACCTAGCTCTGATGCCAATCTAGGGGGTCTCAGCCTCGAAAGACGTCTTGTGAGGTGAGGGGAGCCGCAGTGGTTATCAAGCAGGCTAGAGGACTTCTCCCAAGCGATGTGGGACAGCTAAGATCCATTTAGCATACACCATCGAGGTTTAGGCTGTTGACTCACTGAGATTTTATCTCACCCTATTATTGTTAAATATTTTCAGATCCATAGTATGAAGAACCGTTGGGTGCAATTTGGGGTCCCGATGGACCAAGACACGGGTGTGCCTGGTGCCACTTTTGGTCAGTCTCGTTGTTAGTGAGATTTAGGTTAACCCTGACCCTACAAGTTTTTAAGATGGTCGATAGGAAATGGTCGTAAAAAGGCTTGTAATTATTAAAAATTTTAGGGTCAACAGATTATATATTAAAGTGCTGTTTTGGAATATTTTTGGGTTCTTAGTATCCCTATTGTTTGTTGTTTGACTAGGTGGTTATATAAATTGCTTCTACATGCATTTAATCGAAAGAGAGAGAGAGAGAGAGAGAGAAAAAAAAAAAGAATGGGTCGGCAAAGCATCCTAGGATGTCGCAATTTTGATCAATTGCTGAGGAATGTTCGCATGCTCGTGGCTCGAGGAGGGGGAGGGAGGGAGGGAGGGAGAGAGAGAGAGAGAGAGAGAGAGAGAGAGAGAGAGAGAGAGAGAGAGAGAGAGTTTGTGTTTCTTCTTCCTCTCTCAGTTTTTATGATTTGTTCTTGAAACTTGGTTTTCTTCTGCTGGTTTTGATCCTTCAAAAAGGCATCGCATGCAGAAATGAAGGCCATGCATAAGGTATGTATGTGCGTGCCTTGATTAGGGTCAACTCTACATCTGATTTGGGTCTCACATTCACATTTATGGACTTTTAATCAACGTTTGTTGCATGAAATTTAGTGCATGTAAGCAAATTTTCCACTAAAGATTAGGAGAATTACCAATCTTTCTGGTTTTTTTTTTTTTTTTTTCAAGTTTCTAGGGGGAGTATATCCAGGCAACCCGATTAAGAGCCTTGGATGCAGTTGATGTAAGTTTTATTACCTAAACAAAGGATCAATAATCAGGAGAAATTGTTCATATTTGCATTGGTATCACGTTTTTTCTTCAGAATTATTGTTATTTAAAAGATGTATTTTGCCTAACCATCTATTGCTATTGTCGGAAGCCTTTGTGGGAATAAAAGTTGGTGAAATGGTAATACATCCTAAATATGTTACTCCAAAACATTAGAACATTCAGGCTCTTTTCGTTAGCCTTTCCCTAGTTAAGGAATGTAGACTTGTCTTAAACATGGACACGTCAATACTATACCCTTCAACATATGAAATCATGTCGCAAATTGTACTATAAATCAGTACAATAATAGCATAGGAATATAACACAGGTTGAAGTCTCTCATTAGTGATCCTCACCGAGTAATGATGTTGCATAATCAGTAAATTATAGGATAAGCTCTTTTCTTTTGCGTTAATTCATGGTAACCTAAGTTGTATGACGTACTTTAACGTTGTGCCTACAACCGACTAATATGCCCTTTCCTTTGCGTTAATCCCTCTAAGTAGAACTTGACCTGAAAATATCATCTGATTCTGTTCATGTATTTATTATTCCAGGGATATATTTTAGGTAGGGTTTCACATCTACATTTCATCCATATTCAATGTATTATTAGGCAAATCGATGCGAATAGTGGAGTTTGTCATTAAATATTTACCGTACTCTACATTATTTTGTGGCATAACATCTTACCCTATTTTTGACGTGTTATAGATGTGCATAACAAACTATAAGTAGCGATGTAGTATGGGTTAAGATATGGCCGACAAAATTGTATGGGAAAATGGAGATGATTAAAATGGTAGACAGTCCTAAAATTTGTACTGAATATTAGTTCAAAATCAAATCTGCCAAAACAAGCTTCGAAAACCAAATTTGGACAAGGACCATCACATTAACAACGGAACATGGAAAATTTTTGTTATTTTATCCTAATTTTGAATATGTAAATTTGAAGGTTGGACATTATTCTATGTGTCCGATATTGCTAGGCAACTATTTCTAGTAGTTAAAATTGATTTTTGTTGACTCGGTTCATTTGGGTCAATCGCTAATGTAATATACAATTGTGATGTACATTTATTTTATCTTATATAAATAGATAGTAGATATAATCGAATGGGGGAGTCAAAGATGTCGATGCAAATAGTTGAATTCAAATGAGACGTGCATGGAACTTGCCCATAAAGGGACAACACTGGAAATTTTTGGACAAAGACTTGTTAAATAAAGGGGAAAAGTGCCAAAAAAGTCATGAACATTTTGGCTTTGTGCCGATTTAGTCCTAAACCTTTTTTTGGTGCCGATTTAGTCCTAAACCTTTTTACGTTGTGCCAATTTAGTCATTTTCGGCCAATTTTGGCTGGATTTTGCTGACTGGACGCCGGTCGGCTAACATGGCCTGATCGACGCTGACGTGTACAAATTTTAATATTTTAAATATTTTTCTTATTTATTTTTTATTTTTTTTTTTTTTTTCTTCTCATCTTCTTCCTCCGGCCGGTCACCGAAGCTCGGTGATCGGCTAGAGAGGCGACGCCCACAGCGAGGCTCGCCCTTGTCGGATCTGGCAAGGGTCGAGCCTCGCCCATGGCCGGTGAGGGCGAGCCTCGCCAACTCGGTGAGAGGAGGCAGCCTTGAGCTGGCCTCGCGCCGAGCTAGCGGGGCTCGCCCTCGTCGGCCATGGGCGAGCCTCGTCGCCCGGCCTCGAGGGCGGCCTTGCGCCGGGCGGGCGAGGCTCGCCCTCGCCGGATCCGACGAGGTCGAGCCTCACCAACCATGTGCAAGGCTCGTTCCTCGCCAGATCCGGTGAGGGCGAGCCTCGCCCGCTAGCGCGAGGCCGCCCTCGCGGCCACTAGAGAGGTGGCCGGCGAGGTCGACCTCAACCTTGCTGGCCGTCGCCTCGGCCGATCGCCGAACTTCGGTGACCGGCTGGAGGAAGAAGATGAGAAGAAAAAGAAAAAAAGAAAAAGAATAAAGAAAAGAATAAAAATAAAAAGAGAAAAAAAGATAAATAAATAATTCAAAAATATTAAAATATTATTAAAATTTGTACATGTCGCCGCCGATCAAGCCATGTCGGTCGGCCGGCGTTCGACAAGAAAAATCCGGCCAAAATTGACCAAAAAGGACTGAATTGGCACAACATAAAAAGGTTTAGGACTAAATCGGCACCAAAAAAAGGTTTAGGACTAAATCGGCACAAAGCCAAAAGGTTTAGGACTAAATCGGCACAAAGCCAAAAGGTTTAGGACTTTTTTGGCACTTTTCCCTTAAATAAAGCTCTACCAAGAACGACTTTGACCAACAATCTTTTGTTTTTCCTTTTGAAAAACACGACCAACCGGAAAACAACTTGGAGATAAAACAAGATTCTGAAGACCCAAAGAAAAAACATGGCACAGAGCGCGTCTGTTTCTTCGCCTTGTTCGTCCTCTTCGGCTTCTGCTGTTCTTCATCCATCTCTGAGATTTTGTTCTCTTCTCCTGGTTGCGTTCTCTCTCCTTTTTCTTTATACATATACTCACACATGTTGGGGAAAAATCATCGGTCAAGGAAGAAAATGGAATCAAACTTTAAAGACGTGATAACACTCTCTTTAAAGAATTATTTACCCCACAACATTGCTAATGGTTATTGATAAAAATCCTCCAAGATATAACAAAGTTTCAATGAGAATATCAGATAATAAATCTGACATTTCTCTAGGATTTCTCAAAAGGAAACAATTGAAAATTATGACCGTATATCTTTGAAACGAGTCTCGAGATTGTCAAAAAAAATTATACGTAAAACTACGAATATATATAGTGTCTTTTTCAGAACAAATTGCAACATTTAGGAAGAAGTTATCTCTGAACAGATATTTTCTCAAAAAACATATTGAAAATTCAGAATTTTATAATTTATGAAAAATTACAACCTTTCAAGGAGAAGAAGTTATGTTCGAATAGACACAACTTTCCATATGTTAAAAAGGTTGTAGGAGTGCCTAATAATCGTTAGATAGAACTAATAAATTCGAAATTAAATAATTAACAAAAAAATCATCGGTTTATTATAAACAATCACACTGTTTCAATATGACACAATGGTTATTTTATAATTATAAATTTTAATTTTAATAAATAAAAATGCTGATCATTAATTAGTACCAAATTCTGTCCACGTGAGCACTTACATTTTTTTGATTTGAGATGAGGCACATTTTAATTTGTTTTACAAACACACTACCAACAATACATACATACATATCTATACCAATACCTCTTAGCTCGGTCTCGCGCTTGTTGGCTTTCAATCGATGGTCATATCATCAGATTCACAGCAGTATTTGATTGTTAAATTCTACAAGAGATGTAGCAGGGTTGTTAACTTCTTTTTATGGTTCTTGTTTCTTTGATTTTCTAAGTTGGCAGGTGGAGCCAGAGGAGGCTGCCCAAGACCTAGCCCAAGATGTCATGAGTGTAAGTTTGCTGCCCAAATCAGGCGACTGAAAATGTTCATCGTTATTGTAAGATATCCATTATTCGAACGGAGGGTGTCGTGCCACTGCAACTTTTTCTCCTCCGGGAAGAACTGTAGAAACCCCAAATTACAGCTAACAATTCATCTCTATCTGTTATACTCGTACCTATGATCATATCAATTCATGTTAGCGTCAATATATCAACATTTTCGAGTGACAAGCCAAATAATTATTGGTTAATCTTATTGTTGCATTTCGTGATTTATTCAGATTTTGTCTATATATTTCTTCGGGACCATTCAATGGTTGAGATTATGGTCAAATTTTTTATTTATATCAAATTCTTAGCTCATTCATTTTGCTTTTTGATCATTGATGATTTTTTTCATACCTCTTAGAAAGCTAGTAGCAAAGTTAAGATGCCATTCTCTTTTTTCTACACGAAAAAGTTCCTTAAGATAATCTTGAATTTTTTTTTTTTTTTGTATAATTCAATCTTTGTTTCATTGATGGTCATAGATATTAGCAATGGATACGAAGGGATAAATATATTTGATTTAAGAATAAATAGCTAAAATGAGAAAGTTTAGGCATGTACACAAATGAGTATATCTTGCTAAATGAATATAATGCAAATAAGACTATTAAATGGAGCACGAAGAGATCCATTATTGTCTTTTCTATTGAATATCGATCACATGATGATCTAATATCATTTAATTTCCAATTAAACTAGTAGCATAAACCACTGGGGGTTCACCCCAGTGGCCACCCTTCCATCTTGGAAGGGGGAGGTTGGGGGTTCAAATTCCCACATTCTCAGGGGGGATTGGGGTGGGGAAGATTTCATTTCAGGAGTGGGTTTCGACTCCCACGCCCTGCAAGGAGGCAAGGGCAAAAGTCTGAGAGTGAGTGTTAGAGTAGAATTAGCGTAGAATTGACAAAAAAAAAAAAAACTAGTAGCATACACACGCGTTGCACAAGGCGTGATTTTTCTTTTAAGTCGTGTAAAATTAGAATATGCTTGTTGTTATAATTATTCATTAAATTATATCATATTTCATGTAAATCTTCATCTTTTCCAGACCAAATCTGACCCGGGTTTTCGTTACGGATCCCATGCATTTCGGGTCAAATTGGGTTAGAGAGAACACATGACCCTTACGATTTGGGTTGGGTCAAGTAGCAAGGAAATCCGAACCCGACTTGACCCATTGACATCCTTAGTCTATACAGACAAGGTGTAAGAGGTGGTACTCTATGAGGGAACCATTGATGCTCGAAAAATTCACATATTTTCAACATTTTTATTCAAAGATGGATATTTATGAATACGTGTTTGTCTTAATTAGTGTCAGCTACATATCTGATTTAGCGTACGCAAGTCAATTTTCTAACAAAGCTCAGGAGAATTATTAACCTTTTTCGGCTTCTTCTTCTTTCTCTTCGAGCTTTCAGGGGGCAAAGGGCCAGCACTTCCACATAACCCGCCGAATGGCCCCGGATGTCGTTGATGTAAGTACTTGCGACAACTGTATCTTGCGTCGTTATCATGTTTTCTTTTTAGAATTACTATTATTTGGAGAACGTATTTTGCCTAACCGTTTGTTGCCATTGTGGAGGCCTGTCGTTCGAATAAGTTACTCCAAAAAAACGGAACATGAAAATTCAGGCTCTTTTCCTTTGTCTTTTCCCTCGTTAAGGGAATGAGGACTTGTTGGATAAGTGCATATACCCTTTAGTATGTGAATTATGCCACAAATTTTTCTAAAACCATCACAGCAATAGCATAATTTATAACATATGTTGGTTCATGTAAACTAGGTCATATACATCCACATATTAAACATTATGGATACGACCCATTAATTAGCTCTTTATTTTGTGTTAATAAGTCTAAGTAGAATTTAAACTTTAGATATTATGTGAATTCATTATTACTAGGACATATTCAGTTATTCACACCTATGTTTCATCCATATTCGATGTAATTATGAAGTGAATCAATGAGAATTATGGACTTCTCTATGAAACATTTACTGTATTTTACATCATTTTACCAATGCAAAAAACAATTTTACCCTATTTTAGATGTGTTTACCACCTCCGAAAATGGTAACTTGGGTTCTATGAATGTGCACGACAAATTATAAGTATCGTTTTATTGCTACTTTTGTTTGTTCATCATAGGTTTTGGGAATTATCTTAATCATGCTTTTTGAGGACATATTAAGATTGTACGGGTTAAGATATGCACGAAAACAAGTGTATTGGAAAGCGGAAATGATTTTAAGATAGATCATCTAAGAATTGGGATTGAATCTTAGTTCAAAAATAAAACATGTCAGAGTAAACTACGCGAATCAAAATTGGATAAGGACTATAGCACATCAACAATGGAACATGAATTTTTTGTATCCGTATTTTTACGATCAGTATTTAAAAGCTTGGACATTATTTTGGGTGCCAAATATTGTTTTTGGTTCATTCGGATTGACCATTAGCGTAACAAATGACTTGGATGAGGATCTTTTCTATCTCAACCTTAGATGCATTGAGTGATAGATCTCGTAACTAACATTTCTCATATGAACGGATGGTTCTTATAATTGACATATAAAATGGGAGCACTAGCCAAGGTCGAGGACGCAGTGAAAATGATTGAATGGGAGGACGATAAGGTAAATGCATGCAACTTGCTCAGAAAGTGAAAGCACTGGAATTTTCTTGACCAAATACTTTTGGAATTGAGCTCTTCCAAGCTCGACTTTGACTTTGACTTTGAACAATTTATACATTCGCACATGCATTTCTGAACTGATACTTCCTATTTGAGTCTCGCGCTTGTTGGCTTTCGATCAATGGTTATCGACATGAGCAAGTTACTGATTGGTAAATTCTAAATGAGACGTAGTAGGGTTGTTGACTTCTTTTTTAATTTTTAATTTTTTTGCTATTCTGAGTTTGCAGGTAAAGCAAGTGGAGGCAACCCAAAGTTGAGTCCAGGATGCTATTGATGCAAGTTTATTACAAAAATAAGGCTACCGAATGGTTATTGTTGTGGTATCCTTTGTTCGAACAGAGGGTATCGTGCCACCACGACCGTTTCTCCACTACATTAGAACCACATGAACCCTATCAGTGTGGTCAAATCGTCATTTATATGTTGTACCCATACCTATTATCTTATCAATTCGTGTCAGCATCAATATATCGTAACTTTTACTTGACAAGTCAAATAATTACTGGTTAAGCTTATTACTTCATTCGTGTTGTATTCAGATTTTCTCCATATACTTTTTACTGTCTCTTGCCGCATTTTTATTGCCTGAACAAATAGTCTTGTTTTGACAGCTCTACCCACACACCTTCTTTTTTAGTTTTTCCCACGAAGTTACGTTCTTGTTCTTGTGTAGCACTTAATCCTTGACCAACATATATCAATAGTATAAGGTCCTAGAGGTGACTTCCACATGACTCGAGTTGCCATGTAGCACGTTTGACTTTAAGACCCTAAAGGTGGCTCACATGAGTTCGCATTACCATATAACACTTACCCCTTTACCAGTCCATATGAGAATTGGTTTCACATACCGAATCAAATCACCTTTCATAAAACAACTCAAAGCCAATGAAATTCTATAAAAAAAAGTTTTGCAAACCCAAAATATATCATCTTACCCTACTCTATTTATCAAATAAAATATATAATATACAAGACATTTCTCATATCATTTTGGAATTCATTTCATAAACCAATAACATTTCAAAATGTCTCCCAAATCATTTTAGAACTCATTCAATAAATTTGTTTGCAACATAACACATATATGTAAACTTTCACAACAACTTCCATAACACGTTTTCTAAAACATTCATAAATAATCAAGAAATGGTAAATATCGATCTGGTTTGTTACGCAATAGCAATCCCATTCCTTAACTTATATAATATATAATGCATATTGCTTTTGAAACAGGAATTGATAAACTTGAAGAAGAGATAACACCACTCACCTCGAAATGCCTATGATCAAACAACGTAGCTATATGTGCCAACAATCTCATAATCCTATCAATATTTGAGGTTAAAATGAGAGCTTGTTACCCACCGTTCGTTAAGTTTTGTGTTGTATTTGGTTGAATAGGGAAATCGTAAAAAATCTTTTGATTGTCATCTCCCATCGTTCCTGCTCGTGAGTGCACTTGTTGGCCTCCGTCCTCGATGGAGAAGAACTTCTTGACCTCACCATGTTTTCCCGCAAATTTTTGAGCATTACCCACGTAAACGATTAGTTACCCGGCATCACTAATCGTATAACCATAAGTAAAATCGCATCAGTAACATATGCATGTCATTGAAATACACAGATAACTTAAAATTATTACCTGCACTTTACAAGTGACAGTCCATCACCCATTGTCCAAAATAATTTAAACATATGCATTTAGTATTTTATCGCGAGCGCTCATCCTAGCTCCTTCAATTGCTAACACACCTTATCACTCTAGTCAAACCTATGCTCTAATACCATTAGAGTCGTGACATGCTGACGCCCTCAGCATATCACGGCTAATGTAGAGATACTAGCACAGTTATCATTTTCGTTTCACTTTTTCTTAAGCATACAAAAGCGTAAAGAACTAAAGTAATCCTGGGGTGTACGGGGACTTCTATAAACTAGGCAACTTCATTTCTTATTTATATATATACATTTGCTAGGTGATAGTTTGGGTACACTAGGAAATTTCAAAAGGTTAGTACTATTGACTACACCGTACTATAAGTCGGTCACCCCATCCCAACCTAGCTGTACACGTGGTCGCCTAACCTTGACCCTTGGCTCAATCAAAATCTTCCAAGTTCTCAAAAATCCAATTGCCCTCCTACCTCCCTTCTATGCGGGGGGTTGCCTGCATCTCCTGCCCTGGTGAGGAACACTGGGAGGGGACCCACCATGTGCACATTGGTGCGGGCGTACATTTCAACGAACCAAGAGTGACTTGCTCGGTTGGAGGCTCAATATCCACAACCAAATGAGACTTGATCCGGATGAAAAGCGTATCTAGGAAACCAGGGTCTATGGATTTGTCCTCTTGCCAAGTGAAATCAACCGGTACCCCATAACAAACCATAGGAGAGGCAGGTGGGATTGACATTTCTATTGATCTGAAAAGATAAAGTCAACAACTATTGAGTCTAAACCCAGCAAGCGGAGGGTCCACCAATCTATATTACATGGATTGATCACCGTACTGACAAAGATAACCTTAGTATAAAGTACAACTATTATCAACTTAACTGAGAACCTTTTCAAAATAACATAGATCAATAAAGCATTAACTCAATTTAAAAGTACCAAGGTTGAATTCAGGGAACCTGTAACCCCTTGAGCATCTCACACCCACCCAGCATCGTGAGGACATATGGGGGATTAGCATTAGGCCCCCCAGACATATGGAGGAACCTAGTTACTCCTCCAGGCATCCCTACTACAACCGAAGGCATTGTCGTCCCAAGGGCCGACGGCATTCTTAGTCACGCATCCACTTCATGATGTAGTAATTCTATAATTCAATTTAAAATCATGTTGGCGTTACTACTATTTAATGACTCAAGCATGAATCTAATGAATCCTCAGTCATTGTTAAACCCCTAGACTAATATAAACTCACTCGTGCTAATATTAGGTGAACTGCAAAAAGAATCCCACATCCTAGGCCCCAAACTAGCCTTATAAGGCATTCCGCGTGCCTTTAGAAACAATAGCTGTTGTCTAGGTAAACGGGTTTCAAAATTATGAAACTTTAATATGAGGTAGACAAGATCTAGAGAGACAATTTTTGTGAAGAACTCAAAGTCCGATTCAGCTTGTACAGTTCTAAATAATTTTTGTAATCCGGGCCCACGATAGTAAAAATTTCCAAAACATAATAGATAAGTAAAATACATATTTCGTAGGCTAAATGAGACTGAAAAATCATGGAAATTTAATATACAGTACCATAAGATGTACTCTACAACTTTTATGAAGGACACGTGTTAAAAATTTTTACCAAAAAATTTTTGGAAAATTGAAAGCAGACAGAGGTTGGTTCAGCGACCTCAAAAACAGATTTCGAATCCTGTAGTTTTTCAAATATGGTTTTGTCATATGAAGTTCAAAAATTCTGAAATTAAAGTATGTCATAGAGCAGCCGATAAGAGAAAAACGCCACATGAAATTCACATCACCTAAGTCGGTACATAATTAGTAAAACTTGGGGTTGCACTGGAATTCGAATCTGTCTTCAATCCAAGTATTAGTTTTGCTTAGGAATTCAGCCACCTCAGTCCCCGTACATGCTAGATCTCGGCCAACTATGCATTCTACAATACAACCGCGAACTTGACTATTTCGAATTCGACAATTTAGCTAGGTAACGCGATCGAAACTTTCGATCGAATGAGGATCCAGACAACGCCTACAGGATTTTTAGGAAATCATCCTCGTCAAACAACAGTCAATTGCTATAGGATAGAACGGAGGATATCTACTTGCCTCGAGTCCTCGTGGATTGTAGTGACGTCTCGGCGGGACTGAGGCGAGGCTGGCGGTAGCGACGGCTTGGTTGAGTTGCGAGGAAAGGGCTGCCTCTAGCTTCAAGTTGAGGAGAGGGGCTGTTCCTCGCTGGCTGTTGAACAAAGCACGTGGCGACTGCTTGTTGTGAGCAGCAGATGGAAAACTAGTGAGTTGCTGAGGAAGAACGGTGAGGAGAGGTAATCTGCCGAAAGAATAAAGAGAGAAAGAAGTGTAGCGACGAGTGTCGTTGGTGGAGGCGCTTGAAATCCTGTTGTCTTCAGATGAAACGGACAGCCGGTCCCCTTGACCGGCCGAGGTGTCCTTGGGCGTTGGTGGCTTGACTTGGGGCACTTGAGGGCTGATGTGGGCTGCTGGCCGGTGGGTTGAGGTGGTGTTAGTGTTGGTGGTTGTCGCGGCGGCGGTCCGATGGCCAAGGTGGTTCAACCATGACCGGGACTGCTGAAGCGAGGCACGAAAAATCTGGTGATGGAATTTAATAGTGGGCTTGGCAATGCGAGGTGATCGCTAGACCTGGTGACTTGTTCGGATGGCGGCTCAACCACACAGCACGGGACGACGGAGTGACGGTGGCGCGTTGCGACAATGTCGACTTGACAGTTTGAGTTGTCTTGATGGTGCCAAAGGCGAGTTCATTAACGTGGCGTGGTGAGTTCAATAACATGGCAACATTTGAGGCTCGCTATTTTGTCAAACGAAAAATCCGGATATCACATTAACTGTCCAATTTTTCAAAGAAAGTGGCAATTAAGTATACTTTTCGGAACTTTTGATACTTTAAGTATCCATCCGTGTCAAATTTTAGCACTTGTGCTGTATTTTTTCTTCTATAATGCAAAGTAACTTTGGGTATTTAAGTGTGCCATGTGCCAAGTTTTGACACCTACACCGTATTTCTGCCTTTAAAATGCAAAGTAACTTTCAAATATCTTTTCCATTAATATAAAATGCAATTGAAGTAACTTTTTCAGAGTAAATGCCGTCTATAGCCGGTAATGTGAGCAATAGATATCACCCATTTTTTAAGACCATAGCAGCATATAATCATCCCAAATTCCATTCAACACATGAAATAATGCATTATCAAATTATGTACTGATATGACACATTGCCTCGTCGTTCCATCCACAATGAAGCAAAAGATTTACACAAATATAGACTCCAATCTGTGATCATCGAGGATATAGCTCGGTGATAGAAGCCTCGTTCACTGATTCTTGGATTTCTCTGTTATCGGATTGATTCGAATGAGTTACCATCACCAGCGGAGTTGTGTCAGATTCAAGGATACTGGGCAAAATGAACGCAGGTCGTGATGGTAGTGGCAAGGTGGTGGAATAACTACTGAGCATCAAAACCACCGCACCCATGGTTGGTCTGTCGGCCTCGATTTCTTGAACACACAGCAATCCAACATGAACGCACCTCAACATTTCGGTGCTCGAACCACCAGCCAAATTAGGATCTATGAGATCTGAGGGGGTCCCTTCCCTCCAACTCCTATATGCCTGCAATGAATCATAAACACAAACTCAGTATGGTAAGGACAGTTGCTTGACTCATTCGAGTTTGTGTCCGCCACTCTTTCCCGGCAATTCTTTAGGGAAAGGAGAGTGATTGAAAGATTTTTTCTTACATAGCTAAGAAGGCCCTCCGTGGTATTCCCATTGCAGAAGCGGCTACTTTTTTGACCACTAATAATCTCTAGTAGCAACACCCCAAAACTAAAGACATCTGACTTGACTGAGAACAATCCATGCATTGCATACTCTGGAGCCATGTACCCACTGCATCACAGGAATAATGAGCACTTTCAACGCAATTCCACTTAAGATGCTAGCTATTCAGATTATATGGAGAAGAGCGTAGGAAATATAACTGGATTTATTTTAAGATACTCTGCTATGTATTACTTACTAAGTGCCAACAACCCTACTTGTGGCGTCTTGAGTTTGATCCACCGCAAATAGCCTTGCTGTACCAAAATCTGAAATTTTAGGGTTCATCTCTGCGTCAAGCAAAATATTGCCTGCTTTAAGATCCCGATGAATGATTCGAAGTTGAGAATCCTCATGAAGATAAAGAAGCCCACGAGCAATGCCCCCTATTATCTTTTCACGCCTTCGCCAACCCAGCTGGCTACGCCTAACAGGATCTGCATAGTATATTGACGAAAGATTAGAGTGATGTGACTAGCGAGAGGTGACTTTCCAAATGCAGATTGGCAAGAACATGCACTTCAATTACTCTTAAGTCAGATGATGCTGGAACAAAAATGGCATGATCGTACCATATATAAAGTGATCCAGGCTTGAGTTTGGTATGAATTCATATATAAGAAGCCTTTCTCTTTCCTCCAGGCAAAATCCTAAGAGCCTAACCAAATTCCGGTGTTGAAGCCTTGCAACCAAGAGGACCTCATTCTTAAATTCTTGATTACCTTGTCCCAAATCTACAGACGGCCTTTTTACTGCTATAACTTGTCCATTGGCCAATGTTCCCTGAAAAAGAATGCAAAAAGCAGCCATATACATGTGAATGTTTCAAATTCTCTGTTATTTTATGAATGAACAATTTGTGCTGATTACCTTGTAAACTACGCCAAATCCACCTTGTCCCACCTTATTTGCATCAGAGAAGTCATTTGTTGCCTCTCTGATGATATTCAAGTTGAACTGCAGGGATTCTGCATTTGTGATTTCATCTACAACTACAGCTACAAAGTGGAAAATCCAAAGTTGCTGATTGTCTAATTCCACATTATCAGTAAGCATGTCTGGTGATTTAACAGTTGATAATAATCCATTCTTTTTTAACAGATAATCCATTCTAAGGAAAATTGAGCCCCTGGGTGATGCTAGCAAATAAAATATTTTCCAGAGCAATCAGTGAACTTTGATATCTATAGCCCACACTGAATCTTTCCTTGTTCAGTCAGAAATCACCGACCTCTGAATTACTGAAAAGTTACTAGCTTTGGCACATCAAGGCTTAACAAACTGGCTGCTAATCTGTTTCACATAGGTTGCATTCATCCAGTATTTTATGAAAATCAGTCACGCAAAAGTAATGAGAACTTACTTCTGAAATTTTTCTTCAATCTTCTTGACCTCAAACAGATGCATAATATTCCAGAAACTACAAGAGATAATCCAACAGCTGGGATTGTGATAATGAGGGCAATATGACCTGAGTTAGTATCCTTTCCTGAAAAAGGAAGAGCTCTAATGTTAGACAAGAAACTCACAGAGAACAGTGTTTAGACCCAATTACCAAGAACAGATTTTAGGAGGGATTACACATTTAAAGCAGTCCTTGGTATTATTCCATCAGTTTCCTGATGAAATTACTTTGGACGGTGATACTTAACTCGAAGAAAGGAGGATTCATGATGCATCAGAAATCTCATTAATTTCTCATCTGCCACTTATTTCATGCTTATACCATTCAAGAGGAAACATAAGTGTCTCAGGAACTTATTACACCAAGAATAAAAAATTAAATTACATCATGCTTTAAAATACACTTAATGCAACCATACTCAAAGGAGGAGGAGCAGGGGAAGGAGTCTCTTGTTTGTAAAAGGAGCTCATTGAAGTCGAAAGCAAGCTTGCTCACACTTATTGTCGTGTTTGTCCTACAGACAATTGAAAACACAAATAGAATGCTCTGGCATATGTAAGTGTACATTAAAAGGAAGTACCTTTAGGGGATGGGTTATTCGTTGGAGGAGGTGGAGGAGAAACTGGCGATTCTGGTGGTGATGGTGGCGACTCATAAGCCGAAGGATCAAAAAAGCGGTATACTTCAAACCTGATATTGCAACTGGGAGTAATAACCCTTCCTCCTCGTTTCTGATCACAACACCAAGGAATTCTTCCAATAGCATTCACCAAACAATTGTCGCATTGTTGCTGTGACAAGTCTGGAGTGCACTGCACGAGTCCAAACAGAGTCTGGAAGTTTGGAGCTGTCGCATTCCCGACGGCAAATTTCCTCGTCGAATTGCCGCTTGCAGCTCGGTCTCTCAAACCATCCATCAGATTGCGCAAAACCTAGAAAACAGGACCAAGACTATAAGCTGCTGTCAGGACAAAAAGACAAGAATTAGTACTTCGTCACGACCTGCACCATAAATCCCTACTCGACCTTAATGCGATGTGAATTGCTAGCTGCTGTCCAAGAATGAGACCTCAAATCAAATGCTCCTGTGATCTCATACTACCTGAAAAGCTATGTGCCAAATCCCAATGGCTTACAGGAACATAAAGTTCAAGAATTCAAGACTGAAAGGGGATAAAAAAAAACACGTTCTTGGAGAACAAGAACACAAAAACACAACCAGCACCGTGATATAATGACAACAAGTGCTATGATGAATTACAAAGTGCAGCTAAACTAGGATGAATTACACTCAAACAGCAACCCAATTTAACCGATCGGCATAGTCGGGCACGTCGTCGAGCGGAGATAAGGATTCTCACGGTTTAGTATGTTGAAAACTATGGAAAGTTTCCATGAAGTAAGCGAAGTCAACGCGTACAGAAGCATCATGCACTCTGCTTTCTTGGAAACAAGCGAAATGCAATGCAAATGGTTGTTCAAACGAAAGATGCCGATCGTCTGCATGCTAAAAGCTGAACTTTCCAATTCCGAACCTGATTGAACTGATCGACGTTGTTGGTGACGTTGTTGGGGTTCGCCAAGCCGTAGGCGGGCAAATCCTCCATGGTCCGAAAAATGGAGCGGTTCGAGTACCGGAGCATGCAGTTGTCGTACAAGATGATCGCCTCCTTCTGCACCGGGCACCGGCGGGCGATCTCGGGGGCGGAGTCGTTCAGGCAGCTCCAGCAGTCAGCAGCCCCGACATCGCCCCGGCAGAGGGCGATGGCGTTGATGGCGTAGGGGCTCCCGCCGCTGGCAGAGAGGTTGTAGAACCCGTAGTCGGCAGCAGCGGCCGCGGTGGCGACGACGGAGGTGAGGAGGGCGTTGAGGTTGGCACCGTAGGTGCCGTTGGCGGTGAAGTTGCCGTTGGTCCCGCAGAAGTGTTTGAGAGGGTCGGCGCCATGGGCGGAGGTGGCGAGGGCAAGGAGCGAGAGGAGGAGGGGGACGGCGGAACGCGGTGGAGCGATCATCGGAAGCTTGTCTTGAGTTTCAGTTCTGTCGGAAAGAGAGGGAGGGAGAGGGGTGGGTATCCGGTGCGGGAAGCCACGCGGCTTTGAACCAATCAGGGCCTAACTTTGACTTCTGCCGGCGGCCTTGACGTTGACTTTGACCGGCTAAAGAGAAATCACGACCGAGACGCTACGACTATTCTGACGGGACTCCGGTAATGATAATATTGAATTCCCGAAATAAGATACTGAGGTGCTATAAACAAGATATTATAAATATATATAAATAAATCTTAAGTTCTTTTTTATTTCTAAATTAAAGCAATGCAAAAAGAATAAGGCCGAACCCCGAAATATAAAAAATGCCAATGATTAGCAATGATTAACAAACTTAATGCTAAATTAGTCTGTCGGTGCTTATAGCACTTCACACGAGAATTCATTCTGAAAATAAATAATAATAAATCAAAGAGCAATACCACAGTTAGCATCCGAACCAGAAAAACAAAATAGAAGAAGTAGTTTCATTATAGAATTGAATAAAAGCGCATTCTAAATGAGTATTTTCATCGTTAAAAAGTCTAACCCAAATGCAGAATTCAGCACCTTTCCTCTCGCTCAATTCAGGTTAGGAACAACATGTGAAATTTAACGGGCAGATGAAGAGACAACATACACATATAAAGAATACATAAATCTTGTAAACAAACAGTGAGAGATATTTTAACACAAATACATTTTACACCATCCTAAAAAATATGAGTCACAGCGTTTGGATGAGCAAATTCCAATAGTCTATTGAGATAAGATTCGAGTGATGGTATATGTTGGGATATAATATGCGGAATCACTAGGATCTTACAATTTACGTCAACGCGAAATCACCAGAGAAATTAACGAGAAAAATAAGAACACCAGAAATTTACATGATTCGGTCCGAGTATCGATACCTATGTCAACGAGGAGGCGGCGGCGAAATAATCCACTAAAATCGAAAATCGAGTTCTGATCACTTCATACGCCAAGTATTTCCCGCACCTATATTTAACCAAAAACCCAAAGTGTTTATAAATAAATAACTCACTTGGGTATAAATTCATGGCACAAAATTACCACGCGACGAAACGCTCTACGTACGGCTTCGTGAATCTCTTCAACGCTTCGCGCGACTTGCGGCTTCAAAAGGTCACGGACGCACGGCTATGTAGGGTTTCTTTCACAGAGACTTCGACAGCTTCTTGCGTAGGCTTCAGCGGAATCTCATTCTCTCGTACAGGGGTTTTTATTGCTTCGCGCGGCTCCTTGCCCAGAGAAAAGAAAAACCTGCAGTTTTCTTCTGCTTTTATACGCGGGCCCACAAGGTCAAACCTTTGACCTGGGGCCCATCTTCTTTTCTTTATGGCTTCACGCGCGAGGAACTTCGGCCGCCCTTTTCTTTTTCTTCTTTGCATGGCCAAACAATAAATAAGCGTGAATGTGTGCCCAATCTTTGGGCCCCACCATGGCCAACAAAAGAATTCGGCTCCTCCTGCAGGAAATTAGAAATTCGCATCTTCCAAATTTTATTTATTTATTTTTCTTTTGTAAATCTTCATGGAGTCCCACGAACTTCTACTTGTCCAAGCGAATCGTTTTGCGAATCTTGGCTTCGAACTCATATAATTTAACAATTCTCCACATTGGCGATGTTTGAAACTAAGTTATAATGCTCATCATCCATGCTGCTCTCCCAACGCCTCGATGGGCGCTCACTCTCCACAAATGCCAATAGAGCTCAAGCAGAGCTTGAGCTTCGTCAAAGGAACAGACTTAGTCATCATGTCTGCTGGATTATCGGCTGTAGTAATCTTTTTAACAGTAACATTACTTTTAGCTAAGACATCTCGGATGAAGTGGTACCTGATGTTGATATGCTCAATTCGCTTGTGATAAACTGGATTATACGACAAATATATCGCATCTTGGTTATCACAATGTATATCCACACTTTTTTGTTCTAACCCAAAGTCCGAGAGCAAACTTTGTAACCATATCGCCTCCTTCGCTATAAAGGTTAGTGCCATGTACTCTGCCTCAGTCGAAGACAAGGCAATGTGATCCTATAAGGACGCTTTCCAACTAACTACACCACTTGCTAGCGTAAACACGTACTCTGCTAAAGACCTGCAATCATTCAAGTCATCGGCGTGATCCGAATCCACAAAATCAGTGGTCTCACTGCCATTCTTGTCCCTCCGGTATACTATACCCACGTCTATTGTCCCCTTCAAATATCTGAGAATCCACTTCACAGCTTCCCAATGAACTTTATCAGGACGCTTCATATAGCGACTAATCACGCTCACAACTTGTGAAATATCAGGCCTAGTGCACACCATAGCATACATAATACTACTCACGGCACTAGAATAAGGAACACGGGACATATGCTCCTCCTCCTCCTCAGTCTGCGGTGATAATTTATCTGAAAGTTTAAAGTGCTTCGCTAGAGGTATACTTACAGATTTTGCCGACTGCATATTAAAACGTGCTATAATTTTCTCAATATATTTCTTTTGAGATAGATGTAAAACTCCTGCAGCCCTGTCACACAAAATCTTCATACCCAAAATTTTATTTGCAGCACCTAAATCTTTCATCTCAAATTCAGCATTTAACTATCTCTTTAGCACATCAATATCAGACATATTCTTAGCTGCTATCAGCATATCATCAACATATAAGAGTAGATAAATCAAAGAACCATTCTCCAATCTCCTATAGTAAACGCAGCTATCCATCTGACTTTTTGAATAGTTTTAACTAGCCATGAAAGTATCAAAACGTTTATACCACTGCCTAAGAGACTGTTTTAGCCCATACAAAGATTTCTTTAACAAGCAAACATGATCTTCCTTAATCGGAATAGCAAATCCATCTGGTTGCCTCATGTAAATCTACTCCTCTAACTCACCGTGAAGAAACACAGTTTTCACATCTAATTGCTCTAACTCGAGATCCTGCGAAGCAACTAAGACAAGTAAAACACAAATAAAAGTATGTCTTACTACAGGAGAGAACACCTCATTGTAATCAATGCCGTCACGCTGTGTATACTCCTTCGCCACAAGTCTTGCTTTATACCTCGCTGCCTCGACACCGGGAATGCTCTCTTTCTGTTTGAAGACCCATTTACTTTCGACAATCTTTTGACTCTTAGGTACTTTGACTAGCTCCTATGTCTGATTTCGATGGAGTGATTCCATCTCTTCACTCATAGCCCCTAGCCACTACGATGACTCCGAACTAGCCATTGCCTCAGAGTAAGACGAATGCTCATCTATCTCCACCTCATCACCTACAGTCAAGTGTCACGCCCCGACCCTCGGTCACGTGACCATCCTTCAGCTTTGGTCGATTTAGAAATGCGATATCCCAGGACTACATATCGCCGACCCATTTCTTTTTAATGCACAAGCGGAAGCAGTTATAAAAATCCCCAAACAATAAAGTAATGGGATATACAAGTAGGGCTAGAAATATGAACCAGAAAACCGACACCCTTATGAACATATACAAGCCCGATAAAAACAAGGTCTACAAACAATTAGGGGAGTTCAGGTCCACGTCATTCTCTTCATCATCCTCCACACTCCCACTGGAGCCTTCAGCAGACTGCCCCGGACTTTCGAGATCTTCAAAATCCAAGTCTACTGAATCTAGGGACCTAAAATGGTTATTCAATAACCAATGAGACTACGTCTCAGCAAGTTCTACCCCCTAAGACCCGATTAGTAAACCAATACATCCTAGGGCTATCTATGCACAACACGAGTTAGAGGGTTTACCTTGGCCTCAGTTTCCACCTGCATATTAGCACAAATCAAATAGGCACCCAAGCAATCACAGCAGTGATCGAAGCATCGATCAGATCGACCTAATCAATTTCACACCAGCAAGACCACTCACGGTCATTTCAAATCAATCCATCAATTCATAACATCAAACTCAAGCAATGATTAATCAAATTAAATCACACTCAGACCGGATCATCGGTCAATCGACTTAGTCGATTACATGTTAGTCGGGTCATCTATCAATCGGACCATCTCTCGGTCATTCATTCCATCCCATATAACCTCCAATAAGGTACTTGGTCACAGAGCCACCTCAATGCTCTCGGGCGTCAAGTTCGCCAAGGTGACTTATCCACTAGACAATTGCGTGCGTTCTTTAAGACGCCGTTTTCGCTAGTGATATCCCAATCACCGAACCACGCATGCCTATAACCATGTACTCAATAGACAATTGTGTGCGTTCTTTAAGGCGCCGTTTTCGCCAGTGATGTTCTTAATCACCGAACCACACATGCCTATGATAGTATATTCAATAGACAATTGTATGCGTTCTTTAAGGCGCCGTTTTCGCCAGTGATGTCCTTAATCACCGAACCATACATGCCTATGACAATGTGTTTAATAGACAAGTGCATGCGTTTTTTAAGGCGCCATTTTCGCCAGTGACATCTTTAATCACCGAACCATGCATGCCTATAACAATATGTTCAATAGACAAGTGCATGCGTTCTTTAAGGCGCCGTTTTCGCCAGTGATGTCCTTAATCACCGAACCATGCATGCCTATAACAATATGTGTACTAGACCGATACGTGCGTTCTTTAAGGCGCCGTTTTCGCCAGTGACGTCCTTCGTCACCGAACCACGTAGGTCATACACCGTGTCGATCGGTCCAACCCCAAGGTACTTCGATTCACTCTCACCATTCTACTCACTTTACGACTCAACAAAGCATAAGAATGCCGAATAAACACACTTGGCCATTATCCAATCAATAACTCAATCTCAATCAATTCCACTCAATTTAGGGTAAATCCCTAAAATATCACAATTTATTTAATTCCATGCAACGTAGAGCTCAATTAAATAAACGGACTGCACCACGACAATCAGCATGAAATTCCAGTCACCGGCCATCCCGGTTGAATTTCCGGAAAAATAAATAATTAAATAATTAATTTCGGAAAATAAATAAATAAATACAATAAATTCAATTCAAGACAATATATAAGTTTCGATTAAATAAATGAATTTGCACCACCATCATCAACATAATATCCAGGTCGCTAGCCATTCAGCCTTAATTTTCGAAAATTAATTAATTAATTAATTAATTTCGAAAATTAAATAATAAATATTAAAAATATTATTTAGCTCAAAATAAAGCGATTAAATAAACGGACTTCACCACAGTCATCAGCATAATATTCCGGTTGCTTTACCAACCCAGTTGAATTTTCGGAAAATAAATAAATAATTAATTTAATTCCGAAAATTAATATTTAAATGCCAAAATTCCCACTTAGGCCCAATTGCTAAATTAACACCCGATAAGAGCCGGGAAAAATCCCAAGAAGCATCCAATAAATACTATAGGCAATGCATTAGTTAAACACACAAGTCATCTAACTAATATGCCATGAAATCAACTAATAAAAACTAATCCACTCTAATCCAACAACCTAATTACACTTAACTAACACTAATCAACCTTTAAGTGTGATTAGCAAACTAAGAAAGGCGTTAGAGAATAAAACCCACCCAAAACGACGGCAACGACGCGAGGATCAACTTTCCTCAAAGCGGGCTGAGCATTCGGGCTCGGGAAGGCGGCCAAAACGGGCCAAACCCTTGCTACGATACCCATTTTTCTGCTCTCTGTGCTTTGCTGGTTGAGGCCGAGAAAGATGAGGGGAAGGCTCGGGTTGAGGCGAGTAAGGGTGGCTAGGGTCGGGCGGAGCTCCGGCGGGCTGAGGTGGGGCGCACGGTGGCCGAAGGTGGCCGAACCGTGGCCTGTGCTGGCCAAAACAGAGCTGGACAGCAGCTCTGGAACAGCAAGCTGGGCGAGAAGGAGGCCGAGGCGTGCGGAGGGCAACCGGCGAGCGGCGGAGCACGCGGGCGACGCGCGCGCGGGGGGAGGCGAACGGCGGCGAGGCGGCGACGGCAGCTGCTTCCCCTTTGCTGGTCTTCGATTGGTGTTGAAGAAGAAAGCCCAAAAAAAGGGAAGAAGATGGAGATGCACGATGGAGGAGAGATGAGAGAAAGAGAAAATCAATTTCCCCTTTTCCTCTCACCCTTTCTCTCTCTTAGGTCATCACACTTGGCCCACCATGACCTCATATGAGGTCATCTTCCATTCACCATTTATTGACAATTATACCCCTTCTAGAAGCATTTAGGTAGGCCAAAGTGTGGAGGTATGTGTGGTACACGAATTTTGCTAGGTTTTTCCTTCCAATTGAACCTTAATCCCACTTGAATTAAATCAAATTGACCCACATTAATTCATTCAACACCTCATCAACCATATTGATATTTTTCCTTACCAATATAGCCCAATTGCATCCCAATTACACCATAAAAACGGTCCTCTGCAAAACCCGATTAAAAACGGCCCTAACTCCACTTTTTCCCAAAAAGTCTCGGTCGTTAGAAAAATATTCTGAGACTGAGTCGACGTTCCTTATATGACGTGTGACATGATAGAACTTTCCATTTCTGAAATCGGACTTAGATTGGCGGTTAATTTCACTCAGACGCGTTTTGAGCGTGACCTAGGCTACTGGGTAGTTTTCAGAACTTTTTAGGACAAATGACCCGTGATCGATTTTCTTCGAGCCAAGATGAACCCACTCGACCCATTGGCGACTCTCGGTTGTCGTGAAAATCTCAAGGATTCAAATACGGACACAGGGTACCAAAACAATAAGAAAATCAGTCTAGTGCCGGTCGACGGGAATTTTCCAATTTAGTGGTGTCACCCACGATTGGCCAAACATCTCTGTCGAACCAGCCTATTTCGATTTCAAATCGATTTTATCGTGCCGCAATGATCTCTAAAGATGAGCACGGTCGAGAAGTCGATTCGGTCGGATTCGTAAGTCTATTTGCCTTAGAGTCCTTAATAGCTTACCCAATTAGTCTAGTTATCTCGTGAGTGGCCAACTCAGAGAAAAACACTGTAGCCACGTCGATGAAATGCCCAATTTATCTAATCGAAATCAGAATCCAAAAATCGGGATGTCACACAATGCATAAGCAATATTTGTATAACCATAACGTACTGGTGATTTAATTTGCCTTCTCTGTCTATCTGCGGCTATAGTGTGCTTCGCAGCTTTGCTTTGATTGTTCACTCTCACCGACTTCGAGGCTGCGACTTCATCTCGTAGTCTCAACTTCGTTACCTTCGAGGTCTCCGAGTCTCCATCTGAGCTCCACCTCACTAATGACACCATGATATGTCTTCTCTGCTGGTTGTGTCACAAAACTCCTCTGTTGAAGCATTGCAGTTTCGTCGAAGATCACATCTCTGCTTATTAGAAAACCGGGTGATCTGGGATCAGTACACCATAACCGGTAGCCTTTCACCCCATGTGCATAACCCAAAAATATGCACTTCTTCGCCCTCGGCTCAAGCTTACAATCACTCACATGAGCATATGCAGGACATCTGAATATACATAATCTGGAGTAATCAACAAGTTTCCCCGACCATACTTCCTCAGGAGTCTTCCACTCGATAGTAGACGATGGAGATCGATTTACCAGGTAACATGCCATGTTCACTATTTCGGCCCAAAATTCCTTACCAAGTCCTGCATGTGAAAGTATGCATGGAGCTCGCTCAAGCAAAGTTCTGTTCTTCCGTTCTGCCACGCCATTCTGTTATGGTGTCCCAAGTATCGTGTGGTGTCTTACAATACCTTCTTTTTCGGAGAACTCGGTAAAATCTTTGCCACAAAACTCAATGCCATTATCGGTTCTCAGGCACTTGATTTGTTTATCTGATTGTTTCTCAATCAATGCCTTAAATTTTTGAACCGATCAAACACATCATATTTGTGCTTCAGAAAGTAAACCCATACATTTCTCGAATAGTCGTCGATAAATGTCAGTATATATCGAACACCTCCTTTCGAAGGAACCGAAGACGGGTCTCAGACGTTTGAATGAATATATTCAACTGGTCGTTTGGTCGAATGAATAGCTGTAGTAAACTTAACACGATGCTGCTTCCCATAGATGCAGTGCTCACATAAATCCAGCTTCCTTGTCTTTTGACCCTTCAACAACCCCCTTTCACTCAACATCATCATACCTGCCTCGCTCATGTGCCATAAATGCATATGCCATAATTGAGTCAAGTCAGAATCTGACTCACCTGATAAAACTGCAGCGGTTCAAGTCACGATCTTTCCCAGTAGATGATAGAGAGTATTCACTTTCTTCCCTTTCATCACTGTCATGGCACATCGAGAGATCTTCAGTACTCCACCTTCAGCGGTGTACCTACACCCGATGTCATCGAGTGTCCCTAGAGAAATAAGGTTCTTCTTGAGCTCCGATACATGCCTCACATATGTCAATGTGTGCACCACCCCATCGTGCATCCGAATCCGAATTGTCCCTATCCCCATAGCCTTACAGACTGCATTATTCCCCAAAAGAACCCTACCACCATCTGCAGTTTGGTAAGTAGTAAACCGGTTCTTATGAGGTGTCATGTGATAAGAACACCCCGAATCTAGCACCCATTCGTCTCCTGACGAAGTAGCAGTCGCACATAAAACAATTTCTGCATCACTAGTGCTCCTCTCAGCAACGTTTGCCACACTGCTTGTGGCATTCTCCCTATCAGCTTTATTCCTCCGCTTTGGACAATCTCTCCTGATGTGCCCCTCCTCGTGACACTCAAAGCACTTCACGCGTCCTTTGGACTTTCTATGGCATGATTTTGATCTGCTTTTACCTCTGCTGCTACTAGGCTCTCGATGTTGTTCTCTACCCCAAATCGTCAATGCTTGCGCTGCTCCTTTTGCCAGACTGTCATCTCTCAACTTTCTCTGCCACTCCTCAGAGAATAAGGCGGACTTTACCTCCTCTAAGGTAATTGTAGTACGCTCTTGCAATAGTGAATCAGTAAAGTGCTCTCATGACTCTGGTAAAGAGGCTAACAACATCATGCCCTGTTCTTCATCATCAAGTATCTTACCGACGTTCTTCAGATCCAACACGAGTTTATTAAATTCATCTAGGTGGGTTATAATAGACGTACCTTCAGTATATCTAAATTGAAACATCTTCTTCAATATGTACAAGCGATTGTTCAAACCTTTATTCACATAAAGTGCTTGAATTTTTGCCCATAATGCTGCGGCATCATTCTCCTCAGCAACCTCTATTAAGACCTCATCCGTCAAATTTAATAGGATTATACTCTTTGCATTTTCCATTAGCTCTACCCTTTCCGAGGCTTTCATTATAATTGGCAACTCATCTTCACCATCCAGTGCCTTGGCCAAATCTTGTGTTGTCAATAAAGCTCGCATCTTGATGCTCCATAACACGAAATTGTTGTTCCCATTAAACTTCTCAATTTCGAATTTCCTATCAGACATAATTACAGTAACAAAATTTCCATATAATAATAAGACAAGCAAAAGCTCCAAATCACAATCAAGAAATCCAACCCCAAGCTCTGATACCAATTGTTGGGATATAATATGCGGAATTACCAAAATCTTGCAATTTACGTCAATGCGAAATCACCAGAGAAATTAATGAGGAAAATAAGAACACCAGAAATTTACATGATTCGGTCCGAGTATCGGTATCTACATCCACGGGGAGAGCCAGCAGTAAATAATCTATTAAAATCGGAGAATCAGAGTTTACAATCACTCACACGCTCAAGTGTTTCCCGCACCTAGATTTAACCAAAAACCAAAAGTGTTTATAAATAAACAACTCACTTGGGTATAAACTCATGGCACAAAATTACCACGCGACGAAACGCTCTACGTACGGCTTTGTGAATCTCTTTAACACTTCGCACGACTTGCGGCTTCAAAAGGTCACGGACGCATGGCTACGTAGGGTTTCTTTCACAGAGACTTCGACGGCTTCATGCGTAGGCTTCGGCGGAATCTCATTCTCTCGTACAGGGGTTTTTATTGCTTCGCGCGGCTCCTTGCCCAGAGAAAAGAAAAACCTGCAGTTTTCTTCCGCTTTTATACGTGGGCCTAGAAGGTCAAACTTTTGACCTGGGGCCCACCTTCTTTTTCTTTATGGCTTGACGCGCGAGGAACTTCGGCCGCCCTTTTCTTTTTCTTCTTTGCATGGCCGAACAATAAATAAGCGTGAATGTGTGCCCAAGCTTTGGGCCCCACCATGGCCAACAAAAGAATTCGGCTCCTCCCGCAGGAAATTAGAAATTCGCATCTTCCAAATTTTATTTATTTATTTTTCTTTTTGTAAATCTTCATGGAGTCCCACGAACTTCTACTTGTCCAAGAAATTGTGTTTTGCGAATCTTGGCTCGGCGTAATTTAACAATATAAATGTCTGACAACTCGATTTTTTCAATATCCTATATCAAATTGGGAATCAATCTACACCACCTATTTTCTTCTCCCGGCACGACCTTGAATGACGAATCACCCGTTTAAAAATAAAGAACGGCCCAAAAACAGCTCATCGGAGGAAAGGGGGGGAGAGAGAGAGAGTAGTGTGAAAGCTAATTGCACAAAAATGGCCAAGAGAGCTTGTGTTCTTCCTCTCTCAGTTTCTATAATTTGTTCTTGAAACTTAGTTTTCTTCTCTTGGTTTTGATCCTTCAAAAAGGCATCTCATGCAGAAATGAAGGCCATATGTATATGTGTGTGTATTTATTAGGGTCAACTGTACATCTGATTAGAGTCTCAACCTCACATTTGTGGACTTTTAATCAACTTTTGTCGCATGAAATTTAGCACATGTAAGTAAATTTTCTACTAAAGATTGGGAGAATTACCAACCTTTCCAACTTTTCTTACTTTCAAGTTTGTAGGGGGAGCATATCCAGGCTTCAGAACCCTAGATGCGGTTCATGTAAGTTTTATTACCTAAAAAAAGGATCAATATATCTGAAGATTTCATATTTGCACCGAAATCACATTTTTTTATTTTATTATTATTATATAGAATTATTGTTATTTAAAGAATGTATTTTGCCTAACTATATGTTGCTATCGTCGGAAGCCCTTTGTCCTAATAAAAGGTGGTAAATCGGCAATACATCATAAATATGTTACTCCAAAACATTAGAACATAAAAATTCAGGTTCTTTTCTTTAGTCTTTCCCTAGTTAAGGAAATGTGGAGTTGTCTTAAACATTGACAAGTCAATACTATACCCTTCAACATATGAATCATGTCGCAAATTGTACTATTAATCAGTACAATAATAGCATAGGAACACAGGCTGAAATTCTCATTAGTAATCCTCGGCAAGTAATGATGTTGCATAATCAGTAAATTATATGATAAGCTCTTTTCTTTGGTGTTAATTCATGGAAACCTAAGTTGTACGACGTACTTTAACATTGTGCCTACAGCCAACTAATATGCCCTTTTCCTTTGCGTTAATCTCTCTAAGTAGAACTTGACCGGAAAATATCATGTGATTCTTTTCATGTATTTATTATCCCAATGATATATGTTAGGTAGGGTTTCACATCTACATTTCATCTATATTCAATGTATCATTAGGCAAATCGATGCGAGTAATGGAGTTTTTTTATTAAAAATTTACCGTACTCTATATTATTATGCAGTGTAAAGACCATCTTTCCCTATTTTTAATGTGTTATAGATGTGCATAATAAACTATAAGTAGCGATGTTACTATTGATCATGCTTTAAGAGGAAATGTTAGATAGTATGGGTTAAGATTTGCCCGACAAAACTGTATTGGAAAATGGAGAAGATCAAATGGTTGACAGTCCTAAAATTTGTACTGAATATCAGTTCAAAATAAAATCTGCCAAAACAAGCTGCACAAACCAAATTTGGACAAGGACCATAGCACATTCACAACGGCACACAGAATTTTTTTGTAATTTTGTCCTAATTTTGAATATGTAAATTTGAAGGTTGGACATTATTCTATGTGTCCGATATTGCTAGGCAACTATTTCTAGTAGTCAAAATTAATTTATGTCGACTGGGTTCATTTGGGTCGATCGCTAGTGTAATATACAATTGGGATGCGCATTTATTTTTTCTTATATAAATAGATAGTTCATATAATTGAGATATCGAATGGGGGAGTCAAAGATGTCGATGCAAATAACTGAATTCGAATGAGATGTGCATGGAACTTGCCCAGAAAAGGGACAGCACAGGAATTTTTTGGACAAAGACTTGTTAAATAAACCTGTACCAAGAACGACTTTGACCAAAGATCTTTTGTTTTTCTTTTTAATAAACAGGACCAACCGGAGAACAAATTGGAGATAAAACAAGATTCTGAAGACCCAAAGAGAAAAGATGGCACAGAGCGCGTCTGTTTCTTCTCCTTCTTCGTCCTCTTCGGCTTCTGCTGTTCTTCATCCATCTCTGAGATTTTGTTGTCTTCTTCTGGTTGTGTTCTCTCTCCTTTTATCTTTATTCATATACACATACATGGGGAAAAATCATCAGTTAGGTAAGAAAATGGAATCAGATTTTGAGGCGTGATACACTCTTCTTAAGAAATTATTTATTCCACAATGTTACTAATGGTTACTGGTAAAAATTATCCAAGATATTACAAAATCTCAATGAGAATTCCGGATAATAATTCTAGCATTTCTCCAAAATTTCTCAAAAGGAAACAATTGGAAATTATGACCATATATCTTTGAAAAGAGTCTCGAGATTGTCAAAAAAATTTACACATAAAACTGTGAATATATATATATATATATATATTGTCTTTTTAGAACAAAATACAACCTTTCGAAAGAAGTTATGTCCAAATTGATATTTTCTCAAAAACATATTGAAAAGACATTGAAAATTCGGAATAAAAAATAAAATTATTTTTTAATTCCGAATTTTATAATTCATGAAAAATTACAACATTTCAAGGAGAAGAAGTTATGTCCAAATAGAAACAACTCTCCAAATGTTAAAAGGTTGTGAGAGTGCTTAATAATTATTAGATATAACTAATAAATTCGAAATTAAAGAATTTAAAAATAATCGTTAGTCTATTATGAAAAATCACAATGTTTCAATATGACACAATGGTTATTTTATAATTATAAATTCGAATTTTAATAAAAAAAAAAATTATGATCATTGATTCTACAAGAGATGTAGCAGGGTTGTTAACTTCTTTTTAAGGTTCTTGTTTCTTTGATTTTCTAAGTTTGTAGGAGGAGCAGGAGCAGAAAGAGGCAGCCCAAGACCGAGCCCAAGATGTTATTAGTGTGAGTTTGTTGCCTAAATCAGGCGGCCGAAAATGTTCATTGTTGTTGTAGGAGATCCATTATTCAAACGGAGGTGGTGAGTCGCGGAGGCGGCTGGTGTCCCGGAGTCGAGCAGGGGTGTCGCTTATCAGCAGTAGTGACCGGCGAGGGAATAGTGGCTTCGCAGGGGACGAGCGGCGGTGGCTACGCGGTGGTGGTGGCGCGGTACTCGCGGACGAACGACTGCGGAGCGGAGAGCCACGAAGAAGATGAACAGTCTCTTTGGTTTTTTTTTTTTTTTCTTTTCTCTGCTCTCACGTCTCTCTCTCACGTCACTTTCTCTCCCGTCCCCTGTACCTCTCTGCCCTTTTTCACTTTTCTCTTTTGTTGACCTTTCTACCCAAAAGAAACCGAAGGAAAAGCCTCAACGAAGTAAAGAAAAAGTTCTCTTTTTTTTGTGTTGAATTTTGACCTAGATCGAAGAGAAGCCCCCAGAAACCCTATATGTTTAATCTTTTTATAGGCAAAACAAATGCAATCTTTTTTTTTTTTTTGAATATTTTTCCTCATGAAGATTACCTATAACCTCCCGATCACAAAAATCTTTCTATTTTCCTCATCTCTTGAATATTATCTACTAATTTTATCGTCTAAAGATAAGATTGCAACCTGATTTTCTTAAATTCCAAAAATCCACCGTAATATCATTTCAAATCTCCATTTAGGTAATTTTTGTCATTAAAAGAAAATGGGCTTGGGCCAATTTGCTCGCTTCATGGGCTTTGTCTGACCTGCCAAGTTAAAGCTTAGAACCATTAATTTGAACCCATCCACCACCGGTCTAATAAAATGCAAAAAATGCAAATTAAAAATAAATGCACCTAAATTTATATGCTATGCAATTAATTTCTTTTAGGGATAAAATTACCCCATAATTTTCTATGTAATAAATAAATGACCGGACGCCAAAATTTAGGTGTCAACACCGCCCTTCGGGGCGTGAGTTTCTTCGAGACTTGAATTTTGATAATGCACATGCATAGCTGCCAATAATTTACCTTCAAGACTCTTTGAAGGTAAGCTCGTAGGAGATTACTTTCAAAGACAAATTGAGACCTAAATTTTGATAATGCACATGCATTGAATGATTTTTTGTCGGAAAATGAATTCCATTTTAAAATGCAATTTATATGATGTATGGAAATGCTAATACAAATGATAAAGGAACCTACCTGGAATAACTTACCTTCAAGGAGGGTATAGTGATTCAAGATAGTTGGTGTTACATGTTTAGAACTCGTACCTTTCTACGGTCGCCTAAAATAGTAACGAGGTTTTTTAAGGAGACCTCTTTCCTAGGATCTATACCTTTCTATGGTCACCTAGTATGGCAGCAAAGTTTTGTAAGGAAACTGCTTTCCTAGGACCCGTACCTTTCTACGGTCGCCTCTTAGAGTAATAAAGGTTGTCTAGGACCTGTACCTTTCTACGGTCGCCTAAACGAGGATTCACTTTCTAGGACCCATACCTTTCTACAGTCACCTAAATAGGAAATCACTTTCTAGGACCCATACCATTCTACGGTTGCCTGAATCAAACTGAATTTGGAGAAAATTTTTTGGGGACAACTCAATTGAGTGTCGATTAAAAGAGACTCTAGGCTATGAAAGCACGCCAGGTCAATATAAATGGACACCGGGCTACGGAAGCACGTCAGGTCGATAAAGAGGGACTCTCGGCTACAAAAGCATGCCAGGTCAGAAATTCCAGGCTACGAAAGCACGCTAGTTCGATAAAAGGGACTCTGGGCTACGAAATCACGCTAGGTCAAGAACTTCGGGCTACGGAAGCATGTCGGGTCTATTAAAAGGGACATCGGGTTACAGAAGCATGTCGAGTCAATGAAAATGGACACTAGGCTACAAAAGCACGACAAGTCAAGAACTGGACACTGGGCTTCGGAAGCACGCCGGGTCTATTAAAAGGGACATCGGACTACGGAAGCACGCCGAGTCAATGAAAATGGACACTGGGCTACAAAAGCACACCGGGTCAAGAACTCGACACCGGGCTTCGGAAGCACGCCGATTCTATTAAAAGAGATATCGGGTTATGGAAGCACGCCGAGTCAATGAAAAGGGACAACTTGATATAATCAAGTGTCGAGAATACCCGCACAATGACAAGTATTTAGAATATGGGTAGAGATATACTTACCTAGTGATATCTCTGATTCTTAGGGATATGTCTTCTAGAACTTAGATATCCTGTGGAGGTCTCTCATCTCCCGGTAGAAATAAATTTTGGAACATCAAGGATGCACCTTGAATGTTCATGATGGTTTCTCTTCTTCTAATATCATGAGTCATTTTGAAAGGAACCTGAATGTCAAGAGCTCTTGGGTCTTTGAGAAAACATTATCTGTCAGACATGATTAGAGCAAAAATGCATTTACCAAAGAAATAAGCAATTAAGACTATTCTGGAATGCACACTTCAAAATCTACTGAAGTTTTTATCAATTCAATTAGGGTTCATGCATAATGACATTTGCATCACTCAAATTTCCACTGAAGACATTTCAAAAGAATATTCCAATCTAAATACATGAGTGTCATGGATGTGTCAAGTGAGGAATCTTTCAGTTTGAAAGGACTTTTCACTCATCCTGATTAAAAATGGCCATTTCATCCTGACCTTTGATGCATGATTTTTAACAGTCACTCTATCTCACTGTCATCATGCCAATCTAAGAGGTCTTTAATAAGAATCGTAATGTGGGCTTGGTGAATGGCTTGACAAATGGGACTCTTTGAGTCGAGATTATTGAAGAATGACATTTCACAATTGTCTTGAGGTTTACAAGTCAAGAAACATACGAAATGAAGCAAAAATTATCTTACTCGCACTTCTTCAAGCAATGCTTTCAAACATAAGAACTTTTACGTTAATTCAAGTGCCATAATCTGAAGAGACTTTGCAAGGGACGTAACGTAAGCTAGGTTCATGGGTTGAGAAATGAAAGATTGTTAGGCTCAAAGATGTGTATAGGGCGAGAGTTGATGATCATCTTAGCATTGCCACCAGTTTTCTTTTTCACCATCGAGGATTGTCTTCATGAAGTGCCCCATTGATTGTAAAAACTCAGCATTTGAGTTCTTTGAGTATTGCATCATTGGGATTCAATTCTTGCAATTGACAGTCACCTATCTTGACTCTCTTTTTTTCATTTATGGGCATTGGCCTTACTTTTATCAGGCACATTGCTTTTTCATGCCCCTAGTTCTTATTCATTTTTTCTTCACATTTTTTATGGGCATTGACCTTACTTTTACCAGGCACACTACTTTTTCAAGCCCCATTTTTTGCACTTACTTTCTTTGGACTTGCATAGCCTTCATCTTTTATTAGCATTGTAAACTATGCTACTTGAGTGGTTTGCTTTTTCTTGCCTTGCCCCAGTGTGGGGGATAATCACCAACTGGGTTTAATGTGAAATGAATTCATAGGCTCAAATGGGCTATGCAATGGATAAAGTGTATAGGATAGAGAAAGAATTGCTCTTCGTTGTCCTAAGGCACTTCAAATTATTGTACAAGTTTCACCGCGAAAGCAATACTCGAAGATTGATGCAAGTGTGAGTAAGAAGATTCTTATCATTCATTTCAAATTTGTCCCAATGTGGGATGATCCTCGATAGGGATAATTTAAAAAGCTTTTTATGTGTGTAGGCTCAAAGGGCTAAACAATGGATATAACTATAGTGTTTTGGGTAGAAGAAAAATTGCCTCTCATCACTTCGGTTGACATACCCTTTGCAAGATTACCCTTTTCCTCATAGACATGAAATTTTCCCACACAACTTACTGGGAATTAGTATATGAAACAGTGTATGGAATAAGGTTTGCCTTTCATCATTCCAAAGTATCCCATTTAACACATTCAATTTATCTCACATAATTCATCATGGAAGAAAAATGCAAGATTTGCAACAAATTTGAACAATTCTATTCACTTAGGCAATTTACTCATTATAGAAATGCTTGCAGTTCAAAACATGACATGACAAATTCTATCATGGATAATACTTATTGAAAGCATCAAAATTCATTGAGTGGAAAACTCACAACCATCCATTTCTACTAAGATGGCACCTCCTGGAAGTACCTTCCTTACCACATACGGGTTATAATTTGGAGCAAACTTGCCCCCAGGATCTTCCACTGGAGAATAATGGTTCTTTTTTATTTGCCCCAAATCTTTTTCTTTCATTGAAAGTGCGCTCTAAACCTGTTGATCACGAGTCAAGTTTATGATCATTGAAACTTGATATGCTATTTTCAGATGTCCCCTATCATAATAAGTTATATAATTATGCTTTGAGACAAGAAGTAAATGAGTTAGACAAACAAACAAGTTTAATATGCTACAAGCTTTGATTTTATTTTTTTTTAGCAGTGAAATGCTTTTGTTTTCGAAAAAAATTTGGGAGGAAGCATGAAAAAGTCCAGCCCTCAGGATTTCTCCGTGGATGATAGTTTCTTTCATGGTTGGATATCGTCATTGGACTGGTTTGGAGTACCCCGTCATGCCCTCGAAAATTAGAAATAAAATTATAATTTCATTGAATAAAATCAAATGAATTACATTATTGGAATGAAAAATGCAATTCCTAATCTTTGAAAAGAGAGCAAAATAAGAAATTGAAAACAATTTCTAGAAAGCGAAAACAATTCCTAAAAAGCGATAAGAATTCCTAGAAAGCGATAAAAATTCCCACGCAAGGAAATGTGCAAAAGTAACAAGTTACTCTTGCAGGCTAACGTCCATGTCTTCCAAAGGTCCTTCGTCATTGGCTCCTATGAAGAGGCCATTGAAAAGACTTGTGATCCCTTCTAAGGCGTCATCAGAGTTCTCTGTCTTTTGAGGCGTCAGATCATCCATGCTATCCCACCCGTCTGGAACTATGTCGTGGGGATCAATATAAAAGCTAGGAGGAGCCGAATACTTCACCAAATAATCGAATTTGCCACTTGGCTGCCCTAGAGTATCCATCACTTCTGCTTCATCTTGCTTCATCTTAGGGACATTGTCAAGTTTGGCAATGACCAATAGTGGGTTATCTTCCAGCTTAGGCATGTCGTTATCGCTCATTTGGGTTTTGTCTTCCTGCTTGGAACTACTATCTCGGGAAAGTAGATGTAGGAGTCAAATTCGCTCGGAGGGATTGGATTTGAGCTGTCATGAGTTGCATAGAGGCGAGCAATTGTTGGAATTGGTATTCTATAGCGGAGATACGATCACGCATTTCAGTTTGATCGGCCATTTTAGCTCTTGATCGTGTAATACATGGAGGATTTGTTATTACCTAATTCAAATGTACGAAAATATGTAAGTAGAGTGTGTAAATAGAGAGCCAATCCATGATAACAATCTATTTTTTTAGTCAAGAAAAGTCCACACATGAAGAGGATTTCCTAGAAATGGACTAGGAAAAGAAAGACATGGGATGCCCCAGTAGGGACGAAATTTCCTAAACATGAACTAGGAAGAACCAAGACATGAATTGAAAACAAATTTCCAATTTTTTTCAAATGATTCATTGCATGGCAATTTCTTCATTTCATTCCTAATTGACAAAGGAATTAAATCAATGATTGACCTAAATTGTCATGGACCGACCAAAAGCGCAACAAAATAAATGGCATGGTATAGGGATAGAATACTTACTTCACCAAGGAAAATTAATGGCAATCACATAGACATGCACATGGTAAGTGAGGCTCGATTTCTACCTAGATGGCTTAACAAAGTGGAGCTAAGAGGATGATCTGACCATCGCAGTCTCACGTAACGTGTCAGGTCCCCCTAACTCTGGCTCAGTCGAATGGAATGCCTAATAGTCACGCAGTCTTGCGGATATGGACAAACACATTCGACACCATGAAAAACTTTCGGGGAAGAGAATGTCAACCTCTACATAGCAGTCTCGCTTTGGAGGAAGTATCATTCTCAACACCATCCTGAAAATCCTATCGCAGCCTAGGTCCGGTAGCAGGTTGTGTGTGCAATAGTGTAATGCTAAAAGCAATAAAACATGCACAACAATTTAAATGCAAACAACACTTCTATAGTTTAAATCCAAACATTCATCCTTAACTCCAACCTCCAAGACAAGGGTTAGCAAAGACTATTCCTCTTATATCTCCCATCTCTAAGAACATTTAACACTTAAATTAGGGACGTACCTGGTATTCTTGCTGGCAAACAAAAATATTTTTAAAAGAAAAAGAAAAATTGGCCTAAGTCCACTAAGAGTTTTAACAAAAACTCCCTAGTGGTGTCACCAAGTTGTCGTAACCTAAATTTCGGGTACACCACCTAGGTTTAGGCTAATGGACTATTAAGTCTTTAAACTTAGCTCGGGCTCTTCCAAGCTCATACCAATTCACAACTGAGGTTTCTTTCTTTTTTAACATAAAAATGAATTTTATCTATGAGTCGCCACTAATCAATTTATGGTAGGTCGATTAGATACCTAAGTAAAATAACGGGAGAATTATTTTACTCCTGCGAACCAAAGACTTTAGGTACGGGGACTTGATTACATTATATTTCTCTAATGCCCTTTCAGTACCATTCTTTTTATTTTCAAAAATGATTTTGTAGGCAGCTTGGATTTATTTTAAACTAAATTACTATCATGCAATGGAGTGATCACATGGGTACTCAATCATTATTAAACACTCAATGAATAAAATAAATTGCACCAAAAGAAATAAACACACAAAGCAAGCAATTTTTTGGGTTTTCTTGAAATTAGAATTTTATCATAAAACATGCATTTAAACTATATGACCTAATTTTACTAACAAGCTATTTCTAATTAAATGAGCCTAACATGCAAACTAACTAATTGTCATGCACCTAATATTTTTGTATTTTTCTTATTAAAATTCGGAATTAATAAAAACCTTAATTAAACTATCTAAAATGAATAATTTTCTAATATGTTTTAGGGATTAATTTGACTTAAACCCTATCCTATCTTAGAAAACTATTTTTTTTTTTTTAAGAAAAATAAGATTATCTAAATGTGCAAACATTATCTAAAATCAATCCTAATCTATTCCAAAAATTATCTAAAAATGCAATCCTAAAAATGCAATCCTAATTTACTAAACCAACACACTTCAATGCAAGATTTGATTTTTTTTTTTTCTTTTGATTTTGACTTTTGATTTTTATGTTTTTTAGTGTTTTTAGTGTTTTTCCAAAACTATTTTGGATTAGTTGTCTCTCAAAGGTCAAATTAACGATTACTTTAACCCTAAACATCACGACAAAAATTCAAAATAATTAAAAATCTAATCCGAAGTCGTACGGATCAAATTAATAATTATAATGATTAACAATTAAAATACTATCAAAATGCCCAAAAAATTAATATAATTAAAAAATGATCCGACATCTTACGAATCAAATTAATAATTACAATAATTTTGGACAAAACCCTGGAATAATGCCTACAAGATTCATGAGTATTGACATCCAATGTTCCAATTTAAATACCTAAACTTAAAAAATATAAACAAAATAAAGTAAAATAAATGAAAATAAAAATAAAAACTACCTAATTGATTTTCATTTTTCTTTTATTTTTTTTCTTTCCACGCAGGGCTTGTGCGTGGTGGTTGTTGGTCACTGTCGGGCACTGGTCACAGTCGTCGGATCTCCGGCGTGGGGACTCATGGGTCGCTGCCGGTCGCTGAACAGGAGGTGCTGTGCAAGGGTTTGGCTCCGGGCGGCGTCGAGGCGGAAGAAGAGGTGCGGGTGTTAGTGCTCAGAAGCACTCGGGCAGCAACACGATGGTGTCTGGCGCTCGGGCAGAGAGAGACGCGCGGTCGTCGGCGCTCGGAGTTGCAGCGGTGACTAGTATTGCAGTAGCGTCGGGTCGAGCTTGCGGGTGCAGAGGCGCGGCAGCGTCAATTGTTGTAGAGGCGGAGCCGCGGTGGTTGAGGCGCGATGGCGTCGGGCTCCGGCGAAGGGGAAAATCGGCGTTGCAGCGAGTTCGGGTTCTTGGTCGCGGGCGGAGGCAAACGGTGGCTAGATAAGTGGGTAGCAAGGAGCATCGGCGGGGGTGCTCGCGTGTTGCAGATTGCAGGCTTCAGATGGTCGGGCACGCAAAGGAAGCATAGTGAGTGTCGCGGGCGAGATCAGTAGAGCAGCGTCGGAGATTGGCGGAATAGCGGTGGCAGACGCGAGCGGAGCGGCAAGGTGGCGAGTCGCGGAGGCGGCTGGTGTCCCGGAGTCGAGCAGGGGTGTCGCGGGTTAGCAGCAACGACCGGCGAGGGAACAGTGGCTTTGCGGGGGACGAGCGGCGGTGGTGGCACGGTACTCGCGGACGAATGGCTGCGGAGCGGAGAGCCACGAAGAAGATGAACAGTCTCTTTGGTTTTTCTGCTTTTTCCTTCTTCTTTTTCTTTCTTTTCTCCGCTCTCACGTCACTTTCTCTCCTGTCCCCTGTACCTCTCTGCCCTCTTTCACTTTTCTCTTTTGTTGACCTTTCTACCCAAAAGAAACCGAAGGAAAAGCCTCAACAAAGTAAAGAAAAAGTTCTCTTTTTTTGTGTTGAATTTTGATTTAGAACAAAGAGAAGCCCCAGAAACCCTATATGCTTAACCTTTTTATAGGCAAAACAAATGCAATCTTTTTTTTTTTTTTTTAATATTTGTCGCGACCCAATTTTCGGGTTTGCCACCTAAAACTAGGTTGATGGACTACTAAGCCTTTAAGCTTAGCTCGGGCTCTCCCAAGCCCATACCAAATTGCGACTTAGGGATTTTGACATGCAAAAGATCATTATCTAGGAGTCGCCACTAATCGGTTTAGGGTAGGTCGATTAGACACCTAAGTAAAATAACGGGAGGATTATCTTACTCCTACGAACCAGAGATTTTGGATACGGGGACTTGATTACGTTAGATTTCTCTAACGCCCTTTCGGTACCTTTCTCTTTTGTTTTTGAAAAATGTTTGGCAAGCAGCTTGATTTGATTTTAATTGAGCTTCCTAACGTGTGAGGTGATCATACATGTGCGCATACCACCAATTTAACACATCAAGAAAACAATTAAATAATGCAAAAACATACCTTAAAGCAACGAAAGATATCGATGTTAAATCGGAAATTCACATCAACAATCCTAGATATGATTCCTGATTAACAATCAATCAATTTTTTTTTGTTTCACTTTATTTAATGAAAATCATGACTTATGCAATGCATGTTACTATTCTAATATGACATGACGACATGACCTAAACTATATGACATGAAGAAATGCAATAATTAAATGCAATCTAAATGATCTAATTATAATGACATGCAATGCGATGCAATGACATACAAAATTATTTAAACTTAAAATGACATGCCTCATGCAATTTAATATGCAAGCTATATGTCACGTGACATTTATTAAATGACTTAATCTAATGACAAGAAAATTCTAATTAAATGAACTTAAATAAACTAAATGACGTGCATTTGATGTTTCTACTTTTAAAAATGCAATCTATCCTAAAAATTGAAATTAACTTATGCAAAGACAAATTTTGTATTTTTTCTTCATGAAATTCGAATGCAAAAATGATTTAGCTAGATTAAAATTCTATCTAATTTAAACTAAGGATTAGATCACATTAAATCCTAATTTAAATTAAGACATTATCTTAATCTAAAATGCAACTTATTTAAAAAGATGATTTGAATTAAAGATGAAACATGCAATTCTAACCTAATATGCACAAAATCAATCTAAACTTAAAATAAAACATGCAATTTATTCTAATATGCCATGACGTGCAAATAATGCCTTAATTCCTAATTTTTTATGAAATTCGAAATTAAAATTAAACATGCAATTCAGATAATGAAAAAAAACTAACATCCTAAATGAGTGCACTTTTTCTTTTTCTTTTTCATGACTCAAAATAAAATTCATATCTAATCATGCAAGATAAAAAAACAAACCTAATCCTAATTCAAATTTTTTTGATTTTTTCTTTTAAAAAAAATAAAATTGACTTAGAGACGATGGCATCAAATCAACCAAGATAAAATTGATATTCGAAAATTGGCGAACCATATTTCGCGCATGAAATCGGGTTGTCCAATTTTAAAATTAAATCGCGAATCGAATCTCGGGCATGAGATCGGATTGTCGATTTTTGCAGGATTGCGAGTCGGATTTCGGGCGCGAAAATCGGACCGACAATTCCTAATTTGAGGACTATTTCATGTTTGGAATATCAATCATCCTTACGCTAAGGAATAATTATACTAAAAAAGAACAAATAAAAAAAAATAAAATAAAAGTAAAAAAAGAGAAAAACTACCTAATTTGCTTTTCTTTTCTTTTCAAGCAAATCTGAGCAGCTGCTAGGTTCGGAGCTCCGGTGAAGGTGGACCGGCAAGGGACTCCGGCGAGGGCACAGCAGGCGCGCGGCGACGGTGGCGCGGCACGGGGAGCAGCAGCAGCAAACTTGCTCGGGCTCGGGCAGAGAGCGTAACAGCAGCTCGGCGCTCGGATGTTTCGGGTCTGCTGGCGTCAGTCACGGCAGGAACGAACAGGGCACGGGGAAACGCCAGGTCGTCGGATCGCTGGATCTGTGGCGTCGGGTCACTGATCGAGAGGTCGCGGTGGTCGCTCGGCGAGAGATTCAGGTCGCAGGCGAGGCGTCGGCACGAGGGATGCAGCTCGTGGATCGGGGTGGTTGAGACGCAGCAGAGGAAGGGCGAGGGTGCTCGCGGGCTTCTGGGCAGGAGGTTCGGGTCGTGGATCGCGGACGGCACAGCAGCAACGTCGGCACGAGCGCGACGATCGGCAGGTCAGAAGTCGCAATCGAGGCAGGTCACAGCATCATAGGCAGAGGCGTCGTCTCTCGGGTGAGATTCGAATCGGCACAGCAGCGGCGTCACGGGCGGATCTCGAGCAGCAGAGAGACGGAGTGGCTGAGTGGCGAAACAGCAGGGCAAAATCACGATGGGCTTCAGCTCTGGGCGGCGTCGGGGCGCTCGGGCGACGGCAGCACAGCAAGGTCGATCTGCTGGAATGGCGATGGCACGTCGTCGTGGCTAGCTGCGCGTCGTGGTACAGGGGCACGGTGGTGCAACGACCAGCGGTGTGCGAGGCGGTGACCGGTAGGCGGTAAAGGCGCGGCTGCTGACGTCGGCAGCAGCAGAAGGGAAGTGTAGAGAGTCGACGGGGCGCTGCACAAAGAAGGAGAAGAAGACTTTTTCTTTTCTTTTTTGGTCTTTTCTCTCTCCTCTCTTACAGCTGTCTTCTCTCACGTCTCCTTTCGCTGCTGTTGTACCTTCTGCAGACTCTTGCTTTTTCTTTTCAAAAGCTTTCTTTCTTATGTTGTTTCCTTTGACTCCAATGAACAACGAATGGCCAGCCCCCAAATTCCCTAAAAAAACCGATGAATTCGACCAAAGAAAAATCCAGAGAAACTCCCTCGACGTGAAAATTAAGTGGCCGTGTATTTCTATCGTGTGGCCTCTCGAACCTTATTCGTTTTAATCTATTTATAGACAACGAATTAGGGTTATCAATCTTTCAAAATTGATATCCACAAAGATTTTTTCCCAAAACGCAATATTCGCAATATTCGTTTTTTCCACTCTTTTATCCGAAAATTCATCATATCCCGAAAATTTCAAATTTTTATTTTCTTACGAGATAATTTCCGATCACTTAAAAAACGGGCTTGGGCCAATTTGCTCGCTTCATGGGCTTAGTCCATTTAATTTAAACTCATCCACCACCGGTCCAATAAATGCAACCTAAATCTATATGCTATGCAATTAAATTATAAAATAAAATAAACCCCTAATGACTAAATGAGCCGCCAAAATTTAGGTGTCAACAATATTTCTCCTCATAAAGATTACCTATAACCTCCCGATCACAAAAATCTTTCTATAAGTAGTGATGTTACTATTGATCATGCTTTAAGAGGAAATGTTAGATAGTATGGGTTAAGATTTGCCTGACAAAACTGTTTTGGAAAATGGAGAAGATCAAATGGCTGACAGACCTAAAATTTGTACTGAATATTAGTTCAAAATAAAATCTGCCAAAACAAGCTGCGCAAACCAAATTTGGACAAGGACCATAGTACATTAACAACGGCACACGGAAATTTTTTGTAACTTTGTCCTAATTTTGAATATGTAAATTTGAAGGTTGGACATTATTCTATGTGTCCGATATTAGTAGGCAACTATTTCTAGTAGTCAAAATTAATTTATGTTGACTCGGTTCATTTGGGTTGATCGCTAGTGTAATATACAATTGGGACGCACATTTATTTTTTCTTATATAAATAGATAGTTCATATAATTGAGATATCGAATGGGGGAGTCAAAGATGTCGATGCGAATAGTCTAATTCAAATGAGATGTCCATGGAACTTGCCCAGAAAGGGAAAGCACAGGAATTTTTTGGACAAAGACTTGTTAAATAAAGCTCTACCAAGAACGACTTTGACCAAAGATCTTTTGTTTTTCTTTTTAATAAACAGGACCAACTGGAGAACAAATTGGAGATAAAACAAGATTCTGAAGACCCAAAGAGAAAAGATGGCACAGAGCGCGTCTGTTTCTTCTCCTTCTTCGTCCTCTTCGGCTTCTGCTGTTCTCCATCCATCTCTGAGATTTTGTTGTCTTCTTCTGGTTGCGTTCTCTCTCCTTTTATCTTTATACATATACACATACTTGGGGAAAAATTATCGGTTAGGTAAGAAAATGGAATCAGATTTTGAGGTGTGATAACACTCTCCTTAAGAAATTATTTATTCCACAACGTTGCTAATGGTTACTAGTAAAAATTCTCCAAGATATAACAAAATCTCAATGAGAATTTCATATAATAATTCTAGCATTTCTCCAAAATTTCTCAAAAGGGAACAATTGGAAATTATGACCATATATCTTTGAAAGGAGTCTCGAGATTGTCAAAAACATTTACACATAAAACTGTGAATATATATATTAGAACAAAATGCAACCTTTCGAAAGAAGTTATGTCCAAACTGATATTTTCTCAAAAAACATATTGAAAAGACATTGAAAATTCGGAATAAAAAAATAAAATTATTTTTTAATTCCGAATTTCATAATTTATGAAAAATTACAACATTTCAAGGAGAAGAAGTTATGTCCGAATAGACACAACTCTCCAAATGTTAAAAGGTTGTGAGAGTGCTTAATAATTATTAGATATAACTAATAAATTCGAAATTAAAGAATTTAAAAATAATCATTAGTCTATTATGAAAAATCACAATGTTTCAATATGACACAATGGTTATTCTATAATTATAAATTCGAATTTTAATAAATAAAAATGACGATCGTTGATTAATGCCAAATTCCGTCCACGTGCGCACTCACATTTTTTCGACGTGGGACAAGGCGCATTTTAATTTGTTTTACAAACAAATTACCAACAATACATACATACATTTCTGAACCGATACCTCTTAGTTCGGTCTTGCACTTGTTGGCTTTCAATCGATGATCATCACATCAGATTCACAGCAAGTATTTGATTGTTAAATTCTACAAGAGAATGTAGCAGGGTTGTTAACTTCTTTTTAAGGTTCTTGTTTCTTTAATTTTCTAAGTTTGCAGGAGGAGCAGGAGTAGGAGGAGGCAGCCCAAGACCGAGCCCAAGATGTTATTAGTGTGAGTTTGTTGCCTAAATCAGGCGGCCGAAAATGTTCATTGTTGTTGTAGGAGATCCATTATTCAAACGGAGGGTGTCATTATGGCTAACAATTTATACTCGTACCTATGATCGTATCGTTTCGTGTGAGCATCAATATATCAACATCTTTCAAATGATAAGCCATGTATTTACTGGTTAATCTTATTGTTGCATTTCGTGATGTATTCAGATTTGGTCTGTATATTTGTTTGCGATCATTCAATGGTTAAGATTATAGTCAAATTTTTTTATTTATATCAAATTCTTAGCTCATTCATTTTTCTTTTTGGTCATTGGTGATTTTTTTTTCATACCTCTTAATAAGCTAGTAGCAAAGTTAAGATGCCATTCTCCTTTTTTTTTTGGGTAACCGAGGATCCGCCTAAGCCCCCTTTCGCTAAACGGGAGAGCCCCCCACCCTTTTGCTAATCGGGGTCACAAGGTCCTCTACTACACTCGACGGCGATGCCATTCTTTTTTTTCTACCTGAAAAAATCCCTTAAGATAATCTTGACTTTTTTTTTTTTTCTGTATAATTGAATTTTTGTTTCATTGACGATCATAGATATTAGCAATGAATATGAAGGGATAAATATATTTAATTTAAGAATAAATAGCTAAAATTAGAAAGTTTAGGTTTGTACACCAATCAGTATATCTTGCTAAGTGAATATAATACAATAAGACTATTAAATGGAACACGACGAGATCCAACATTGTCTTTTCTATTGAAAATCCATCACATGATGATCTATTATCATTTGATTTCCAATTAAACTGGTAGCATACCCACGCGTTGCACATGCATGATTTTTTTTTTTTAAGTTGTGTAAAATTAAAATATGTTGGTTGATATAATTATTAATTAAATTATATCATATTTCATGTAAATCTTCATCTTTTCCGGACTCAACATGAGCCGGGTTTTCGTTATGGGTCTTATACATTTCAGGTTAGATTGGGTCAAATATGATAGGGCTAGTAAGAATACCTAGAGGGGGGGGTGAATAGGTGTTAAAGAAGCTTTTGCAAGACTTAACAACTTAATTCGTCTTTTGAGAATAATAGACTGAATATGTAAAAGACTATAAACAGTTATATAAGACTACGAATTAAAGTAAAGAGTTTAGGGAAAGAGAATTGAAACACAAGGTTTATAGTGGTTCGTCTTAGACCAAGCCTACGTCCACTCTCCCGCACTGACAGCCCATTGGTTGGATTCCACTAAGAACCAAAAGAGATTTTACAGTCTCACGTCCTTGATTCCAGTGTAGAAACTTTACTACACTTCCTCAAGGTCTCAAAAGTATTTAATTTCTCTTTTGAGTACAACCTAAGCTCAGTGATTGAATCAGTAAAGAACTAGGAGCATTAGACTTTGGAATTTTTCTTTCACGCACACGCTCGAATAACTTGAGTGTTTTCTTTATATACTCCTCCATGCCTTCATAACTATCAGCACCTTCTAAAGGAGTTCTTCCAATCTACCCGTTGGACAGAATCAATTAGGGAGATCTTGAGTTATTTAAGGAATGTGATGATAGCCCACCAATCCTGCTCGCCCATACAATCAGGATCTAGGTTTCCATAAGTAGAACTTTCCAAGTATACTTCACCAATCAACAGATCTAATTATCCGTATTGATTTCAATAGGAATAATTGATCATGAGATGCTATCTCCAGCCGTGAGATATTCTTTAACCGTATGAACCAAATCCTTAGAGATATATTCGCATCTGGATAAGTCTTCTCTTCGTCGATCTGGAAACTTTCAGTGATGGTAGACTTTAAATCTTGAGTCTGGAGGTCTTTAGACTTTGACAATAAAGTCTGTAAGTCTTTAGACTAGACTGATGAAAATGTTTTGTCAACTTCAAAACAAATAAGGAAGTTTTCTCCAACAAAAGAGAACACACAACCCCTACGGTTCAAGTCGGGTTGGGTAGCAAAGAAATCCGACCTGATCCATTGACATACTTAGTCTATCAAGACAAGGTATGAGTGGTGGTACTCGATGAAGGAACTATTCATGCTCAATAAATTCACATATTTTCAACATTTTTATTAAAGAAGGAATCATCTTTCACCACCTACTCATTGCCAGGACTGTGGAAACTTCAAGACCAAAGACTTTAAATTTTAAGCGAGCATGACCTTGACCGAAGAACCACTTCTGTATAAATAAGTGATGGGGTTTTTGATGGGCCTACTTAGGCCCATCCGCCCATGTTGGGCCCAAAAATCCGGCCCGTAAGTTAATGGCCCATGGAGGAGGTTATGATATCTGAGCGGTTAAGATATATGGAAAGTTACGTTATTTTTGAAGTAGTGTTTTCGAAAAAGAGAGATTACGTTCTCTCAGTTTAATGCTCTCAAAAGTTTCTCCCTAAATAGAATAGTACTCTCCTTGGAAGAATAGGATCGAGATTCCTCTCTGAACTGCAACATTGGTGTTTTAATCTGTGAAAGACAAGGCACATTTGACTCTGTAATGTACCTTTGATCGGTGATGCATGTGTTTTCTGGGCTTGTTTTTCCACGTTCATTTTTGGGGTTTGATTGAGTATCGGATTGATTATGGGAATCTATTTCCTGACACTGGTATCAGAGCATTGTTCATGTTTCCCGATCACTTTTCATGTTTATAAATTATTTTTTGATTGATTTTATCGTGAAGCGCCGCCGTCAGTCGATCAAGGATGGAAAATCCCGACACCGCGTACTGTTCACCCCCGTTTAATATTTTCTATAAATCGAACTTTGTTTCTGATAATGTAGGGTTGTAGCTCTTGTCGATATGAGAAAATCGACTGGTGGATCACCGCCGAGGGCCGCCGGATGCGCCGCCACACGCGGCCAAAAGATTCGGCGTCGTCGGCGCGTGCGTTGCACGCACTGAGGCGGTTCCCAGGTGCGTGTGATGCACACGCGAGCGGCGGAAACCGCAGGTGCGTGCGGCAACCACTGGCGCGTGTGCGCACGCGCCAGCTGACATCATCGTGATGTTAGCCGGTGGTTGCCCGCGAACGCGCAGGGCATGTGCCGGGTCGTCGGTTTGAACCGACCTGACCCGACTGACCCGACCCGTTTGCGTTGACCCGTGACCCATTGACTGTGTTTCTTTTTCAATTAAGTCTATGTGGATTATAAGTAATCCCTTTTTTTTTTTTGTTCTGCATTTGTTGCAGGAACAATGCCTCCCCGTTAGGCGTGCTCACCTATTCACGCAACTACAGATGAACAAAAAGAAAGGCCTTTCAAGGTCGATAGCTGAGTTGACTGATTATCGATGGGAGAGTGGCAATTTAATTGATCATATTCTCGAGGTCAACAAGAAAATACAAGAGGTCATATGGAAGGGTTATCCCATGCCACATTCTCAGATGGTACGATTCTTCATGAACACTCTTCCACCAGAATAGTAAGGAGTGTTAAATCACCTTTGGGAAGTTAACAAAGTTACTAAGTATAAGAGGCTTGTAATGGCTTTTATAGATGAATATTATCGGGTTGAAGCCACAAAGATTAGGACCTAAGGAATGACTTCAATCTGGCGAGGGATGAATGTGCGAAGGAGAAATCCTAAGGGATATCCGTCTGTTTTTCCATGGCTGCCGAGAATGCCTGAAGAATTTACAAAAGAAAAGCTTGAGAAATTAGAAAAGCTTGAGAAATTGGACAAAAAAGAATCTTTTCCTGTTCATAGGTTGACTTGGCGTTAGATGTTTCGAGTTATCTTTATTTAGTATGCTTTATGGATATCTTATGTGAATATTTTCTACCTCGTTGGTGTCGGTGTATCAACTAATGTGTTAGTTACATTATGTGGAAATATTTTCTTGAATCATTAATGGATGTCCAATATCATTTGCTTATGTTATTATTAACTGTTGTGGGTAGTTCATAGAAGTTTTGATAGCTTCAAAGAACTTATTTTGCATAGAATATTATATTAATAATAATTTCAAGTTAGGATTTTTTGGATGATGATTGGAAACTTAGTGACATTTTGATTCTGAAATCTTATTTGAAGTTATTCATTAATATGATGGTTTTATGCAAAATGGATGCATAAATGATAGGCATTAATAATTCGTGTATATGTGTTTGATATGTTCAGATTAATGGCTTCAACCACTAAGAGCATAGTCGCTGAATTGAACAAAGGTGAGAAGCTGAACGGCGATAATTATGAAATATGGCATATGAAAATCCAATATGTGCTGGAAGAGCAAGAGGCACTAGAAGCTCTCAATCTGACTATGGAAGAACCTGAAGATGGGATCACTGCACAACATAAGAGAGATAATGATGCATTTGCTACATGGAAGAGAAAGAACTCTCTTGCTCACATTATGTTGCTGAGTAGCATGGAAAATGATGTCATGCGTGAGTTCAAGTGTTTTGAGAATGCCAAGGAAATGTGGGAAGCGTTGGCAGCAAGATTTGGTCATACATCGGTGACCAAACTGAGGCAGCTCACTATAAGGTTTGACTCCTATAAGAAGCCTCATGGTTAGACCATGAAACAACACCTGAGAAAGATGTCAAACATGATTAACGAGCTGAAGGATGCTGGCCATGTCCTAACTGATGAGCAGCAAGTGCAAGCAGTGATCCATTCCTTACCTTAGAGTTGGGAGCATATGAAGGTGCACCTGACTCACAATGAGAACATCAAAACCTTTGAGGATGCTGTGCGCCGCCTTGAGCTAGAAGAGGACTGCCTCCTGGCGGCTAAGCCAGAAACTAACATTTATTATGCTGGTTCTAGTTCACATGGAGTTTCAAGCTCCAAGCACAAACGTCTTGATTGGTTCGAAAGGTGGAAAGATAAGGGAGCAAGTTCTTCAAGGAATAAACCAAAAGTTGACCAACATGAAAGAGGAAAGCGTTCTCGAATGAAGAAGCTGTCAAGAGTGAAGTGTCACAATTGTGACAAGAATGGTCACTATGCTCGCGACTGTTGCGAGCCAAAGAAGGTAAACACCCCTTGTACTTTTGAGAACTTTGCTTATATGTCAAGTTCTGTATTCTTAACTGAATCTAATCCTTTATGGACTATAGATTCGGGAGCAACAGACCATATAGCGAAGGATAGAGAATCCTTCGTGGAATTTCGACGAGTACTAATTGGAACTAAATGGATCTATGTAAGAAATAACTCCAGAGCCGAAGTAAAAGGGAATGGCATCTGCCAATTGAACATGCATGGCGGACGCACTGTGTTCCTACATGATGTATTATATGTTTCGGAGATTCGTCGAAATTTAGTGTTTGTTTTAGTGTTGGTAAAGCTTGGTTTTAGTATGAACTTCCATAATAGTGGTGTGGATTTGTATTTGAATACAAACTACTATGGTTGTAGTTATTTTCTAGATGGTTTTATTGTATTAAATGTTGACTGTGGTAATGTCAATGTTTGTTATTCCCTTTTAATGTCTTTTAATTCATATGATAATAGTGAATGTGTGGCATGATAGACTTGGTCATATTGGCCAACAACGTATGAATAGGCTAGCCAAAGAGGGCTTGTTAGGCAATATTAAAAAGTCGATTTATTCATATGTGAGTATTGCCTGGCAAGGAAAATAACAAGGAAACCATTTGGAAAAGGTAAAAGAGCTTAATTTCCTTTGCATTTACTTCATTCTAACGTTTGTGGTCCAATGAATGTGAGAGGAAGGCATGGGGCTGTTTATTTCATCACATTTATAGATGATTATACTCGATTCGGATATGGCTATTTGATTTCTCACAAATCTAAAGCATTAAGTTGTTTCAAAAAGTTTATGAGCTTGGTAGAAAATCAATTAGATAATAAAATAAAAGTATTGAGATCCGATCGGGATTAAGAATATTTATCTGATGAGTTCAGAAATTTATGTGATGAAAATTGAATAGAAAGATAGTTGTTTATTCCTTATACTCCTCAACAAAATGGTGTTGTGGAAAGAAGAAACAGAACCCTACTGGAAATGGTTAGGTCCATGATGGCGCATGTTAATTTACCTATCACCTTTTGGAGTGATGCTTTATTAACTGTTGCCTATATACTTAACCGTATGCCTTCCAAATCAGTTACTTCCATTCCATATGAGTTATGGATAGGTAGAAAATCAGACTTAAGTTTTCTTAAACCGTGAGGTTGTACTGCCTATACTCATGAGCTCTCTCACAAATTTGGGAAATTGGGTTCCAAAGGCAAGAAGAGTATTTTCATAAGATACTCAGAATACTCAAAAGGGTATATGTTTATAGGTGAGCAGGAAAGTGGGAGTATAATTGAATTTAAATCACGTGATGTCACATTCTTAGAGAATAAATTTCCTAAGAAGGGCGAAATAGGTGAGAATTACTCCCTATTTGAAACCTTAGATCAAAATAATGAACTTAGTTGAGTTCATCCAAGTGGGGGTAACATGAGAAGTGATGAATTTAATTCAACTCACTCTCAATTACAACCATATGATGAGACGATATCGTCATTATCTAATCCGAGTGGAAGCATAATGGGGAATGATGTGCAAAGTGTACAATCTCCCGTACGGCGAACAAGTCACGAAAGTATTCCCCGTCGATGTTTTGACATTAAAGAGGAAACTTTTATGGTTGCTCTGCAAGATGAAGATGAGCCTAGAAATGTTAATGAGGCTCTAAATTGTCCTAGTAAGGAAAAATGGAAGCATGTAATGAAAGAGGAAATGGAGTCAATGAAGTCAAATCATGTTTAGGAGTTGGTTGATCTTCCAAAAGGACGCAAAGCCATTGGGAACAAATGGGTTCTTAAAATAAAGCGTAAAGCTGATGGCTCAATAGAAAGATATAAGGCTTGTCTTGTGGCGAAAGGGTATAATCAACATGAAGGAATTGATTATGAGGAAACATTTTCTCCTGTAGTGAGATTTGCCTCGATTCGCATTATTCTGGCAATAGTAGCTAGTATGGATCTTGAGTTACGTCAATTAGATGTAAAAACTGCTTTTCTCAATGGAGAATTAGAGGAAGAAATATATATGGAACAACCTGTTGGTTTCATTATGAAAGGCCATGAACAAAAGGTATGTTGACTTCTGAGATCGATATATAGCCTTAAGCAGTCGTCAAGACAATGGTATATACGTTTTCATAATGCCATAATGGCGTATAATTTTACAATGATTGATGAGGATCATTGTGTATATATCAAAATATCTAAAAATTAATTTGTGATCATATTATTATATGTTGATGATATACTGATTGTCGGAAGCAATATGGAGTTTGTTAATACTGTCAAGAGTTGGTTATCTTTCAACTTTGGGATGAAAGACATAGGTGAGGCTGCATACATTCTTGGAGTTAATATTTCAAGAGATCGTTCGAAGAGATCATTATCTTTTTCGCAAGAAACATATATAAATATGGTTCTTGAACGATTTCGTATGCAATATTGTAAACGCATAGATACTCCTATTGCAAAAGGTGAAGGATTGAGCTATAGAATGTGTTTAAGGACTCCACAAGAAAAGGAACAAATGCAACATGTTCCTTATGCTAGTGCTGTTGGAAGCTTAATGTACGTTATGATATGTACAAGACCTGAAATATGTTTTGTAGTTGGAATGGTGAGTAGATACCAATCCAATCCAGGTTAAATACATTGAAAAGCCGTTAAAAGAATACAGGCAGAAGAACAGCCCAAGTGCCATAACTTGGCACGGAGGGACACTTAAGTGCCATAACTTCAAAATGGTACACTTGAGTGCCAGTTTCGAAGTTAAATGGAACACTTAAGTGCCACTCCGGCGAAAATCCGGCCAAATGGCTGACGTGGCAACTTTCCGGCGAGTTTGGTCCAAAACGGCGTCGTTTTGCACGCTGACGTGGCGGAGAGAATACAAAAAACGACGCCGTTTCGTGTAAATAATAATATAAAAATTAATTAAATTAGATTTAAACTTAATTTTATTTAAAATATTCAAAAATTTTAAAAAATTAAGAAAAATTTAAAAAATTTAAAAATTTAAAAATTTAAAAATTAAGAAAATTTAAAAATTAAGAAAATTTTAAAATTAAGAAAAAAAAAAGGGGAGGTCGAATGGGGCGGGCGAGGGCTGAGCCCTCGCCGCCGCCGCCTCCCGCCGTCGACGGAAGGGCCGGCGACGGAGGGGGAGGGTCGGCCGGGGTCGCCGGCCCCGACGATCGACGGCGAGGGCTGCGAGCCCTCGCCGGATCGCGGCGAGGGCCGCGACCCTCGCCCCAAATCTGGCGAGGGCTCGCGGGCCCTCGCCGCCTCCCGCCGCCGCCGGGAAGGGCCGGCGACGGAGTGGGGAGGGTCGGCCGGGTCGCCGAGCCACGGCCGGGGCCGGCGAGGCCGGGCGGCCGGAGGCGAGGGCCCGTGAGCCCTCGCCCGGATCTGGGCGAGGTCGCGGCCCTCGCCGCTATCCGGCGAGGGCTCGCAGCCCTCACCGCCGGTCGGTCGGGGGCTGGCAACCCCGGCCGACCCTCCCCTCACCGTCGTCGGCCCTTCCCGGCGACGGCAGGGAGGCGGCGGCGGCGAGGGCTCGCCCTCGGCCGCCCCGTTTGAACTCCCCACCTTTTTTTTTTTTCTTAATTTTTCTTAATTTTTCTTAATTTTTTTTAATTTTTTGAATATTTTAAATAAAATTAAGTTTAAATCTAATTTAATTAATTTTTATATTATTATTTACACGTAGACACGAAACGGCGTCGTTTTTGCATTTTCTCCGCCACGTCGGCCATTTGGCCGGATTTTCGCCGGAATGGCACTTAAGTGTTCCATTTTACTCGATATTGGCACTTAAGTGTACCATTTTGAAGTTATGGCACTTAAGTGTCCCTCCGTGCCAAGTTATGGCACTCCAGGTGTCCCAAACTCAAAGAATACATAGGTATCTGAAAGGAACTGCTGATTATACGCTGAGTTACCAAGGAAATGATCTGCGACTTGAAGGTTATTCAGATGTTGATTGGAAAGTAGATTTAAATGAAATGAAATCTACCTCTGGGTTTGTTTTCTTACTGAATAATGGCGCCATATCTTGGAGCAGTAAGAAACAAACGTGTGTAGCCTTGTCCACGATGGAAGCTAAGTTCGTGGCATTGTTAGTAGCAATACAAGAAGGTGTTTGGCTTAAGAGATTTTTTGATCATTTAGGTGTTATTGAGGATGTTGCAAACTCATTATTGATTAACTGTGATAGCCAAGCAGCTATAGCGTACACCAAAGATCCAAAATATCATGGCAATACCAAATATATAGATACCAAGTATAATTTTGTCAAAGATATGATTGCATGAAAAGATGTAAACTTATAGTATATATCTATGCATAGAATGGTAGTAGATCCTATGACGAAGCCAATAACTAGAGATGTGTTATATGGCCATGTGAAATCTCTAGGACTGCATAGAGGGTGATGTACTGAATATTGTAATTTCCCTTAAGTGTTCACATTTAATGAATTTGTGTTTTTATTATTAATGTCTATGAATCTTTGTTTGACGTTTATGCATCTTAATGCTTAGTGCATTATATAAAATTGAGAAAGTATGTCGAACATATGAAAGATTAGCCCATTCACACGGGTAATCCCTTCTATTTACTATGTGATAAATAGGGATGAGACGGTTTTTAAGCTTATTATCTAGGTGATAATCGAGAGCTTAAGCTTAAAATATATTTGTCACCTTAACTGAGTGTTAAGATGAGGACATAATATTTACTATGTCCGAAAGTAAAATAACCCACATATTTTACTTTATTTGTCTAAGATGCCAGATGTGAATTCTGATGAATTCTGTGAATGAGTAGATATGTGAACTCAAGTTAGACATTAGGTATGTCTGAACTATCATCTGTACGGTATTGAAGGTGTAGACATACGCTCCATGGGAAATGAGTTAATACCGCAATACGTATTTCATACTATGTATGCATGAAACGACCAACAAGAATGGCAAAAGTTTTGATCTCAACTTTTATGCCGTGTGAGACTTTTGAGGAAAAGAGTTTCTCAATTTAGTGCCCTTATTACTCTTACTTATTCTCAAGATTTCTATTAAGTGTTTGCTATCTTAGAATGTTGTCAATGATTATGAACTAATTTGATCTAATGGGACATTTCTAGAAAAGCAAGTTAAACTGAAATTGAGAGTTTCAAGGAAAGAGAAAGATCGAATTTGGAGAATCACATTATATTTTTGTATTCACTAGTCGACCAATTATGGTTGTTTTTGGGATAATCATAATTGTGAATACAATATGTCATTGTTTAAAAAGAGATCAAGAGAGATATAAATATGATCGATCGATCTAGGGTATTGCATACTAAATCTACTCAGAATGTGATGCCCATTATGAGCTGCTATATATTCTTAACAGATGTATGGCAACGAGCTCTCAAAGTATGCTGGTCGCACGGATTATTCACTGGTATGCATGTTGCAGAAAGGTAAAGAGGATTCTGTTCGGCCCACCATGTGCGAGTGTGAGATGATGGGTTTTTTTATGGGCCTACTTAAGCCCGTCCACCCATGTTGGGCCCAAAACCCGGCCCGTAAGTTAAGGGCCCATGGAGGAGGTTATGATATTTGAGCGGTTAAGATATATGGGAAGTTACGTTATTTTTGAAGTAGTGTTTTAGAAAAAGAGAGATTACGTTCTCTCAGTTTAATGCTCTCAAAAGTTTCTCCCTAAATAGAACAGTACTATTCTTGGAAGAACAGGATCGGGATTCCTCTCCAAACTGCGACATTGATGTTTTAATCTGTGAAAAACAAGGTACATTCGACTCCGCAATGTACCCTTTGATCGGTGATACATGTGTTTTTTGGGCTTGTTTTTCCGCGTTTGTTTTTGGGGTTCGATTGAGTATCGAATCGATTATGGGAATCTGTTTCCTGACAATAGGGAATGACCCAAATGGGTGGAAACATCTTATCAAACGAGGAGAGAGAGAGAGAGAGAGAGAGAGAGAGAGAGAGAGAGAGAGAGAGAGAGAGAGAGAGAGAGAGAGAGAGAGAGAGAGAATAACCCTTATCATTGATGTGACTAAGCCTTTTGTGCCATAACTCAGTCTTCTCTTCATTGTCTACTGCATTAATTTTATCTGTGGACAACTTTGCCTGCATAATGTACAATGAAAAATATTTTCACCTTTAGCCACAACCAAAGAACCTTTGGTAAGTTTCAATTGACCATAACTGAAAGTGCTGTAATAACCCTCATCATCTAGCTTGCCTGTGGAAATCAAATTCAAATGAATATCGGGTATATGTTTAACATTATTCAATACTAATCTCGTGCCATTACTAGCCTCTAGGCACACATCACCGATGCCTACAACTTCAACTAGCCCATTGTTTCCCACCTTCACAGATCTAAAGTTACCTAACTTATATGATGTAAAGAAATCCCTACGAGATGTAGCATGAATAGATGTACACTATCAATTACCCAACTAGTTTCATGACATACAAGATTCACCGCATCACCATCAAAGACAAGAGAAAGCTTTCTTTAAGTGCAGCAATACAATTGTCACTGCTATTATTATCACTTTTCTTCTTTTTATCTTTATCTTTTTGTTTATCCCTTTTGAACTGATAGCAAAACCTCGGAATATGTCCCTTTTGATGGCAATAATGGCACTCAACATTAACAAATTTATTGTATTTGCCTCTACTTTTATCTCTGCTTTTGTCTCTATTTCTTAGGCCTCAAGACTCACTTCTTCCCATTTTCTCAACAACCAAGGCATCATTGTGTGAAGAGAATGATCCATGTGTCTTTCTTCTCATCTCTTCATTCAAAATATTGCTTTTGGCTAAATCCATGGTAATCGAACGATCTGGGGCAAAATTAGGCAAAGTTGTTCGAAACGCCTCCGATGAATCCAGCAAAGTACCAAGCAACCATAATGCTTGTATCTCATCATCAAACTTGATTCCCATCGTAGCTAGCTAACTAATTGATAATTCCTTGAAAAGAATTTAAATCAATAATCAAACAAGTACCATCTTGATATCTCAAAACCATGATCTATTTTATCATAAATAACTTATTATTCCTAGTTTTTTATGCATAAAATTGTTTGAGCTTATCCCACAAATTACGTGTATCTGTTTGCTCAATGATATAGTTCAAAACATTATCATCCACCCACTGCTTAATATAACCACACACTTAACAATGAAATATAAATCATTCGGCATTAGTTTTATTCTCCGGTTTCTCTTTAGCAAATACAGACATATAATAATCCTTCATATATAAAAGGTCTTCCATCTTTCCTTTTCAAATATGATAATTTGAACCATTAAATGTAACCATTAAATCAAGTGATAATTAATGTTTTGATAGAACAGTAACAACTCGGACAATATTGGATTAACACAGTGGAATAAAATAATCTCTCTTCTTGTAAAAACCTAATGGGAACTAATATAGTAGAGAAAAATAAATATCAAACATGTAAATACAAGACAATTTTTTACATGGAAAGCCTCCTTGGTATGAGGAGATAAAAAATCATGGGACCGGAGTCCATCCAAAAATCTTCACTAACAAAAAAATCATATGAACAAAGTTCTTCTCTAGTAGATATTAGAGGTACATAGCAACAAAGACCTTAAGAACATCATTTTTGGCAATACACATAAATTTTACAAGAGATTAAGGATATATCTGATCAAGAACGCAAGTTTTGATCAATCCATGAAAAACCTAGTGTAGGGAGCTTTAAAGGAAAATCAAACCATCTAGATTCAAGAAGAGTGCGCCACGAACACATGACAAAATTTTAGCTCAATCGGACCATGAATCAACCTCTGATGCTAGCTTGATGTAAATCAAACTGATCTCCAAACCCCAGATTTTCTGCTTGCTTTTTTTCTCTTATTATTGCGTCTCTGATAATTTCTTGGCGGTTACCACTTAAAAGATAGTGAGAAACCCTATTTCTCCATTTGACTTTTCATATGGGGTTAAGCCCTTTTGGACTTGCTATTCATTGGGCTTCCTCCACGTGGGAGTGAACCCGGCTAATAAATTATCTCCCCCTCACACATCAAGCCTTGGGTTGAAGGGCAACAACCCGTAACTCTCCTGTGTGACTCTTGGTTCTAGACTTGTTGGCAAACCTGGGCTCTAATACCAGTGTTGGGTGGTCCTGTGCTTTTTCACCCCAAAAGCTAACTCAAAGAGTGAGGCTTCCCCTCATACTTATAAATTGACCACTTGCCCCTTCCACAACCGATGTGGGACAACCTTAACATATATCAAGTAGGACAACCACCGTTTATGTTAGCAATTTCCAACATAAATTGATCGGATGGACTCAATTGATACCAATGTGAAAAAAGTTTAAGACTAAGTTGGTCTAATTAAAAGATTTAGGACTGAATTTGTACAAATGCAATAGACATATGACTTTTTGGTACTTTTCCCGGAAATTTTAGGTTTTTGCATCATCAAAATAAAACAACCAAAAAAAAAAAAAACAACTTAAAAAAACCAAAAAATGTAACTAAAGAGCGATGCCATGGTCAGCATCCAAAGTGGACAAACAAGGAATAGGAAAGCTAAAAGAAATGTCATCACTCATCATAGAATTGAAAGAATGAACACGTAAATTGGCATTTCCATAAAACACCGTCGATACCATCTTTTTCACATAGCGTTTGGATAAGCGTAAATGTAATAGTCTATCGAGACAATATGTAAGCGATGGTACTCTATGAGGGAACTTTTCAAGCTTGACAAATTCACATGTTTTCCACATTTTTATTCAGGAGGAGGGGTCAACCTTCCCCACCTGCTTAATGGCAGGGCTGTGGAAACTTTTAACACCGAAGACTTAGAATTTCGAGCGGGCACGACCTTGACTGATGAACCACTTCTATATAAATAGAAAATGACCCAAAAGAATTTATCAGACGAGAGAGCGATGGTACTCTATGAGGGAACTATTCAAGCTTGACAAATCCACATATTAAACATTATGGATACGACCCATTAATTAGCTCTTTATTTTGTGTTAATAAGTCTAAGTAGAATTTAAACTTTAGATATTATGTGAATTCATTATTACTAGGACATATTCAGTTATTCACACCTATGTTTCATCCATATTCGATGTAATTATGAGGCGAATCAATTGAATTATGGACTTCTCTATGAAACATTTACTGTATTTTACATCATTTTACCAATGCAAGAACCAATATAACCCTATTTTAGATGTGTTTACCACCTCCGAAAATGGTAATTTGGATTCTATAAATGCGCTCGACAAATTATAAGTAGCGATGTATTGCTACTTCTGTTTGCTCGTCATAGGTGTTGTGAACTATCTTGATCATGCTTTACGAGAACATATTAGATAGTGCAGGTTAGGATATGCATGAAAAAAGTGTATTGGAAAGTGAAAACGATTTTATGAGAGATAGTCTGAGAATTGGGACTGAATGTTAGGGTGTGTTTATTTCGTAAAAAACTTAATAATAAATGAAAATACTTTCATGGAAAATATTTTCCATGAATGCGGTTAGTTTTTCTTTGTTTGGTGATGTATAATCAATAATGTTTTCTGTAGTTTGGATTCTATTAGAAGATGATTTCACACTTTATCTCAACCACAAAAAAAAAAAAAAAAAAAAAGAATTTTTAAAATTTTTAAAATTTTTATTTTTTATTTACTTTTATTTATTTTCTTTTTCTTTTTCTCTTTTCCTTCTTCTTCTCCTTCATTCCTTTACTTCCTCGTGCCATCCCTTTGGCTTCCTATGGCGATTCGTCCTAAACGGCTTATGAGAAGTGAGCTTGAGTCTTGGCCGGAGGCCGCGAGCTCATCAATCTGGCGAGGCTCGAGGTTGCCACTAGAGATCGTGAGCTTGCACGATTTGGCACGGCTTGCTACTCAAGCCCCACCATGAGTTCGCCGACCTCGGGCAAGCTCAAGCCTTGCCACCTAAGGCCGCAAGCTAGCCCGATTTGGTGAGGCTCTATGCTCGCTAGCATTTGGCAGCAAGGCCGTGAGCTCACTCGATCTAGCGAGGCTAGAGGCTCATTGCCAAAGGTCATGAATTCACATGATCGGCGAGGCTTGAGGCTCACTAGCCTCAAGTGAGCTCGAGCCTCGTCGCCGACGGTCGTGAGCTTGCTCAATTTGGCAAGGCCAGAGCTCGCTAGCTGTCCTCATGGCCGGCGATAGTTGGAGAAGAAGAAAAAGAAAAATGAAGAAAGAAAGGGAAGGAAAAAAGAAAAAATATATAATAAAAATGAAAATGTTGAATTTTTACAAAAAATTCAAATTCAAATTTTTAAAAATAAAATTTTAGAAGGACAATTGTTTGTAAACCAAGCACCAAATCTAAGCTTTGGTAGATTGAGAAAACGTTTTCTGGTTCTTTTAAAGGGGAAATAATTTTCCTAAATTTAAGCTTTGGTAGAAAAGCTTTTTCTATTAACTAGGAATACGTTTTTGTTGACACCTAAATTTCACTATTTTATTTATGACTCAATCGCATACAAAATTAGGAATTAGTCACTAAAAGAGAGAGAGAGAGAGAGAGAGAGAGAGAGAGAGAGAGAGAAAAGAAAAAAAAAAAAAAACAACACATAAAAAACGCGTAGAGGTCAAGTCGGGCCAGTCGGCATTTGCTTGGCCTCGCCGCGCCCACCTCTCTTTCCACTTCGCGACCCAGGCCCGTTTCCCTTTTGGCCTAGCCCCCCCCTTTCTTTTTTTTTCTCTCTCCCGTGCGAGGCCCGGCCTAGCTCCTTCCTCCTTCGGCCCAGCCCACGCCCGGCTTTCTTCCTCTTCGCATGCGCAAACCTGCAAAAAAGGAGAAAAGGCAGCAGAGGTCAAGCAGAGAAAGGAAGGGGGCATCGAGCAGGGGGAAAAGAGCAAAAAACAGCAAGAGGAAAAGGAGCAGAGAAGGGGAAGCAAAGGAGACAAAGAAAAGAGGACGCAAAGAGAAGGAGGTGGCAACACAGAGAGTGAGAGGGAGAGAGAGCAAAGGACAGAGGGAGAGGAGAAGAGAAAGAAGAAAGGGGGTCTCCGGCACCACTGCCGCCATCACCGACGCGTCTCCGAGCTCCCTCACCGCGCGACCCGCAACACTCGCCGTCGTTGCTACCGGCCACCGCCGCTCCTAGTCCCCGTCGTGCCGAGCCAGCCTCGCCGTAGCACCAGCCCCGAGCCACCGCGCCTTCACCTACCGTCTCCCGGGCCGGTCCACGACAGCCTGACGCCTTTTTGCTGCTATTCTTGGGCGCGTTTTCGCTTGCAACCCAACGCCAGCAGTCGGTCGTCGCCCGTCTGCCTCCCTGCTTTGTTCGAGATCTGCCCACCAGCATCTCCGCCCGTGCCTGCGCCTCCGACCCAGCGTCCCCTGCTGCCCGAGTCGTCGGGCACCGCTGCTCGACCCCTCGTGACACCAGCATCCCTGCGACGCCGCTGCTTTGCCTTCGCCATGCCTTGAAGCCCTTGACCTGCTTTGCCTTCGCCTCACCTCCACCTGCAGCCGCGATGACCGCCACACTAGCAGCTGAGCTTGCCGTCTGTCGCGTCGGTTGCCCCCGTTTCCGCTCTCCTCGGACGCAGCCGCCGCCCATCCTCGCAGACCCCGACATCGTTGCCGTCGCCCGCCGCATCGTCGTTGCCACCCGCCGTGTCGCCACCGTTGTCAAGCCCGTTGCCGTTGTCGTCAACGCCACCAAGAAGCCCTAGGATTTCAACCAAAAACCAAGTCGGGCGCGGGTCGTGAACCGGGTAGGGTTTTTGAACAATTCGGGCCAGGTTTGGGTTATTTTTGCATGTGGACTTTATTTTCAAAAAAGTTAGACCCAACTGGACCTACACATCGAGCCCAGCCAGTTGGTTTTTGCTGATTTGGGTCGCACGGCCCGGCTTGATCCAGTCTCGGGCCACCTAGCCCGATTCGATTCAGGTTCGGGCTGTCTGGCCCGATCCCGAGCCCTTTTCACCGAACCGGTCGGACCCAACTCGGGATCCGACCTAGGTCGTTTTTAATATATTATAATATTATAACATTAAAATAATATTTAAAAAGATAATATATATATTATTAAAAAATTAATTAAAAAAATTAAAAATTTCGAAAATTAAAAAATGTAGGGGTTTGGTTGGAAATTGCCATGTTTTGTTAATTAGGTCTTTATTTTCTTGCACATTGATTATATCACGTGTTTAATTTTCATATTTAATTATGTTTAATTGCACTCGCTTAATTTTATTGCAATTGGGATCTTGGTAGCCGTGATTATTATTTTAATGATTGCGCACCTGCATGATCACCTCACATGTTAGTGGATAGGTGAAAAATCAATCTAAACTGTCTAACAAAAATCATTTTTTTTTTAAAAATGAATAAGATTAGGTACCGAAATGGCACTAATTGGTTAATTGGTGTAATCAAGTTTCTGACCCTAGATTCTTTGGTTGTGTAGGAAGTGAGGTATACTCCCACACCTCACTTGGTTTCTAGCCAACACCAATAGGGTAGTGGCGACTCCTTTTCGCAAAATTCCTTAAAAGTACCCCAATGTTGCGCGAGGTATGGGCTTGGGAGAGCCCAAGCCTAATCATGGGCCATACGCCCGTCTTTTAAAAAATACCCCTAAACCTGTTCCCTCTCCCGAGGGTAGGTCACGACAGCTTGGAAACTCCACTGGGGACTTGGTTTTAAACCTTAGAGGATTTATGCCAAAATTAATCTTGTTCAAAATCATTCTTGTTTGGCAGCGAGGATATTAGGTACGTCTCTAACGTGTTAGGTGTTAAATGTTTTTGCACTTGGGAGTTACAAGGGGAGGAGTGATTGTTAACCCATTGTCTTGCAGGTGTGGAGTTGGGAATTGATGTTTATGTTTTGAATTTTTGAAGTGTTGCTTGCCTATAAATTGTCATGCATGCGTTTCCTGCATTGCACTACACCATAGCACACACTACCTACCGCTAGACCTAGGCCGCATAAGATCACTTAGGATGGTGTCGAGATGGATACCACTCTGACTACAACCATGTAGTACAAGTCGCCCATCTTAACCCCGAAATTTCTTTCTTGATGTCAAAGGACCCCACCCTAGTCTGCAACTGCGTGACACGGGTCGATTTTTTGATGAAGCCAGAGTCATGGGTAACTCGACCTAGCCGCGACCTTGTTGGTTCGGTCTAGTGATCCTCTGACTCTATTTTGAGCCGTACAAAGTAGAAATCGAACCGCATCCTATGTGTATGTCTATGCAATTAAAAAAAAAAAAAAGAGAGGAAAGTCGTCCTCCACTGTAAGTATCATTCTTCTTTTTATTCGCTTTTTTTCAATTGAATTTTCATCTTGAAATTCGCATAAATCAATTGAATGCCCTCGGGGATGTAGGCTTATGATTGAAAAAATTGGCAATCACTTTTGATAAGTGAACATTGAATGCAAGTTCTAAACACTTTGATTTGGCCCTATAGAACACATGGTTTTGTTTAAATTTCTAGTTATGGGCTCAAAATTGCATTTTTTTAAATAAATAAATAAAGTGACATAAAAAAAAAAAATCTTTCAAATCAAGATTATGTTTTGGGGCAAAAAAAAAATTTAAAATTTAAAAATTTAAAAATTAAGATCATATTTTCGATCAAATTCTTTCTTTTTCACATTAAGGGATTGAAATCCAACCAATTTTTGTGTATAGATTTCTCAAAACAAAAGTCACCTCATTGTTGCAAGAGTAAAATCATAAATCAATCTTTTTTTTTTAAAAAATCAATGCCACTTTTGCATGAAACTTTTGGAATAGAGTGGACGTTCGACTTATAGCCGCGGATTGATTTCTTTTAATGATGTCTTCTCTTATGATAAAATCTTTGCGAAATACTAAAACCACATAATAAGGACTATGGGGCATGTACTATCACCTCAATTTTGCTGTAAGAAGCGACCTCATTGAGAGATCATTTTCTCATTCACACACTAACATTGTCTTCTTTTCGCAGGTCATGTGTGATGACAATTCTTGACTTCGCTCGCTTGATCATGCCGAGAAGTTGACTTTAGAATTAGGATGAGAATGGATTTATACGCTCATATATGCAAGCATGTTTTGCAATAAATGGGCAAAGCATCTAAAGAACAATATCCCTAAATGTGGAAACAATGAGCAATCCCTTTCCTTTCAAAGCAAGATCTTGAAAAACACATCTACTGATCCATATTTAAAATTTTCAAGCTCCTTGTCAATTAAACGTCTCTTCAAAAAGAGCATTTGAAAAAAAGCAGGAATTGAACTTTGTAAATTGTTGTATACAATAAAGAAGTGCTTTTTATGGATAAAATCAGGGCCATATAGCCATTTTTCAATCAATTCTAGCGACTTCAAGCAAAGTTCATACCTAAAGAACGGAAACACGTGAACGGTAAATGGTGTCGATTCCAATTGCTCATTTTGATAGCGTCTCTGACATGATTCTTTCTTTCCTTTGATAGGAAGACATCAAATGCTTAAAGGCAAATGCAAGTGAAGGGTAATGCCAAGTTACCAAATATCCATGAGGGTGAATCCAAGAGATGTTAGCCCTCAAAGGATAAAAGCGAGTGAAGGGTAATAATGTATCGTTTTCAACATTTCAACCCCTAAGGATTTTTGCACTAACATATTCTTTCACATTCTTTACAGGGTTACCGAGTCACCATGCTGCAGGTAAGTACCATTCTTCTCAAAAAAAGAAAAAAAGGAAGAGAATTTTCATTACAAAAGAGAACCTTTGGTGCTTTCTTAGAGACAAGCAAAAAAATGAATAATTGAGAAAAGAAAAAAATTTCTACAAACTTTTTGAGCATCCTTTTTAGCTTAAAATTGTTTTCTTGTTTTGTGGATTATTTATTTTGAATCAAATTCCCTATGGAGATTAATTTGTTCAAACGATCTCAGTAGAGTGAAATGGAGATGTTAATCATGCCAAGCAGAGGATACTTAAGATGAGGAAAGGCAAGCCATTTCCAACCACATCCTTCAAACACTTTTGAGAGTTGATTGAAATGCGACATTCTCTTAGGACGAATGATTCATTCGCATTGAGCGCAAAGATCGAAATGATAAAGGCGTTTTCTTCATCAATCCCAAGCACTGAGCTGACATCCTACTACCCTTTTGGGCTGAACAAAGATGATAATTCAAAGTACCCCTGTCGAGAACGACCCTACATTGGGGCAGCATATGAGGTTACGGTCGTATTGTAGAGCGAAAGATTGAGAAAGATTCTATTACTTTCACTTGCATCAATCTTCTGGTAGTAGCTCCAGAGGAATTCTCATTAGAACTTGACTCATCCCAAGGTGAAGAAGAGCATTTCCTTCTCTACCCAAACACCGATATCCGTTGCCTTAACCAATTTGGGCCTGATTGTTCATTTCTGAATCCCAAGCGATGATCATCTCCCTTCACTAGGGCAAGGCATAAGGAATTGACTAAATACAATTGACGGTTACGAGAAAACGTGAAAAGCATCTTGAAAGTCATAAGAGCTCCAAAAGTTCAAAGAGCAAAAAGTTTGACAAACTAGGGGGCATGAAAAAATAGTGTGCCTGGTAAAAGTAAGGCCAATGCCCGTCAAGAAAAGAGCCAAAAGGCTACATCTTATGTGAAAAAAATTATCAAAGTCCAAGTGTCCGAGTAAAAAATCATCGCAAGTGCAAAGGAAATTAGAAAAATGAGCAAAGCTCCCATGCAGAAATGATTAGTCAAGGAACTTTCGAGATGCATTGTGTTTCAAAAGCCAAATGATTTCGAAAGATCGAGTGACCTGGTCACGATGCCATGATTATCACCGACTCTTAAAAACCCTCTTGAAAATTTCAAGCCTTTCGAGCCTCTCCCAAGCCAATATTACAACTCTCTTCCAAAGTCTCTTCTGATTGGGATGGTTTGAGTGAAAATGAGAATGCCACAAAAAAGCTACTGCTTGAAGGAGTGGAGATAATTCTATCTTATCTTATCTTCAAAGTTCTCAACTTGTAAACCCGATGAAGATAGCGACAAATGTTCCTTTATTGGCCTCAAAGCAATAATTCCTTTGTGTAAGCCCTAACTGAGCCTATATTGCGGTCCTTTCAAAAGACCCTTTTGATTGATCAGATTGTGCTCATCGTGAATGTTTCTTAAGGCTTTTGACATGGGTTATGTGAGATACCCTTAGCAATCAGTTACTTCCCACACGAATAGATGAGATCAAGCAGCCATTTTATCAAGAGTGTGTGAAAAACCATTTCTGACTAAGAAGCTCTAGTTTGGCATGCTTAATGAGTCTTTTTCATGAGTCGTAACCGTTCTGATAAGAACTTGACTCCTTGAGAATTTGATGATTAATGATACATCCCCAAGTAAGATGACAATTTTGTGCTACATGATGTTGATTGACACCAAATATTTTTTTAAAAGCATTCGAATTTAGCTTGACTAGCTTGTTCAATTAATGCTGTAATATTGCTAATACGTCTCTTAATGACATCTCTAATGACATTTGCTCAAGTTGAGTTTGACAAGATTCCTTAGTGAAGTCATGTAGATTTCAAGAGGTTAGCAGGTGCTTCCCTAAAAACCAAAGGTTCATGGTCAGCCTCAAACCATGCCATCTCCAAAGGTTCATAGTCAGCCTCAAACCATATCATCTATAAGGTTCATGGTTAGCCTTAAACCATGCCATTTCCAAGGTTGGTGGGTTTATCCTTAAACCACGGGGTTGGTGGCTTTTCCTAAACCACACAGCTTGTGGGTTCATCCGTAAACCACGCTTGTCTGCATTTGGTTGAAACCCGTTTGTACACGGTGAGACCTTTCTCCCAGTTGAAACCCGTTTGCACATGGTGAGACTATCATCCGGTCGAAACCCGTTTGTACACGGTAAGACCTTTCTCCCAGTCAAAACCCGTTTGTACACAGTGAGACTATCATCCGATCGAAACCCGTTTGTACATGGTGAGACTTTTCTCCTAGTCGAAACCTGTTTGTACAACGTGAGACTATCATATGCAGTCGAAACCCGTTTTTACATGGTGAGACTATCACATCTGGTGGAAACCTGTTTGTACACGGTGAGACTATCATATCTAGTTGAAACCCGTTTTTACACGGTAAGACTATCACATCCGGTCGAAACCCGTTTGTACACGTTGAGACATTTCTTTCAGTTGAAACCCGTTTGTACACGGTGAGACTATCATATCCAGTTGAAACTCGCTTTTACATGGTGAGACTATCACATTCAGTTGAAACCCGTTTTTACACGATGAGATATTTTTTCCAATTTAAACCACAGGGTTTGTGGGTCCATCCTTAAACCACACAGTTTGTGGGTCATCCTTAAACCACATGGTTCGTGGGTATATCCTTAAACCACGCTTAAAATGTTCTTGAGTCTATCTTTAAACTACGATTTTTCAAAAGGTTCATGGTCAACCTTAAATCATGTCATCTACAAAGGTTCATTAGTTTTTCCCAAATCATGCATTTTCAACCCGGTCGAAACCCGTTGTTACACGGTGAGACCTCATTTCTTTCTTCTTCTTATGACACAGTGTGCTTCTGTAGCCCGAGGTCTCTTTTTCCTCTAATGACACGACGTGCTTCTATAGCCCGGGGTCTTTTCTTTTCTCTTATGGCACGACGTGTTTTTGTAGCCCGGGGTCTTTCCTTCTTCTTATGACACGGCGTGCTTCTGTAGCTCGGGGTCTTTTCTTTTTTCTTATGACACGGCGTGCCTCTATAGCTCGGGGTCACTTCTTCTTCTTATGACACAGCGTGCTTCTGTAGCTCGGGGTCTTTGCTTTCTTCTTATGACATGGCGTACTTCTGTAGCCCGGGGTCTTCCCTTCTCTTTATGACACGGCGTGCTTCTGTAACCTGGGGTCTTTTTCCTCCTATGACACGGTGTACTTCTGTAGACCGGAGTCTTTCTTCCTCTTATTGACATAGCGCGCTTCCATAGCTCGACCTGGCGCGTGCTTATGCACCCAGGGTCTCTCTACTGCCGAAATAATTTAGGTGTCTTCTGTCTTTGAATGTAACCTCTTCAAGCTTCCATTCAAAGAGGGGCAGCAGTTGACACCTAAATTTTACTATTTTATTTATGACTCAATCGCATATAAAATTAGGAATTAGTCACTAAAAGAGAGAGAGAGAGAGAGAGAAAAAACAAAAAACAAAAAACAAAACAAAACATAAAAAAAAAAAAAAAAAAAGCCTAGAGGTCAGGTCGGATCGGGTCCGGCATTGGCTCGGCTCGCCGCTCGCCTCTCTTTTCCCTGCGTGACCCAGGCCTGTTCCCCTTCTTTTTTTTTCTCTCTCCTGCGCGGGGGCCCGGCCCAGCTCCTTCCTCCTTCGACCTAGCCCACGCCCAGCTTTCTTCCTCTTCGCATGCGCAACCTACAAAAAAGGAGAAAAGACAGCAGAGGTCAGAGCAGAGAAAGGAAGGGGGTATCAAGCAGGGGAAAAGAGCAAAAAGCAGCAAGAGGAAAATGAGCGAGAAGGGGAAGCAAAGGAGACCAAGAAAAGAGGACGTAGAGAAAGGAGGCGGCAACATAAAGAGCGAGAGGGAGATAAGAGAAGAGAGAGAAGAAAGGGGTCTCCGGCATCGCTACCGCCGCCGACGCGTCTCCGAGCTCCCTCACCGCGCAACTTGCAACACCCGTCGTCGTGCCGCCCGTCCACCGCCGCTCCAAGTCCCCGCCGTGCCGAGCCAGCCCCACCGCAGCACTAGCCCCGAGCCACCGTGCCTTCACTTGCTGTCTCTCGAGCCAGTCCGCAACGGCCTGACGCCTCTTCGCTACTGTTTATTGGCGCGTTTTCGCCTATTACCCAACGCTAGTAGCCGATCGTTGCTGTCTCCTCCCCTGCTCTATCGAGATTCGCCCACCCGGCGTCTCCGCCCGCACTTGCGCCTCCGACCCAGCGTCCCCTACTGCTCAAGCCGTCGACCACCACTGCTCGACCCCTCGTGACACCAGCAACCCTGCGATGCTGCTGCTCTGCCTTCGCCGAGCCCTGAAGCTCGCGACTTGCTTCGCCTCTGCCTCACCTCCACCTGCAGCCGTGACGACCGCCATGCTAGTAGCTGAGCCTGCCGTCTCCCGCGCCAGCTGCCTTTATTTCCGCTCGCCTCCGACGCAACCACCGCCCATCCTTTCAAACCCCAACGTCGTCGCCATCGCTTGCTGCGTCGCTGCTATGACTCACCGCATCACTGCTACCATCAAGCCCGTCGCCGCCGTCGTCAGCACCACCAAGAAGCTCTAGGATTTCAGCCAAAAATCGGGTTGGGTGCGGGTCGTGCACTAGGTAGGGTTTTTGAACAATTTGGGCCGAGTTTGAGTTATTTTTGTATGTGGGCTTTATTTTAAAAAAAATTAGACCAGACTAGGCCTGCACATCGGCCCAACCTGGCTGGTTTCTACTAATTTAGGTCACACGGCCCGCTCCGTCCAAAGGCTTGGGCCGCCCGGCTCAATCCCGAGCCCTTTTCATCGAACCGGGTCGAATCCAACCTGGGGATCCGACCAGGGTCATTTTTAATATATTATAATATTATAACATTAAAAATATATTTTAAAAAATAAATAAATAATATAAAAATATATTTAAAAAAATTAATTAAAAATTAAAAATTTTGAAAATTAAAAAATGCGGGGTTTGGTTGGAAATTGCCATGTTTTGTTAATTAGGCCTTTATTTGCTTGCACATTGATTATATCATGTGTTTAATTTGCATATTTAATTATGTTTAATTGCACTCACTTAATTTTTTTGCAATTGGGATCTTGGTAGCTGTGATTATTATTTTAATGATTGTGCACCCGCATGATCACCTCACATGTTAGTGGATAGGTAAAAAATCAATCTAAACTGTCCGACAAAAATCCTTTCTTTTAAAATGAACAATATTAGGTAACGAAAGGGCACTAATTAGTTAATTAGTGTAATCAAATCCCCGACCCTAGATTCTCTGGTTGCGTAGGACCTCACTTTGTTTCTAGCCGACTCCAATAGGCTAGTGGCGACTCATTTTTGCAAAATTCCTTAAAAATACCCCAATGTCGCGCGAGGTATGGGCTAAGGAGAGCCCATGTCTAATCATAGGCCATAGGCCCGTCTTTTAGGTAATACCCCTAAACCTGTTTCCTTCCCCGAGGGTAGGTCACGATAGTTTTCCATTGATTGATTTTTTTTTTAGCGAACTAAATACTGAAAAATTAGGAAAATGTTTTCCTTGAAAATGTATTCCATGAAACAAACACACCCGTTCAAAAATAAAATGTGTCAAAATAAATTGCATGAACCAAAATTGGAGGACCATAGCACATCAACAATAGGATATTAATTTTTTCTTTTGTAATTTATCCTTATTTTCGTGATCCAAATTTAGAAGCCTGGACATTATTTTGGGTGTCCAATATCGTTATTAGGTTTTTCCAGATCTCAGTGTATGATTGGGATGAGGATCCTTTCCATCTTAATCTTAGATGCATTGAGTGATAGATCTCGTGACTAACATTTCTCGTATGAACGGACGGTTCATGTAATTGAGATATCAAATGGAAGCACTAATCGAGGACGTGATGAGAATAATTGAATTCAAGGACCGAAATGGGGAAATGCAGGCAACTTGCCCAGAAAGTGACAGTACTGGAATTTTCGTGAGCAAAGACTTTTGGAATTGAGCTCTACCAAGCACGACTTTGACTGAGAATGATCTATACATTCATACTCATTTCTGAACCGATACTTCCTATTTGAGTCTCGTGCTTATTGGCTTTCAATCGACGGTCATCAACATGAGATTTACAGCAAGTAATTGATTGTAAATTCTACAAGAGATGTAGTAGGGTTGTTGACTTCTTGTTTAATTTTTTGATGCTTTTTTTTGCTATTCTGAGTTTGCAGGTAAAGCAAGTGCAGGCAACCCAAAGTCGAGTCCAGGGTGTCAATGATGCAAGTTTATTACCTAAATCAGGCTACCGAAATATAGTTGCTGTAGGAGATCCTTGTCCAAACAGAGGGTGTCATGCAACCGCAACCGTTTCTCCACTACATTAAAACCACATAAACCCCATATTAGGGCTGCCAAATCATCATCTATCTATGATCGCATCAATTTGTGTCAGCATCAATATATCGTAACTTATAAATTACTGGTTAAGCTTATTGCTTCATTTTATGTTGTATTCAGATTTTCTCCACGTACTTCTTTTTGTCTCTTGGTTAAGCTTATTGCTTGTGTTGTACTCAAATTTTCTCCACGTACTTCTTATTGTCTCCTGCCGCATTGTTGCTGTCTAAACAAATAGTCTTGTTTTGACAACCCTACCCACATGCCTTCTTTTTTAGTTTTTCCCGAAGTTCATGGATGAGGAATTTGCTCTAAACTATGAATGAGCGCATAATTTTTAGTTGGGGCTATCCCACATTGGTTGTGGAAGGAGCTGGCTAGTGGTCGATTTATAAGTGTAAGGGAAAAAGTCACTCGGATAGAGTTGTTGAGCTAGATTTTGGGATGAGAAAGGCTCAAAACCACCCAACAGCCCAACACTCTTACTCTTATTAAAGCCTTGGTTACCAACAAGTTTGAAACTAAAAGTCACTCAGAGAGGGTTGTTGAACTAGATTTTGGGGCAAGAGAAGTCTAATCAACACTCTTATTAGAGCCTAGGTTACCAACAAATTTCTCCCGCCACAAAATATCTCTTACCAGAAGTTGTTCTTCGATTTTTTAATTTAGGAAATCAGGTTATGTGCCAAAATTGGACATGAAATATCACAGTTAACAACCAATAACTTCACTTCAAATGGAATTGATAGAATCGTACTAACGCAAACCATGTCATTGTTGACATTCCACATGTACAAGTAAGGCGAAACCTCCACCACGCCAAAGATGGCATCCAAACCAGAAAAACGAAGAAGAAGAAGAAGAAGAAGAAGAACAACAACAACAAGTGTCATCATAGATTTGAATAAAAGTGCATTCTAAATTAGTATTTTCACTGTTAAAAAGTCTAATCCAAAGACTTGAGAGGCCATATGTATATAAAGAGCTAAACAAGTGAGATACTTCAATACCCTTTTTCTTGCTTAATTAAAATTAGGAACATGTGAAATTTAACAAGCGGATGAAGGGACAATATATGCATGTAACAGTTTTGGAAGCCTTCGCTTCTTCTTGAGTGATCACGTGTACTCATCCAGGAGTTGGTGGCCATAGTGATTTTCCTTGCTGAGATGCTTTGCTCGAGTGCTATTGTGCCAGTCATGTAGGCATTCACTTGGGTCCTCTCCTAGGAGAAGTCCCTCCTAATGTGATCACATTGACCACATTCAAAACTTTTCCTCGAATCCTAACAGGGTCTCTGCCCATGCCGTCCACCACACCTTTGGCATGGTTCATTCTAGTATGGTACTTGATTCACTGCATGGCCTTTCCCGACTTCTCTAAAATTTTTGAAATTCTGCTTCTTATGAGAAGTGCGAACCTATTCTAATGAGAAGGGCCAACCTGTCCTTGAGATGGGTGGGGCCTCTTGTCCCGTCGAACATAACATGGTGCCATCTAATATTCGAACCCAATTCTTCATTCACTTCCTGCATGCTCCCTCATCAATTTTTATTCCACGAGCTGGGCTTGTTTGTAAATTTCATTATAGTTCTTGATGTTAAAGGCAACAATTGTTTTTTGATGTCTATCCTAAGGCCCTTTAGAAATTTCTTAGCTTTCTCTTTTTGATCCTCTACCAATCTAGGAGCATACTTGGCGAGTTCAGAGAATTCCACTTCATATTGGTTTACAATCAGCTCCTTCAGGTCCAATTAGATAAATTATATTATCTTCCTGTCCTTAGCGCAATTAGAGAAATGCTTTTTGTAAAAAGCCCTAACAAATTCATCAATTTTTACTATTGTATAGATCGAAAAGATTGTGTCCCTAGAGGCCCTCCACCAATGCTTGGCGTTTCTTTCCAGTTGGTACTAAACCAAAGTTATATTCTTGGTGTCATTGCAGCTTCAACAGTCGGAAGATTCTCTCCATTTCATCAATCCATTGTTCTGCCTTTTCTAGGCTTCCTATGCCGATGAAGGAAGGTGACTTTATTTTCAAAAATTGTTCTACCAGTCCTTGGGTACAATGTTCTGCCCTTGGTTACTGTTGGGCTTGCTTCTCCATCAAGTTTCTTATGTTAGCAAGTACTTGTAAGAAATCCTCCATCCAAGGTTCTGCCCTCGAAGTGTTGGCCTCCGTCCTCGATGGAGCAGCACTTCTTGACCTCACCATGTTTCCCCGCAAGTTCCTGAGCATTACCCGCGTAAACAATTAGTGACACAATATCACTAATCGTATAACCATAAGGAAAATCGCATCAATAACATATGCATGTCACCGAAATACACAAGTAACTTAAAATTGTTACTTGCACTTTATGAGTGACAGTCCATCACCCCTTGTCCAAAATAATTCAAACGCATGCATTTAGTATCTTATCACGATCACTCATCCTAACTCCTTCAATTACTAACGCACCTTATCACTCTAGTCAAACCTATGCTCTGATACCATTAGAATAGACACCCTCAGCACGTCATGGTCAATGTAGAGCTACTAGCGTAGTTATCATTTTCGTTTCACTTTTTTTTAAGCATGCAAAAGTGTAAAGAACTAAAGTAATCTTGGGGTGTGTGAGGACTTCTATAAACTAGGCAACTTCATTTTTTTATTTATTTGTATACATTTGCCAGGCGATAGTTTGGGTACACTAGGAAATTTCAAAAGGTAAGTACTACTGACTACACCGTACTATAAGTTGGTCACCCCATCCCAACCTAGTTGTACAGATGGTCGCCTAACCTTGACCCTTGGCTCAATCAAAATCTTTCAAGTTCTAAAAAATCCAACTGCTATGCGGCGAGGTTGCCTCCATCTCCTGGCCCGTTGACAAACAGTGGGAGGGGACCCACTGTGCGCACATTGACATGGGCGTACATTTTGACAAACCCAAGAGTGACTTGCCCCGTCGGAGGCTCAATATCCACGACCAAATGAGACTTGATCCGGATGAAAAGTGTATCTAGGAAATAGGGTCTATGAATTTGTCCTCTTGCCAAGTGAAATTGACCGATACCCCATAACAAACCATAGGAGAGGCAGGTGGGATCGACATTTCTATTGATCTGAAAAGATAAAGTCAACAACCAGTGAGTCTAAACCCAGCAAGCGGAAGGTCCACCGGTCTATATTACATGGATTGATCACCATACTAACAAAGACAACCTTAGTATAAAGTATAGCTATTATCAACTTAGCTGAGAACCTTTTCAAAATAACATAGATCAATAAAAGCATTAACTCAATTTAAAAGTACCAAGGTTGAATTCAAGGAACCCCGTAACCCCCCGAGCATCTCGCACCCACCCAGCATCGTGAGGACATATGGGGGATTGGCGTTAGGCCCCCCAAACATCTGGAGGACCTAGTTACTCCTCCAGGCATCCCTACTACAACCGAAGGCATTGTCGTCCCAAGGACCGACGGCATTCTTAGTCACACATCCACATCATGATACAGTAATTGTATAATTCAATTTAAAATCACATTGGCATTACTATTATTCAATGACTCAACATGAATCTAACCAATCCTCAATCATTGTTAAACCCCTAGACTAATATAAACTCACTTTTGCTGATATTAGGTGAACTGCAAAAAGAATCCCACATCCCAGGCCCCAAACTAGCCTTATAAGGCGTTCCATGTGCCTTTAGAAACAATAGCTGTTGTCTAGGTAAACAAGTTTCAAAATTATGAAACTTCAATATGACGTAGACAAGATCTAGAGAGACAATTTTTGTGAAGAACTCAAAGTCCGATTCAACTTGTACAGCTCTAAATAATTTTTGTAATCCGGGCCCACCATAGTAAAAATTTCCAAAACATAATAGAGAAGTAAAATACATATTTTGTAGGCTAAATGAGACTGAAAAATCGTGGAAATTTAATATACAGTACCATAAGATGTACTCTACAACTTTTATGAAGGACACGTGTTAAAATTTTTGACCAAAAAATTTTTGGAAAATCGAAAGCGGACAAAGGTCGGTTCAGCAACCTCAAAAACAGATTTCAAACCCTGTAGTTTTTCAAATATGGTTTTGTCATACAAAGTTCAAAAATTCTAAAATTAAAGTATGTCGTAGAGCAGCTAATAAGAGAAGAATGCCACATGAAATTCACGTCACCTAAGTCGGTACATAATTAACAAAACTTGGGGTTGGGCTAGAATCCGAATCTGTCTTCAATCCAAGTATTAGTTTTGCTTAGGAATTCAGCCACCTCAATCCCCGTACGTGCTAGATCTCGGCCAACTATGCATTCTACAATACAACTGCGAACTTGACTATTTCGAATTCGACAATTTAGCTAGGTAACACAATCGAAACTTTCGATCGAATGAGGATCCAGACAACGCCTACAGGATTTTTAGGAAACCATCCTTGTCAAACAATAGTCAATTGCTATAGGATAGAACGAAGGATATCTACTAGCATCGAGTCTGATGGAATCCAAGTCGGCGGAAGACGACTTACCTTTATCCGATGCACAAACAACAATTAACCCTGGAACGAACGTTGAATTACGGATGAATCACGAACAAAATTACTTCACCTTGGTTTGAATACAATCACAAGGAAAGCATTTGATTTTCACAACGTAAATGCCGATCGTTCTTGTAAAACCGAAACGAAATGCCTTCTTCTTCTTTGATGGAAATGGAGAGAAATTTGGTGCGTATGTTCTGCCAACACCTCCAACGGTTGTCTACAAAAGACTTTTATACGACACCCTTCATACCCTTTCAAAAGGGTATCTTTCCATCGTAGTATATCAAGTCCAAACGGTGCGGTCCAATCGCACCCCATCATGGATGTACTAGCTAAAGTATAACATCTCCCACTCGAACATGATGTGCTTAATAGCGCTCTATAAAAAATATAAGGCATTCAACATTCATCAACTTTACAAAACAATTCATACTAGCAAATAAGCCGTGCGACCAGTGAGTACACTTGCACTTGGGAGCTTAAATTATGCACTTGTTAGGGATGACATAATGGCTACAACCCCGAAAAGAAATAAACAATTGATGTCTCACAGTGCCCCAGACATATTTTGTTACATCAATTCAAGTATACCTATCCCTTAAAGGCTATACTTGATTATTTTCAAAACACCATATATTTACAATTATATCCGCAACCACATAAGGCGATATAATTGGTCGACCAATAAATACATGTGATAGATGTAAAACAACAATAGTCTTCCTTCGCACTCATGTCTCTCTCAATTTCAGAACAACTACTTTCCTAGACACGTCCCATAAAGCCATATCTATTCATGACCACCGGTAACATACTAAAGTAGCAACATTAATCTTTCACTTCGAGAACATAGTCAGAAGTAACATAGGCCTAATTAAGTACTCGCATCCGGCATCTTTCAAGCATACATGATTGTAGGACTATCATGTTCGATCTTATTATAAACAAATCACAGATCTCATCTTGACTCAAATCAAGGTAACATCTTATTTTATGTACTAAACTTGCTCTTCAGCATTTATTTGTACATAATGTCTCATCTCAACGTGCTAACTATAGCACTTGAGGTGATTGCTCGTGTGAGTGAGCCAATCATTGCCTGCTGACATACTTTTCAATAATATATGTGTGTATGTGCTAATCTCATAATGTATTTGTACTTATTAATAAAACATCAAGTCACTAATAAACAAATAAGTATAATACATATGTCCACAAATACATAAAATAATGATCCTCTACAATAAAACATATCACATTCTATGCAATCCTAGTGACATCCTGTGGGTCAAGAATATGTCTCTAGGAATAACCTTCGTAAATGGATCAGCAACCATTCTATTAGTTGAAATGTATTGTAGGATCACTTCTTTCTACGCTATAATATCTCTAATGAAGTTGTTCTTTTATGTTAATGTGCTTCGTCCTTCCATGATACTTGGGATCTTTCACATAGGCAATGGCTACTTGACTATCGCAATAAACAGTCACCGATCTTGGAACCTCAGTGACAATGGCTAAATTTTTCAAGAAACGTTTTAGCCATACTGCTTTTTGCACTGAGCTAGAACATGCAATAAATTCAGCCTCCATAGTAGACAAGGCTGTGCATGTCTGTTTCTTTCTATTCCAAGAAATTGCACAACCATTGAGCAAGAACGCATATCCAGAAGTCGATTTACGCTCATCCAGGTCTCCACCCCAATCAGCATTTGAATAGCCAAATAGGCGTAAATCATTCCCTTGGTAACAAAGTCGATAATCCATGGTACCCTTCAAGTATCTTAGGATTCTCTTCACTGCTTTCCAGTGTGCTTGACCGGGATTTGATTAATATCGGTTCACCAATCCCACGGCATAGCATATGTCGGGTCGAGTACACATCATAGCATACATCAAACTTCCGACTGCACTAGCGTAAGGAACAATTTCCATCATTTTAATTTCTTCTAAAGTCTTAGGACACATCTCAGTACTTAGGCCTTCACCTTGCATGACAGGGGTATCAATGGGATTACAGTGCTACATATTGAAACGTTCAAGAATCTTCATAATATAAGACTCTTGTGATAAAGTAAGGGGTTTCCTTGATCGATCTCTTTTGATCTTAACTCCTAATATATAAGCAGCTTCTCCCATGTCCTTCATTTCAAAATTGGAGGACAACCATTCTTTTATGGTAATAACTAAAACCTTGTCATTTCCAGCCAATAGAATATCGTCCACATAAAGTGATAAAATCACAAATTTATCCTTGGATTGCTTGACATATACACAGTGATCTTCTTCGATCATCGTGAAACCAAAAGTTGTTATGGCTCGATGAAAACGAAAATACCACTATCTAGACAATTGCTTAAGGCTATATATTGAGTGATGAAGTTTACAAACTTTATGCTCTTGACCTTTAGCTATGAAACCTATTGGTTGTTTCATATAGATTTTCTCATCTAGTTCTCTATTAAGAAATGACGTCTTTACATCCATTTGATGTAATTCAAGGTTCAAATGTGCGACGATAACTAGAATAAGGCGTATTGAGGCAAACACAACTAGTGAAAAAGTTTCCTCAGAGTCTATACCCTCTTGTTGAGTATAACCTTTCGCCACAAGACGAGCTTTATACTTTTTAATGGATCCATCCGCCCTTCGCTTAATCTTAAAGACCCATTTGTTTGCAATAGCCTTGCGATTAGGTGGTAGATCAACCAAGTCCTAGACATGATTTGCGCTCATTGACTCCATTTCATCTTCCAAAACTTTTCTCCATTCTTCCTTGTCAGAGGATGAGAGAGCATCTTGAACAGTCTTAGGCTCGGCATCGTCTTTCTGAGCAATCATAAATGCTTCCCCTTCAATCTCAAAATGACAACGAGGAATGCTTTTACGATTACTTTTACGCAACTGAATTTCTCTTGAATTCAATTCACCAGACGATGTAACACTCCCACTAGGTCTTGCATGTTCAGGTAAATCTTCATTTCCCTCTACAACATTAGTGGGTGTGTTATTAGGATCTTCCATCTCATATAATTGGAAGTCCTTATCAATCTCACATCTACTAAGAAAATCGTTCTCCAAGAACGTGACATCTCGTTACTCCATTTTGGTCACACTTCCATCAGCTTGTTCACCTATGAACACGTACCCTTTTGAGTGTTCAGAATATCTTATAAAGATACATTTCTTCCCTCTAGGACTTAATTTGCCATATTTATGGGAAGAATCATGAACATAAGCTGCACATCCCCATGGATGTAGACTACTTAAGTCTTGTTTTCTACCAATCCATAATTCATAAGGGGTGGAAGTGACCGATTTTGAGGGCACTCGGTTAAGTACATAGGCAGCAATCAATAATGTATCTCCCTAATAAGAGATAGGTAAATTTGCTTGCGCCATCATAGACCTAACCATTTCCAATAGGGTTCCATTCCTTCTCTTAGCTACCCCATTTTGTTGTGGAATACTAGGAATAGTCAATTGTCATACAATTCTCTTTTCATCACAAAGAGCCTTGAATTGCTCAGATAAATACTCACGTCCACGATCGGTTCTTAATGCCTTTATTGTTTTATTCAACCGATTCTCTACCATCGTTATATATTGTCTAAAGCAGTCTAATGCTTCTGACTTATGGGAGATCAGAAATATATAACCGAAACACGTAAAGTTATCTATAAAAGTGATGAAATGTGAGGCTCCATGCCTCGCCCTCACATTCAAAGGACCACAAATGTCAAAATGTATGAGTTGCAATGGAAATTCAGCTCTAGTCCCTTTACCGAATGGTTTTTTAGTTGCTTTTCCCGCTAGACGATGTTCACATACGGGTAGATTAACATTAGTGAGTGACCCTAAAAGGCATTCTCTAGCTAATCTTTGCATTTTTTGCAACCCAATGTGACTTAGTCTAGCATGCTAAGTACTTGCATCAATCTCAACATTACTAGAATATGCAATTAAAGAAAAAACAACCATCAACATAAACATTGTACTGATCATAGTCAATGTCTAACACCATAAAACCATTCGATATATGACCTGAACCATAATAAACTGTTCTAAACAAAATGTCAGCACAATCACCATGGAAATTTAATACATAACCTAGGCTAAGAAGAACAATTACGGAGACCAAGTTTCGTCGAATATCTGGAGCATAGTGGACATCATGTAGGAATAGGTTTCAACCACAATGTAACATTAATTTACATGTGCCGATACCATTCACTTCAATTCTTGAATTATTCCCAACATATATACATCTTCTTCCAGGCTATATCCGACAATACTCCACAAATGCTTCTCGGTCTCTAGCTACGTTATCTGTTGCTCCTGAGTCTACAGTCCACATTGGATGAGATTTAGCAAGCATCACCGTGCTAGAAACGAAAGCATTACTTAAAATAATTGAGTTATAGGCTACCTCTTTAGGCTCAGTGCATTCACGAGCAAAGTGACCCATCTTGCCACAATTGTAGCACTTCATATTGGCCATGTCCTTCTTCCCACCACGCTTCTTGCATTGGAAGGTCTTAGCCCTCTTAGGTGCCCGATCAGTCTTATTCCCTTTGTTGTTGAATTGATGATTCCTTTTGCGCTTGAAGCCCGAAACTTTACGCGAATTCAATTCAGCAACATAAGCATGGGTAGAGGATCTCACAACCTCTAGGCGCTCATCCTCTAATTCCAAATGACGCACTATATCATCAAAAGTGACAATATTCTCATTATGCATCATATTGATCTTCATATGTTCTCAATTGTTAAGAAGAGACCTTATAATAGCCTGAAATTGCTGTTCATCAGTAAGGGAGTAACCTGCCGACTTCAGCTTACGAATCATGTTTAACATCTCTCGAAGATGCTGCCTCATCGTTATATTTGGGCGCTTTCGGTATGTGTCAAACTTGATGGTGAGTCTCCTCAATTTAGTGGCAAATGTACCCCCAAACTTATCTTTCAAGGCAATCCACATTGCTTGAGCTTTATTATAACTTTCAAACTTACACATGAGATCATCTTGCATACAGCTCAGCAACGTGATGCGAGCAATGCTATTTTTCTTTTACCAAGCTTGATAAGCTTCTAGATTTCTCCTATGTTGAGCTGAAGTTCTATGCTCAGGTTCATCCATGGTGTGGTTGAGGGTTTCCAAAACCTCTTGCTCCTCAAGGATGTACTGAACCTTTCGGCACCAAATATCATAATTGTCACCGTTCAGTTTCTCACCCTTATTGAGGTCACCCACAATGGTCTTAAATGCCGAAGCCATAATCAATTTGCTATAGCACATTGACATAATAAACACAGAATCAATTCTAGCACATTTTTCAGAGTAACACATATTTAATTTGCAGCAAAGACAAACTAAATTAATGATAATTCAACAGAAGACATAAAAACAAAAGTTCATTATGTTCCTAATCAACTTTTATGTACAATTGTTCTATTATCATTAATTAGTTTAATTTGCGCAAATTTTAAGTTCTAGGTGAGAACTCCTTCGAATTCTACCAACCTCCGAACTCCCACTAGGAAAAATAATTACATGACTTCATGTAATTTCTACATTTTTCCATTAACATAAAAACATAGCATGATGTGAACCAACGTACAAAAAATAATCATGCTGCAACTACTATCAAATCCGCAATTCAAGATATAACCGAAAAACAAGGACTTTCTACCATTGTTCGAATTTTCATGGAACTAGTAAATTGCAAGTATATTAAACTAAATACATGCTATCATCGAACCAAGCTCTACACAACATATATGACACCATTTTCATATAAGCAAGCTACTGTATTTCCAAAACCACAAGAAAATACAGATCAAAAAGAATAAATAGTGCATTTAAAACCCCAAAATACGCGTACTTAGGGTTCCATACACATTTTCATACCTTTAAAAGATTTAAAAATAAAAAATAATTATACCACAGTGTAGAGCACATCCATACGAACCCAACGTATCTGACCATGCTCCAATTGGAGCTTGCACGCGCCCACACGCGTCGCCTGAGTGTGTGGCACATGTGGCGCACGCGCCAGGGAGCCCAAGGGCTCCTGGCCGGTCCGACCAGTCCGACCGATCCAACCGTTGACTGGTCAACAGTCTGGTCAGGTCGAGTCGAGTCGCCAGTCGAGTCGGGTCAATGAGTCGGGTTGCGGGCCGGTGACCGGCCGGCCAACTGCTGCTGGCGCTGACGTCATCAATGACGTTATCCCAGCGGTTACCGACCGTTGGATAACGTCATCCGTGACGTCAGCACGCGTCGTCACACGCCGGTTCGCTGGTGTGCCCAGCACGTGGCGCCCACGCGCCGCGACTTCTAGCCGCGCATGTGGGCGCGTTCGGCGTCTTCTGGTAGCGCTCGACCCACTCGTCTCGACGAGTATTTTCACCCTGTATATTCAAAAGTTGATTTTGGCCGAAAAATATTTCGAAAAATCGCCAAAACCGTACGGATGTATGCGACCCCAAACACATTCTTCGCTTTGGTTTGTTTTAGATGATTCATATAGCAATTCCGATTTATAAACATCCAACCAATGTAGATATCATACTCTTGATCTCGATTTCATATAATAAACGAGAAAATTCGATGGAGAACAAGGCAAAAATTCACAACCGGGCTCTGATACCAATGATGAAATTCAAGTCGGCAGAAGACGACTTACCTTTATCCAATGTGCAAACAACAATTAACCTCGGAACGAACGTTGAATTGCGGATGAATCACGAACAAAATTACTTCATCTTGGTCTGAATACAATCACAAGGAAAGCATTCGATTTCCACAACGTAAATGCCGATCGTTCTTGTAAAATCGAAATTGAATGCCTTCTTCTTCTTTGATGGAAATGGAGAGAAATTTGGTGCGTATGTTCTGCCAACACCTCCAACGGTTGTCTACAAAAGACTTATATACGACACCCTTCATACCCTTTCAAAATGGTATCTTTCCATCGTAGCATATCAAGTCCAAACGGTGCGATCCAATCGCACCCCATCATGGATGTACTAGCTAAAGTATAACAGAGTCCTTGTGGATTGTAGTGACGTCTCGGCGGGACTGAGGCGAGGCTGGCGATAGCGACGGCTTGGTTGAGTTGCGAGGAAAGGGCTGCCTCTAGTTTCAAGTTGAGGAGAGGGGCTGTTCCTCGCTGGCTGTTGAACAAAGCACGTGGCGACTGCTTTTTGTAAGCAGCAGATGGAAAACTAGTGCGTTGCTGAGGAAGAACGGTGAGGAGAGGTAATCAGCCGAAAGAATAGAGGAAGTGTAGCGACTTCTTTTGGGGTCCTCAAGCGGTGCCGTTGGAGTTGCGTTCTCTCGGTGCCGACGAGTGTAGTTGGTGGAGGCGGTTGAAATCCTGTTGTCTTCAGATGAAACGGACAGCTGGTCCCCTCGACCGGCCGAGGTGTCCTTGGGCGTTGGTGGCTTGACTTGGGGCACTTGTGGGCTGATGTGGGCTGCTGGCCGGTGGGTTGAGGCGGTGTTAGTGTTGGTGGTTGTCGCGGCGGCAGTCCGATGGCCAAGGTGGTTCAACCATGACCGGGACTGCTGAAGCGAGGCACGAAAAATCTGGTGATGGAATTCAATAGTGGGCTCGGCAATGCAAGGTGATCGCTAGATCCGGTGACTTGTTCGGATGGCGGCTCAACCACATGGCATGGGACGATGGAGTGACGGTGGCGTGTTGCGACAATGTCGACTTGACGGGTTGAGGTGTCTTGATGGTGCCAAAGGCGAGTTCATTAACATGACGTGGTTCGTCAGATATTCGAGGCTCGCTATTTTGTCAAACGAAAAATCCGGATATCACATTAAATGCTCAATTTTTCAAAGAAAGTGACAATTAAGTATACTTTTCGAACTTTTGGCACTTAAAGTGTCTCTTCGTGCCAAATTTTGGCACTTGCACTATATTTTTACCTCTATAATGCAAAGTAAATTTTGGTATTTAAGTGTGCCCGTGCTAAGCGTTGGCACTTATGCTATATTTCCGTATTTCCACCTTTATAATGCAAAGTAACTTTCAAATATCTTTTCCATTAATATAAAATGTAGTTGAAGTAACTTTTTCAGAGTAAATACCGTCTATAGCCGGTAATGTGAGCAATAGATATCACCCATTTTTAAAGACCATAGCAGCATATAATCATCCCAAATTCCATTCAACACATGAAATAATGCAATATCAAATTATGTAATGATATGGCACATTGCCTCGTCGTTCCATCCACAATGAAGCAGAAGATTTACACAAATTTAGACTCCAATCTGTGATCATCGAGGATATACCTCGGTGATGGAAGCCTCATTCACTGATTCTTGGATTTCTGTGTCTTTGGATCGATTTGAATGAGTTACCATCACCCGCGAAGCTGTGGGCAAAATGAATGCAGGTCGTGATGGTAGTGGCAAGGTGCTGGAGTAACTACTGAGCATCAGAACCACCGCACCCATGGTTGGTCTGTCGGCCTCAATTTCTTGAACACACAGCAATCCGACACGAATGCACCTCAATATTTCAATCCTCGAACCATCGGCCAAATTAGGATCTATGAGATCTGAGGGGGTCCCTTCCCTCCAACTCCTCCATGCCTGCAATGAATCATAAACGCAAACTCAGTATGGTAAGGACAGTTGCCCAACTCATTTGAGTTTGGGTCCGCCACTCTTTCCCGGCAATTCTTTAGGGGAAGGAGAGTGATTGAAAGATATTTTCTTACATAGCTAAGAAGGTCCTCCGTGGTATCCCCATTGCAGAAGCGGCTACTCTTTTGACCACTAATAATCTCTAGCAGCAACACCCCAAAACTAAAGACATCTGATTTGACTGAGAACAATCCATGCATTGCATACTCTGGAGCCATGTACCCACTACATCACAGGAATAATTAGTACTTTCAACGCAATTCCACTTAAGATGCCTTGCCTTTATATCTGCTAGCTATTCGAGCACAGGAAATATAACCGGATCTATTTTAAGATACTCTGCTATGTATTACTTACTAAGTGCCAACAACCCTGCTCGTGGCGTCTTGAGTTTGATCCACCGCAAATAGCCTTGTTGTACCAAAATCTGAAATTTTAGGGTTCATCTCTGCGTCTAGCAAAATATTGCTTGCTTTAAGATCCCGATGAATAATTCGAAGTTGAGAATCCTCATGAAGATAAAGAAGCCCACGAGCAATGCCTCCTGTTATCTTTTGACGCCTCTCCCAATCCAGCTGCCTACGCCTAACAGGATCTGCATAGTATATTGACAAAAGGTTATAGTGATGTAGCTAGCGCAAGCTGACTTTCTAAATGCAGATTGGCAAGAACATGCACTTCAATTACTCATAAATCAGATGATGCTGTAACAAAAGTGGCATGATCATACCATATATAAAGTGGTCCAGGCTTGAGTTTGGTACGAATTCATAGATAAGAAGCCTTTCTCTCCCCTCTAGGCAAAATCCTAAGAGCCTAACCAAATTCCGGTGTTGAAGCCTTGCAACCAAAAGGACTTCATTCTTGAATTCTCGATCACCTTGTCCCAAATCTACAGACAACCTTTTTACTGCTATAACTTGTCCATTGGCCAATATTCCCTGAAAAGGAATGCAAAAAGCAATCATATACATGTGAATGTTTCAAATTCTTTGTTATTATATGAATAAACAATTTGCAGTGATTACCTTGTAAACTACGCCAAATCCACCTTGTCCCAATTTATTTGTGTCAGAGAAGTCATTTGTTGCCTCTCTGATGGTATTCAAGTCGAACTGCAGGGATTCTGCATTTGTGATTTCATCTACAGGTACAGCTACAAAGTGGAAAATCCAAAGTTGCTTATTGTCTAATTCCACACTATCAGTAAGCCCGTCCGCTGACTTAACAGTTAATAGTAATTCATTCTTAGTTAACAGATAATCCATTCTAAGGAAAACTTAGCCTCTAGGTGATGCTAGCAAATAAAAGATTTTCCAGAGCAATCTGGGAACTTTGATATCTATAGCCCTCACTGAATCTTTCATCATTCAGACAGAAATCACCGTCCTCTGAATTTCTGGAAAGTTACTAGCTTGGGAACATCAAAGCTTAACCTATTGGCTGCTAATCTGTTTCACATAGATTGTATTCACCCAGTATTTTATGAAAATCAGTCACCCAAAAGTAATGAGAACTTACTTTCGAAATTTTTCTTCAATCTTCTTGACCTCAAACAGATGCACAATATTCCAGCAATTAAAAGAGATAATCCAACAGCTGGGATTGTGATAATGAGGGTAATACGACCTGAGTTAGTATCCTTTCCTGAAAAAGGAAGAGCTCTTATGTTAGACAAGAAACTCGCAGTGAACAGTGTTTAGACCCAATTACCAATAACAGATTTTAGGAGGGGTTGCACATTTAAAGCAGTCCTTGGTGTTATTCTATTAGTTTCCTGATGAAATTACTTCAGACGGTGATAACTAAATCGAAAGAAAGGAAGACTCATGATGCATAAAAAATCTCATTAATTTCTCATCTGCTACTTATTTCATGCTTATACCTCATTCAAGAGGAAACATAAGTGTCTCAGGAACTTATCACACCAAAAATCAAAAATTAAATTACATCATGCTTTAAAATACACTTAATGCGGCCATACTCAAAGGAGGAGGAGCAGGGGAAGGAGTCTCTTGTTTGTAAAAGGAGCTCATTGAAGTTGAAAGCATGCTTGCTCACATTTATTATCATGTTTGTCCTACAGACAATTGAAAACACAAATAGAATGCTCTGGCATAGGTAAGCGTGCATTAAAAGGAAGTACCTTTAGCGGGTGGGTTATTCGTTGGAGGAGGTGGAGGAGAAACTGGCGATTGCGGTGGTGATGGCGACGTCTCATAAGCCGAAGGATCAAAAAAGCGGCCTACTTCAAACCTGATATTGCAACTGGGATTAATAACCCTTCCTCCTATTTTCTGATTACAACACTGAGGAATTTGTCTAATAGTTCCCACCAAACAATCGTCGCATTGTTGCTGCGACAAGTCTGGAGTGCACAGCACAAGTCCAAACAGAGTTTGGAAGTTTGGAGCAGTAGCGTTTCCAACTGCAAAATTTCCTCGTCGAATTGCCATTCGCAGCTTGCTCTCTCAAACCATCCATCAGATTTCTCAAAACCTAGAAAAAAGAACCAAATCCATAAGCTACAGTCAGGAGAAGATGACAAGAATTAGTACTTCGTCCAAGACCCGCACCAGAAAATCCTACTCAATCTTAATGCAATATGAATTGCTAGCTGCTATCAAAGAATGATACCTAAAATAAAATGCTCCTTTGAGCTCAGACTACCCTGAAACATAAAGTTCAAGAATTCAAGATGAAAGGAAAAAAAAACGCATTCTTTGAGAACAAGTTGCGGAGACAATACAACAAGGAACAAGAAAACAAAATCATAATCAGCATAATGATATAACCATGGGCTGTTCAGGAAACTGTCTAGCACTTCAAAATGGGCTATGATCAATTACAAAGTGCAGCTAAACCGGCATGAATTGCACTGAAACAGCAGCCCAATGATACTGATCCGCATCGTCGGGCACGTCGTCGAGCAGAGATGAGGCTTCTCATGTTTTACTATGTCGAAAGCTGCGGAAAGTTCCCATGAAGTAAGCGAAGTCAACGCGTCAAGAAGCATGATGCACTCTGCTTTCATGGAAACAAGCGAAATGCAATGCAAGTGTTTGTTCAAATGAAAGATGCCGATCATGAGCATGCAAAAGCTGAACTTTCCGATTCCGAACCTGATTGAACTGATCGACGTTGTTGGTGACATTGTAGATGTTCCGCATGTAGAAGGCGGGCGAGTCCTCCATGGTCCGAAAAATGGGGCGGTTCGAGTACCGGAGCATGCAGTTGTCGTACCAGATGATCGCCTCCTTCTGCACCGGGCACCGGCAGGTGATCTCGGGGGCGGAGTCGTTCAGGCAGCTCCGGCAGTCGGCGGCCCCGACGTCGCCCCGGCAGAGGGCGATGGCGTTGACGGCGTCGGGGCTCCCGCCGCCGGCGGAGAGGTTGTAGAACCCGTAGTCGGCGGCGGCGGCGGCGACGACCGAGGTGAGGAGGGCGTTGAGGTTGTCCCCGTAGGTGCCGTTGGCGGTGAAGTTGCCGTTGGTCCCGCAGAAGTGGTAGAGAGGGTCGGCGCCATGGGCGGAGGTGGCGAGGGCGAGGAGCGAGAGGAGGAGGAGGATGGCGGAACGCGGCGGAGCGATCATCGGAAGCTTGTCTCGAGTTTCAGTTCTGTCGGAGAGAGAGAGAGAGAGAGAGAGAGAGAGAGAGAGAGAGGAGGGGGTTTACCGTTGACTTTAACCGGCTAAAGTGAAATCCCGATCGTGACGGGACCCCGGTAATGATGATATTTAATTCCCGAAATAAGATACTGAGATGCCATAAACAAGATATTATCAATATATATAAATCAATCTTAAGTTTTTCTTATTATTAAATTAAAGCAATCCAAAAGAGAACAAGGCCGAACCCGAAATATAGAAAATGCCAATAATGCATAGCTTTATTCTTAAAATTTGTGTTGAAAGTAGAAAGAAAATACATCCAATAAATTATTTCGTCTGTCACAGAATTTTATGTTGACTTGAGAAAATAGTAGATTAGATAGAAGAAATTAGATTCATATAGAAATACATATAAGGAAAATTTGTAAAGAAAAAAAATCTATCTGCCATTATTTTTATATTGATTCTCTTAATGGACCAAAATTAATTAATGAAATTTGAAGAAAGTAACTTTTTATAAGGAGTAAAACATCCTAGATATATAAATGAAGAAAAAGAAGCGTATGGCATTCTCTAATTCCAAAAGGTTAAAAATTGAAAAATTCGAGGAAATTGTTTTTTTCTTTTTTTTAAAAAGAATCAACTCGGCACATTTTTAGCAAAACCCAAAAGTACTTTTATTCATCCCCAAATGAACAAAGAAAGAACTCAAATTGCATTACATATAATTGGAACACCACGAGATCTAGGAGAATTACTTCGCATGAAAATCCAATATTAGACAACCTGAGTTGTGTATCATGAACTTTTATTTTGTGGGTATTGAGATTAATGGTAACTTTTGTTAAATCTTGTATCTCTTTAAAATTGCAATTGCCACGTGAACATTTTCAATTCACTTATACACCTATTATTAATTATGGATGATGAATAGATTGACTTCTTTGAGCATTTGAGCATCGAATGAATAGGTATTGAACTTTGTAACATGAATTTAACAAGTCTTCAATGTTCATGTAAACGAAGATGGTTCTACTTTTATCTCTTCAAGTATAATTAATTAGCCATGCTAATAAGTTAGTAAGTTTTGTTGCAGTATGTAAACTTACTAATCATTAGTTCTATTGAGAGTGAAAAGGCAACCACACGATAAGATTTGGAGAAAAATAAGCAAATAAGTCTTTCTTTGGTTAGATTGAGTGCTAACTACTAAACTCATCAAAAGTTAGTCGAAAAATGTTACGTTATACAAACTTTTGTACAATGCTTAGTTTGGTGCTAGAATCTTTTTCCAAATCACTTAAATGCTAAATTGGAGAAAAATCGATTACTTAAGTGTCAACGGTGACAAATTCCGGCAATTCATCCCACAAGACTTTTTTATATGAAATTTTAATGTCTCTATGGTTTTCTTATAAAAAGGACGTCCAACTTGGACGATATGTTGACCTTAAATGCGACATCCTGAATTCTAAATTTGATAATAATATTTGGGATGTAAAGTTAAGTATTAACTAGTTGGGAGTATTGGATGGCACCTATGAAATCTCAAGTGGGTTACTAATTTTGTGAGAAAAGTGTGAAGGATGATTTTTATGATTGTAATCGCTCAAAGTTCGATACGTTAACATTAAATCGATAGATGCTAACATGTACATTGATGGTGTAGAGTGATAATAATTGATTTACCTATGTTTATTTGGTCAAACTCTAAATTACCAAACTTTTCTAATAATTTACCAATTTCTTACTAACTTTGAAATTGTGACCTAAGTTTAGGTGACCAACTCTTATTTGAACCAGTCATCAACATTGTAGATCGCTTCAATAACAAATGATCTATAATAACATACCAACTTTTATTGAATTATATGAAATTACCAACTTCATCTTACTCATTTACCAACTTTTTATATGACATGTTAGTAGTGGCCACTTCTCGTTGTCGACAATAACTTTACACATACAAAAGCAAGTTCAAGCATCTAAGTAGCTAATAATTTCTCAGATCAGTCAAAAAAAAAAAATTATTGTGGGAAAGTAGAGTAATTATTCATGAGAGTCAGTGGTTTTCTCATAAGAAACTAACTATTAATATATCTAAATTCAACATCCATAAGTGACTTAAAACATTTCTATAATGCAAACTGCAAAGTAACTTTCAAATATCTTTTCCATTAATATAATACGGCATTGAAGTAACTTTTTCAGAGTAAATACCGTCTCTAGCCAGTTATATAAGCGAGAGACTTCACCCATTTTTAAGACCATAGCAGCATATAGTCATCCCAAATTCCATTCAACACATGAAATAATGCAAATATCAAATGATGTACTGATGTGGCACATTGCCTCGTCATTCCATCGTTCCATCCGCAGTGGAACAGAAGACGTGCACAAATTTAGACTCCAATCTGTGATCATCGAGGATATAGCTCGGTGATGGAAGCCTCATTCCCCGATTCTTGGAAATGAGTTACCATCACCCGCGAAGCTGTGTCAGATTCAGGGATATTGGGCAAAATGAATGCAGGTCGTGATGGTAGTGGCAAGGTGCTGGAGTAACTACTGAGCATCAGAACCACCGCACCCATGGTTGGTCTGTCGGCCTCAATTTCTTGAACACACAGCAATCCGACATGAATGCATCTCAATATTTTGGTCCTCGAACCATCGGCCAAATTAGGATCTATGAGATCTGAGGGGTTCCCTTCCCTCCAACTCCTCCATGCCTGCAATGAATCATAAACGCAAACTCAGTATGGTAAGGACAGTTGTTCCACTCATTCGAGTTTGTGTCCGCCACTCTTTCTTGGCAATTCTTTAGGGGAAGGAGAGTGATTGAAAGATATTTTCTTACATAGCTAAGAAGGTCCTCCGTGGTATCCCCATTGCAGAAGCGGCTACTTTTTTGACCACTAATAATCTCTAGTAGTAACACACCAAAACTAAAGACATCTGACTTGACTGAGAATAATCCATGCATTACGTACTCTGGAGCCATGTACCCACTGCATCACGGGAATAATGAGCACTTTCAACGCAATTCCACTTAAGATATTGTGCCTTTATATCTGCTAGCTATTCAGATTATATGGAGAAGTGCACGGGAAATATAACCGGATCTATTTTAAGATACTATGCTATGTATTACTTACTAAGTGCCAACAACCCTGCTTGTGGCGTCTTGAGTTTGATCCACTGCAAATAGCCTTGCTGTACCAAAATCTGAAATTTTAGGGTTCATCTCTGCGTCAAGCAAAATATTGCTCGCTTTCAGATCTCGATGAATGATTCGAAGTTGAGAATCCTCATGAAGATAAAGAAGCCCACGAGCAATCCCTCCTATTATCTTTTGACGCCTCTCCCAATCCAGCTGCCTACGCCTAACAGGATCTGCATAGTATATTGACAAAAGGTTATAGCGATGTAGCTAGCGCAAGGTGACTTTCTAAATGCAGATTGGCAAGAACATGCACTTCAATTGCTCATAAATCAGATGATGCTGGAACAAAAGTGGCATGATCATACCATATATAAAGTGGTCCAGGCTTGAGTTTGGTACGAATTCATAGATAAGAAGCCTTTCTCTCCCCTCCAGGAAAAATCCTAAGAGCCTAACCAAATTCCGGTGTTGAAGCCTTGCAACCAAGAGGACTTCATTCTTGAATTCTCGATTACCTTGTCCCAAATCTATAGACAGCCTTTTTACTGCTATAACTTGTCCATTGGCCAATGTTCCCTGAAAAAGAATGCAAAAAGCAACCATATATACATGTGAATGTTTCAAATTCTTTGTTATTTTATGAATAAACAATTTGCAGTGATTACCTTGTAAACTACACCAAATCCACCTTGTCCCAATTTATTTGTGTCAGAGAAGTCATTTGTTGCCTCTCTGATGGTATTCAAGTCGAACTGCAGGGATTCTGCATTTCTGATTTCATCTACGGGTACAGCTACAAAGTGGAAAATCCGAAGTTGCTCATTGTCTAATTCCACATTATCAGTAAGCCTGTCTGGTGATTTAACAGTTGATAATAATCCATTCTTTTTTAACAGATAATCCATTCTAAGGAAAATTGAGCCCCTGGGTGATGCTAGCAAATAAAATATTTTCCAGAGAAATCAGTGAACTTTGATATCTATAGCTGTTAAAAAGTGATCCATTTTTGGAAAGATCTAGACTACACTAGACTTAATGGAGAAAGAAAAAATGGCGGCAACAATTTGTCCAAGACAAAGTTGAAGATTCTTGTACGTTGTAGAAATTTCTAGTATACAAGACAGAAAAAGTTGGCGGAAACAAACTGGCAAAAAGCAAGCCTAGAAGACTCTCAAACGTTGAAGAATTTTCTGGTACGTGGGCAGCAGAACACGTGGACAGCAAAAAGGCCAAAGAAAAGTCAACAAAAGCTGCTGAGATTAGAAAAATGAAGAAGTTCCCAGAAGATCTGTAGAAGTCGCACAAGCAGCAAGTTTGTAATATTATATTACTTTTTGTACTAAATGTCGGTGAAGGAAAGGCGGTGCTCACGCCTATAAATAGGAGTTGGATGTATGTTGTTCCTTGTAGCCAAAAAACCAGAAAACACTCCTTCTCTTGTAATATCAACTTCCATAATAAAAGTTCATTTTTTACCTATACTCCCTTGCCATTGTAGTCCACTTTTATTCATATACACACTTGCGCACACGCACACACGCTTCCGCAAACATCCAACAGTGGTATCAGAGCGACGTCCTTGGTTGGTATTGGGCATTTGTCCTACCTACCCATTCCTAAAACTACCCATTCCAAATACCCACTAACTAAACCATGGCCAACTCTACCTCATCCTCATTTCCCATTCCCATTTTTTATGGGAACAACTATGACTTTTGGAGCATAAAAATGACTACATTCTTGATGGCCCAAGACTTATGGGACATCGTGGAAAAAGGTTGCGAGGCTCCGCAAGAAGGTGCAAGTGTTTCTAAGGATCAACTACAAAAGGACGCAAAGGCGCTATATTTTATCCAACAAGTTTCCGAGAATAATTGGAGCAAGGACTGCAAAAGGGGCTTGGGATATACTTCGAGAAGAATTTCAAGGATCGGAAAAGGTACGCACAATTCCGCCTTCAAACTCTGAGAAGAGATTTTGAGAATTCTAAAATGAAAAATTATGAGACCGTACAAGAATATTGTGGAAAATTAAAGGAACTCGTTAATCAAATGAGAGCCTATGGAGATGGGATAACTGATCAAAGGGTTGTTGAGAAAATATTGGTGTCACTTACCAAAAAATACAACTCCATAGTTACAACTATAGAAGGAACTAAAGACTTGACAACCCTATCGATAAGTGAATTAATTGGCTCTCTAGAAGCATATGAGAAAAGACTAATGGCACAAGAGGAAGATTCAGTTGAAAGTGCCTTTTAGTCTAAAGTAAATATACGGTCTCATCAAACTAAAAATGATGGAAGGAGCTCATGGAAAAACAAAAGAGGAGGAGAAATTATAAAAAAGGAAAACTATCCACCTTGTGGTATTTGCAAGAAAACAAATCATTTGGAGAAGGATTGTTGGTTTAAAATTAAAAAACAATGCCGCTTTTGTAAAAGATATGGCCACGTAGAAAAGATTGTCGCTCGAAAACAAATAATCGAGCAAACTATGTAGAAAAAAAAGAAAGTGAAGAGAATACATTCTACGCAGGCCAAGCGGCAAATAACAATAAAAGTGAAACATGGTACATCGATAGTGGGTGTAGCAATCATATGACGGGGGACGAATCTATATTCATTGATATTGATAAGTCGGTGAAATCCCAAGTAAAGCTGGGCAATGGTGCATTAGTAGATGTCAAAGGAAAAGGCACCATCACCGTAGAAACAAATAAAGGCCCAAAATATATACATAATGTATATCTAGTCCCTCGTCTTGCACAAAATCTCTTAAGTGTGGGCCAAATGATACAAAGTGGGTATTCTCTATATTTTAATAGAGATACCTGCATTATCTATGATAAATATAAAAATATCATTGCCTCTGTTAAGATGAAAAATAACAAATTTTCTATTCGATGGAAATATGTCAAAGATATAGCCATGAAAGCTCAACTTGATGATTCATGGCTATGGCATCGAAGATTTGGCCACTTCAATTTTGCTGGGCTAAAAATTCTCCATCAGAAAAATATGATGAGATATTTTCCAGCCATCACAGAAATTTCAGATGTTTGTGAAGGCTATCTTCTTGGAAAACAACAGAGACAGTCCTTCCCATCTGGAGGTGCATGGAAAGCTAAGAAGCCATTAGAACTTGTCCACACGGACGTGTGCAGTCCGATGAGGACACCTACACCTAGTCAAAATAAATATTTTATCCTATTCATTGACGATTACACAAGAATGACGTGGGTATACTTTCTTCGAGAAAATCTGAGGTTTTCTCTATCTTCAGAAAATTCAAGAACCACGTCGAGAATCAAAGTGGCCAAAGAATTAAAGTCCTAAGGAGTGACAGAGGCACATAATACAATTCAAAGGAGTTTAATAAATTTTGTGAAGATGAAGGAGTTCATCATCAACTAATTGTTGGCTATGCCCCAGAGCAAAATGGAGTAGCTGAAAGAAAAAATAGAACCGTGATGGAGATGGCAAGGTCCATACTAAAGGAGAAAGGCCTTCCCAACACTTTTTGGGCAGAAGCAGTTTATACTGCAGTATACCTGTTAAACAGGTGTCCAACTAAAGTTGTTCAAAATAAAACACCAGTCGAAGCATGGAGTGGACGGAAGCCTTCAGCAAAGGATCTCAAAGTGTTTGGATGCATTTGCTACGTCCACATCCCTGCTCAAAAAAAGGAGTAAGCTAGATGAAAAGACAGAAAAGGGAATATTCATTGGCTACAGTGACCAATCAAAAGGCTATCGGGTTTACAACCTAAGAACCAAGAAGCTTATGATTAGTCGAGACGTCGAGTTCGACGAGAATGCTGCCTGGAATTGGGAAGACGAGAAGATCGAGAAGAAGTACATCACCTTGCCAGACATACCACCTACTCAAGAGGAGTCTACGTCACAAGAAGAAGGAGAAGTACCGGATTCCACCACTCATGACATAACTCCACCAAGCTCTCCAAGAGTAATGCAAGAAGAATCTACACCAGAGTCTCCAGTACTAAGGGTAAAAGCCCTTAGAAGAATTTATGACACATGCAACTTTGCTATTTTGGAACTAGAAAACTACGAACAAGCATCCAAAGATGAAGTCTGGATAAAAGCCATGGAGGAAGAGATCAAGATGATCGAGAAAAATGAAACTTGGGAGCTTGTCGATCGACCCGAAGACAAAGAGATAATTGGCGTCAAGTGGGTCTACAAGACGAAGCTCAACGCGGATGGATCAATCCGAAGCATAAAGCAAGGCTTGTGGCGAAAGGATACTTGCAACAACCAGGTATTGACTATACTGAAACTTTCGCTCCCGTTGCTCGCCTTGATACTATTCGAGCACTCTTAGCTCTAGCAGCACAAAAGAATGGAAGATCCATCAACTAGATGTAAAATCAGCATTCCTAAATGGATATCTTCAAGAAGAAATTTATGTAGCTCAACCAGAAGGCTTTACTGTCAAAGGCAATGAAGAAAAAGTCTTAAAGCTTAAGAAGGCCCTATACGGCTTAAAACAAGCACCACGTGCATGGTATAGTAGAATCGATGAGTACTTCATCAAGCAAGGATTCAGGAGGAGTATGAGTGAGCCGACACTCTACATCAAGACCCAAGGTAAGTCCGACACTCTCATTGTCTCTCTATATGTAGATGATCTCATATATACAGAAACAATGAGACAATGATCCGAGAATTTAAAAAAGAAATGATGAAGACATTTGAAATGACGGACTTGGGCTTGATGAACTATTTCCTCGGTATTGAAGTCAATCAAGATGAAGGAATTTTCATCTCGCAAAAGAAATATGCAGAAAAGCTCCTTGAAAAATTCAAGATGAATAATTGCAAAACAGTGGCTACACCACTTGTGATGAATGAGAAATTATTGAAAGAAGATGGAGCAGAAAAAGCAAATGCTTCACTCTACAGAAGCCTAATTGGGAGTCTACTATATCTCACTGCTACACGGCCAAATATTATGTACGCGACAAGTTTACTATCACGGTTTATGCAAAGTCCAAGCCAAATTCACTTTGGAGCAGCCAAGAGAATTCTAAGATACTTACGAGGAACCACTAATTATGGTATTTGGTACCGACCTAGTGCAACAGCTAAGTTGATCGGTTACACTGATAGCGATTGGGCAGGATCATCTGATGACAGGAGGAGCACCACTGGTTATGCATTCACATTAGGTTCTAGAATATTTTCATGGACATCTAAAAAACAAGACTCAGTGGCACAATCCACTGCAGAAGCAGAATATGTTGCGGCTACTACAACTACCAGTCAAGCAATATGGCTTCGAAGAATTCTAGAAGACATTGGAGAACCACAAATGGAATCAACGCCAATATTTTGTGACAACAAGTCCGCAATTGCAATATCAAAAAAATCCAGTCTTTCATGGAAGAACGAAACATATTGATATAAAATATCACTTCATTCGTGAAGTGCAAAACAAAGGAGAGATCGAGCTGAAGTATTGTAAGACTGAGGAGCAAATAGCAGACATCTTCACTAAAGCACTACCGCTAGCCAAGTTCGAGACATTACGGGAAATGCTTGGAGTATCACAAAAATGGATCAAGGAGGAGTGTTAAAAAGTGATCCATTTTTGGAAAGATCTAGACTACACTAGACTTAATGGAGAAAGAAAAAATGGCGGCAACAATTTGTCCAAGACAAAGTTGAAGATTCTTGTACGTTGTAGAAATTTCTAGTATACAAGACAGAAAAAGTTGGCGGAAACAAACCGGCAACAAGCAAGCCTAGAAGACTCTCAAACGCTGAAGAATTTTCTGGTACGTGGGCAGCAGAACACGTGGACAGCAAAAAGGCCAAAGAAAAGTCAACAAAAGCTGCTGAGATTAGAAAAATGAAGAAGTTCCCAGAAGATCTGTAGAAGTCGCACAAGCAGCAAGTTTGTAATATTATATTACTTTTTGTACTAAATGTCGGTGAAGGAAAGGCGGTGCTCACGCCTATAAATAGGAGTTGGATGTATGTTGTTCCTTGTAGCCAAAAAACCAGAAAACACTCCTTCTCTTGTAATATCAACTTCCATAATAAAAGTTCATTTTTTACCTATACTCCCTTGCCATTGTAGTCCACTTTTATTCACATACACACTTGCGCACACGCACACACGCTTCCGCAAACATCCAACAATAGCCCACACTGAATCTTTCCTCGTTCAGTCAGAAATCACCGACCTCTAAATTACTGAAAAGTTACTAGCTTTGGCACATCAAGGCTTAACAAACTGGCTGCTAATTTGTTTCACATAGGTTGCATTCATCCAGTATTTTATGAAAATCAGCCACGCAAAAGTAATGAGAACTTACTATTGAAATTTTTCTTCAATCTTCTTGACCTCAAACAGATGCATAATATTCCAGCAACTAAAAGAGATAATCCAACAGCTGGGATTGTGATAATGAGGGCAATACGACCTGAGTTAGTATCCTTTCCTGAAAGAGGAAGAGCTCTAATGTTAGACAAGAAACTCACAGAGAACAGTGTTTAGACCCAATTACCAAGAACAGATTTTAGGAGGGATTGCACATTTAAAGCAGTCCTTGGTATTATTCCATCAGTTTCTTGATGAAATTACTTCGGACGGTGATACTTAACTCGAAGAAAGGAGTATTCATGATGCATCAGAAATCTCATTAATTTCTCATTTGCTACTTATTTCATGCTTATACCTCATTCAAGAGGAAACATAAGTGTCTCAGGAACTTATTACCCCAAGAATCAAAAATTAAATTACATCATGCTTTAAAATACACTTAATGCAACCATACTCCAAGGAGGAGGAGGAGCAGGGGAAGGAATCTCTTGTTTGTAAAAGGAGCTCATTGAAGTCGAAAGCATCCTTGCTCACACTTATTATCATGTTTGTCCTACAGACAATTGAAAACACAAATAGAATGCTCTGGCATAGGTAAGTGTACATTAAAAGGAAGTACCTTTAGGGGATGGGTTATTCGTTGGAGGAGGTGAAGGAGAAACTGGCGATTCTGGTGGTGATGGTGGCGACTCATAAGCCGAAGGATCAAAAAAACCGAATACTTCAAACCTGATATTGCAACTGGGAGCAAGAAACCTTCCTCCTTGTTTCTGATCACAACACCAAGGAATTCTTTCGATAGCAGTCAACAAACAATTGTCGCATTGTACCCACGGCAAGTCTGGAGTGCACTGCACGAGTCCAAACAGAGTCTGGAAGTTTGGAGCTGTCGCGTTCCCAACGGCAAATTTCCTCGTCGAATTGCCGCTTGCAGCTCGGTCTCTCAAACCATCCATCAGATTGCGCAAAACCTAGAAAACAGGACCAAGACTATAAAGGGTGCGCATGACAAAATTTCTGGAACAGAAATTGATTTCTGGCCAGAAATTGATTTCTCAATTTCTATTTCAGAAATTGAGAAGTTAAAATTTTAGCTTCTGATTTCTTCTCCAAATCTATTTCTGGAATAGAAATTTATTCCAGAAATAAAAAAATCAAATTGCATTACCAAACGGATTGCCCAAACCCGTTTCGGGGACGTAGAAAAACGAGAAATAGAGAAATAAAAATTTTATCACGCGTGCCAAAGTTCTGTCGAACAAAAAGACAAGAATTAGTACTTCGTCATGACCTGTACCATAAATCCCTACTCAACCTTAATGCGATGTGAATTGCTAGCTGCTGTCCAAGAATGAGACCTAAAATCAAATGCTCCTGTGAGCTCATACTACCTGAAAAGCTATGTGCCAAATCCCAATGCCTTACAGGAAACATAAAGTTGAAGAATTCAAGACTGAAAGGGGAAAAAAAAAACACGTTCTTGGAGAACAAGAACACAAAAACACAACCAGCACCGTGATATAATGACAACAAGTGCTATGATGAATTACAAAGTGCAGCTAAACAAGGATGAATTACACTCAAACAGCAACCCAATTTAACCGATCCGCATAGTCGGGCACGTCGTCGAGCGGTGATGAGGATTCCCATGGTTTACTATGTTGAAAACTATGGAAAGTTTCCATGAAGTAAGCGAAGTCAACGCGTACAGAAGCATCATGCACTCTGCTTTCTTGGAAACAAGCGAAATGCAATGCAAATATTTTGTTCAAACGAAAGATGCCGATCGTCTGCATGCTAAAAGCTGAACTTTCCAATTCCGAACCTGATTGAACTGATCGACGTTGTTGGTGACGTTGTTGGCGTCAGGCAAGCCGAAGTAGGGATAATCCTCCAGGGTCCGAAAAATGGAGCGGTTCGAGTACCAGAGCGTGCAGTTGTCGAACCAGATGAATGCCTCCTTCTGCACCGGGCACCGGACGGCGATCGCGGGGCCGAGTCGTTCAGGCAGCTCCAGCAGTCGGCGGCCCTGACGTCGCCCCGGCAGAGGGCGATGGCGTTGACGGCGTCGGGGCTCCCGCCGCCGGTGGAGAGGTTGTAGAAGCCGTAGTTGGCGGCGGCGGCGGCGGCGGCGGTGACGACGGAGGTGAGGAGGGAGTTGAGGTTGTTCCCGTAGGTGCCGTTGGCGGTGAAGTTGCCATTGGTCCCGCAGAAGTGGCGGAGAGGGTAGGCACCATGGGCGGAGGCGGCGAGGGCGAGGAGCGAGAGGAGGAGGAGGACGGCGGAACGCGGCGGAGCGATCATCGGGAGCTTGTCTCGAGTTTCAGTTCTGTCGGAAAGAGAGAGAGAGAGAGAGAGAGAGAGAGAGGGGGGGGTTTACCATTGACTTTGACCGGCTAAAGTGAAATCCCGATCGTGACGGGACTCCGGTAATGATGATATTTAATTCCCGAAATAAGATACTGAGGTGCTACAAACAAGATATTATCGAAAAAAAAAAAAATATATATATATATATATATATAGAAATCTTAAGTTTTTCTTATTATTAAATTAAAGCAATCCAAAAGAGAACAAGGCCAAACCCGAAATATAGAAAATGCCAATAATGCATAGCTTTATTCTTAAAATTTGTATTGAAAGTAGAAAGAAAATACATCCAATAAATTATTTCGTATATCGCAGAATTTTATGTTGACTTGAGAAAATAGTAGATTAGACGGAAGAAATTAGATTCATATAGAAATACATATAAGGCAAATTTGTAAAGAAAAAAAAATCTATCTGCCATTATTTTTATATGGATTCTCTTAATGGGCCAAATTAATTAATGAAATATGAAGAAAGTAACTTTTTGTAAGGAGAACAACCTCCTAGATATATAAATGAAGAAAAAGAAGCGTATGGCATTCTCTAATTCCAAAAGGTTAAAAATTGAAAAATTTGAGGAAATTGTTTAAAAAAGAAGAAGAATCAACTCGGCACATTTTTAGCAAAACCCAAAAGTACTTTTATTCATCCCCCAAATGAACCAAGAAAGAACTCAAATTGCGTTACATATAATTGGAACACCACGAGATCTAGGAGAATTACTTCACATGAAAATCCAATATTAGACAACCCGAGTTGTGTATCATGAACTTTTATTTTGAGGGTATTGAGATTGGTGGTAACTTTTGTTAAATCTTGTATCTCTTTAAAATTGCAATTGCCACATGAACATTTTCAATTCACTTATACACCTATTATTAATTATGGATGATGAATAGATTGACTTCTTGGAGCATTTGAGCATCGAATGAATAGGTATTGAACTTTGTAACATGAATTTAACGAGTCTTCAATTTTCATGTAAAAGAAGATAGTTATACTTTTATCTCTTCAAGTATAATTAATTAGCCATGCTAATAAGTTAGTAAGTTTTGTTGCAGTATGTAAACTTACTAATCATTAGTTCTATTGAGAGTGAAAAGACAACCACATGATAAGATTTGTGTAGCGACCTACCCCTTGGGGGAGGGAATAGGTTTAGGGGTATTGCCTAAAGGATAGATGTAAGGCCCATGATTAGGCGCGGGTTCTCCCAAGCCCATACGTCGCATGACATTATGGTGTTTTTAAGAATTTCACAATGAGGAGTCACCACTAACTTATTAGGGTCGGCTAGAAACTAAGTGAGGTATGGGAGTGTACCTCACTTCCTACGCGACAAGAGAATCTAGGGTCGGAGACTTGATTACATTAATTAACCAATTAGTGCCATTTCGGTACCTTATCTTGTTCATTGTAAAAGAAAAAAATTTTGTCAGGCAGTTTGGATTGATTTTGTACCTATTTACTAACATGTGAGGTGATCATACGAGTACGCAATCATTAAAATAACAATTAGCAGCTAAGGAAAGCGTTTAAATAAATTGCATGGGAGAGAAAATATTTAACATCAAGGAAAAGATAAATGCTAATCTTAACTGGACTAAAGGGGTCAAAGCATGCCGACAAGAGTAATTGTCTTTGAAAACAATTGAAACCCTAAGGTAGAGCCCTAAGGGCTTACTCAATTTTTAGCACACTTTAGAGTTAAGAAACTTCCATTTTTTAAGAAAATAGCTTGGAAATTTTGTTTTTAAAATTTTTCAAATGAAATTCTGAATTTTCTAACATTTTTTATTTTCGAATTTTTTCAATTTTTCAATTTTTGATTTTTTGTTATGATTTTATATATATATATATATATATATATATATATCGTATTTAATATTATATTCGGGAAAAGGGGTCCCGACCAACCCAGTCTGGCCCGTTGACCCGACGACAACTTGGACCCGACCCTTTCGATTAAAAAAGGAAAACCTTTTAAAAATATATAAATATAAATATATATATAATGATTTTCATAATTTTTTTATTCTCCACCATTTTGTCTTCTTTCATATTTTGTCTTTTCCACTACACCTTTTCTCTGCACTCTCCCTTCCCGAAGCAAACTTTTGCTTTCTTTTTTCATATTTTGTTTTCCTTTTTACTTTTTCTGTACTTTTCTTTTTCTTGTGTTTCTTTCTTTTATTTCTTATTTGTCTCTTTCCGTATGGTCTTCTTCCCCATGCATTTTCTTCTTCATGCGTCTTCTTCTCCCCGACATCTCCTTGCATGTCTTCCCCCAAAACTTCACCCAGACAGTAACACAAGCATAGTAACTAGCGACCCTTCCACCGTCGAACCACCATTGCCTACCGATTGTCCACTCCGACCGGCAACGACCACCGTCGGCCACGAACATCGGTGGCCAAACCATTTTCGGGCACAAAAATCCCCCTCGTCTCAAGAATACACAATTGCTCCACGAAAATCGCATGAAATCGCAATGGAAACATAAAAGACAGGCACGGTCCGACGTATATAAGAGCAAGCACGAACCAAACCGAGTTTCAACCTAGGTTGCTTCTCGGTTCTCTTTGGGACATTTTGTCAAACACATGAGGTGCGCTACTATAACAAGGTGTTTTGGCTCAATCGAAGCTCGAACCATAACGGGATCTTCGACACACGACAAACAAGACATCGGAAACAAAAAGTAAGGTGATGCAGGTCAGAACTCGTGCGAACCGAATGGCCACGAGCTTCGGCCTGGTGTACCCAAGAAAGAGAGCACACACAAAGGCCCAGGGGACTTACCTAGTTCGGGTGGGGTGCCATGGCGAACGGCGGCTCCCGGGCGAACGACTGGCAATGGCAAAGCTTTCCTTCGAGCTCTCTCTCTCCCTTCGGCTCGTCCTCTCCTTCTCTCTTGCTCTCTCTTGACCTCCCCAGTCTCGGTTCCCTCTCCGTTTTTTTGTATGTTTCCTTTTCTCCTTTTTCTACTCCAGCGGTGCCGTGTGCTTTCTACTCTCCTCCTCCTGTTCGTGTGCTTCGCTTGAACCAGCTGGTGCGCGAGGTCCCCCCCTGCCATGCTGGCTGGCAGTGCCGGCCTGACCCCAACCACCCACTCTTGGTTGAAGCTCCGCCCCAGTCGCTGTTCCCCCTGCCCTCTGTTGTTGTGCTTTTGCTTTTTGCTTTCTGCAAAGTGTGTGAAGGACCAAGAGGGAGAGGCCAAGAAGGCCGGGCTCATCTTGGGAGAAATAAGAGAAAAGTGGGCCGGGCTGAGGGGAGGAAGGGCCTAGGCCGTGAGAGGGGAAAGAAAAGGAAGGAAATGGGGTCGCCTAGGCCCACGCAGGGGGAGAAGAAAGAGAGGTGGGCCGGGCCAAGGTCGGATCCGGCCCGACTCGGCCTCTTTTTTTTTTTTTAATAATAATTTTTTAATTTAATTTTTAATTTTTTTTAGAGACTAATTCCTAACTTTTAATGCTATTAAGTCTTAAGTTAAATGGTGAAATTTAGGTGTCAACAGTGCCCCTCTTTAAATGGGAGCTCGAAGAGGTTCCCTTCAAAGACAAAAGACGCCTAAATTTTGCCCCTAGACGATGACACTCGGGGTTGCGAATGGGAAAAGGATATGAAGGGATGACCTTACTTTGCACGAGATGTCCCTTGACCGAGATGGGAAAATCTTATTGTATGATAACTAGTTCCGATTGGCAGGGAGGTCTCATCGTGTAAGAACGAGTTTCGATTGGGAAGAAAGGTCTCACCGTGTAAAAATGAGTTTCGACTGGATATGATAGTCTTACCGTGAAGAAATGGGTTTCGACTAAAAAAAGAGTATCACCGTGTAAAAATGGGTTTCGACTGGATATGATGGTCTCATTGTGTAAAAACGGGTTTCGACTAGTAAGAAATGTCTCACCGTGTAAAAACGAGTTTCGATTGAATATGATAGTCTCACTGTGTAAAAACGGTTTCGATTGGATGTGATAGTCTCACCGTGTAAAAACGGGTTTTGATTGAAAAAAATGTTTCATCGTGTAAAAGCGGGTTTCAACCGGAAGAAATGTCTCACCGTAAAAATGGGTTTCGACTGGATGTGATAGTCTCACCGTGTAAAAATGGGTTTCGATTGGATATGGACAAGCGTGGCTTACGGATGAACTCACAAGCCGTGTGGTTTAGGAAAAGCCATCAACCCCGTGGTTTTAAGGATGGACCCACCACCCTTATGGTTTACGGATGACCCACGAACCACGTGGTTTATGAAAAACCACCAACCCCATGGTTAAGGATAGACCCATCAACCTTGTGGTTGTAAGGATGACCCACGAACTGTGTGGTTTAGGAAAAGCCACCAACCCCGTGGTTTTAAGAATAAATCCACCAACCTTGTGGTTTAAGGATGACCCACGAATCGTGTGGTTTAGGAAAAGCCACCAACCCCATGATTTTAAGGATAGATCCACCAACCTTGTGGTTTAAGGATGACCCACGAACTATACGGTTTAGGAAAAGCCACCAATCCCGTGGTTTAAGAATAAACCTACTAACCTTGGAAATGGCATGGTTTAAGGCTAACCATGAACCTTGTAGATAACATGGTTTGAGGCTGACCATGAACCTTTGGAGATGTTATGGTTTAAGGCTGACCATGAACCTTGTAGATGGCATGGTTTAAGACTAACCATGAACCTTCGGTTTTTAGGGTAGCACCCGCTAACCCCTTGAAAACTGCATGGCTTCACTGAGGAATCCTGTCAAACTCAACTTGAGCAAATGTCATTAGAGACGTCATCAAGAGACGTATTAGCAATATTGCGGCATTAATTGAACAAGCTAATCAAGGTAAGTTTGACTACTTTAGAAGAACATTTGATGTCAATCAGCATCATGTAGCACAAAACTGTCATCTTGCTCGGGAATATATCATTAATCATCAAATTCTCCGGGAGTCAAGTTCTTATCAGAACGGCTAAGACTCGTGAAAAAGGCTCATTAAGCATGCCAAACTAGAGCTTCTTAATCAGAAAGAGTTTCTCACACACTCTTGATAAAATGGCTGCTTGATCCCATCTATTCGCGTGGGAAGTAACTGATTGCTGAGGGTATCTCACATAACCCATGTCAAAGACTTTCAGAAACATTCGCGATGAGCACAATCTGATCGATCAAAAAGGTCTTTTGAAAGGACTGCAATATAGGCTTGGTTAGGGCTTACACAAAGGAATTATTGCTTTGAGGCCAATAAATGAACAGTTGTCACTATCTTCATTGGCTTTACAAGTCGAGAACTTGGAAGATAAGACAAGATAGAATTACCTCTACTCCTTCAAGCAGTAGCTTCTTTGCGGCATTCTCATTTTCACTTAAACCATCTTAATCAAAAGAGACTTCAGAAGAGGGTTGTAATGTTGGCTTGGGAGAGGCTCGAAAGGCTTAAAATTTTCAAGAGGGTCTTTAAAGAGTTGGTGATCATCATGGCATCGTGACCAGGTCACTCGATCTTTCGAAATCATTTGGCTTTAGAAACACAGCACATCTCGAAAGTCCCTTGACTAATCATTTATGCATGGAAGCTTTGCTCATTTCTCTAATTTCCTTTGCATTTGCGATGATTTTTTTACGCAAGCACTTGGACTTTGATAATTTTTCTTTCACATAAGATGTAACTTTTCGGCTCATTTTCTTGACGGGTATTGGCCTTGCTTTTATCAGGTACACTGCTTTTTCATGTATCCTAATTTTGTCGAACTTTTTGTTCTTTGAACTTTTGGAGCTCTTATGACTTTCAAGATGATTTTAATGTTTTCTCGTAAATGGCGATTGTATGTGGTCAATCCTTATATCTTGCCCCAATGAAGGGAGATGATCACCGCTCAGGGTTAAGAAATCAATAATTAGGCCCAAATTGGTCAAAGCAATGGGTATCGGTATTTGGGTAGAGAAGGAAATGCTCTTCTTCACCTTGGGATGAGTCAAGCTTTGATGAGAATTCCTCTGAAGTTATCACCAGAAGGTTGATGTAAGTGAAAGTAATAGAATATTTCTTAATCTTTCGCTCTACAACACGACCATAATCTCTTATGCTGCCCCAATGTAGGGTTGTTCTCAACAGGGGTACTTTGAAAGATCATATTTATTCGGCCCAAAGGGTTAGTAAGAGATCAGTACAACACCTGGGATTGATAAATGAAACACCTTTATCATTTCGATCTCTGCGCTCAATACGAATGAATCCTTCGTCTTAAGAGAATGTCGCTTTTCACTCAACTCTCAAAAGTGTTTGAAGGACGTGTTTGGAAATAGCTTATCTTTCTTCATCCTAAGCATTTCTTGTTTGGCATGGTTAACATTTTACCTTTCACTCTGCCGAGGTCATTTGAGTGGATCAATCTCCACAGAAAAATTTGATTCAAAATGAATAACCCACCAAACGAGAAAATAATTTTGAGATAAAAAGGGTGTTCAAAAAGTTTGTAGAAATTTTTTTTTCTCAATTATTCATTTTTGTGTTTGTCTCTAGGAAAGTGCAAAAGGTTCTTTTTTTTAATGGAAATTCTCCATTTTTTTTTTTTAATTTGAGAAGAATGGTACTTACTTACGGCATGGTGACCTGGTAAAGAATGTAAAAGAATATGTTAGTGCAAAAATCTTTAGGGATTGAAATGTTGGAAACGATACATTATTACCCTTCAATCGCTTTTATCATTTGAGGGCTAACATCTCTTGGATTCACCCTCGTGGATATTTGGTAACTTGGCATTACCCTTCACTTGCATTTGCCTTTAAGCGTTTGATGTCTTCCTATCAAAGGAAAGAAAGAATCATGTTAGAGACACTATCAAAATGAGCAATTAGAATTGACACCATTTACCCTTCACGTGTTTATGTTCTTCAGGTATGAACTTTGCCTAAAGTCGCTAGAATTGATTGAAAAATGGCTATGTGGCCCTATTTTATCCATAAAAAGCACTTCTTTATCGTATACAACAATTTACAAAGTTCAATTCCTGCTTTTTCAAATGCTCTTTTGAAGAGACGTTTACCTAACAACAAGCTTGAAAATTTTATATATGGATCATGAGATGTGTTTTTCAAGATCTTGCTTTGAAAGGAGAGTGGGTGCTCCCTGTTTCCACACTTGGGGACATTGTTCTTTCGATGCTTTGTCCCATTTATTGCCTATAAAGAAAATATTGGACATGTTATTTCCACACTCGATTGGAAATCATTTAGGAACTATATACATCCTTTTACGCCAAATGGATGGTCAAGTCTCAGCATGCTTTCTTGTTAGAAGGCGATAATTCTACAATCAAGGTGCACCTTTTCCCCCATTTATCACCCTGTAAGAAGAGGAGATGAAGCGAGTTATCTCCATACTTAATCAGGTTCAATTTAGGAACGATACATCATTTCTTGATGAATTTGACAATTTTGTTCCAGCACACTTCATTGATGGGGAATGAGAGATTTTTCTCTAAATCAAACGTGGTTCTCCCATTCTTTATATGACAAACCTTTGTTTTGTTTGAATCTGTCCCGTACCAAAGAAAAGGATATGTCACTTTTTATGCTAAAAAGAATCAAGTTTATGAACGAAATACATCCTTTTCCAAAGTCAGGCAATCAACATCCCAAGGTATCTCTCATGGAGGAAGGGGTAATATTGCCCCTCTCTTTCATTTGAATCTTTCTTCTTCTTCTTTTTTTTCTTTTTCTTTTTAAGATGAAAAGGACTTAATAATGCTCCATCACGTTTGTTGGAGCGTTACAAAACTTGGTACTCTTGATGTCTCATTGACAATGAAAAGAAAGTCATATCAGAAACGGTATTAGAAATGGATAATTGGAATCGATACAGTTTACTCTTCCTTCGAATTCGCCTTTTTGGATGCTTGGCAACTCCCTTCATTTGTCTCATCATGCAAAGTTAACGAGATCGATGGGCTATTTTGGCTCCTAAGGCATTTGCGAATAAAGAAATTTCCCAGAACGGAATTCAACTTTGTTCCGCCTCTATGGAAGATTGGTGCTGACGAAACCTCGACGCATGCTTGCTCCTCGAGTTCCATGAGCCTACACTTTTATCATTTAGAAGGGGCCGATGTCGATCTCAAAGAAACTCCTCATTCTACCTGAGAAAGCGACCATGCGAAGAGAGGGCCTTAAGCAAAGCTTTCTCAAAATTTATTTTCAAAACATTTTGAAAGTAGACGTAAATATTCGTTTGAAGCAATTCTGAGTTTTTTGTTTTTTTTTAGGGATGACTTTCACGAAATCGAATTCCATCATTAAAAAATGTGAGTCACGTGATTTACAAAAGCATCAATCGGATTCACAATCAAAACCCAAAATGGAAAACATGATTCTTAACAAGAATAAGAACAATGACAGAATACAAGAAACTTTTGTATAGATAATGGTAAAAATCAACTCTTGTCCTAACTTTAAAAATTCACTTCTCTATGAAGTCCAACACGAGAATGTCAAGGAGTGTCACGCATAACCTGCAAAAAAGATGACAATGTCAGTATGTGGAGTATGTGAATGAGAAAATGATCTCTCAATGTGGTCGCTTCTTACAACAAAATCGAGGCGACGATACATGCCCATAGTCTTTATTACAGGGTTTTAGTATTTTCACCAAGATTAGTCATAAGAGAAGGGGCATCATTAAAAGATCAATCGACGGCTATCAATCGAATGTCCGCTCTACTCCAAAAGTTTCATATGCAAAAGTAGCATTGATTTTTGAAAGATTGATTTGTGATTTTACTCAAATAAAAATGAAGTGACTTCTATTTTGAGAAATTTGTATACAAAATGATTTGCATTTCAGCCCCAAAATGCGAACATGAAAGAATTTGATTAAAAATGCAATTTCAATTGTGTGCCCCAATATATAATCGCAACTTGAAAGCTTTTTATATATATTATTTTTTTAAAATGTGATTTTGAGCCCATAATTAGAAATTTAAACAAAACCATGTGTTCAACATGGCCAAATCAAAGTGTTTAGAACTTGCATTCAATGTTCACTTATCAAGAGTGATTGCCAATTTTTTTTTCAATTATAAGCCTACATAACTGAGGACATTCGATTGGTCTCCGTGAATTTTTAAATGAAAATTCAATTGAAAAAAAGCGAATAAAAAGAAGAATGATACTTATAGTGGGGGATGACTTTCCTCTCTTCTTCTTTTTTTTTTTTTTTTTTTTAATTGCATAGACATACACATGGGATGTGGTTCGATTTCTAATCTATACGGCTCAAAATGGAGCTATAGGATCACCGGACCGAACCAACAAGATCGCAGCTAGGTCGTGTTTCCAATTACTCCGGTTTTGTCAAAGAATCGACCCGTGTCGCGTGGTTGCAGACTAGAGTGGGGACCTTTGACATCGAGAAAGAAATTCCGGGGTTGAGATGGGCGACTCGTACTACATGGTTGTAGTCGGAGTGGTATCCACCTCAACACCATCTTAGGTGATCCTATGCGGCCCAGATCCGGCGGTAGATAATATGTGCCATGGTGTAATGCAATGCAGGAAACGCAAGCATGACAATTTATAGGCAAGCAACACTTCATAAATTCAAAACATAAACATCAATTCCCAACTCCACACCTGCAAGACAAGGGGTCAACAATTACTCATCCCCTTATTACTCCCAATTGCAAAAACATTTAAACACTCACTTTGGCGATGTATCTGATATCCTCGCTACCAAACAAAACTTATTTTTTAACAAGATAGATTTAGGCCTAAGTCCTCTAAGGTTTCAACCAAGTCCCTAGTGGAGCCACCAAGCTGTCGCGACCTACCCCTCGGGGAAGGGAATAGGTTTACGGATATTGCCTAAAGGATGAACCTAAGGCCCATGATTAGGCGTGGGCTCTCCTAAGCCCATACCTCGCATGACATTGGGGTGTTTTTAAGAACTTTGCAATGAGGAGTCGCCACTAGCCTATTGTGGTCAGCTAGAAACCAAGTAAGATATGGGAGTGTACCTCACTTCCTACACAACAAGAGAATCTAGGGTCGGGGACTTGATTACACTAATTAACCAATTAGTGCCATTTCGGTACTTAATCTTGTTCATTTTAAAAGAAAAGATTTTTGTCAAGCAGTTTGGATTAATTTTGTACCTATTCACTAACATATGAGGTGATCATGCGAGTACGCAATTATTAAAATAACAATTAGCAGCTAAGGAAAGCATTTAAATAAATTGCATGGGAGAGCAAATATTTAACATAAAGGAAAAGATAAATGCTAATCTTAACTGGACTAAAGGGGTTAAAGCATGCCAACAAGAGTAATTGTCTTTGAAGACAATTGAAACCCTAAGTTAGAGCCCTAAGGGCTTACTCAATTTTTAGCACACTTTAGAGTTAAGAAACTTCCATTTTTTAAGAAAACAGCTTGGAAATTTTGTTTTTAAAATTTTTCAAATGAAATTCTGAATTTTCTAACATTTTTTTTATATTTTTTTTCGAATTTTCGAAATTTTAATATTTTTTAAAAATTTTTGATTTTTTGTTATGATTATATATATATATATATATATATATATATATATTTCGTATGTAATATTATATTCGGGAAAAGGGGTCCCAACCAACCCAATCTGGCTCGTTGACCCGATGATGACCTGGACTCGACCCAATTTGATTAAAAAAGGAAAACCTTTAAAAATATATATATATATATATATATATATATATAATGATTTTCATAATTTCTTTTATTCTCCACCATTTTGTCTTCTTTCATATTTTGTCTTTTCCATTGCACCTTTTCTTTGCACTCTCTCTTCCCGAAGCAAACTTTTGCTTTCTTTTTCCATATTGTTTTCCTTTTTACTTTTTCTGTACTTTTCTTTTTCTTTTGTTTATTTCTTTTATTTCTTATTTGTCCTTTTCCCTATGGTCTTCTTCCCCACGTATTTTCTTCTATGTGCGTCTTCTTCTCCCCGACATCTCCTTGCACGTCTTCCCCCAAAACTTCACCTAGACAACAACACCAGCATAGTAACCAGCGACCCTTCCACCGCCGAACCGCCACGCCTACCGATTGTCCACTTCAACCGGCAACGACCACCGTCGGCCACGAACATCGGCGGTGTCATGCCCCGATCCTCAGACATGCGCCCATCCCTCATTGGTCAATTAAATAGCGACGTCCCAAGATGCATCGCCGACCCATTCATTTTAATACGCATACGAAAGCATATAAATAATTCCCCAAACAATAAAACAATGGGATAGGAAAGTAGGACCATATTTTTCGAACTGGAAATAACCACACATATATACATCGCAAACCATAATGTATATAGTACAATATAAACTATAGAGATTAGGTTCTACACAAGCTAGTCCAAAAACAAAGCCTGCAAGCATGGGTGGGGGTTTTCCAATCTACTCCGGGTTATCATCATCCTCGATTTCTCCTTCTTCCACGCTCCGGTTGGAGCCTACTGCCGAGTACACCGGATAGTCTAGATCATCGAGCTTGGGGTCCTTCGCGTGCACCATCGATCCACCCTTAGGGTCTGCCATACCCTTTCTAAAAGCAACCTCCATCACATATAGAGGTATCACAGATTTCGACACGGGGCCCTCCCTTCGTCCATCATTGTAATGGCGATACCATGCCCTGTATTGATGGGGCACTTTTTTGGGTAAACCCGCATTAACCCAGACTATGGACTTCACCAATACATATTCTAATCCTTCAGGGTGCCCGTGTATCAGAATGTGGTAACTCTATTCTATGAACTTCTTCGGTTCGCCAAAATGCTCGGGAGGAGCTGGAGGGGCTGCCATCTATGGGTCTGAAATGTTATCCCACAACGGGGTGAGACTACGTCTCAACAAGTTCAATCCCCTAAGACTCGATTAAGAAGCAAATACATCCTAATGGCTATCTAGGCACAATCACGAGTCAGAAGACTTACCTTGGTCTCGATTTTCTTCCTGCATGTCAATACAATTCATAACCTCATCAAGTCATACTGACAAATCAAATCATGCAATCAAATTGAATTATCGATCAATCGACTCGGTCAATTCCATGTCAATAAGACCATCTCTTGGTTATCTCAATCGATACTATCTATAAAGTCCTATCAAATCAGGATTGCTCACCCTAAGCTGAAGATAGATAGTATAGCTCACCCAAAGCTGATAATATATTATACTGCTCACCCAAAGTTGATATATTAGGGCCCCCAAGCCAATATAGTATACTAAAAATGCTCACCCAAAGCTGATAAATTATTACTCACCCAAAGCTAATAAATTATTGCTCTGATCATCTACTCAATTTACCATTTTCATCACACTCAATAAAAATAATCGTGTGTGAGTACACGGTCGGCCTTAGCCAAAATACCATATTTTCTCCTTTGAAAATTCCACCAATTTCAATAGCCCATCAACACATTTTTTGCGCTGTAAACTAACGCCCGGTGATTTTCTAATTAATTACTGAAATTAAATAAATTTAGGAATAAATTCCTAAAATCACAATCATGCACAATCAGCACAAATTAGAACTCAATTAAATAAACAAATCACATCACATCAATCAGCATAAAATTCCGGTCGTCAACTATCTCGATCTAATTTCTGGAAAATAATTAATTAATTAATTAATTATGGAAATTAATTATTAAATGCCAATAATTAAAACTTAGGCCTATAATGCCTAATTAAATGCCGAAACGGGCCTGGAAAATTTCTGAACTACTCTAGATAAATACTAGAGTTTGTCTAGGCCCTAATTATACTAAACTATCCACCTAACATGCATCGGTAAATAATCAAATTGCTAATCTAATCAAACTATCCACCTAATCCATGCTTAGTCTAAACTAATCAATACATTAACCTACTAAGTGAGGATTAGTGAGTTAAACTCACTTGCTCAATGATTCGCTCGGATTAAATTGACGAGAACACGGCGAGGCTCAATCTTCTCCAAAGCGGGCCTGCCTTTCGGGGGTCGGGAAACGGGCCAAAATGGGCCAAAATGGGCCAAAGTATTGGCTGGAAACCCACTAGTTTCTGCTCTGTTTGGTGGCTGAAAGAAGAGGAAATGGGGCTAATTCGGTGAGGCAAGACCGGCGGTGGATCGGCGGAGGCTTCAGCGGCTCAGACGGACAACCCCGGGCTTCGATAGTGGTCCGAGGCGGCGCATGGTGGCCTGAGCTGGTCGAAGCAGCTCTTAGGATTGTGGCTAAGGCTAGACGGTGGCCTGGAATGACGGGGAACGCGACTGAGGCGGAGGGGCTCGCGCGAGCAAACGGTGGCGCCGTGGCAGCTCCGGCAGGCGGCTGGGGTGTTCGGCGGCCTGCTAGTTTCTTCTCTAGAAAATTTTGAACTTCAAATAGCACAATGAAGAAGGAGTGAGGGCTGGCCGACGGTTTGAGGGGGAGAGGGGGCAAGGGGACCACTTGGTCTCTCCTATCTCATCTCTTTGTCTCCTAATCTTGGCCCACCACACCAGGCTGGTGTCCACACAAGTTTTTCAGCCCATAATGCCCATTCTAGAGGGCTTGAGGAGGTCCAAATGTTGTGGGTGATGGGGGGGGGCTACGAATTCGCATAGGTTTTCCTCCAATTAGACACTAAATGCTTCTCAAATCAATTCAATTTAGCCTCTAAAATTTCAATTGTTGAACCCTTGATCAAATTGGTATTTTTCCTCACCAATTGATCCCACTTGCATCCCAATTTCACGATAAAAATGGTCCCCGACATTTTCGGACAAAAACGACCCTACCTCAACTTTTTCCCAAAAAGTCTCGGTTTACAGAAAAATCTTCGGAGGCTAAGTCGACATTCCTAAAATTAATTGTGACATGACGTAACTTTCAATTTCTAAAATCGGATTCAAATTCGCGATTAATTTCAATTCGGCATGATTTTAGCGTGACCTAGGCTACCGGGTAGCTTTCAAAATTTTTTATTGCAAATGACCCGTAATCGATTTTCTTCGAGCCACAATGAACCCATTTGACACATTGACGACTCTCGGTTGTCGTGAAAATTTCAAGGATTCAAATACGGACATAGGGAACCAAAATGATAGAAAAATCAGTCTAGTGCTGGTCGACGAGAATTTTCCAATTTAGTGGAGTCACCCACGTTTAGCCATACATCTTCATTGAACCAACCTATCTCTGATCTCTAATCGATTTTTAACTGTGCCGTAATGACCTCTAAAGAAGAGCACGGTCAAGCAGCCAATTCCTGATCGAATTCTCAAGTTTATTGCGTTAAAATTCCTTAATGGCTTTCTCAGATAGTCTAGTTATCTCAAGAGTGATCAGCTTTGAGAATAGCTCTATAAGCGCGTCGATGAAAGGCCCTATTAATTTAATTGAAAGTAAAAGTGAAAAATCCAAGATGTCACAGGCGTCCAAACCATTTTCGGGCACAAAAATCCCCCTCGGCTCAAGAATACACAATTGCTCCACGAAAATCGCATGAAATCGCAATGGAAACATAAAAGACAGGCACGGTCTGACGTATATAAGAGCAAGCACAGACCAAACCGAGTTTCAACTCGGGTTGCTTCTCGGTTCTCTCTGGGACATTTTGTCAAACACATGAGGTGCACTACTATAACAAGGTGTTTTGGCTCAACCGAAGCTCGAACCATAATGGGATCTTTGACACACGACAAACAAGACATCAGAAACAAAAAGTAAGGCAATGCAGGTCGGAGCTCACGCGAATGGAACGGCCACGAGCTTCGGCCTAGTGTACTCGAGAAAGAGAGCACACACAAAGGACCAAGGGACTTATTGGTTCGGGTGGGGTGCCGTGGCGAACGGCGGCTCTCGGGCGAACAATTGACAATGATGAAGCTTTCCTTCGAGCTCTCTCTCTCCCTTCGGTTTGTCCTCTCCTTCTCTCTTGCTCTCTCTCGACCTCCCCGGTCTCAATTCCCTCTCCGTTTTTTTGTTTTGTTCCCTTTTCTCCTCTTTCTGCTCCAGCGGTGCCATGTGCTTTCTAATCTCCTCCTCCTGTTTGCGTGCTTCACTTGAACCAGCTGGTGCGCAAGGTCCCCCCCTGCCATGCTGGCTGGCAGTGCTGACCTGACCCCGACCACCCACTCCAGGTCAAAGTTTCACCCCAGTCACTGTTCCCCCTGCCCTCTACCGCTGTGCTTATGCTTTTTGCTTTCTGCAAAGCGCGTGAAGGACCAAGAGGGAGAGGCCAAGAAGGCCGGGCTCATCTTCGGAGAAATAAGAGAAAAGTGGGTTGGGCTGAGGGGAGGAAGGGCCTGGGCCACACGAGGGGAAAGAAAAGGAAGGAAATGGGGCCGAGCCTAGGCCCACGCGGGGAGAAGAAAGAGAGGTGGGCCGGGCCAAGGTCGGATCCGGCCCAACCTCGGCCTCTTTTTTTTTTTTAATAATAATAATTTTTTAATTTAATTTTTAAATTTTAAATTTTTTTTAGCGACTAATTCCTAACTTTTTAATGCTATTAAGTCTTAAGTAAAATGGAGAAATTTAGTTGTCAACAATTTGGAGAAAAATAAGCAAATAAGTCTTTCTTTGGTTAGATTGAGTGCTAACTACTAAGCTCATCAAAAGTTAGTCGATAAATGTTATGTTATACAAACTTTTGTACAATGCTTACTTTGGTGCTAGAATTTTTTTTCAGATCACTTAAATGCTAAATCGGAGAAAAATCGATTACTTTAGTGTCCACAGTGACAAATTCCGGCAATTCATCCCGCATGACTTTTTTATATGAAATTTTAATGTCTCTATGGTTTTCTTATAAAAAGGACGTCCAACTTGGATGATATGTTGACCTTAAATGCGACATCCTGAATTCTAAATTCAATAATAATATTTGGGATGTAAAGTTAAGTATTAACTAGTTGGGAGTATTGGACGACACCTATGAAATCTCAGGTGGGTTACTAATTCTGTGAGAAAAGTGTGATGGATGATTTTCATGAGTGTAATCACTCAAAGTTCGATACGTTAATATTAAATCGATAGATGCTAACATGTACATTGATGGTGTAGAGTGATAATAATTGATTTACCTATGTTTATTTGGTCAAATTCTAAGGGTGCGTTAGGTAATGTTTTTGTTCAAAATTATTCCAAAGAACAAAAATAGAAAAACTATTTCTGTTCCTAACAATTTTTGAACAAAAGAACGCGTTTAGTAAACTTGTTCCCGGAATAGAAAAAGAACAGAATACGTTTGGTAAACTTGTACAATTTTTTTGTTGCTTTCAATTTTTTAAATATTTTTATTTTATTTTTCCTTTTTTTCTTTTTTCTTTTCCCTTTTTTCTCTTTTTTTTTTCCTTCCTTTTGGCCGGTCGCCGGCCTCGCCCCGATCACGGATCGCTAGCCCTCGACAACTGGTCGCTGGCCATGGTCGAGGCCGGTGACCGGCCAAAGAAAAAAGAAGAAGAAAAGAAGAAGAAGAAAAGAAAGAGAAGGAAAAAATAGGAGAGAGAAAAATTGTTTCTCGAGTGTTAAGTGAACAGTTAAACAAGTTTTTTTTTTGTTTTGTTTCTGTTTCAAATTTGTTCCCGGAAACAAAAAATTAAATTTAAAAAAAAAACGCAAACAAATGCGTTGCTGTTCTTTTTTGTTCCCCTGGAACAAAAAAAAAAAATTGTGTTCAAGAATAGAAGAAAAGAACACAAACAAACAGGGCCTAAATTACCAAACTTTTCTGATAATTTACCAATTTCTTACTAACTTTGAAATTGTGACCTAATTTTAGGTGACCAACTCTTATTTGAACCACTATTGATCGCTTAAATAATGAATGATCTATAACAACATACCAACTTTTATTGAATTATATGAATTTACCAACTTCATCTTACTCATTTACCAACTTTTTATATGACACGTTAGTAGTGGCCACTTCTCATTGTCGACAGTAATTTTTCACATACAAAAGTAAGTTCGAGCATCTAAGTAGCTAATAATTTCTCAGATTAGTCAAAATAAAAATTAGTGGGAAAGTACAGTAATTATTCATGAGAGTCAGTAGTTTTCTCATAGGAAACTAACTATTGATATATCTAAATTCAACATCCATAAGTGACTTATAACATTTCTATAATGCAAAGTAACTTTCAAATATCTTTTCCATTAATATAAAATGCAATTGAAGTAACTTTTTCAGAGTAAATACCGTCTATAGCCGGTAATGTGAGCAATAGATATCACCCATTTTTAAAGACCTTAGCAGCATATAATCATCCCAAATTCCATTCAACACATGAAATAATGCAATATCAAATTATGTACTGATATGGCACATTGCCTCGTCGTTCCATCCACAATGAAGCAGAAGATTTACACAAATTTTGACTCCAATCTGTGATCATCGAGGATAAAGCTCGGTGATGGAAGCCTCATTCACTGATTCTTGGATTTCTGTGTCTTTGGATCGATTTGAATGAGTTACCATCACCCGCGAAGCTGTGTCAGATTCAGGGATACTGGGCAAAATGAATGCAGGTCGTGATGGTAGTGGCAAGGTGGTGGAGTAACTAGTGAGCATCAGAACCACCGCACCCATGGTTGGTCTGTCGGCCTCAATTTCTTGAACACAGCAATCCGACATGAATGCATCTCAATATTTCAATCCTCGAACCATCGGCCAAATTAGGATCTATGAGATCTGAGGGGGTCCCTTCCCTCCAACTCCTCCATGCCTGCAATGAATAATAAACGCAAACTCAGTATGGTAAGGACAGTTGCTCCACTCATTTGAGTTTGGGTCCGCCACTCTTTCCTGGCGATTCTTTAGGGGAAGGAGAGTGATTGAAAGATATTTTCTTACATAGCTAAGAAGGTCCTCCGTGGTATCCACATTGCAGAAGCGGCTACTTTTTTTACCACTAATAATCTCTAGTAGCAACACCCCAAAACTAAAGACATCTGACTTGACTGAGAACAATCCATGCATTGCGTACTCTGGAGCCATGTACCCACTGCATCACAGGAATAATTAGCACTTTCAATGCAATTCCACTTAAGATGCTGCGCCTTTATATCTGCTAGCTATTCAGATTATATGGAGAAGAGCACGGGAAATATAACCGGATCTATTTTAAGATACTATGCTATGTATTACTTACTAAGTGCCAACAACCCTGCTTGTGGCATCTTGAGTTTGATCCACCGCAAATAGCCTTGCTGTACCAAAATCTGAAATTTTAGGGTTCATCTCTGCGTCTAGCATAGCAAAATATGCTTGCTTTCAGATCCCGATGAATAATTCGAAGTTGAGAATCCTCATGAAGATAAAGAAGCCCACGAGCAATGCCTCCTATTATCTTTTGACACCTCTCCCAATCCAGCTGCCTACGCCTAACAGGATCTGCATAGTATATTGACAAAAGGTTATAGTGATGTAGCTAGTGCAAGGTGACTTTCTAAATGCAGATTGGCAAGAACATGCACTTCAATTGCTCATAAATCAGATGATGCTGGAACAAAAGTGGCATGATCATACCAAATATAAAGTGGTCCAGGCTTGAGTTTGGTACGAATTCATAGATAAGAGGCCTTTCTCTCCCCTCCAGGCAAAATCCTAAGAGCCTAAACAAATTCCGGTGTTGAAGCCTTGCAACCAAGAGGACTTCATTCTTGAATTCTCGATCACCTTGTCCCAAATATACAGACAGCCTTTTTACTGCTATAACTTGTCCATTGGCCAGTGTTCCCTGAAAAAGAATGCAAAAAGCAACCATATATACATGTGAATGTTTCAAATTCTTTGTTATTTTATGAATAAACAATTTGCAGTGATTACCTTGTAAACTACACCAAATCCATCTTGTCCCAATTTATTTGTGTCAGAGAAGTCATTTGTTGCCTCTCTGATGGAATTCGAGTTGAACTGCAGGGATTCTGCATTTGTGATTTCATCTACAGGTACAGCTACAAAGTGGAAAATCCAAAGTTGCTTATTGTCTAATTCCACACTAACAGTAAGCCTGTCTGCTGACTTAACAGTTAATAGTAATTCATTCTTATTTAACAGATATCAAAGTTCCCAGAGCAATCTGGGAACTTTGATATCTATAACCCTCACTGAATCTTTCCTCATTCAGTCAGAAATCAACGACCTCTGAATTTCTGGAAAGTTACTAGCTTCGGAACATCAAAGCTTAACCTATTGGCTGCTAATCTGTTTCACATAGGTTGTATTCACCCAGTATTTTATGAAAATCAGTCACCCAAAAGTAATGAGAACTTACTTTCGAAATTTTTCTTCAATCTTCTTGATGTCAAACAGATGCACAATATTCCAGCAATTAAAAGAGATAATCCAACAGCTGGGATTGTGATAATGAGGGCAATACGACCTGAGTTAGTATCCTTTCCTGAAAAAGGAAGAGCTCTTATGTTAGACAAGAAACTCGCAGAGAACAGTGTTTAGACCCAATTACCAATAACAGATTTTAGGAGGGGTTGCACATTTAAAGCAGTCCTTGGTGTTATTCTATCAGTTTCCTGATGAAATTACTTCAGACGGTGATACTTAAATCAAAAGAAAGGAAGACTCATGATGCATAAAAAATGTCATTAATTTCTCATCTGCTACTTATTTCATGCTTATACCTCATTCAAGAGGAAACATAAGTGTCTCAGGAACTTATCACACCAAGAATCAAGAATTAAATTACATCATGCTTTAAAATACACTTAATGCGGCCATACTGAAAGGAGGAGGAGCAGGGGAAGGAGTCTCTTGTTTGTAAAAGGAGCTCATTGAAGTTGAAAGCATGCTTGCTCACATTTATTATCATGTTTGTCCTACAGACAATTGAAAACACAAATAGAATGCTCTGGCATAGTTAAGTATACATTAAAAAGAAGTACCTTTAGTGGATGTGTTATTCGTTGGAGGAGGCGGAGGAGAAACTTGTGGTGCCAGTGGCGGTGACTTTGGCGACTCATAAGCCGAAGAATCAAAAAAGGGGTATACTTCAAACCTGATATTGCAACTGGGGTAAATAACCCTCCCTCCTTCTTTCTGATCACAACACTTAGGAATGTCTGCAACAGCTTTCGTCAAACAATCGTTGCATTGTAGCTGCAATAAGTCTGGAGTGCATTGCATGAGTCCAAACAGAATTTTGAAGTTTGGAGCTGTCGCATTTCCGACCGCAAATTTCCTGATGGAATTGCCACTTGCAGCTCGGTCCCTCAAATCATCCGTCAGATTTCTCAAATCCTGTAAAAAACAACCAAAATTATAAGCTACTGCCTGGGGAAGAAAACAAGAATTAGTACTTTGTCACAACCCAAAACATAAAATCCACAAACACCTATTTAACTTTTATGCAGTGTGAACCATTAGCTGCTATCCAAGAATAATACCCAGAATCAAATGCTCCTGTGAGCTCACAATTCCCTGACAAGCAATGTGCAAATCTTAATGGCTTGCAGGCAACATAAAGTTCAAGAATTCAAGACAGAAAAGAACACATCCCTCTGAGAAAAGTTGCAGAGACAGTAAAACCAGGATGAATTATAAAAAGTAATGGGCCAAAAGAGAGGCAAAGCATTACAAAGTGCATTGAAACCAGGATGAATTATAGACTCGAATAGGCACATTGTCAAGAGAACACTGATTTGACGCATAGTTCACCAGTTTGAAACATGTAAAGAAACACTTTCCGTTTTCGAAAAGAGAAAAAAAAAAAGGAAAAAACTTCTTGATCTCTTCTCGAACCTGATTGAACTGATCGACGTTTTTGGAGACATTGTTGACGTTCCACATGTACAAAAAAGGCGAAACCTCCACCACGCCAAAGATGGACCGATTCGAGTAACGAAGCATGCAGTTGTCGTACCAGATGATCGCCTGCTTCTGCACCGGGCACTGGCGGGCCATCTCGGCGGCGGAGTCGTTCAGGCAGCTCCGGCAGTCGGCGGCCCCGACGTCGCCCCGGCAGAGGGCGATGGCGTTGACGGCGTCGGGGCTCCCGCCGCCGGCGGAGAGGTTGTAGAAGCCGTAGTCGGCGGCGGCGGAGGCGGCGACGGCGGCAGCGGCGACGACGGAGGTGAGGAGCGCGTTGAGGTTGTCCCCGTAGGTGCCGTTGGTGGTGAAGTTGCCGTTGGTCCCGCAGAAGTGGTAGAGAGGGTCGGCGCCATGGGCGGAGGCGGCGAGGGCGAGGAGCGAGAGGAGGAGGAGGACGGCGGAACGCGGCGGAGCGATCATCGGAAGCTTGTCTCGAGTTTCAGTTCTGTCGGAGAGAGAGAGGAGGGGCTTTACCGTTGACTTTAACCGGCTAAAGTGAAATCCCGATCGTGACGGGACTCCGGTAATGATGATATTTAATTCCCGAAATAAGATACTGAGGTGCTATAAACAAGATATTATCAATATATACAAATAAATCTTAAGTTTTTCTTATTATTAAATTAAAGCAATCCAAAAGAGAACAAGGCCGAACCCGAAATATAGAAAATGCCAATAATGCATAGCTTTATTCTTAAAATTTGTATTGAAAGTAGAAAGAAAATACATAAATTATTTCGTATGTCACAGAATTTTATGTTGACTTGAGAAAATAGTAGATTAGATAGAAGAAATTAGATTCATATAGAAATACATATAAGGAAAAAATTTGTAAAGAAAAAAAAAATCTATCTGCCATTATTTTTATATGGATTCTCTTAATGGACCAAAATTAATTAATGAAATTTGAAGAAAGTAACTTTTTATAGGGAGTACAGCCTCCTAGATATATAAATGAAGAAAAAGAAGCGTATGGCATTCTCTAATTCCAAAACGTTAAAAATTGAAAAATTTGAGGAAATTGCTTTTAAAAAAAAAAAAATGAATCAACTCGGCACATTTTTAGTAGGGGTGAGCATTGGTCCAGGGTCAACCCGGGCGACCCTGACCGCCCAACCCCCGGTCGTGGTCCATTCCCTGGAGAGGGCCTGGCCGGTCTGGTCCCTGGAATTTACGGGCCAACACCGTACGGATCGGTCCCCGCTTCGAGAGTTCTGGCCTGGCCCAACCTGACCAACCCCGACTATATATAATATATTATTTATAATTTTTTTATATAGAGAAAACCTTAAAATAAATGGCATCAACAATATTAAACAACTCTTTAGTGAGGAGTTCAAGTAATTTTATATTATTCTTTAATAACTTAGGTTTTTAATGTCTTTTACGGCATCAATAGTCATAATTTATGAAAGAGAAAAATGTTTTTGTGAGGAGTCCTCACGGCGTCCAAAAATGCGCGCTTTATGGCATCCTCTTCTAGTATTCGTTCTTTTCATCTTATTTGTCCTCTTAGTCTTCAATTTGCTAAAATTGAAAAAACTTCTCCGCCGCCTCGACACTCGCCTCGCTTGCTTTGAGTCACTAGTGCCACTCGCCACTCGCCACTCGATGCTCACTTAGCTTGTTGCTCCCCTCGCCGACATTCGATACTCATTCTATTCGACGCTCACCCACTTGACCCTCACCACTTGCTTTTCTTAGCGACATTGCTTCATCATCGAACCCATTGGGTCGGTACGGTCATCTGTTGCCTCTTAAATAGTATAAAAAATGAAATAAAAAATTATTGGTTAGTCATGAGTTGACCTTGAACCGAATCGAACCTATTGGGTTAGTCCGGTCCTCAATCGTTTTTTAAGGAGTACAAAAAATGAAATAAAAAATTATCAGTTGGTCCTAGGTTGACCCTGAAACCGGACCAAACCCATTGGGTCGGTCTGGTCCTCGGTCCCAAGCTCAATAGGGTCGGTCCTCGGTCCCAAAAATTAAGGACCAACACTATGTGGGTTGATCCTAGGGTTATGGGGTGGACCGGCCCAACTCGGACCATGCTCACTCCTAATTTTTAGCAAAACCCAAAAGTACTTTTATTCATCCCCAAATGAACAAAGAAAGAACTCAAATTGCGTTACATATAATTGGAACACCACGAGATCTAGGAGAATTACTTCGCATGAAAATTCAATATTAGACAACCTGAGTTGTGTATCATGAACTTTTATTTTGTGGGTATTGAGATTAATAGTAACTTTTGTTAAATCTTGTATCTCTTTAAAATTGCAATTGCCACATGAACATTTTCAATTCACTTATACACCTATTATTAATTATGGATGATGGATAGATTGACTTCTTTGAGCATCTGAGCATCGAATGAATAGGTATTGAACTTTGTAACATGAATTTAACGAGTCTTCAATTTTCATGTAAAAGAAGATAGTTCTACTTTTATCTCTTCAAGTATAATTAATTAGCCATGCTAATAAGTTAGTAAGTTTTGTTGCAATATGTAAACTTACTAATCATTAGTTCTATTGAGAGTGAAAAGGCAACCACACAATAAGATTTGGAGAAAAATAAGCAAATAAGTCTTTCTTTGGTTAGATTGAGTGCTAACTACTAAGCTCATCAAAATTTAGTTGATAAATGTTACGTTATACAAACTTTTGTACAATGCTTACTTTGGTGCTAGAATTTTTTTTTTCAGATCACTTAAATGCTAAATCAGAGAAAAATCGATTACTTAAGTGTCAATGGTGACAAATTTTGGCAATTCATCCCACATGACTTTTTTATATGAAATTTTAATGTCTCTATGGTTTTCTTATAAAAAGGATGTCCAACTTGGATGATATGTTGACCTTAAGTGCGACATCTTGAATTCTAAATTCGATAATAATATTTGGGATGTAAAGTTAAGTATTAACTAGTTGGGAGTATTGGATGGCACCTATGAAATCTCAAGTGGGTTACTAATTTTGTGAGAAAAGTGTGAAGGATGATTTTCAAGATTGTAATCACTCAAAGTTCGATATGTTAACATTAAATCGATAGATGCTAACATGTACATTGATGGTGTAGAGTGATAATAATTTATTTACCTAGGTTTATTTGGTCAAACTCTAAATTACCAAACTTTTCTAATAATTTACAAATTTCTTACTAACTTTGAAATTGTGACCTAAGTTTAGGTGACCAACTCTTATTTGAACCACTCATCAACATTGTAGATCGCTTCAATAACAAATGATCTATAATAACATACCAACTTTTATTGAATTATATGAAATTACCAACTTCATCTTACTCATTTACCAACTTTTTATATGACATGTTAGTAGTGGCCACTTCTCGTTGTCGACAGTAACTTTACACATACAAAAGTAAGTTCAAGCATCTAAATAGCTAATAATTTCTTAGATTAGTCAAAAAAAAATTATTGTGGGAAAGTACAGTAATTATTCATGAGAGTCAGTGGTTTTCTCATAAGAAACTAACTATTGATATATCTAAATTCTACATCCATAAGTGACTTATAACATTTCTATAATGCAAAGTAACTTTCAAATATCTTTTCCATTAATATAATATGCAATTGAAGTAACTTTTTCAGAGTAATTACCGTCTATAGCCGGTAATATAAAAGAGAGACTTCACCCATTTTTAAGCATAGCAGCATATAGTCATCCCAAATTCCATTCAACACATGAAACAATGCAAATATCAAATTATGTACTGATGTTGCCTCGTCATTCCATCGTTCCATCCGCAGTGGAACAGAAGACGTGCACAAATTTAGACTCCAATCTGTGATCATCGAGGATATAGCTCAGTGATGGAAGCCTCATTCACTGATTCTTGGATTTGTGTCTTTGGATCGATTTGAATGAGTTACCATCACCCGCGAAGCTGTGTCAGATTCAGGGATACTGGGCAAAATGAATGCAGGTCGTGATGGTAGTGGCAAGGTGGTGGAGTAACTACTGAGCATCAGAACCACCGCACCCATGGTTGGTCTGTCCGCCTCAATTTCTTGAACACACAGCAATCCAACATGAATGCACCTCGATATTTCAATCCTCGAACCATCGGCCAAATTAGGATCTATGAGATCTGAGGGGGTCCCTTCCCTCCAACTCCTCCATGCCTGCAATGAATCATAAACGCAAACTCAGTATGGTAAGGACAGTTGCTCAACTCATTTGAGTTTGGGTCCGCCACTCTTTCCCGGCGATTCTTTAGGGGAAGGAGAGTGATTGAAAGACATTTTCTTACATAGCTAAGAAGGTCCTCCGTGGTATCCCCATTGCAGAAGCGGCTACTTTTTTTACCACTAATAATCTCTAGTAGCAACACCCCAAAACTAAAGACATCTGACTTGATTGAGAACAATCCATGCATTGCGTACTCTGGAGCCATGTACCCACTGCATCACAGGAATAATTAGCACTTTCAATGCAATTCCACTTAAGATGCTGTGCCTTTATATCTGCTAGCTATTCAGATTATGTGGAGGAGAGCACGGGAAATATAACCGGATCTATTTTAAGATACTCTGCTATGTATTACTTACTAAGTGCCAACAACCCTGCTTGTGGCGTCTTGAGTTTAATCCACTGCAAATAGCCTTGCTGTACCAAAATCTGAAATTTTAGGGTTCATCTCTGCGTCTAGCAAAATATTGCTTGCTTTAAGATCCCAATGAATAATTCGAAGTTGAGAATCTTCATGAAGATAAAGAAGCCCACGAGCAATGCCTCCTATTATCTTTTGACGCCTCTCCCAATCCAGCCGCCTACGCCTAACAGGATCTGCATAGTATATTGACAAAAGGTTATAGTGATGTAGCTAGCGCAAGGGGACTTTCTAAATGCAGATTGGCAAGAACATGCACTTCAATTACTCATAAATCAGATGATGCTGGAACAAAAGTGGCATGATCATACCATATATAAAGTGGTCCAGACTTGAGTTTGGTACGAATTCATAGATAAGAAGCCTTTCTCTCCCCTCCAGGCAAAATCCTAAGAGCCTAACCAAATTCCGGTGTTGAAGCCTTGCAACCAAGAGGACTTCATTCTTGAATTCTCGATCACCTTGTCCCAAATCTACAGACAGCCTTTTTACTGCTATAACTTGTCCATTGGCCAATGTTCCCTGAAAAAGAATGCAAAAAGCAACCATATACATGTGAATGTTTCAAATTCTTTGTTATTTTATGAATAAACAATTTGCAGTGATTACCTTGTAAACTACGCCAAATCCACCTTGTCCCAATTTATTTGCGTCAGAGAAGTCATTTGTTGCCTCTCTGATGGTATTCAAGTCGAACTGCAGGGATTCTGCATTTCTGATTTCATCTACAGGTACAGCTACAAAGTGGAAAATCCGAAGTTGCTTATTGTCTAATTCCACACATAGCCCGTCTGCTGACTTAACAGTTAATAGTAATTCATTCTTATTTAACAGATAATCCATTCTAAGGAAAATTTAGCCTCTAGGTGATGCTAGCAAATAAAAGATTTTCCAGAGCAATCTGGGAACTTTGATATCTATAGCCCTTACTGAATCTTTCCTCATTTAGTCAGAAATCACTACCTCTGAATTTCTGGAAAGTAACTAGCTTCGGAACATCAAGGCTTAATCTATTGGCTGCTAATCTGTTTCACATAGGTTGTATTCGCCCAGTATTTTATGAAAATCAGTCACCCAAAAGTAATGAGAACTTACTTTCGAAATTTTTCTTCAATCTTCTTGACCTCAAACAGATGCACAATATTCCAGCAATTAAAAGAGATAATCCAACAGCTGGGATTGTGATAATGAGGGCAATACGACCTGAGTTAGTATCCTTTCCTGAAAAAGGAAGAGCTCTCATGTTAGACAAGAAACTGGCAGAGAACAGTGTTTAGACCCAATTACCAATAACAGATTTTAGGAGGGGTTGCACATTTAAAGCAGTCCTTGGTGTTATTCTATCAGTTTCCTGATGAAATTACTTCAGACGGTGATACTTAAATCAAAAGAAAGAAAGACCCATGATGCATCAAAAATCTCATTAATTTCTCATCTGCTACTTATTTCATGCTTATACCTCATTCAAGAGGAAACATAAGTGTCTCGGGAACTTATCACACCAAGAATCAAAAATTAAATTACATCATGCTTTAACATACACTTAATGCGGCCATACTCAAAGGAGGAGGAGCAGGGGAAGGAGTCTCTTGTTTGTAAAAAGAGCTCATTGAAGTTGAAAGCATGCTTGCTCACATTTGTTATCATGTTTGTCCTACAGACAATTGAAAACGCAAATAGAATGCTCTGGCATAGGTAAGTGTACATTAGAAGGAAGTACCTTTAGGGGATGGGTTATTCGTTGGAGGAGGTGGAGGAGATACTGGCGATTGCGGTGGTGATGCTTTAACATACACTCATAAGCCGAAGGATTAAAAAAACGGTGTACTTCAAACCTGATATTGCAACTGGGACTAACAACCCTTCCTCCTATTTTCTGATTACAACACCGAGGAATTTGTCCAATAGTTCCCACCAAACAATCGTTGCATTGTTGCTGCGACAAGTCTGTAGTGCACTGCACAAGTCCAAACAGAGTTTGGAAGTTTGGAGCAGTAGCGTTTCCAACCGCAAATTTCCTCGTCGAATTGCCATTCGCAGCTCGGTCTCTCAAACCATCCGTCAGATTTCTCAAAACCTAGAAAACAGAATCAAAACTATAAGCTACCATCGGGACAAGAAGACAAGAATTAGTACTCTATCACAACCCGCACCAGAAAATCCTACTCAATCTTAATGCAATATGAATTGCTAGCTGCTATCAAAGAATGATACCTAAAATAAAATGCTCCTTTGAGCTCAGACTACCCTGAAACATAAAGTTCAAGAATTCAAGATGAAAGGAAAAAAAACGCGTTCTTTGAGAACAAGTTGCGGAGACAAAACATAAAGGAACAAGAAAACAAAATCATAATCAGCAGCATGATATAACCATGGGCTGTTCAGGAAACTGTCTAGCACTTCAAAATGGGCTATAATGAATTACAAAGTGCAGCTAAACCGGCATGAATTGCATTGAAACAGCATCCCAATGATACCGATCCGCATCGTCGGGCACGTCGTCGAGCAGAGATGAGGATTCTCATGGTTTACTATGTCGAAAACTACGGAAAGTTCCCATGAAGTAAGCGAAGTCAACGCATCAAGAAGCATGATGCACTCTGCTTTCATGGAAACAAGCGAAATGCAATGCAAATGGTTTTTCAAACGAAAGATGTCGATCGTGAGCATTCAAAAAGCTAAACTTTCCGATTCCGAACCTGGTTGAACTGATCGACGTTGTTGGTGACGTTGTTGGGGTTCGACAAGTAGAAGGCGTATGAATTCTCCAAGGTCCGAAAAATGGAGCGGTTCGAGTACCGGAGCATGCAGTTGTCGTACCAGATGATCGCCTCCTTCTGCACCGGGCACCGGCGGGCGATCTCGGGGGCGGAGTCGTTCAGGCAGCTCCTGCAGTCGGCGAACCCGACGTCGCCCCGGCAGAGGGCGATGGCGTTGACGGCGTCGGCGCTCCCGCCGGCGGCGGAGAGGTTGTAGAACCCGTAGTCCGCGGCGGCGGTGGCGTCCGCGGCGGCGGCGGCGGCGACGATGGAGGTGAGGAGGGCCTTGAGGTTGTCCCCGTAGGTGCCGTTGGCGGTGAAGTTGCCGTTGGTCCCGCAGACGTGGAAGAGAGGGTCAGCGCCATGGGCGGAGGCGGCGAGAGTGAGGAGCGAGAGGAGGAGGAGGACGGCGGAACGCGGCGGAGCGATCATCGGAAGCTTGTCTTGAGTTTCAGTTCCGTCGGAAAGAGAGGGAGGGAGGGGAGTGGGTATCTGGTGCGGGAAGCCACACGGCTTTGAACCAATCAGCACCTGACTTTGACTTCTGCCCGGCAGACTTGACCGTTGACTTTGACCGGCTTAAGAGAAATCCCGATCGTGACGCTACGGCGATTGTGACGGGACTCCGGTAATGCTGATATTTAATTCCCGAAATAAGATACTGAGGTGCTATAAACAAGATATTATCAATATATACAAATAAATCTTAAGTTGTAACCCGAAATATAAAAAATGCTAATGATTAACAATGATCGATAAACTTATTACTAAATTAGTCTCTCTGTGCTTATAGCACTTCACATGAGAATTCATTCTAAAAATAAATAATAGTAAATCAAGGAGCGACACCGCAGCTAGCATCCGAACCAGAAAAACAAAGAACAACAACAACAACAACAAGTGTCATCATAGAATTGAATAAAAGCGCATTCTAAATTAGTATTTTCACTGTTAAATAGTCTAATCCAAAGACTTGAGAGGCCATATGTACATAAAAAGCTAGACAAGTGAGATACGTCAACATCCTTTTTCTTGCTCAATTCAAATTAGGAACAACACGTGAAATTTAACAAGTAAATGAAGGGACAATATACACATGTAACAGTTTTGGAAGCCTTCGCTTCTTCTTGAGTGATCACATATACTCGTCCTCGAGTTGGTGGCCATTGTGATTTTCCTTTCTAAGATGCTTTGCTCGGGTGTTATTGTGCCAGTCATGTAGGGGCAGCATTCACTTGGCTCCTCTCCTAGGAGCAGTCCCTCCTAATGTGGCCTTGTTGACCACACTCAAAACATTTCCCCAAATCTTGACAGGGTCTCCGCCCATGCCTTCCACCACACCTTTGGCATGGTTCATTATGGTACGGTACTTGATTTATTGCTTGGCCTTTCCCGGCTTCTCCAAAATTTTGGAAATTCCACTTCCTATGAGAAGGGCTAACCTCTACTTATGAGAAGGGCCAACTTGTCCTTGAGATGGGTGGGGCCTCTTGTCCCGTTGAACATAACATGGTGCCATCTAATATTTGAACCCAATTCTTTGTTCACTTTCTGCCTGCTCCCTCATCAATTTTTATTCTACGAGTTGGGCTTGCTCGTAAATTTCATTATAGTCCTTGATGTTAAGGGCAACAATTGTTTTCTGATGTCTGTCCTCTGGTCCTTTAGAAATTTCTTAGCTTTCTCTTCTTGATCCTTTACCAATCTAGGAGCATACTTGGAGAGTTCAGAGAATTCCGCTTCATATTGGTTTATAGTCAGCTCCTTCAAGTCCAATTAGATAAATTCTATTATCTTCCTATCCTTAGCGCAGTCAGAGAAATGCTTTTTATAGAAAGTCTTAACAAATTCATCCATTTTTACTGATGTATAGATCAAGAAGATTGTGTCCCTAGAGGCCCTCTACCAATGCTTGGCGTTTCTTTCCGGTTGGTACTCAACCAAAGTTATATTCTCAGTGTCATTGCAGTTCAATAGTCAAAAGATTCTTTCCATTTCATCAATCCATTGTTCTGCCTTTTCTAGGCTTCTATGCCAGTGAAGAAAGGTGACTTTATTATCAAAAATTGTTCTACCAGTCCTTGGGTGCGATGTTTCGCCCCAGGTTACTATTGGGCTTGCTTCTCCATCAAGTTTCTTATGTTAGCAAGTGCTTGTAAGAAATCCTCCATCCAAGGTTTTGCCCTCGAAGTGTTGGCCTCCATCCTCAATGGAGAAGAACTTCTTAACCTCACCATGTTTTCTTGCAAATTCTTGAGCATTACCCACGTAAACGATTAGTGACCCGGTATCACTAATCGTATAACAGTAAGCAAAATCGCATCGGTAACATATGCATGTCACTAAAATACACAGATAACTTAAAATTGTTACCTGCACTTTACGAGTGACAGTCCATCACCCGTTGTCCAAAATAATTTAAATATATGCATTTAGTAATCTTATCGCGAGCACTCATCCTAGCTCCTTCAATTACTAACACACCTTATCACTCTAGTCAAACCTATGCTTTGATACCATTAGAGCTGTGATGCCCTCAGCACATCATGGCTAATGTAGAGATACTAGCATAGTTATCATTTTTGTTTCACTTTTTCTTAAGTATGCAAAAGTATACAGAACTAAAGTAATCCTGGGGTGTACGGGGACTTCTATAAACTAGGCAACTTCATTTCTTATTTATTTATATACATTTGCCGGCGATAGTTTGGGTACACTAGGAAATTTCAAAAAGTCAATACTATTGACTTCACCGTACTATAAGTCGATCACCCCATCCTAACCTAGTTGTACAGGTGGTTACCTAACCCTGACCCTTGGCTCAATCAAAATCTTCCAAGTTCTAAAAAATCTAATTGCCCTCCTACCTCCCTTCTATGCGGCGGGGTTGCCTCCATCTCCTGGCCTATTGACAAACAGTGGGAGGGGACCCACCGTGTGCACATTGATGCGGGCGTACAATTCGACGACCCCAAGAGTGACTTGCTCGGTCGGAGGCTCAATATCCACGATCACATGAGACTTGATTCGGATGAAAAGCATATCTAGGAAACCAGGGTCTATGAATTCGTCCTCTTGCCAAGTGAAATCAACCGGTACCCCATAACAAACCATAGGAGAGGTAGGTGAGATCAACATTTCTATTGATCTGAAAAGATAAAGTCAACAACTATTGAGTCTAAACCCAGCAAGCGGAAGGTCCACCGGTTTGTATTACATGGATTGATCACCGTACTGACAAAGACAACCTTAGTATAAAGTATAGCTATTATCAACTTAATTGAGAACCTTTTCAAAATAACATAGATCAATAAAAGCATTAACTCAATTTAAAAGTACCAAGGTTGAATTTAGGGAACCCCGTAACCCCTCGAGCATCTCGCATCCACCTAGCATCGCGAGGACATTTGGGGGATTTGCGTTAGGCCCCCCAGACATCTGGAGGAACCTAGTTACTCCTCCAGGCATCCCTACTACAACCGAAGGCATTGACGTCCCAAGGAGCGACGACATTCTTAGTCACACATCCACATCATGATGCAGTAATTGTATAATTCAATTTAAATTCACATTGGCATTACTACTATTCAATGACTCAACCATGAATCTAACGAATCCTCAGTCATTGTTAAACCCCTAGACTAATATAAACTCACTTGTGTTGATATTAGGTGAACTGCAAAAAGAATCCCACATCCTAGGCCCCAAACAAGCCTTATAAGGCGTTCCACGTGCCTTTAGAAACGATAGCTGTTGTCTAGGTAAACGGGTTTCGAAATTATGAAACTTTAATATGAGGTAGATAAGATCTAGAGAGACAATTTTTGTGAAGAACTCAAAGTCCGATTCAGCTTGTACAGTTCTAAATAATTTTTGTAATCCGGGCCCACAATAGTAAAAATTTCCCAAACATAAGAGAGAAGTAAAATACATATTTTGTAGGCTAAATGAGACTGAAAAATCATGGAAATTTAATATACAGTACCATAAGATGTACTCTACAACTTTTATGCGAGACATGTGTTAAAATTTTTGACCAAATTTTTATTGGAAAATTGAAAGCAAACAGAGGTCGATTCAACGACCTCGAAAACATATTTCGAACCCCGTAGTTTTTCAACTATGGTTTTGTCATATGAAGTTCAAAAATTCTGAAATTAAAGTATGTCGTAGAGCAGCCAATAAGAGAAGAACGCCACATGAAATTCACATTACCTAAGTCGGTACATAATTAGCAAAACTTGGGGTTGCGCTGGAATTCGAATCTGTCTTCAATCCAAGTATTAGTTTTGCTTAGGAATTCAGCCACCTCAGTCCCCGTACGTGCTAGATCTCGGCCAACTATGCATTCTACAATACAACCGCGAACTTGACTATTTCGAATTCGACAATTTAGCTAGGTAACGCAATCGAAACTTTCGATCGAATGAGGATCTAGACAATGCCTACAGGATTTTTAGGAAACCATCCTCGTCAAGCAACAGTCAATTGCTATAGGATAGAACGGAGGATATCTACTAGTCTCGAGTCCTCGTGGATTGTAGTGACGTCTCGGTGGGACTGAGGCGAGGCTGGCGGTAGCGACGGCTTGGTTGAGTTGCGAGGAAAGGGATGCCTCTAGCTTCAAGTTGAGGAGAGGGGCTGTTCCTCGCTGGCTGTTGAACAAAGCACGTGGCGACTGCTTGTTGTGAGCAGCAGATGGAAAACTAGTGAGTTGCTGAGGAAGAACGGTGAGGAGAGGTAATCTGCCGAAAGAATAAAGAGAGAAAGAAGTGTAGCGACGAGTGTCGTTGGTGGAGGCGCTTGAAATCCTGTTGTCTTCAGATGAAACGGACAGCCGGTCCCCTTGACCGGCCGAGGTGTCCTTGGGCGTTGGTGGCTTGACTTGGGGCACTTGAGGGCTGATGTGGGCTGCTGGCCGGTGGGTTGAGGTGGTGTTAGTGTTGGTGGTTGTCGCGGCGGCGGTCCGATGGCCAAGGTGGTTCAACCATGACCGGGACTGCTGAAGCGAGGCACGAAAAATCTGGTGATGGAATTTAATAGTGGGCTTGGCAATGCGAGGTGATCGCTAGACCTGGTGACTTGTTCGGATGGCGGCTCAACCACACAGCACGGGACGACGGAGTGACGGTGGCGCGTTGCGACAATGTCGACTTGACAGTTTGAGTTGTCTTGATGGTGCCAAAGGCGAGTTCATTAACGTGGCGTGGTGAGTTCAATAACATGGCAACATTTGAGGCTCGCTATTTTGTCAAATGAAAAATCCGGTTATCACATTAACTGTCCAATTTTTCAAAGAAAGTGGCAATTAAGTATATTTTTCGAAACTTTTGACACTTAAGAATCCCTCCGTGTCAAATTTTAGCACTTGTGCTGTATTTTTGCTTCTATAATGCAAAGTAACTTTGGGTATTTAAGTGTGCCAAGTGCCAAGTTTTAGCACTTACACTGTATTTCTGCCTTTAAAATGCAAAGTAACTTTCAAATATCTTTTCCATTAATATAAAATGCAATTGAAGTAACTTTTTCGGAGTAAATACCGTCTATAGCCGGTAATGTGAGCGATAGATATCACCCATTTTTAAAGACCATAGCAGCATATAATCATCCCAAATTCCATTCAACACATGAAATAATGCAATATCAAATTATGTAATGATACGGCACATTGCCTCGTCGTTCCATCCACAATGAAGCAGAAGATTTACACAAATTTAGACTCCAATCTGTGATCATCGAGGATATACCTCGGTGATGGAAGCCTCATTCACTGATTCTTGGATTTCTGTGTCTTTGGATCGATTTGAATGAGTTACCATCACCCGCGAAGCTGTGTCAGATTTAGGGATACTGGACAAAATGAATGCAGGTCGTGATGGTAGTGGCAAGGTGGTGGAGTAACTACTGAGCATCAGAACCACCGCACCCATGGTGGGTCTGTCGGCCTCAATTTCTTGAACACACAGCAATCCAACATGAATGCACCTCAATATTTCAATCCTCGAGCCATCGGCCAAATTAGGATCTATGAGATCTGAGGGGGTCCCTTCCCTCCAACTCCTCCATGCCTGCAATGAATCATACACGCAAACTCAGTATGGTAAGGACAGTTGCTCAACTCATTTGAGTTTGGGTCCGCCACTCTTTCCCGGCGATTCTTTAGGGGAAGGAGAGTGATTGAAAGATATTTTCTTACATAGCTAAGAAGGTCCTCCGTGGTATCCCCATTGCAAAAGCGGCTACTTTTTTGACCACTAATAATCTCTAGTAGCAACACCCCAAAACTAAAGACATCTGACTTGACTGAGAACAATCCATGCATTGCGTACTCTGGAGCCATGTACCCACTGCATCACAGGAATAATTAGCACTTTCAACGCAATTCCACTTAAGATGCTGTGCCTTTATATCTGCTAGCTATTCAGATTATATGGAGGAGCACAGGAAATATAACAGGATCTATTTTAAGATACTCTGCTATGTATTACTTACTAAGTGCCAACAACCCTGCTTGTGGCGTCTTGAGTTTGATCCACCGCAAATAGCCTTGCTGTACCAAAATCTGAAATTTTAGGGTTCATCTCTGCATCTAGCAAAATATTGCTCGCTTTAAGATCCCGATGAATAATTCGAAGTTGAGAATCCTCATGAAGATAAAGAAGCCCACGAGCAATGCCTCCTGTTATCTTTTGACGCCTCTCCCAATCCAGCTGCCTACGCCTAACAGGATCTGCATAGTATATTGACAAAAGGTTATAGTGATGTAGCTAGCGCAAACTGACTTTCTAAATGCAGATTGGCAAGAACATGCACTTCAATTACTCATAAATCAGATGATGCTGGAACAAAAGTGGCATGCTCATACCATATATAAAGTGGTCCAGGCTTGAGTTTGGTACGAATTCATAGATAAGAAGCCTTTCTCTCCCCTCCAGGCAAAATCCTAAGAGCCTAACCAAATTCCGGTGTTGAAGCCTTGCAACCAAGAGGACTTCATTCTTGAATTCTCGATCACCTTGTCCCAAATCTACAGACAGCCTTTTTACTGCTATAACTTGTCCATTGGCCAATGTTCCCTGAAAAGGAATGCAAAAAGCAACCATAATATACATGTGAATGTTTCAAATTCTCTGTTATTATATGAATAAACAATTTGCAGTAATTACCTTGTAAACTACGCCAAATCCACCTTGTCCCAATTTATTTGTGTCAGAGAAGTCATTTGTTGCCTCTCTGATGGTATTCAAGTCGAACTGCAGGGATTCTGCATTTCTGATTTCATCTACAGGTACAGCTACAAAGTGGAAAATCCAAAGTTGCTTATTTTCTAATTCCACACTATCAGTAAGCCCATCTGCTGACTTAACAGTTAATAGTAATTCATTCTTAATTAACAGATAATCCATTCTAAGGAAAACTTAGCCTCTAGGTGATGCTAGCAAATAAAAGATTTTCCAGAGCAATCTAGGAACTTTGATATCTATAGCCCTCACTGAATCTTTCCTCATTCAGTCAGAAATCACCGTCCTCTGAATTTCTGGAAAGTTACTAGCTTCGGAACATCAAAGCTTAACCTATTGGCTGCTAATCTGTTTCACATAGGTTGTATTCACCCAGTATTTTATGAAAATCAGTCACCCAAAAGTAATGAGGACTTACTTTTGAAATTTTTCTTCAATCTTCTTGACCTCAAACAGATGCACAATATTCCAGCAATTAAAAGAGATAATCCAACAGCTGGGATTGTGATAATGAGGGCAATACGACCTGAGTTAGTATCCTTTCCTGAAAAAGGAAGAGCTCTTATGTTAGACAAGAAACTCGCAGAGAACAGTGTTTAGACCCAATTACCAATAACAGATTTTAGGAGGGGTTGCACATTTAAAGCAGTCCTTGGTGTTATTCTATCAGTTTCCTGATGAAATTACTTCAGACAGTGATACTTAAATCAAAAGAAAGAAAGACCCATGATGCATAAAAAATGTCATTAATTTCTCATCTGCTACTTGTTTCATGCTTATACCTCATTCAAGAGGAAACATAAGTGTCTCAGGAATTCATTACACCAAGAATCAAAAATTAAATTACATCATGCTTTAAAATACACTTAATGCGGCCATACTCAAAGGAGGAGGAGCAGGGGAAGGAGTCTCTTGTTTGTAAAAGGAGCTCATTGAAGTTGAAAGCATGCTTGCTCTCACTTATTATCATGTTTGTCCTACAGACAATTGAAAACACAAATAGAATGCTCTGGCATAGGTAAGCGTGCATTAAAAGGAAGTACCTTTAGCGGATGGGTTATTCGTTGGAGGAGGTGGAGGAGAAACTGGCGATTGCGGTGGTGATGGTGACGTCTCATAAGCCGAAGGATCAAAAAAGCGGCCTACTTCAAACCTGATATTGCAACTGGGACTAACAACCCTTCCTCCTATTTTCTGATCACAACACTGAGGAATTTGTCCAATAGCGCTCACTAAACAATCGTCGCATTGTGACTGTGACAAGTCTGGAGTGCACTGCACAAGTCCAAACAGAGTCTGGAAGTTTGGAGCCGTTGCATTTCCGACAGCAAACTTCCTTGTCGAATTGCCATTCGCAGCTTGGTCTCTCAAACCATCCGTCAGATTCCTTAAAACCTAGAAAACAGAATAAAAACTATAAGCTACCATCGAGACAAGAAGACAAGAATCAGTACTTTATCACAACCCGCACCATAAAATCCTACTCAATCTTAATACAATATGAATTGCTAGCTGCTATCCAAGAATGACACCTAAAATAAAATGCTCCTTTGAGCTCAGACTACCCTCAAACATAAAGTTCAACAATTCAAGACGAAAGGAAGTAAAAAACACATTCTCTGAGAACAAGTTGCAGAGACAATACAAAAAGGAACAAGAAAACAAAATCATAATCAGCCCCATGATATAACCATGGGCTCTTCCGGACACTGTCTAGCACCTCAAAAGGGCTATGATGAATTACAAAGTGCAGCTAAACCGGCAAGAATTGCACTCAAACAGCAACCTGATCGAACCGATCCGCATCATCGGGCATGTCGTCGAGTGGAGACGAGGAATCTCATGGTTTACTATGTCGAAAACTTCGGAAAGGTTCGATGAAGTCAGCGAAGTCAACGCGTCAAGAAGAATGATGCACTCTGCTTTCATGGAAACAAGCGAAATGCAATGCAAATGTTTTGTTCAATTGAGAGATGCCGATCGTGAGCATGCAAAAGCTGAACTTTCCGATTCCGAACCTGATTGAACTGATCGACGTTGTTGGTGACGTTGTTGAGGTTCGACATGTAGAAGGTGGGCGAGTCCTCCCTGGTCCGAAAAATGGAGCGGTTCGAGTACCGGAGCATGCAGTTGTCGTACCAGATGATCGCCTCCTTCTGCACCGGGCACCGGCGGGCGATCTCGGGGGCGGAGTCGTTCAGGCAGCTCCGGCAGTCGGCGGCCCCGACGTCGCCCCGGCAGAGGGCGATGGCGTTGACGGCGTCGGCGCTCCCGCCACCGGCGGAGAGGTTGTAGAAGCCGTAGTCGGCAGCGGCGGCGGCGTCCGCGGCGGCGGCGGCGACAACGGAGGTGAGGAGGGCGTTGAGGTTGTCCCCGTAGGTGCCGTTGGCGGTGAAGTTGCCGTTGGTCCCGCAGACGTGGTAGAGAGAGTCGGCGCCATGGGCGGAGGCGGCGAGGGCGAGGAGCGAGAGGAGGAAGAGGACGGCGGAACGCGGCGGAGCGATCATCGGAAGCTTGTCTTGAGTTTCAGTTCTGTCGGAAAGAGAGGGGAGGGAGAGGGGTGGGTATCCGGTGCGGGAAGCCACACGGCTTTGACCGGCTAAAGAGAAATCCCGATCGTGACGCTACAACGATTGTGACGGGACACCGGTAATGCTTATATTTAATTCCCGAAATAAGATACTGAGGTGCTATAAACAAGATATTATAAATATATATATAAATAAATCTTAAGTTTTTTTTATTACTAAATTAAAGCAATGCAAAAAGAATAAGGCCGAACCCCGAAATATGAAAATTCCAATGATTAGCAATGATTAACAAACTTAATGCTAAATTAGTCTCTCAGTGCTTATAGCATCACACGAGAATTCATTCTAAAAATAAATAATAATAAATCAAAGAGCAATACCACAGTTAGCATCCGAACCAGAAAAACAAAATAGAAGAAGAAGTTTCATTATAGAATTGAATAAAAGCGCATTCTAAATTAGTATTTTCATCATTAAAAAGTCTAACCCAAAGACTTGAGAGACCACTTATACATAAAGAGCTAAACAAGTGAGATAATTCAACACCTTTCCTCTCACTCAATTTAGGTTAGGAACAACATATGAAATTTAACAAGCAAATGAAAAGACAACATACGCATGTAAAGAATATATAAATTTCATCCTGAGCTTTTATTTGCTCAATTTGGGACCAAATTAAACAAATTGAAAGCTCGGGGATGAAATGAACATTTAGATGAAAGTTCACACCAAATTGAGCAAATCGAAAAGCTCATGGATGAAATTGAACATTAGATAAAAGTTCGGGGGGACCATTTGTGACATTTTTCCTTAGGCAAAATACATTTTTTAAATAACAATAATTCTATAAATTAAAAAAAAAACGTGATTTTGGTGCAAATATGAATAATTTCTTCAGATATATTGATCCTTTGTTTAGGTAATAAAACTTACATGAACCGCATCTAGGGTTCCGAAGCCTGGATATGCACCCCCTAGAAACTTGAAAGTAAGAAAAGCTGGAAAGGTTGGTGGTTCTCCCAATCTTTAGTAGAAAATTTACTTGCATGTGCAAAATTTCATGCGACAAAAGTTAATTAAAAGTTCACAAATGTGAGGTTGAGACTCTAATCAGATGTATAGTTGACCCTAATAAATACACACACAACCTAATAAATACACACGCCTATACATATGGCCTTCATTTCTGCATGAGATGCCTTTTTGAAGGATCAAAACCAAGAGAAGAAAACTAAGTTTCAAGAACAAATCATAGAAACTGAGAGAGGAAGAACACAAGCTCTCTTGGCCATTTTTGTGCAATCAGCTTTCACACTACTCTCTCTCTCTACCACACCGCCCCCCTCTGATGAGCTGTTTGACCGGAGAAGAAAATTCAAAGTCTTTGGTCATGAAATTTGGACACCCCTGCCATTTTCCAAGAAAACAGTTGCAATTATCTCGCAATCATGGCATTCAATCTCTCGCAACTTGCCAAGGAAGAAGAGAAAGGAGAAAGTAGGTGTTGTAGATTGATTCCCAATTTAGAATAGGATATTGAAAAAATTGAGTTGTCAGGCATTTATACCATCACTCGGATCGTATCTCAATAGACTCATCCAAACACCGTGACTCATATTTTTTTAGGATGGGATAAATATCTCGCATTGTTTGTTTACGAAATTTATATATTCTTTACATGCGTATGTTGTCTTTTCATATGCTTGTTAAATTTCATATGTTGTTCCTAACCTGAATTGAGCGAGAGGAAAGGTGTTGAATTATCTCACTTGTTTAGCTTTTTATGTATAAGTGGTCTCTCAAGTCTTTAGGTTAGACTTTTTAACGCATGGGCCATGCGTTGCACGGGCGTGATTTTTTTTTTTTTTTTTAAAGTTGTGTAAAATTAAAATATGTCAGCCGGTATAATTATTAATTAAATCATATCACATTTCATGTAAATCTTCATCTTTTCCAGACCCAACATGACCCGGGTTTTTGTTACGGGTCTTATACATTTCGGGTCAGATTGGGTAAAAGAGAACACACGACCCTTACAATTCAGGTCAGGTTGGGTAGCAAAGAAAACCGGCCTAACCCATTGACACCCTTAGTCTATCAAGACAAGGTATGAGCGGTGGTACTCGATGAAGGAACTATTCATGCTCGACAAATTCACATATTTTCAACATTTTTATTAAAGAAGGAATCATCTTTCACCACCTACTCATTGCCAGGACTATGGAAACTTCAAGGTCAAAGACTTTGAATTTTAAGCGGGCACGACCTTGAACGAAGAACCGCTTCTGTATAAATAGGGAACGACCCAAATGGGCGGAAACAGCTTATCAGACGAGGAGGGAGAGAGAGAGAGAGAGAGAGAGAGAGAGAGAGAGAGAGAATATAGTATCAAAACTGATTGCAGAAAAATGGCAGAGAGAGCTTGTGCTTCTTCTTCCTCTTTCAGTTTTTATGATCTGTTTCGAAATTTTGTTTTCTTCTCTTGGTTCTGATCCTTCAAAAAGGCAACTCATGCAGTTATGGTGGCAATACAGCAGGTATGTTTATGTATGCGTGTGTGTCTTGATTAGTGTTCAACTACACATCTGATTTAGCATACAAGTCAATTCTCTAACAAAGATCAGGAGAATTATTAACCTTTCCGGCTCTTTCTTTCTCTTCGAACTTTTAGTAGGCCCAGCAGTTCCAGGAAACCCGGGGGGAGTCCCGGATGTCGTTGATGCAAGTACTTGTGACAACTTGCGCGTATCTTGCGTCGATATCATGTTTTCGTTTCAGAATTACTATTATTTGGAGAATGTATTTTGTCTAACCATTTGTTGCAATGAGGTCCTTCGTTCGAATAAAAGGTGGTAAATTGGTAATACATCAATACATATGTTACTCCGAGAAAACCAAACATAAAAATTCAGGCTCTTTTCCTTAGTCTTTCCCTCGTTAAGGGAATGAGGACTAGTCTTAAACATTGGACAAGTGCATACTATATACCCTTTAAATATATGGACCATGCCCCCAAATCGTACGAAAAAGCATCACAGCAATAGCCTAGGAAACAAAATCTCAAAACGATCCTTGTCGAGTATTGATGTTGCCTCATGCGGAAATGTTTAGGTATGCCATTGACTATACAAATATAATGGGATAAATGCAATAGAAGTCCTAAAACTTGTAAGAAATGCAATCAGTCATAAAACTTGTCAAATTGTTTCAATCGAGTCATAAAGTTAACACCGTCAACTTTTTTAATGGAAAATACGACGTGGCGCGGATGTGACATTTAAAATGAATTTTTATTTCCACACGGATTTTTAAATTGTTTTTTTATTTAAATTAAATTTAAAAACTAGAAAAGAAAAGCTAAAATTTATTTAAAAAACAAACAGTTTAAAAAAATAAATAAATAAAATGGCTACCGCCCATCGCCGGAGGGGCCAGCGACGGTCGTCGGCCTTGGGCTGGGGTGGCCCCGCCTTAGGCTGGCGAGGGCCGCCACCCCGCCTGGGGCCAATGATCGTCGCCGGCCGCTCCGGCAACGGTGGCCGGCCCCTCCGGCGTGGGCGGCAGCCATTTTTTTCTTTTTTTTTTTTAAACCGTTTTGTTTTTTAAATAAATTTTAGCTTTTTTTTTTTAGTTTTTAAATCTAATTGTTTTAAAAATTGAATAAGAAATAATTAAAAAGCCATGTGGAAAATGAAAAATTATTTAAAATGTCACGTCCGCACCACGTCAGCATTTTCTTTTAGTAAATTTGACGGTGTTAACTTTATGACTTGATTGAAATAATTTGACAAGTTTTAGGACTTGATTGTACTTTTGCAAGTTTTAGGACTCAATTACATTTTCGTAACAAGTTTTAGGACTTTTATTACACTTATCCCAAATATAATTATAGCTGTATCAATAGGTGTTAAAAACACCAAAACATTCATTAGGCGTGTATCGCATATCTCATGACGGTCTTGGGAAACACGAAATTGTTGGTAAAAATACCCAAACAAACATTCATTTTAGTATATTTAGAATGATTTTTTTTGCAGTATCTCCACTTGCAGGTAAAGCAAGTGAAGGCAGCCGAAAGTTGAGTCCAGGATTTCTTTGATGTTAAGTTTATTACCTAAATCAGGCTTACCGAAATGGTTATTGTTGTTGTAGGAGATTGTTTGTTCGGACGGAGGGTGTTGGGCAACCGCAGCCGTTTCTCGACTGCATTACAACCGCACGTATCCCATATCAGGGTTGCCAAATCATCAACTATCTGTCATACTCGTATCTATGATCGTATGAATTCGTGTTAGCATCAATTTATCATAACTTTTACATTAAAAGTCAAATAAATTACTGGTTAAGCTTATCGTTTCATTTCGTGTTGTATTCAGATTTTCTCCATATTCTTCTTATTGTCTCTTGCCGCATTTTTAGGTGCTGTTTGGTAACGTGCCAAACAGTGCCTGATTCTGATTTTTTGTTCCCAGAATCAGTTTGGGACGAGAATCGCGTTTGGTAAAATTTTTGTTCCCGGGAACAGATTGGGAAGAGAATTGGGAATAAAAAAAAAATATGATTCTTCGTCCTAGAATCAAAAAAAGAATCAAAACAGTGAAACTTTCATTCTTCCCTTCCGTCATCACACGATTGTCGTCCACCCTCACCCGCCGCCATCCGCCCGCCATCCACCGCCGGCTGCCGGCCGCCGGTCGCCGGTTCGGCGAGCTCGCCCCGAGGCTCGCTAGGCCGGGCGAGGTCCCGGCGAGCTCGTCGGAGGCAAGCCCACCACCGGCGAGGCCGGCCGGCCACCGGCGGGCCGGGCAAGCCTCGCCGGTGGCTAGGCGAGCCTCGCCCAGCTGCCGGCGAGGCTCGGCCGATGAGGGCCGACCTCGCCAAGGGCCGGCGACGCCGGGTGAGCGTCGCCGACCCTCGTCGGCCGGTCGCCGGACCGGCAACCGGCCACATGAAGAAGAAGAATAATAGGAGAAAAGGGGAAAAAAGAAAAAAAAAAGAAAAAAAATTATTTAAAAATCAAAAGAAATTAATTTGGAACAGAATCAATTAGCACGATATCAAACGCAATTCTATTCCAGAATAAAAATTTTGGACGCTACCAAACGCATTTTTACTCGGAATCGGTTCCTGAACAATAAAAATAATCATTTCTAGTCAGAATCAGTTCCCGGGAACAGAATCGTTACCAAACGCGCCCTTACTGTCTGAAGTCTTACATAGTTTGACAGCCCTACCCTCACATGCCTTCTCTTTTAGTTCTTCCCCCAAGTTCAGGGATGAGCGCATAGTTTCATTTGATATGTCAATTATCTATATTGAGAAGCACTAGAGTGCAAAGAGAGAGGTTGCTGATGATGCTGGCTCGTGAAATCAAGACAGCCACAGATGTGTGGCATATGTGGTGCTCTTATTGTGTTAAATTATGGCACATAGATGATGAGGATGGCCATTTGGACTTAAACCTGAGAAAGATAACACGTCAGATATGTCATAAATAAAATAAATCCATGTCCGATGAATCGTCGGAAAAATATTGTCAGATTCACTCAAGTGAATGCTATTTAAAAGTTATAGCACTCGAGTGATCGATTAAAGAATTATGAAACCACTCTAAGTAGTGTGTTAAAATTATGACACTAGTGATTTTCCTTTTCCCTAAATAGCATATTCCAATTCATAGCAACTTAACAATGTTACCCTATGTGTGGTAATTCATGTTCCCAAATTGTGTTTGCGTTGTATCTATATAAGGGTGTATTGCAAATGGGGTCAATCCAAACATAACACTATTCTAAGAGACACGTACACATTAGATTTTGTTGAACCACTACTAACTATTCTAAAAAGTTAAACTATTAAACGAATGTATAATTAAATATTTAAATTCTCTAACACAACTTGTCATGTGTTGGCTAAACTTTAGTCTAAGAATAAAGCGTGAAAAAATATAATGGGGGAGGTAAATAGGAGTGCAAGAAAATCTGAACTCAAGAACTCCTACTTTAATGCCATGTAAAATTTTGTGGACCACTGTTAATTAATCTTAAAATTTAAACCATTAGATGAGTGTGTAATTTTATATTTAAATGTTCTATAAACATGACTCGAAAATTGACTGGTTCACAAGACATTACTTGTGTAATAGAATCAAATAACAAGTTGACGAGCGACACTATTGCAATGCATATGCCAAGAAGGAAGTTGTGCACTTATTAAACCATGCATAATTTGTTTAACAACTCTGAGTAGAACTCTAGGCTATAGTCAGTTTGCAAATGTTTGATTGTCTCACTGGTCCCCATTTTGATCAAAGTTCTCAATTTTCTGATCTTAACAATAGGGTCAATTTTGTGCCTTAGTACAAACGACAAGTCCTCGTCGTGCAGTCATCCATAATTATTAGCATATATCTGGCATTCTTCCTCGAAGGAGATTGCAACAACTTGCGAACGTTCAAGTGGATCATCTTTGCAATCTTCCTAGTTTTTCTAATTGTCATACAAAACTGCATTTTTCGTTGTTTGCTCAAGTTATATTACCTGATTTCTTACCCACTTAGTTGTACACCATATTCTTTTCACACAGAACATTTAGGGTTTTTTTTTTTTTTTTAGGCCAACATGCCTCAATTGCGTGCGCCACAATCTGAACTCTCAAACAAATGCATTTAATGTCTCCACGATAAAATCCATCACTATCTGCCCTTGAATCTTATACAAGTTATTGCGCTTAATTCCTCTCATTATCAACATGGCACATCGAAACATCCTTCAGAATTCCATCTTCTAAGGTATATCGACACCTAGCGGAATCTAAGAAACTCAAGGAAATCGGATTCTTCTTCAACTTCGGGGCGTATCTCATTCTGGTCAATGTGTTCACAAAATCATTATGCATTATGTGTCTAATATCACCAACACTCACAACATCGCACTAAGCAATGTTCCCAATTGTACTTTTCCGCTACCATATGCACTAATAAGTAGTATGTTGACCAAGTAAAAACTAAAAATTTTCATTAGTAACACATGGCCCCACCAAATTACCAACTCCAAAATCCAAAAACAAAAATAAAAATTGTGAAAGCCCCTACAAATGCCACATCCTCTCATTTACTTTTCTCTACCCAATTACTCTACAATACAAATTTGTCTATATATATAAGGGAATTGGCGTGAATAGTGACTCGAAATTTATCTCTGCACACCAACCCCACCACTCGTCGTCCTCACTCCCTTCCCAGTCGCCCTCTAACCCAGCTTTCAAAGAAACCTTTCTTGAACTTCCTTGCAAGCATAAAGAATCGAGGATGCTCCCCTTAGTTAGGGCAGCAACTGGACCACAATGGATTTCCATATATCTCTCTTTCAAAATAAATGTGGCTGGGGTTTCGCCGGAGGCGCAGGCAGCGATGGGGGCTGTGGGCTACGGAGTGTGCCTAAGGGTTTTAGTTTGGTAAATTGCCCCGCGAAGCCATTCAGACATTTCCTCAGGTGATAAAAGTAGATGAGAACATGGAATTGGGCCTTCCTTGTCCTCCCTTGGCGTTTAGGCTTGCCAGACTTGACGTCACGAGAAAAATAATATCTTCGCATGCAAAGAAGTTAAACCTAAGTAATAGATTCAACCTCAAATTTTCTGCAACAACTTCCATGATCTTGTATACTATGTTCAGCAAATAATACAATTTATTAAATGAGAGAAAAATTGTAATTTAAAAGTAAATTAAATCTCTAACACATGCAATTACGATATCTTAAAACCTCTAGCTTTTTCAGGAAGTTAAATCCTTATTCTTTTACGAAATAATGAACCATTTGTTTGAACACTTGCTTTCCTTGAAATGTGTACTTTTTTTTATTTTCTTTTCGCATGCAAAGCATATTCTTTTCTTCTTCTTTTTTCCGTGAAATAGAAAGAAAGAAATTATTAAGTATTCACTGTCGAAAAACTATTATGTCCTTCCGCGACACTACATCTCGTTGGGAAAATATGGCTTCGAAAAGGGTAGAACAATGAAGATGGATCTTTTGAGTACTCGAGTCGGACTTTGAGGTGTGATATCACTTTCTTTAAGGATTTATTTGCTCCACAAAGTTGCTAATGGTCACAGGCAAAATATCCTCCAGGATACAATAAAGTCTCAATTTGAGAATACTAGATAGCAATTCTAGTATTTCTTCGGGATTTCTCTAGGAAACAATTGAAAGAATGGCTGTCGTTTTTTCAAAAGGAAGACTCGAAAAGATGAAAAATGATCACTATTTTTCTTCCTCAATCTGACAAGTATATAAACTAGTCTTAAAAAAACGAAGACAACTCTTCGTGAAAAGTTGCGAAATGAACAAACACATTCTTTCGAAATTTGCTCAAATGAACAAAGGTGTCTATTCGTAAGAAGTTAAAACTGAACCAATGCAACCCTTCGGGAAAGGTTGCAAACCGAAAGGGTATCATATGCAAAGGTTGCCTTTGAAAAGACACAAATAAATTCGGAATAATAATTAATAATTATTTATTTATTTATTTAAATAAATAACATTTCGAATTTTCATTTTATATTTTATTTCCGAAAATTCTCAAAACAAAAATAAAATAAAGAACAGAGGGATTAGTGCTAATTAAACCGCGGGTGCGCTAAGTGCTAAGTGCTAAGTGCGCCAAATAATCGCGCACCCGCATGCGGGTATGGTGGGGTCTAGCCCCACCCAATCATTCCTTTAAATCTACAAAGGAAATTCCACACTTTTAAACTGGTTTACTTCTTCCCACCTTTCCCATGTGGGATAAGGTAAAAAGCACTTATTTTTTGTTTTAACAAACAAAAACTCCAACAATCCCCCACTTTGTTTGTAAAACAAAGATTTCAAAAAAAAAAAAAAAAAATTTAAACCGTACAGCCAAAATTTCAGTAAGATTAATATACATACATAAAAGTCTCTTTCGAGTTAAACCTTTACTTAGTGCAAGTACATCAAAGCTCTATCAAAGTGACAAGTAGCTCGGCTTTAAACTTGTATCGGACATACCGCACATACACTAACCTCTTGTTTCAGCGAGAAGTTCTATATTACTCCGCACTATTATGGCCTTGTGCTTGATCATGTTTCATGAGCTCTCTAGAAAGCAACCCTCACTTTCGTAAGAAGCGGCACCACTTCTAAGCTCATATAGGTGAAGTATCTACCATGTGTTTCTGTTACTATCAACACACTACAAATTTGTATCATACTTCATTAAGAATTCAATTCAACCTACAAAACATAACAGACGATACTGACTTCTCATATCAGGGCTACGTCAGTATCAAACAATCACATTCAATAACTTGTTCTTACCCATTAAACCTTGTAACTAGTGATGTTCTAGAAAAAGGTCGGGTTACCATTATTGGTGATTTTAATTAAAGGGTTTCAGCCCCATTTCTTGTGAGGTCATTATTACCATATGTCTTGGTAAAGCCTTTGTCAATGGATCAGCAAGATTATTACTTGACCTCACATAGACAATTGTTATGGTACCATCTTTAATCAATTGTCTCACATATTCATGTCTCAGACTAATATGTCTAGACTTATCATTATAGTTGCTATTATAGGCTCTTGCCAAAGTAGCCTGACTATCACAGTGGATAGAAATAGGATGCATAGGATTATGCCATAATTTGATATCTAACAATAAATTCCTAATCCATTCGGCCTCTTTCCCAGTTGCCGTTAAGGCAATAAATTCATATTCCATTGTTGAGTGAGTTATACATGTCTGTTTCTTGCTTGCCCAAGATATAGCACCTCCAGCTATTGTGAAAATCCATCCAGAAGTGGAACGCTCATCTCCCACACTTGTAATCCAACTAGCATCGGTGTATCCTTCTAATACAGCTGGATAATTATTATAAAACAATCCTAAATTTTTAGTTCTCTTAAGATAACCAAAAATTCTGGTAATAGCTCTCCAATGTTCTATACTTGGATTACTAGTATACCTACTCAACTTGCATACAGAATAAGCAATATCAGGTCTAGTACAATGCATCGCATATATTAAAGACCCTATAGCACTCGCATATTCTAATTGTGCCACCGCTCTACCGATATTGTGATTCAATTTAATACTGAATCAAATGGAGTACTTATCTCCTTGAAACCAAGATGTTGAAATTTATTTAATAACTTTTCACATTGGCTTAAAGAATAACCCCCACTATGTTTCTTAACTTTAATACCTAAGATAGTATCTACTTCACCCAAATCCTTCATTTTAAACATGGAAGTTAGATACTTCTTAGTCTCAATAATTCCAATCATATTCGTTCCAAAGATAAGCATATCATCAACATACAAGCACACTAAGACACCATAGTCTTTAGTGAATTTAGAGTATATACACTTATCAGCACTACTATTGATGAAACCATTGGACAATATGACCGAATTAAACTTTCTATGCCACTGCTTAGGAGCTTGCTTAAGCCCATAAAGAGACTTAATCAATTTACATACTTTTCTTTCATTTCCAGGAAGAACGAAACCTTCTGGTTGTTCCATGTAAATTTCCTCATTTAAGTCTCCATTTAAGAAAAAACAGTCTTAACGTCCATTTGATGAACACAAAGATCATAAATGGAAGCTAGAGCAAAAAGAACTCGAATAGAAGTTATACGTGCAACAGGAGCATACGTATCAAAATAATCTATTCCTTCTTTTTGTCTATATCCCTTGGCCACAAGTCTAGCCTTAAAAGCTTGAATAGAACCGTTAGGATGATATTTTCTTCTAAAAACCCATTTGCACCCAATAGGTTTTGATCCTTTTGGTAAATCTACTAATACCCAAGTATTCTTGGACATAATTGAGTCCATTTCATCATTCACAGCTTCTTTCCAAAATGAAGCATCTCTAGAAGACATAGCATCATCAAAGCTTATAGGATCATCTTCTAAATTTAATACTAAAGGATATTTATTTATTACGTTATTATCTCCATCTCCTTCAACAAGAAAAACATGAGTAATAAAATCAGGACCTAAGTCTTTTAGTTTCCTAACTCTAGTACTTCTCCTTGGTTCAATCATATCTCTAGAATCATTCGTTTCTTTCTCTTGAGAATCTCTTTGAGTTTCCATGGATTTTGAATTATTTTCAATAATTTCAGAACTTGTGAAACATCTATTCTCAAAGAATTCAACGTCTCTTGATTCTACAATGACATTGGACTCTAAATCAAGAAGTCTATAAGCTTTACTGTTTTCAGCATATCCAACGAAAACACTTTTGATAGCTCTAGGACCGAGCTTTGTTCTCTTAGGATCCGGTACTCGGTAATATGCCAAACACCCCCACACTTTAAGATATGACAGATTTGGCTTTCTACCTTTCCATACTTCATAAGGGGTTATGTCATTTCTCTTGGAAGGTATTCTGTTATGAATATAGCATGCAATAAGTAATACTTCTCCCCAAAGATTACTTGGTAACTTTGAATTTGAAAGCATACAATTAAACATTTCTCCAAGAGATTGATTTTTCCTTTCAGCCAAACCATTTTGTTGTGGAGTATATGGTGCTGAAGTTTGATGAATAATACCATGTTCTTCACAAAAAGAAGAGAATTCATTTAAGAAATATTCTCCACCTCTATCTGAACGTAGAACTTTGATTTTCTTTTCTAATTGATTTTCTACTTCAGCCTTATATTTCTTAAACATGGTAAATGCTTCATCCTTCGATCTCATGAGATAAACATACAAAAACCTATTGCAATCATCTACAAAGGTAATAAAATACCTTTTACCTCCACGTGTTAGCATACCATTGAATTCACATATATTACTATGAACCAAATCCAATAAATTCGAATTTCTTTCAACACTAGGAAATTGTTTCTTAGTAAGTTTGGACTTAGCACATATTTCACATTTATCATATTCGCCATTGAAATTTATCAAGTCTAACTTCTTCATATTCTTCAAATAACGAATATTTATATGTGCTAACCTACTATGTCATAAAAATAAAGACTCAACAGTATAAGCAGAACTAGCAATATTATTATTAATACTTAGTTGATACATGCTATCATTGGCATATCCCTTTCCAACAAACAACCCATTCTTCGACAAGATAACCTTGTCAGATTCAAATAAAACCCAAAACCCCCTCTTACAAAGTGAATCAATAGAAACTAGGTTCTTCCTAATTTCGGGTATAAATAACACATTAAGAAGAGTAATCTTCTTTCCAGAAGTGAAGTCTATCTTCACCGTGCCTTTTCCAGCAACCTTTGCAAGAGCATTATTCGCCATCAAGGCCTCTTGAACATCCGAGTCAACAATCTCCTCAAATTGCTTGAACATGTATTTGTCCTTGCACACATGGACTGTTGCTCCAGAATCTAACTACCAACCAGATTTGGCAATGGTAGAATTAATTTCAGAAATCATAGCCATTGTATCATTAATTTCATAAACTTTCATGTTCGAAAACATGGTTGAAATCATGGCCACATAATTTTCTTCAACCAGATTTGCATCTGCCTTCATCGTCGGAATATTCTTGTCCTTCGAAATGCTCTTGCGGTGAATGCATTCCTTGGCGTAGTGTCCTTGTTTTCCACAGATAAAACAGCAACCCTTTTTCTTCTTTTGCATTCTCTTAAATTTATGCCCGCCTTTTTCTTTGAAGTTCTGGCTGATTTTTCGCTTTCTTTCCACAGCATTCACCTTGGAATTATACAAAACAAAATTATCACGTAAACGTGACTCTTCCTCAATGCGAAGATGTTTCTGTATTTGCTCCAAAGTAAAGTCATCTGACTTATGCATCAGCCTTTTTCCATAATCTTTCCAACTTGAAGGGAATTTCGCAATAATTGCTCCAACTTGAAAGGCTTCTGGAATATCAATCTTAAGGGCACGAATTTTATTCACAAGTACTTGCAATTCATGGACTTGTTCTAGCAAGGGTTTAGTATCAATAAATTTGAAATCAAAATACTTTGCGATTTGATACTTGTTGGTACCTTGCTCCTCCGCTTTGTACTTGAATTCCAGTGCATTCCAAATTTCTCTAGCCGACTTCATTTCAGTGAATAAGTCGTACAAGCGATCGGATAGAGTATTTAGAATGTGTCCTCGACAAAGTAGTTCATCCTCCGCACGTTTCTTCTTCTCTTTATTAACCCTTTCAATGGCTTCCGCACTTGGCTCTCCTCCTTCGATAGTAGGCTTCGGATCTTCTATAGGCGCCAAGTTAGGATCCACTATGTAGGAAATCTTCAAAGCAGTAAGTAAGAACATCATCTTGTCCCTTCAGCGAGCAAAGTTGTTCCCATCGAACCGGTCCAGTTTGACCATGTCTTGATTCATCACTTTGATTGTCTCCGACTCCATTGTTGCGAAATAAATCCTTAAAACATCCTAGGCTGTTAGCTAGTTGGGTCCCCTACTTCAGCTCACCTGGTTGTCAAAGGCCTGTAGTATAATATTATCAAACCTGAGCAAACGATTCTTTTTAGGTTTCAGTCAGGTTCGAGTCTGTCCATATTAGCTTGCTTGAGTCCTATCAAACTCGGTCACTTTATGATCAAAATGTAATGTATGAGCTCAAGCAAAGACTTCTAGGCTCTAAGCATCTAAACCCACCCGTGATTCACGTCTTTGTATAGGTTATGAAACTTATGATGGCTTCTATGATCGACACGAAATTTCAAGCTGGGAACCGGAGATGATGAGATAAAGGCCGCTGCACCAAAATTCACATATTTTAGTTATTATCTTGTGGCCACTGTTGTTGTCCAACCCTTTATTTCACCTTGAATTTCTGGTAGCTGGAATTAAACTTTCGTCAGAAATTTAAACACCTCTAATTTCCAAAACCTTCATGGTAAACTCATGTATATATTCTAGCTCAATCTCCTTCCTTGGTCAGAACCCCGCGATGAAAGGGCATGGCAGCATTTGCCAATTATTAAAAAATTATGATGAGACCGTTAAAGTGCCATGTGTTACGAAATCGCACGTCGATTCCAGAAAAATAACGCTCGCAAAACAATTCACCAGGCAGAATATAATAATAAAATAACATAATCATAAGAACACGCCAGCAAATTTGTTATCGAAGTTCACCCAAACTTGGACTACGTCTCCGCACAGAGGTACTCTGCGAATCCAATAGACTTCAGAAAAAGTTGGAATACAACGATGATCTTCTCTCAAGATCAGGGCACAAAGAGATTGAGAACTCTCATAAAGAAAAAACTCACTTTTTTCTTCTCTCTTTTTCTTGTCTCTCTATTTTCTTTTTCAACGTCTTGACGGCTAGGGTCTTGCCATCGCTAATATAAAGATATCACTTTTAACCTAAAAGGAAATCTGATAGAAAAGACAAAAAAGCTCCTAAAAATAAATATTTGGCTTTATCTATAACACCATGGCGAAAACTTTGACTTTTAACCTATAAGCACAACTTTGACTGAGCCACTTCTTTATAAAACACTGTCCTATCGACCTTTTTTTTTTTTTTTTTGACCCAGTTATCTATCAGCTTTGACGGGAAGAAATATATTCCGTGAGTCATTTAAAAAAAAAAAAAAAAGACTGGTTTTCAATTGCCTGACAGTGTGCATAAAAGTAAGTGGGAAAAAGCTTTTCGATGTTTATATATTACTTTTGAGAATTATTCACTCTATTATCATCACAATTTTTTTTCTAGAATATAAGATATTGAGATGTTATTGGAATCCCTGTTTAAGGTAATACTAATATGTAAAGTGTAAATTTTAAGTTTTTGCATCATCAAAATAAAACAACTTAAATAAAAGGTTGCCAAAAAAGAGATAAAATAATTAAAAAATTTTAAATCATAAAAATTTCACGTGAGAATGGTTATTCATTCTAAAAAAGTAACTAAAGAGTGATGCCATAATCAGCATCTTGGACAAAAAAGGTGGAGGAAAGACAAAAGAAATGTCATCACTCGTCATAGAATTGAAGGGACAAACACCCTAAATTGGCATTTCCACAAACACCTTCAATACTATCTTCCGAAAGTACAAGTCACAGAGCGTTCGGATAAGTGGAAATATAATAGTCTATCGAGACAAGATCTAAGTGATAGAACTCTGAGAAGGAACTATCCATGCTTGACAAATTCACATATACTCAACATATTAAACATTATGGATACAGCCCATTAATTAGCTCTTTTATTTTGTATTAATCCGTCTAAATAGAATTTGAAATTTAGATATTATGTGAATTCATTATTACTAGGATATACTTTACACACAGATTCAGTTGTTCCCACCTACGTTTCATCCATATTCGATGTATTATGAGGCAAATAAATGCAAATTATGGACTTTTCTATGATATATTTACTGTATTTTGCATCATTTTACCAACGCAAGAGCCGATTTCAACCTATTTTAGATATGTTTACCGCCTCTGAAAATGGTAACTTGGGTTCTGCGCACGACAAATTATAAGTAGCGATGTATTGCTACTTTTGTTTGTTCGTCCTAGGTTTTGTGAATTATCTTGATCATGCTTTTTGAGACATATTAGTTAGTACGGGTTAAGATATGCACGAAAAAATGTATTGGAAACTGGAAATGATTTTAAGATAGATAGTCTAAGAATTGGGACTGAATCTTAGTTCAAAAATAAAATGTGTTAGAATAAACTGCGTGAACCAAAATTGGATAAGGAACATAGCACATCAACAATAGAACTTATATATATCCTCATTTTTTATGATCCGAATTTAAAAGCTTGGACATTATTTTGGGTGCCCAGTATTGTTTTTTTTTTTGGTCGGTGGGTGCCCAGTATTGTTATTCGGTTCATTTGGGTCGATCATTAGCATAACAAATTATTGGGATGAGGATCTTTTCTAGCTCAACCTTGTATGCATTGAATGACAGATCTTGTAACTAACATTTCTCATATGAATGGATGGTTCATATAATTGAGATATCAAACGGGACACTAGCCAAGGTCGAGGACGCGATGAAAATAATTGAATTCGACAACAATAAGGTAAATGCATGCAACTTGTCCGGAAAGTGACCGCACTGGAATTTTCGTGAGCAAAGACTTTTGGAATTGAGCTCTACCAAGCATGAGTTTGACTGAGAGTGATTTATACATGCATACATGCACTTCTGAACTGATGTTTCCTTTTTGAGTCTCGAGGGTCATCAACATGAGATTTACAGCAAATTATTGATTGGTAAATTCTACGATAGATGTAGTAAAGTTGCTGACTTCTTTTTTAATTTTTAAAGGGAAAAAGCCGTTAAAAACCCTAAATTTGGTCAAAAGTGACAAATTTACCCTAAACATTTTTTTGTGACACAAAAAAATCAAACTTTGCCAACTATGATACATTTACCCAAAACTTTTTTTTGTGACACAAAAAAACTCTAAACTTGTACCCGCATGGCACATTCACCTCAAACTATCGGGCAATTTCATCTTTTCCTTTATAATTTTTTATTTTATTTTTATTTTTCTTCTCTCTTCCCTCAACCGTGGCCGGTGGAGGGAAGTCGAGCTCAGGCAAGGACAGCCCTTGCTGACGTTGGGCGAAGACCACCCTCGCTGACCCAGGCGAGGGCCGCTCTCTCCAACCCAAGCGAGGGTGGCCCATGCCTAAGTCCGGCTGCCCTCCGTCATGGCTGGGGGAGGGAGGAAAAGAACAAAAAGGGAAAACAAAAAAACGAAAAGGAAAAGGAAAAACAGAAAAAGGAAAAAAAAAAAAAAGGATGAAAATACCCTTGGCCATAGAGTTTGGAGTAAATGTGTCACGGTTGACAAAGTTTGGAAGTTTTTGTGTCACAAAAAAAATCAAGTAAATTTATCACTTTAGGCAAAGTTTGGGTTTTTTGTGGCTTTTTTCCTCTTTTTTTCAATGATTTTTTGCTATTTTGAGTCTGCAGGTTAAGCAAGTAGAAGCAACCCAAAGTTGAGTCCAGGATTTCATTGACGCTAAGTTTATTACCTAAATCAGGGTACCGAATGTTAATTGTTGTCGTAGGAGATCCTTTGTTCGAATGGACGGTGTCTTGCCACTGCAACCGTTTCTCCACTCCATTAGAGCCACATAAACCCCATATCAGGGCTGTCAAATCGTCATCCATATGTTATACTCGTACCTATGATCGTATCAAATTGTGTCAGCATCAATATATCGTAACTTTTACATGACAAGTCAAATAAATTACTGGTGAAGCTTATTGCTTCATTTTGTGTTGTATTTAAATTTTTTCCACGTACTTCTTATTGTTTATTGCCGCATTTTTGCTGTCTGAACAACTAGTCTTGTTTTGACAATCCTACCCACATGCCTTCTCTTTTAGTTTTTCCCCAAGTTCAAGGATGAGGAATTTGCTCTAAATTATGAATGAGCGCATAGTTCTTTTGTTAGGGTTATACCACATTAGTTGTGGAAGGGGCTGGTGGCCGATTTATAAGTGTGAGATAAAACCTCATTATTTGAGTTAACTTTTGGAGTGAGAGATGCCCAAGACTATCCACTAGTATCAGAGCTTAGGTTGCCGACAAGTCTAGACCCAAAAGTCACTCAGAGAGGATTGTTGCGGCTCTGACCTAAGCTCAATGTATGAGAGAGAAATTGTTGGGGTTATCTCACATCCCTTATGAAAAGGCTTAATGGTCAATTTATAAGAGTGAGAAAAAATTCTTTTGGAGGGGATTGTTGAGTTAGATTTTCGGTTGAGAGAGGCTCAAAACCATCCAACAACCCGACACTCTTATCAAAGCCTAGGTCATCAACAAGTCTAGACCTAAAAGTTAGTCGGAGAGCATTGTTAAGCTAGATTTTAGGGTGAGAGAGGTTCAAGACCACCAACACTATTATCAAAGCTTAGGTTACTAACAAATTTCTCCTGCCACAAAATATCTTTCACCAAAATTCATTCCTCGGGTTTTTAATTGAGGAAATCAGGTTATGCGCCAAAATTGGACATGAAATATCACAATTGAGAAATAAAAGCAATAACTTCAAATGGAATTGATAGAATCGTACCAACGCAAACCATGCTAGACTTTAATCGACAACAAAGTTTGGAAAATACAAATTGCAACAAAACAAACGTAAACAAATTATGCCGGAATTTAATCGTTATACGACCTGAAAACGTTAAGATATTATGTGGAAATTTACTTGATGGCACAACTCTTAGGGTAAAGATATACGCTGGAATTTAATCGACGACATGAGTCTAGAAAATAAAATTACAGTGTAAGAAAGTAAAGATAACTAAAAGATAATTTTTCAATTTGTGAGGGGCTCCTCAGTAGATGGCCAATGGCTTTTATAATGGTGGTATGGCAAATGCCTTTGAGGTGTTTCCAGTTGTGCACATGCTCCTCCATTTGCGGGAGTCATGGGCATATGTCGTTTCTTGTGCAGTTATTCCTTGGAATACACATGTGGGTTGCCCTATAACTCGATTGCTTCACTTCCCAGTAACTTTGAACTAGTAATCATGTCTCGATACTCTTTTGAGTACTCAAATTTCCTCTAACGTCCTAGCCACTTGCCAATTCCTCCGTATCAATACTCTTGTTGACTGTTTCCACCCAAACGTCTTCGAAGGTTTGCAGCCAACTGGTAACAATTGTCGATGTGCATCATTTTAGTTGTCAACAAAGAGTCATGTGTTCATTCATATTTATGTTCTAGTCATGTGCGTACTCATGTCAACAACTTGATCACTTTTTGGTATAAACAATTATATATTAAATAAATTCACGTTGGATGAATCGTCAGAAATATGTTGCTGGTGTAATTTAAGTGAATGATTTTTAAAAGATATGCCACTCAAGTGAACGTTTTTCAATATCCATACTATATGTTGAAGCCACCCATTCACAAACATGAAACTATATTATATCAAAGAATGTAGTGATACAAGAAATTGCCTTGTCATTCCATCCGATGTCTCTTCCAAGTTCAGACAGTTTAAAGGTAGAACGTAACTTAAGATACATAATATCACAAAGTCAACTCGAGGGACGTTTCCTATGCATCTCATCTCCTAGCAAAAGAAAACATGAGTTTGACACAAATGAACAGAAGAAGCCCACAGTTTCAGGCTCCAGTCTGTGATCACTGAGGAGAAAACTCTGTGATAGAAGCCTCATTCGCCAATACTTATATTTGTCTGCTTTCGGATCGATTGGAATGAGTTACCTGCACCTGCGACGCCGTGTCAGATTAGGGCATACTGCGCAAAACGAATGCAGGTCGTGATGGTAGTGGCAAGGTTTTGGAGTTTCTACTGAGCATCGAAATCACCGAACACATGGTCGGTCTGTCAACCTCAACTTCTTGCACACACAGCAGTCCAATATGAATGCATCTCAACATTTTGGTCCTCGAACCATCGGCCAAATTAGGATCTATGAGATTTGAGGGGGTCCCTTCCCTCCAATTTCTCCATGCCTGCAATAAATCACAAACGCAAACTCAGTACGGTAAGGACAGTTGCTCGACTCATTCGAGTTCGGGTCCACAACTCTTTCGTGGCAATTCTTTAGGGGAAGGAGAGTGATTGGAAGATATTTTCTTACATAGCTAAGAAGGTCCTCCGTGGTATCCCCATTGCAGAAGCGGCAACTTTTTTGACCACTAATAATTTCTAGTAGCAACACCCCAAAACTAAAGACATCTGTCTTGACTGAGAACAATCCATGCATTGCATACTCTGGAGCCATGTACCCACTGCATCGCAGGAATTATGAGCACTTTCAACACTATTTCAATTATTATGATGTGCCTTTGTATCTGCTAGCTATTCAGAACATATGGAGAATAGTAAAGGCAATAACTGGATTTATTTTAAGATATTCTACTATCTGTTACTTACTAAGTGCCAACAACCCTGCTAGTGGCATCTCGAGTTTGATCCACAACAAATAGCCTTGCCGTACCAAAATCTGAAATTTTAGGTGTCATCTTAGCATCTAGCAAAATATTGCTTGCTTTAAGATCCCGATGAATGATTCGAAGTTTAGAATCCTTGTGAAGATAAAGAAGCCCACGAGCAATGCCTACTATTATCTTTTGACGTCTTTCCCAATCCAGCTGCCTACTCCTAACAGGATCTGCATAGCATATTGATGACAGGTTATAGCTGCTGTACCTAGCATAAGGTGACTTTCTAAATGCAGATTGGCAACATGCAGTTCAATAAGTCTTAAATCGGATGATGCTGGAACAGAATGGCATGACCATACCAAATATAAAGTGGTCCAGGCTTGAGTTTGGTTCGAATTCATAGATAAGAAGCCTCTCTCTCCCCTCCAGGCAAAAACCCAAGAGCCTAACCAAATTCCGGTGTTGTAGCCTTGCAACTAACAGGACCTCGTTCTTAAATTCTTGATCGCCTTGTCCCAAATCTACAGACAGCCTTTTCACTGCTATAAATTGTCCATTGGCCAGTGTTCCCTGAAAAAGAATGCAAAGAGAAGCCATATATATACATGTGAATGTTTCAAATTCTCGTCATTTTGAACAATTTGCAATAATTACCTTGTAAACTGCGCCAAATCCACCGTGTCCCAACTTATTTGCGTCAGAGAAGTCATCTGTTGCTGCTCTGATGGTATTCAAGTCGTACTGCAGGGATTCTGCATTTCTAATTTCATCTACAGGTACAGCTACATATTGGAAAATCCAAAATTGCTTATTGTCTAATTCCACATTATCGGTAATCCTGTCTGCTGGTTTAACAGTTAATAGTACTTCGCTCTTATTTAACAGTTAATCCAATCGTGATGGTAGCAAATAAAAAGTTTCCCAGAGCAATAAGGGAACTTTGATATCTATTGCCCATACTGAATCTATCCCCGTTTAGTCAGAAATTACCGACCTCTGAATTTCTGAAAAGTTACTAGCTTTTGCCCATCATGGCTGAACCTATTGGCTGCTAATATGTTTCACATAGATCGTATTCTCCCAGTATTCTATAAAAATCAGTCAAAAGGAAATAATCATAACTTACCTTCGAAATTTTTCTTCAATCTTCTTGACCTCAAACAGAAGCATAACATTCCAGCAATTAAAAGAGATAATCCCATAGCTGGAATTGTGATAATGAGCGCAATACGACCAGAGTTAGTATCCTTTCCTGAAAAAAAAAAAAAAAAAAAAAAAAAAGAGGAAAAAAAGAAAAGCTTTTATGTTAGACAATAAACTCATAGAGATCAGAGTTCAGACCCAATTACCAAAAATAGTTTTTAGGAGGGGTTGCACATTTAAAGGAGTCCTTGGTGTTACTCTGTCAGTTTCTAGATGAAATTACCTTAGATGGTGGTATTTCAATCAAAACAAACAAAGACTAATCATGCCATCGGAAGTCTCTTTAATTTATCATCTGCTACTTACTTCATGCTTTTACCTCTTTCAAGAAGAAAGATAAGTGTCTCAGGAGCTAACCACACCCTAAATTACATCATGGTTTACCATACTCAAAGGAGGAGAAGTAGGGGAAGGAGACTTATGGTGCAAATAATAACCATTTTGGCCAAATATTGATTTATGAAAGAGAAATTAATTTTTCTATCACTATTTCTGGATGAGTTTCTAAGTAAAAATTCGTATTTAATAACGACGCAAAATTTATGTTCCCGAAATAGAATTTCGTTTAATAATGACGCAAAATTTCTCCCTCCCAAAGGGTGACGAACAACGGTGGCGGTGGTGATCGGTAGACGGCAGCGGCTGGCGATTGGTGGATGGCAGCGGACGATAGACAAGTGGCAGCAAGTGAGTGGCTGACTAGTAGAAAGGACGAGTAATGAGAAAAGTTTTTATTTCTCACTTCTGTTTCAGAAATAGAGAAATAAAATATTTTTACTTCTCATTTTATTCCAAATCTATTTTTGGACTAAAAATTGTTCTAGAAATAGAAAAATGAAATTGCGTTATCAAATGGATTTCTATTCCAGAAACAAGTTTGGAACGCTGAAATAGAAATAGAATGGTTGTCATGCGTGTCCTTACAACCCTTAGTTTCCTATTTGTAAAAGGAGCTCATTGAAGTTGAAAGCATGTTCGCTCACATTTATTTTCATGTTTGTCCTACAGACCATTGAAAACACAAATAGAATGCTCTAGTATAGGTAAGCGTACATTAAAAGGAAGTACCTTTAGTGGATGTGTTATTCGTTGGAGGAGGCGGAGGAGAAACTGGCGATTGCGGTGGTGATGGTGGCGACTCATAAGCCGAAGGATCAAAAAAGGGGTATACTTCAAACCTGATATTGCAACTGGGAGTAACAACCCTTCCTCCTTGTTTCTGATTACTAAACCAAGGAATTTGTCCAGTAGCACTCACCAAACAATCATCGCATTGTGGCTGCGACAAGTCTGGAGTGCATTGCACAAGTCCAAACAGAGTCAGGAAGTTCGGAGCTGTCGCATTCCCGACGGCAAATTTCCTCGTCGAATTGCCACTTGCAGCTCGCTCTCTCAAACTGTCCATCAGATTCCTCAAAACCTAGAAAACAAAACCAAAACTTTAAGCTACCGTCGGGACAAGAAGACAAGAATTAGTATTTCGTCACGACCTGCATTATAAAATCCTACTCCATCTTAATGCGACATGAATTGCTTGCTGCTGTCCAAGGATGATACCTAAAATCAAATGCTCCTGGGAGCTCATACAGGAAACATAAAGTTCAAGAATTCAAGACTGAAAAAGGGGGGAAAAGACATTCTTGCAGAACAAGAACACAAAAACATAATCAGCACCGTGATATAACGTAAATAAGTGCTATGATGAATTACAAAGTGCAGCTAAACCGGGATGAATTATCCTCAAAGAGCAACTTGATCAAACCGATGTGCATTGTTGGGCACGTCATCAAACGGAGATGAGGATTCTCATGGTTTACCATGTCGAAAACTATGGAAAGTTGCCATGAAGTAAGCGAAGTCAACGCGTCCAGAAGCATCATGCACTCTGCTTTCATGGAAACAAGCGAAATGCAATGCAAATGTTTTGTTCAAATGAAAGATGCCGATCGTGAGCTTTCCGATTCCGAACCTGATTGAACTGATCGACGTTGTTGGTGACGTTGTTGATGTCCCACATGCAGAAGGCGTGCGAGTCCTCCATGGCCCAAAAAATTGACCGGTTCGAGTACCGGAGCGTGCAGTTGTCGTACCAGATGATAGCCTCCTTCTGCACCGGGCACTGGCGGGCGATCTCAAGGGCGGAGTCGATCAGGCAGCTAAAGCAGTCAGCAGCCCCGATGTCGTCCCGGCAGAGGGCGATGGCATTGATGGCGTCTGGGCTGCCGCCGGCAGAGAGGTTGTAGAAGCCGCGACTGTCTGCTGCGGCAGCAGCGACGACGGAGGATAGGAGGGCGCTGAGGTTGTCCTCGTAGGTGCCATTGGCGGTGAAGTTGCCGTCGGTCCTGCAGAAGTGGTAGAGAGGGTCGGCGCCATCAGCGGAGGCGGCGAGGGCGAGGAGTGAGAGGAGGAGGAGGACGGCGGAACGCCGCGGAGCGATCATCGGAAGCTTTCCCTGAGTTTCAGTTCTGTCGGGCGGAGAGAGAGAGAGAGAGGGAGGGGATTCGGTGCGGGAACGCACGCTCGTTCGAGCCAATCAGCGCAGACGTTGACTTCCACCCGACAGACTAAACCGTTGACTGTGACCTGTAAAAAGAAACACCCAAAATTGCAAGAGAATTTACAATCGTGACGTTACACGTTAATTATGTATGCCGCAATATGACCCGGTTCGTTTCACTTACTATACATGTCTAATATAATTATTTATTCTCTTCTTTGTTGATTATTCAACACGTCCGCATCATCATGCTTGCATTCACAAAAGTCAATTGATTGTCCTTCCAAGACTATTGGACTTCAAATATCAAAACGTACGATATTTCCTTTGGTTCGACCTCTGGCACCCTCGGGGTCCTTTGAACTGTTTCTTCTCAGATGCTTTCATCTATCGTTTTGGACTTCCTAAGCATGCTATGGTCGCGGACCTTTTTTCTCCTCAGGGCCATTCCACCAAGGTCATTCTGGACTTGTGGATGCTTCCTCTCCCGGCCCTTTTGCAGGTCCCTAATCGGTTTTTGTGACTGGAGCGTCCATCAGGGGCTTTCTCGATTGCTTCGGCATGGGAAGCAATCCGTCCGAAGCGAAATATTGTCCCTTGGTTCTCTTTTATCTGGAACGCTACACTCTCCCCTCGGTACCGGTTTCACCTTTAGCTCATCACTAAAATCCAGCTACCCACCCAGCATTTTCTACTCTCTAATGACAGAATAGTGGAGGGTTCATGTGCTTTCTGCAATCTTAGACCTGATTCTATTGATCACCTGTTTTTTGGCTGCCTTACTACTTCCACTATTGCTTCGTTTTGGGCTGCGAGATGCAATCTCACTTTGCAAAATAGGTCATGGGCGGAAAACTTACATTGGGCTATTAAATATATTTCTGGCAATGATTTCTCGCAATGCATTGCTTGGTTTGCTTTTGGCGCTCTTTGTCACCTTATTTGGAAGACAATGAACAATATCTTCTTCCGGAGCCATGCCCTTTTTGTGCCTACCTTGAAGACTCATCTCATCAAAGTCATCAAGGACATGGCTTCTACGTTCAGCTAGGTTGCGGACACACCAAGGAATAGGAGGACTCATCTTAGTTGGGGACTAGATCCCTCTATATTTCTTCCTAGGTGATTGTCCCTTCGTTGTAAAGTTGTTTCAAGGGTGACCACTGTTTTGGTCTTCCCTTCGTTTCTTTTCTCTCAGCACCCTTCCACTCGTGATGACTTGTGTGTCATCTAGAGTGCAAGTTTTGTTGGAGCCGAGCTTCTTTTGCTGTTTAGCCGTGTTTGGTTGAAAGTCAATATACCTCTTACCTTACCATAAAAATAAATAAATAAATAAATAAATAAAACCTATGTTATTAAAGATTACGTTTGTTTTGTGAAAGATATCTTCTCGAGAGGGACCAAAGAAAATGGCTAACTTTTCAATTAATTCACTAAAAAATTTTTGTTCGAAAACTTTTTTTGACTTTCAAATTGGTTAGAAATATGAGTCAACGGAAAGAAATTCATAATCAATAAAAAAACCTATTATTACATTCAAGAAAATAATGTCCCTTTTGAAAATTAAAAATGATTTTTCTAATGTACGACTAAATATCGGCACTTAAATAAAAAATCTTGGCCACTCGAACACAAGAACTCCAATGCTTGTCCTTAGGGTCGTTGGCGGCCGAGCCCAAATTCATAAAAGGTCAACCCCAGGTCTTTTGAGGCAGGACACAGGACAATTGTGCAATGCCCATATTGCCATGCACTTAAGTCACTAATACTCCAACCCAAGTCCAGCAAGGTCACTCAAGGACATAGGTGCCCATGCCCATGTCCTAATGGCCAGGCTAAGTTACTCAGCCCTCACGCCCAAGTCAATGTCGCTTAGGCGTTGGTCCATTGTGGTTGGGCCAAGTTCCTCAATGGTCAAGCCTAGGCTTATAAACGCTAGGCCTAAATCCCCCGAAATCCAACCCAAGACCCTAGTGCTCATGCTCAATTCTAAGCGGTCAAGCCTCGACACCTAGTTCTCACACACAAGACACCAATGCCCTGTCCCGAGGCCATTGAAGTTAGGCTCGAGTCTCTCGAAGGTCGGGTTTGGAACCTTGGCACTTGCGCTTGGGTTCCTATTAGCCATGCCTAAGTACTTGGCTTCGAGGCCCAAGTCACTAGTGCTCGGTCACAGGTCCATCAAGGACAGACCCAATTCCTTGGTAGTTGGGTTTGAGATTAGAAGGGCAAGGCCCACTACCCTTGTGCCTATGCTCAAGTCCATGAGTACCTAGCTTGCGCCCAAGTGACTAGCATTGGGGTTTGGGTCCATCGAGGTTGAGCCTATGTTCAAAGAGGTTAGGCTTGGGTGTTAACATTAGGCTTGAAACATTGTTATCATTGCCAAGTCTTGGTTAACTTGCCCAAGTCAATAGTGCTGGGGCTTAGATCTCTTAAGGCCGAGCCCAAGACCTTAGTGTCAAGGCTCTTATTGCGATAGACATGCCCAAGTAGCCAACTCCCACACCCAAGTCACCAAAACCTGGCTTAAGGTCCATCAAGGCAGGTCCCAAGTCCCCCTATGCTCGTGCTCAAGTTTCAAGTGGCTTGGCTAGAGAAACCTTGACTCTTGCAACTTGGGCCAAGGTGGTTGGGCTCAAGTCCCCCTAGGTTGGGACCTAGCCCCTAACACCCAAGCTAGCGTTCTCAACATGCAAGTCCACGACCCTAGTAACTAAGCCTAGGTCCCTCAAGGCTAGATCCAAAATCTTAGTGCCTGTGCCTAACTCTTCAGCAGTTGTGCACAGGCCCTTGTGGCCTTGATCACTAAGATAGGTCCTCCGTTGTTAGGTCCTAGACCTCGGTGCCTAGGCTTAAGTACCCCAATGCTAGGCCGGGCCTTTGAGGCTAGGTTCCACGAGAGGAAAAACTGAATTGATTACATTTGATAAAGCTTTAATTAAGTAACCCTTATTACATGTCTTTTTTTCGAAAAATAAAAGCAAATTTTCATTTCCAATTGAGGAAAATAATTACTAGCTTATTTTTAAGTTTCAGTCAAACATTGAAAAATATTATCATTTTTTTGGAAAATGACTTCTAAGAAATTATTATCTAGAAAGGTCAATTTTTTTACAAAACAAACGAAACCTAGAGGTGAGACTGAAAGAACTTTTTGATGTCAAGTTATTACTTTCAAAAATAATATTCCCTCTGTTATAATCATATTTGGTTTTAATATACTATATTGAGATATTATTGAAATCCTTGTCTAATATATTACTAAAAATTTTTTTTTACTAATATATAAAGCCATCTGAACAAAGGATGCTAAAACATAGAAAGGTGCAAAAAATTAAGAAACTTAATCTCCGGGTGTTTAAAATACCTCACGTAATAATATTTTTTTATTCCAAAAGAAAAAAATTAAAGATTGATACCATAGTTAAAGTCTAACCCAGAAAAAAAAAAGGAATAAAAGAAGAATAGCCATAATTGAATAATTGAAAGGGGCATTCCAGAATTGGCATTTCTACGAGCACTTTCCATACTTCCCTCCAAAACAATAAGTCATATAGGGTTGGGATAAGCAGAAGCCTAATAATCGATGGAGACAAGATTTGACTGCTAGTATTCTATGAGGGAACATTTATGCTTGACAAATCGCATATTTTCGATATTTTATTGGAAAGAAGGAATCAACCTTCACCACCTACTTACTCCCTCATTTCCGTCCTCTTTCCTTTGCAAGTTGAGATATCATGTTTGTTTAAAGAACTAAATTCCACGATCCAGGGGGACTTCACGACCTTGACTGAGGAACAACTTTTTCATAAATGCGAGAAGGCCCAAAACAGCTCGTCAGACAAGACACAGAGAGCTTGTGTTTCTTCTTCCCCTTTCGGCTTTCATGATTTGTTTTTGAACTTAGTTTCCTTCTCTTGGTTTTGATCCTTCAAAAAGACATCTCATGTCAAAACTGAAGGCCATACAAATGATATTTATATGCGTATGTCTTGATTAGGGTCAACTATACATCTCATTGGAGATATGAGATTTAGCATATGTAAGTTTATTTTTTACCAAAGATTAGGACAGTTATTAATCTTTCTTGCTTTTTCTTTCTCTTTGAGTTTTTTGGGCTACCAAATCCAAGCGGCCCAATTCCGATCCATGGATATCGTTGATGTAACTTTGTTACCTAAACAAAGGATCAATAAATCTGGAAAATTTGTACCTCTTTACATCGATATTACGTTCCTTTCAGAATTATTATTACCATTGGAGTACTTATTTTGCCTAACCATTTGTTGCCATACCATCATCGGAATAAAAGATCGTAAATATGTTACTCCGAGAAATCAGAACATAATATCGTAGGATCTTTTCCCTAGTCTTTACCTAATTAAAGGGGACGATGCGTTGTATTAAACATGGACAAGTGCATGTTATACCCTTTAATATCTGAATAACGTCGCAATTCGACATCACTCAGTCTTGACATCAAAATTCATAATGTATGTTGATTCATAGTAGCCTAAGTTATATCAATTCAGGTACAACTAATTAATTATCTTTTTTTATTGTGCGTTAATCTGTCTAAGTAGAATCTGCATAAAAAAAAATCATCTGAGCATTTCATGTATTTATTGCTGTAAGGATATATTTTACGTACAATCTCGTATTCACATTTTATCCATATTTAATGTATTATGAAGCAAATTAATGTAAATAATGGACTTTTTCTATGAAATATTTACCATATTTTATTAATGAAAAACCAATTTTACCTTATTTTAGATGTGTACACCATCTCGCCCAAAGGAGTCTTGGCCACTATAGATGTGCGTGACAAACTATAATTAGCGATGTATTATTGATCATTCCATATTAGATAGCATGGGTTAAGATATGCACGAAAAAGTGTATTAAGAAGACGAAATGTTGATGACAGACAGTTCTAAAATGGGATTGAATATTTTTTTCTCAAAGATCAATCAAATCTGTCATATAAACTGCACGAACCAAAATTGGGCTGGAACATTAGCACGATAACAATCGAGCATGGAATGTTTTTGGTATGTATCCTAATCTTTGTTATCTAAATTTAAAACTTTCGACATTATTTTGCACGTATGGTATTGCTAGGCAACTATTTCTAGCAATTAAATTCGATAGACGTTATTTGCTTCACTCGGGTCTATCCCTATTGCAAAAAATAATTGGGATAAATTTCATAACTATATATATATATATATATATATATATATATAGATAGAGAGAGAGAGAGAGAGAGAGAGAGAGAGAGAGAGAGAGAGAGATGGTTCGAGATATCGAATGGGGGTCAAAGATGCCGGTGCAAATAATTGATTGATTGAATCAAACGAGAAATGCATGGAAGTTGCTCAGGAAGTGACAGCAGTGGAATTTCTCGAACAAAGTCTAGTTTACTTAAGCTCCCCAGTCACGACTTTGACCAACAATCTTTTGTTTTCCTCATAAAGCGCGACCAACTGGAAAACGACTTGGAGATAAAACAAGACTGTGAAAACCCTAAGAGACAGAGCGCTTCTGCTTCTTCTCCTTCTTCGTCCTCTTCGGCTTCTACTGTTCTTCTCCATCTCTGAGATTTTGTTGTTTTCTCCTGGTTGTCATCCTCCTTCAAGGCATGTCATGCGTACGTCGTCCCCCGACTTTCGGTGTGCTCTCTTTCTTTATCTTTCGCTTAGATATATTTTAATATTCTAACAACGCATAGATCCATTTGTACATTGATAAACTGCTGAACCGACACCTCCTGTTTGGGTCTTGCGCTTATTGGCCTTCAATCAATCGTCATCAACATGAGATTTGCAGCAAGTAATTGGTCTTAAAATTTTGCAAGAGATGTAGTTGGGTTATTTGATTTCTTTTTGCTTTCCTGAGTTTGCAGGTGGAGCAGGAGGAAGCAACCTAAAGCCGAGCCCCAGATGCCATTGATGCAAGTTTGACTGAACCACGCGACCGAGATGGTCGTTGCTATCGTAGGAGACCTTTGTTCGAACCGAGGGTGTCGTGCCACCGCAACTGATTCTCCATGCCAGGACTGCCAATTCGTCTCTCTTTGTTATGGTTGTATCCACGATCAAATCAATTCAGTGTTAGCATCAATATATCGCAACTTGTATCCAACAATTCATAATTTACTGATCAAGCTTATCGTTTCATTTCTTCAGACATCTCTATAAATTTCTTATTTTTTCTCTGGCCGTCTTTTTAATGTCAGAAGAGATCGTCTCCTATACATTGGCAGCCCTAGCCCCACAAACCTATTCCTATAGTTTTTCCCAAGTTTAAAAACGAGGAATTTGCTCTAAAATATGAATGAATAAGTGTCTTTCCATAAAACTTTTCTTTCTTATACCTCCCCGTTACATTTATAAAAGCCATTCTTGAATAATGTTGCGCATATTCATATATAGACCATGTAGACCTAGTTTGCTTGAACCATTGATTATATAGTACAATAGTGAGACCCATATGATTATTGATTCAGATGATGTTTATTCACATAATTCATAGACTATACAGTCTGGATTTTACATGATCCAATTCAGGTAAGAAATCGATAGAGGTGTCAAAATGGACCATGGACCCTTGACTTGTATTTTCAGGACTAGATTGTATATGGATTTTATAAAAGTCAGCGTGTTAAAAACTTAAACTTTTATCAAATTGGGTCTTAATGAATTTCTGAAGAAGCCATTTTTGGGCCCATTTTTCCCTGACCAAGAAGCCAAATGGCTCGGGCTTCAAAGAAGAAGGTCGTGATGTAACGCCCCAGTGTAGTCCACAACCAAGGAGGCCCATCACAGGAATAATGTTAAAAATAACATAAATTTCTGGAGAGTGAGTTATAACTATTTATCATACTTGGTAACGGTTAAAAAAATATATTAGGCAATCGGTTTTTATATTTTGTTTCTAATTGAATAAATAAATAAATCATAATTATTGGCACTGCTTTTGTTTAAAATTATAAATTTTGACAATCTACTGTCTTAAGCTCGGATTTGACAATTAGACCAACTCTTGAAAGACGAAATGCAATTTCATGGTTTAATTGGTTATCCTTGAAATCGTTTTTCCATTTCTCTTTTAGTCTCAAACATACAAGACAAAACATTGGCAGGATTTGTTGAGTTTTACCGTGTTCAAATCAATTCCAAGTCAACTCATGACACATGATTAGTAATCTCCCAAAATTTCAATAGAAAAACATATCTTCATCTAACAACTTAAAAATTCGGATCAATTGACAGTGATCTTTTAAATTTTAAGTGGTATCAAATATTTGCGGACCCTTATTAGCCTTTCTCATTATATATTTCTACGCTTTTTTTTGGGCTAAAGTCTAGCCAAAGGTTTGTGAGATTGAATCGGCCACTTTCATATTATTTTCTCTTTTGGGCTCCATCTAATAAAAAGTTTTCCGAATTTTCCTGGCGTTCGTTTCACAAAAAATGAATTACTTGGGAAAACATTTTTCATAATGGAAAAAGAAGTCTTCCAAATTAGGGGAAAATATTTTTCATTTTTGAAAAATGAAAAATATTTTTTCATTTTTGAAAAATGAAAAACATTTTTCTCATTTGATCTCTTTTATCTCACATCCCTAATAAGCTCTCACTTCCTCCTCCTCCTCCTCCTCCTCCTTTTTTTTTTTTTTCAATAATTGAATTATTTTTTATTTTCTTTCTTCTCTCTTCCTCTTTATTTTTATGTTTTCCTTTTCTTTTTTCTTCTTCCTTGGGCGATCGCCACCATGGTGGTGGCCGGCAACCCGCCACAAACCAACTTCAACCTTGCCCAAGGCCAGATCCAACGAGGGTGAGGCTCGAGCTTGGGGTCTGGGGGCCTCGGTGAAGCTTGCAACTTGCCGAATCCAAGTGAGCCGCGTCCATTGCCCAACAAGCTCACGGCTCGCCTAGATCGATTGAACCTCAAGCTTGTTGGATCTGGCCATTGTGTCTTAGTCGGCCGCTGGGCAGCCGGCCACGTCCAGGCACACGGCAGTGGAGGAAGGAGGAGGAAGAAAGAGAGAGGAAAAGAAAAAGGAAAAAATAATAAGAAAGAAAAAAAAGAAAATTATTAAAATCAAAAATAAGTTTTTTTGGTCAATTAAAAATATTAAAATTTATTTATTTTTTGGTGATTTTTCCCAATAAAATCAAATTAGATAACGAACAATGGAAAACATTTTCTACTCAAATTTCAGGTTTCAACCGAACACTAGAAAATATAGTCATTTGTTTGGAAAATGACTTTTTCAAAAATATTTTTCAAAAATGTGATATTTTTCGCGAAACAAATGGACCCTTAATTAACGGAGGGACAAATGTAGCATATGATGCGTTAGAATTGGTGCACAAGGACCGCTGCCAGGTGACCCTCTTAAAAAGCACGTCCTAAAAACTAAAAAGTATAGCTATTATATGTAGGATTGAATATCTCGTTTTTAGTAACCAATATATAAATGTTTATATATATTTTTAAAAAGCTTATCGACAAGTACGACTCAAGTTATAAAAGGGCAAAACGGAAAAAGAAAGAGCTACAAGAATTAATTGACAAGGGGCACGTACATTTTACACTATAACCGGGTTGATGCTTCCTCTAACTAATGAAGAGATCTTGACGAAATTGACATACAAAAAGCTTATTAATCTCCATCTTTTACATAGAAATGATTTTTGGTACCTCACTATACATTTTGCAAGCTGCAACACAAATAATATATGGCCATTTAAATTGAAGGAAGTATATGGACTTATCCATTGTCTAAGGCAACTTCCTCTCATTCCATAACTTAGGCTCCATTTATTACGTGAAAAATGTATGATAGGGAAAATATTTTCTTGAAAAATTTGCTTGTATCGCTTACAGAATTAAATAAACTAAAAATATTTTTATAGTCCACAAAAATGTTTAAATATAAATTATTAGTGATATTGAAAATATTTTTCATTGATATAATTATTTCAATCGATACAAGTGGTTATTTTTTTTAAATTATTTTTTAAATGATTTATTTTCCCGAAACAAATGGAGCCTTAGAGGAAAACCAAATTAGAATACTTGGATCAACACCCTTCACTGGAACAATGAAAAATCATTTGTGCATCGATATAAATTCTCCTGACAACAATAAATCCTTTAAGAAAAAAATTGTATCAACACATAATTCCAGACACGTTCATACTTTGCTAATAAACTTGCATCAACGACATCCAGGGCTCGGCCCAGGCTTGCTTGGATCTGCTCCACCTGCAAACTCGTAAAAGAGACGCACCCGAAGAAACTTAATAATCCTACTATATGAAATTATGTTTTTTCCATTTTAATGAAGATAACTTGATTGAAATCTCATGTGGCCATGGTTAATAATTAGAAGTCGATTGTTATGAGACCCGAATCAAAAGTATAGTCTTTTTCTTCATTTTCCTTTTTCAGCTGAACCAACTATATAGTTGATGATAATGTTCAATGCTCCATAAGTATATGATTTTCTGGCATATGGACAGTGAAAGGTAGGTACCAGGATAAAGAGAAAACAAAATTACCTCCGGGACTTTCTGAGCATGATGAGCTGGAGACGTGAAGGATGACTACCAAGAGAAGACAGCAAACCTTCACAAGTGAATAGAAAGAACCGAAAGAGGAAGAAGACGAGGAAACGGAAGCACTCTCTGCCATCTTCGTTTGTTCCTGAACGCCTCTGAAGAGCTTGACAAAGTTGTGACTTATAAAGAAGTGGTTCTGTCAGAGTAGTGCTTCACTTGCAAAAGTCAGGGATAAGTGTACTAGAAGTGTCAAAAATTGTGTGCGGTACTCACTTTAATGCTAAAAATTTCTTTGGCTCACTTAAGTGTCAACAGCAAAAAATTCCGACTAGATCAATTACGACAGGAAAAGGAGAGAAGAGAGTGAAAGGACGAGGGATGTTCAACTGTTATGTCAGGAAATTAGAGCAAACAAAGCAACGGCACCGTGAAATTTAATAAGCAGAGATTTTGATTGAACAAAATCTCTATAAAACAATAGAGACGGTATACTAGTCTAGAGGGGCTCGAGAAATTTCATTGTGATGTTGCTTTCTTTTCTCTAATTTCGAGACACGACAGTTGAACATCCCTCGTCCTTCCACTCTCTTCTCTTACTTTTGTTAGAGAAATGATTAAGTGACAATCCTTAATTCATTATGAAATTAATAACATGTTATCAATTTTAAAAAAAAAAATAACAAATAATTACAAGGGTCCCCTCCTGCAATGGTCCAAAATGTGTTATAGTAGTAAAGCCCGTTTGTTTTAGTATTTTATAGGGATTCGTTCGGTCAAAGTCTTTGCTCATTAACTTTCATAGTGCCACTGCTTTCTTTGTTCTATTTTCCTGGCATAACGCTTGAACATCTCTCGTCCTTTCCCTCTCTTCTGTTCTTTCGTTTCGTAGAGATTTTATTCAGTCACAGTCTTTGCTCATGAAATATTCTAGTGCTGTTCCTTTGTTTGCTTTATTTTCCGGTCATATCAGTTGAACATTCTTCTTACTCCTTGTTGGAGTCAACACCTAATATGAAAACATGAAAAGGTGCAAGTATGAAAACACCTAACAGGGAGATTATGCAATTCTAATTTAGAAGCGAGAAAAAAGTCATGGTGGCCCGACACCTTTCTTTCGAACAAAGGATCTATCACGACGACGACAACCATCTCGACCGCCTGATTTAGGTTAGTGAAGTCACGTCAAAGACATCCTGGACTCAGCTTGGGGTTACCGCCATCTGCATCACCTGCAAACTCGGAAGAAGAAGAAGAAGCTCTCTGTGCCATGCTGTCGTTGTTTCTTAGGTGGCCGTGTTTTATAAGAAGAACAGGGATTTGTAAGGCAAAGTCTTAATGACTAGAGCTCTATTTCAAAGTCAAGTGGCCGTGTTTTATAAGAAGAACAAGGATTTGTAAGGCAAAGTCTTAATGACTAGAGCTCTATTTCAAAGTCTTTGATCGTGAAATTCAAATGCTGTCACCTTTTGGGCAAGTTGCGTGCATTTCCCTTACGAAGCACCAACACTTTCCAAGAGCTTTCGTGTCGTGTTGGACATTTCGATACGTGTTCGACACTCTCGGACACTCGGTCAACACGTGTCGGAAAATCTGACACCTGGTCAACTTTCTCGACACTCTCAACACTCGAGTCGGAATTCTGACATACGAGTTTTTGACACGTGATTCCGATATCAAGATCAATTTTAAAAATTCAATAAATGAGAGATCAAAATATATATATGTCAAAAAATAAAACACAATAATAAAAATAATAAATGTAGAAAGAATAAAACCTAGTCTTCTCTTCTCTCCCCGACTCCCACTTCTCGTGATATACAATTCATCCCTTAAGTTTTTTTTCATCTTCCAACATATCTAACATTCAAGTCCAGAATATGGATCGATTGTTTTTTCTCTAAGTTTTATGAATTATTGAAATAGATTTGAATTTGTCAAATTGAAATAATGAATGATATTAATAAATTGCGGATGAATGTTTTTAGTGCATATTTATTCTAGGATGTTTTAATTATATTAATTTATGAATTTGATTCAAATTAATTTGATTGAAATAATCATTAAAATGATAATTTATTATGTATATATAAAAATATATATTTAATATATAGCGTGTCCCCAACGTGTCGAAATTCTCTATTTTTTAGAAACAATGTGTCGGCGTGTCATGTCGTGTCGTGTCGTGTCGCGTGTCGCGTGTCAGTATCGGTGCTACTTAGCATTTCCCACGTCCTAATGGAATTTTACTATATGCGCGGAAGTTAATTAATGCTCCCATTCAATATCTCAAACTATGTGAACCATCTATTCATATGAGAAGTGTCGATTTTATGAAATTTATCACTCGAAATATCAAAGTTTGAGATAGAAACAATCTTCGTCCCAATTGCTTGTTATACAAGAGAACGACCTGATTGAACCAAACGAAAACAAATCAACTTGGTTCGTTCGTTTCACGGAAAATGACTTCCGAAAATGTTTTCCGATTTTTCGGTGTTCGTTTCACGGAAAATGAACTAGTCAAGGAAAATGTTTTCCATCATTGGAAAAAAAAAAAAAACAACCTTTAAAGTGAGGAAAACGTTTTTCACTAGTCAAGGAAAATAACTTCCGGGAAAATGTTTTCCGGATTTTCCGGTGTTCGTTTCACGGAAAATGAACTAGTCAAAAAATATTTTCCATCATTGGAAAAAACAACCTTTAAAGTGAGGAAAACGTTTTTCATGACTTCTTCCCTCTTACTTTTTTTTATTAATACATTTTCATTTTATTTTTATGCTTTTTTATTTTTTATTTTTTTTAAATCGAGTTTTTAATTTCTTTTCTTTTCTTTCTTTCCTATTCATCTTCTTCTTTGAACCGACCGGCCACGGCGGCGTCCGACGACCGGCCGCAAGCCGGGGCCGACGACCTCGCCGGCCTCGCCCCCTGGCCGACGAGGCTCCACCTAGCCCAATCGCGAAGCCGAGATCGGGCCCGCCGACGGCGGGCGCGGAGCTCGTCGGCCCGGGCGAAGCTCGCGGCTCGCCGGATCTCGGTGAGTGGGCGGGGCTCGGGCCTCGCTCGAGCTCGTCGCGAGCCCCGGCGAGCTCGCGAGCCACGAGCTAGCCGGATCTAGCGGCGGAGCTCGGGCTCCCGATCCGGGCGAGCCCGAGCTCGCCGCGATTCGGCGAGCTCGCGGCTTGCCGAGCCCGGCGAGCTCGCGGCGAGCTCGCCGAGCCTTGAGCTCGTCGGATCCGCCACCAGGTCTTGGTAGGCCGCCGGGCAGCCGATCATCCTCAAGTAGGAAGGAGGCGGCGGTGGCGGAAGGAGGAGGAAGAAGGAGGAGGAAGGAGGAAGGAGGAAGGAAAAGAAAAAAAATTGATTTTTAAAAATATAAATAATTAAAAATTCATTTTAAAAAAAAAAAATTAATAAAATTAATTTTTGGTCAATTAAAAATATTAAAATTCAATTTTTGATAAATTTTCCCAAACAATTAAATGACCTAACGAATGGTGGAAAATATTTTGCACTCAAATTTTAGGTTTTGGCCGAACACCTAAAAATATAGTCATTTTCCTAAAATGACTTCTGGAAAATGTTTTCCTAAAACACGATATTTTCAAGAAAACGAATGGACCAAGTCTTAGAAACAGTCGCCTAGCTATACTAGACACCCAAAACAATGTCCAAACTTTTAAATTTAGAATCCATTTGTTTTGTATAAAATGAAAATTTTCAAAATATTTTTTTAAAAGTGATTGTATCATTTGAATAATTAGCCAATGAAAATGTGTTTATTATTGACAACATTTTATGTTTAAATATTTTGTGCATGAAGAAAATATTTTTTGTTCATTTATTTTTATAAACCACATAAGCGATTATTTTTAGGAAAATATTTCTAAATTATTTATTTATTGTGAAACAAATGGAGCATTGTATAATAAAAGTAGGAGAGATTATAAAATCATTGGATGTTCTATTGTTAAGTGCTATTGTGCCAATTGAATTTTGATTCGTGCAGTTTATATTTTGAAATGAGCCCAGCTCACAACAAAACACCCCCTCCCCTAACCTTTTCATTTTTTAAAAGTGATTGTATCATTTGAATAATTAGCCAATGAAAATGTGTTTATTATTGACAACATTTTATGTTTAAATATTTTGTGCATGAAGAAAATATTTTTTGTTCATTTATTTTTATAAACCATATAAGCGATTATTTTTAGGAAAATATTTCTAAATTATTTATTTATTGTGAAACAAATGGAGCATTGTATAATAAAAAGTAGGAGAGATTATAAAATCATTGGATGTTCTATTGTTAAGTGCTATTGTGCCAATTGAATTTTGATTCGTGCAGTTTATATTTTGAAATGAGCCCAGCTCACAACAGAACACCCCGTCCCCTAACCTTTTCATTTTTTTCTACAGTTTATTTTCTTTTTATCCTTTTTTATTTTCTTTTAATTCTTTTCTCTTTTTCTCTTTTGTCCTTTTCCCTATTTCGTCTTTTTCTCCTGCATCTTCTTCCTCCAGCCGTCTCCATCCCGAAGCCTCCTGTTCACCTGCAATTTCCCTTAGCCGAACCAAGAACCATCAACGCCGCAGCGTCGCCCATCATCACCGACGCCTACACTGCTCCGGCCGGCGACCGCCAGCACCTACGTCGCCGCCAAACCTCAATCATCCGCCCGCCATCCGCCTCGACCGGCGACGACCAACGCCGGCCGCCCACTCCGGCGACCCCGAAATTTCACAAAAAACCTCACCTAAATCACGGTTTGACCACCAGAAATTCAAGAAATCAAACAAACAAAATGGCACTAAAAAGTGAGGAGAGACGTTGACTCGAATGGTCTCGAACCGTAGGGGTCGCCGGCGTGAGGATGCAAGACCGGCTTGGACGGTGCAAAGTCACATGAAAGCGCATCAAAACATGAAGAAATACGAAGTTCAACAATATATGAATAATCAAACATTAAACTACAAAATATATTTCGGGGTTTCATCGAACATACAGTATGCACGATTGACTATGGATTTCAGAAGTAACTTCATTACAGGGCTTGACTTAGACGAGATAGATCGACGTCTAAGTCAACATAAATCATTACAAAACCGGCTCATCTTTGACTAAATTAGTCAGACATTCATTGCTCAAACAAAAATTCACAAAACGTAATAAAGCCAAGCGGGAGCCCACTTGGCTTGGACGGTGCAAAGTCACATGAAAGCGCATCAAAACATGAAGAAATACGAAGTGCAACAATATATGAATAATCAAACATTAAACTACAAAATATATTTCGGGGTTTCATCATTACAGGGCTTGACTTAGACGAGATAGATCGACGTCTAAGTCAACATAAATCATTACAAAACCGGCTCATCTTTGACTAAATTAGTCAGACATTCATGCTCAAACAAAAATTCACAAAACGTAATAAAGCCAAGCGGGAGCCCACTTGGTTTAGGGACTTCTCAGGAATTCAGAGGTTGGTGACTTATGACCAAATGATGACGGATTCAGAATGGAAGACAGATATCAAAGTTCACAGGTTGTTCTGCAAAAACTTTTATTTGCTACCATCACCAACGGCATTTGCAAAAGTTTAATCCACTTTACATCAAAGCTATCCACTACTGCAATCCTCTAACAGAATCCTGGCTATGGAGATGTCACAACTTTTTATAAACTATGAAGTGTACATACGATTTATCTAGTGAAATCTAAACAAACATTCGTTCTAAGTGATGGCCTCAAAATTTCTTCTACTATGGACCTAAATCAGCAAGATCATTGTCAGCTGGAGAACACGGCGATGTTGTCTCGCTCATGGATTGGTCCACTTTGCCGTTAGATGGACCTGAGTCCAAAACACAAGGTTCCCGTTTGTACTTCTCACCAGGAAAGAAGAATGAAGGTCTTTGAGGCACTGGAATTCTAATAGAATCACTGTTTAACATGACAATAACCGAATCCATGGTAGGTCGGTCTTCTGCGTCGTCTTGCACACAGAGCAACCCGATGTGCATGCATCTGATAACTTCGTTCACGGAATAAGCACTTCTTAAAGCTGGGTCCACTACTTCCGTCGGCATTTTGTTGTTCCAGTGCTTCCAAACCTAAAAGAATAGTTATATTAGTAATTTCTGTTCAAACTATTGCTGTACTTCTATTAAAAGTCATGTTAGCCGGAAAAAAGGGCTTTATTCAGATACTCACATAGCCTAGCAAGTCCTCATTGCTGTCCAGTGCGAAAAATTGGCTGTTCTTTTTGCCAGTTATAATCTCCAGCATTAACACACCGTAGCTGAAGATGTCAGATTTTACGGAGAAGTGTCCGAACATCAAATACTCTGGAGACATGTAGCCACTACATTGAGGACAATATACCAACAAAGAAATGTGAGGATGTTTAATTATGGATATGAATTGCCTGAAACAAATCAGGATGAGTCTACTTTTGTTGCATGTCAAGAAAATGCTCCAAGTTCAATGCTAATGTCACACTATTCAATAACAAGTCATATTAGCTTACGTTGAACTTACTATGTTCCAACAATTTTATTAGTGTTTGCTTGAGTCTGATCAGCACTGAAGATCCGGCCTGTACCAAAATCTGAGATTTTTGCATTCATGTCAGCATCTAGCAGAATGTTGCTAGCTTTGAGATCACGATGAATTATTCGAAGCCGAGAATCTTCATGAAGGTATAGCAGTCCACGCACCACCCCTACCATGACCTTGTAACGTGTTGACCAATCCAGTTGTTCGCTGAGCTCGGGATCTATGCATCAGTCAAAAAATTAATTTGTAAGTTGCATCAACTCATACAATCATAATGCTCATGCCCAAATCATTACATATGGTTGCTTTCATCAACTTTGGATATGTGTTCTCATTATCATGTAATTCTTCTTCCCTATCTACTTCTTCACTAGTGTTCTATCTTTAAAATTTCTTTCGTGAATGTGGAAATGAAATGATGGAGAAAACTAAGCAGAATGATAGCCGGATTTTTGTTTGTATTGCGTCGTCCTACTATCTCTAATCTTTCTGGTTTGTCTTCATTTAGCCTGAATAATATTTGCTTCTGATTTTCTTTCAGTGAAATATATCATTTACACTGAAATGCGGGTGTGTTAACTCGGTGAAAAGGAGATAAAAGAGAGGCAAACCAAATAACAAGCGATCTAGGCTCCCGTTGGGCGCATACTCATAGACCACTATTGTTTCCTCACTTTCCATGGAGAATCCCAGAAGCCTCACTAGGTTTCTATGTTGAAGTTTGGCTACTAGTTCAACCTCAGTCTTGAATTCCTCCACTCCTTGTCCAGAGCTCCTAGATAGCCTCTTTGCTGCAATTTCTTGACCACCAGGTAGTGTACCCTGATAACAGAATAGACATAAAACAAATTTTCCTGAAAAAGACACATCTTATTGTTTCTTTGTTTTGTTATACTTCTGGTTATTACTTATATGCAACTGGGCATCGAAATAGGAGAACCAAATGCATAATCTTGAAGTTTTTCCTATCTAACTAATGTGAATGAGAAAAATGCCCTAGTGCTTCCAGAACCTTCACTGTAAACCACAATATTATATTAACGAGCACTAGCATTACCTTGTAAACTGGACCAAATCCACCTTCCCCTAACTTGTTGTTGTTCGAAAACTCATTTGTGGCGGCTTCTATTGTTGGCAGATCAAATTGTAGGGAGTGGAGTTCTGAAATTTGCCTCCTAACTAGCATTTAAACAGTTCAGATTTTTTTAGACCCTAGTGAAATGAAATCAATAAATGGTACGCATGCCATAGCATTGTTTGGTCAAGTTACCAATCGGATATTCTTCTGTAGAACTTTCGCTGTCCCTTCCTAGAACAACTCTTCTTCTTCCTCTTAGTAAATGCCGAGCTATCATGTAAATAATTAGGTTCAATCCTACAGTTGCGGCAAGGATTGCAGCTGATATTTTCAACCGAAAGGGCACTTTCCCTGCATCTATAGTTGGAGTTATTAGTATCATTGACATACATGAAAGTATGGCTCCTTCTACTCATGAAATCTCATCTTCCAGCACATACATAAGAACAAGATATTCCCCAAATCCATTCGAATGCTGTTTCAGACAGTCAAATTGGCTGTATTTAGCTGAAACGAGCTGTAAGTGATCTAACTGTAAAGCTTTTAATTCTAGAAGAATTGAAAGGAAAAGAGTTCTTTTGCTGGCAGAAAAAATCTAACAACATCTTGAAGAGCAAAAACACAGTTTAAGCCGACAATGCGAGTTCCATTGTGTTCTGAGAAGAAGTAACAAGCATGATGATGCACTTTTGAAAAATCAAGTATGAGGGTCTACCCCACCTTTGGAGCTGCTATTGTAAAAGGGGTAAATCTCGAACCGGACAAAGCAACTCGGAAGCAACACTCTGCCCCCGATTTTCCCCTTTCGGAGGCGTAAGAGGCTCGTTGTGGCACTGTGAAGGCACTTCGAACAATTGTTTGGGGAATGAGTAGGCACACACTGTGCGAACGTGTACAAGGTTTTCTCCCGAGTGAACTTGACGTTTTGATAGCCATAGTTCCTCGGACGATGCTGAGCAGCCTCTTTCACCACATGAACCATGGTCTTGTTCAGTAGCTTCATGAATTCATCTGGCTGTTCTATGTTCTCTTCATTGTATCCGCCCAACGAAGGTATCATCTCCACGGTTGAGGAGAAATTCCTGTCGGAGTAGCGCAACCTGCACTGATCGTACCACATGATGGAGACTTTGGTCAACTGGCACAGGCGAATTATCTCGACCCTCGCGTTGCTGACGCATTTTGCACACTCTTCCTTCGAGACATCCCCTCTGCACATAAAGCTGCCATAAACGGCGTTGCTCGATGTGAACAAGAATGTTTCATTGCTGTCAGAATTTGCATTGGAGACGAGATCATCAAGAACGCGTTTGAGGTGGGCTTGGTAGGTGCTATTGGGAGCGAAGGTGCTGGAGTTTAAGCAGTCATGTTTGCTTATGGTGAGGGTGGATTCAGCAGCATTGATGAAGAAAAAGCTGAGAGTGCAAAGAAGTAGAATCATTGTCATGGGCATCTTTTCTATCTTTCGCTGTGGGCGTGCGGTTATTATGATGAAAAAGTAGGATTTGTTCTTTGTATTCAGATGAGGCCACGACATGGGCTTTTATATATGGCGGAGGACTAGGACTGTATGTGTGATATCCTGAAAATTCAGTTCTGATTTCGATCCGATAAGTTGGGCTTTTCATTGACGCGCCTATAGTGCTTTTCTCTTAGATTGCCACTTATGAGATAACTGGCTTATTAGGTGAAGCCGTCAAGGGATTTAAATGTAATATACTTGATAATTTGACTAGAAATCGACTGCTCAACCGTGTTAGTTTACAAGGGTCATTACGGCACATTTAAAAATTGATTAGAGACCGGAGATAGGTTGATTCGACTGAGGTGTGTGATCAAAGTGTGGGTGATTCTACCTGATTGCAAAATTCACGTCAATCGACACTAGACCGATTTTTCTATCGTTTTGGGTACCCTGTGTCCGTATTTGAAATCTCGAGATTTTCACGACAACCGAGAGTCACCAATAGGTCAAAAATGTACATTGTGACTCGAGATAAATCGATCACGAGTCAATTGCATAAAAAATTCCGGAAAGCTACCTGATAGGTTAGGTCACGCTAAAATCGCGTCGATTAAAATTAACCGCCATTTTGAACTCGATTTCAGAAATTGAAAGTTCTGTCATGTCACGATTTATTTTAGGAACGTCGACTCATCTTTCGAAGAACTTTTGGCGATTTCGGGATTTTTACGGGATTTTTATGGAAAATCGATTTGGACGATTCGGAATAGAACGGAAATTCGAATGGTTCAATTAGAGGGATTTTTGGCCTCCTTTGCAAGCTACTTGGTGAAAGGAAATTGTGGAAATTGTATGGGCTTCTTCCTCAGCAAAAAAAAAAAAAAAAAAAACTGGACATTAAATTGAAGAAATTGAAGTCCAATTGAGCAAATTCGTAGGCTTGTATGGGGACTGCAACTTATGGACATCAACTCGGTTAATTGTGGAGTTATTGTTCAAGAACGTATTATGGGACAAAAGGAATTTGTGCATGAAAGCTTGTGGGACCAATATTGGATAAGTATAGGATGTTTTTATTTAATTCCCACCCCCCTCTTCAGTCTCTCCCTTTCCGCACGTCTCTCTCTTTTTCTCTTTCTCTCTCACGCGTTTTCTCTCTATCCGACAACCCTTGCCATAGTCTTCTAATGCTTCCTCTTTTGACTTTGTGGGCCCATTCTTATCCCTCTCTCTCATTCCCCCTCTTTTGACCAACATTCCCCCTCTCTCTCCTCCCTCTTTCTTCTTCAAGTGCCCCATCCCGCCGAGTTTTCTGCTTTTGTTTTATTTCCTACACATTCTCTATCCCACTGAAGAAGCTCCTCCTTTCGTCTCTTTCTTCTCGGCTGCAGCCCCACGTACACGAAGAATCTGCTCCACCGAATCCCCTCTTCCCGCACCTGCGTCCCTACTGATTCCTCTTCGTCTGCCAACTCACTCTCTAGTCAACCTAGTAAATTTCTTCCCTGACGTTGACCCCTGCAACAACTCACGAGGTCAGCCCATCCAGCGTCCCTCAAGCCCAACAACCCTGCCGAGCAGCCCACTCACCGTTCCAGCATTTCCGCTCCACCGAAACCAGCCCACTGAAGCAGCCCCTTGCGTTTTCCATCTCCACCGAGGCAGCAAGTCCAGCAGTACGGAAGTAAAGGCCCAGCTCAACCGTGAGCTTTGCGGGGCCGATTTCGGCCTCGATTTGGTCTCCATTAGTGCCACCGCTTCAGAGTTTATTGCCCGCCGTCGCCATGGACTCACCGGCTCGCAAATCTAGTGAGTTTACTCACTAATCTCCGCTTATTGAGTTAATTATGCTTAAGGATTGATTAGTTTAAGTTAAGCATTGATTATGTGGATAGGTAGAATAGATTAGCAATTTAATTAATCGTTATTGCATGTTAGGTGGTTAGAGTAGTGTAATTAGAGCTTAGATAAGCTATAGTATTTATCTAGAGTGGTTCGGAATTTTCCGGGCCCGTTTTGGTATTTAATTAGGCTTTTTCGGCCTAAGTCGTATTTATTGGTATTTAATAATTAATTTTCGTAATTATTTAATTAATTATTATTTTCCAGAAATTAAACCGGGATAGCCAGTGACCAGAATTTCGTGCTGGTTGCAATGGTGTGTTTGATTTATTTAATCGAGTGCTAAGTTCTGCAATTTGAGTGTGAATTGTGATTTTGGGTAATTATCTCAAAATTAAATAATTTCAGTATTTAATTAGAAAATTATTGGCGTCGGTTTACAACGCCAAAAATGTTTTTATTGACTATATAATTAGTGAGATTTTATGAAGTAAATATATTATACATTTGGCTGAGGCCTATCGTGTACCCACATACGATTATTTTCATCGGATATATTTTAACATGATGAAATTGGGCCAAGATCGTTATTTAATTGAGGGATTGGTGTGTAAGGCACAAAGTTCTTGGCCGGGATGAGTTTATCGTAGTTTAGCTCGTGTGAGCATTGGGTGTTCAGCTTGTGAAAGTAGTATACTATATCAGCCTATAAGTGCTCGATATGTCAGCTTGTGAGAGCAATATACTTATTTAGCTTGTGTGAGCAATGATCATTTTATCAGCTTGTGAGAGCAACGATTCATATATCAGCTTGTGGAAGCTACTATCTATCTATATCAGCTTGTGCGAGCTACTATCTATCCATTTCAGCTTGTGTGAGCATTGTGGTTTCAGCTTGTGCGAGCATAGTTGGTGTCGACAGTACCAGATAGACAATATTGAATTGAAAGATAGTATGGATTGGATCGATTGATCATTGACTTGGAATGATTGATTGGTTGAGATTTATGAATTGTACTAACTTACGGAAGGGACTAAGACAAATGTAAGTCCTCTATCTCGTGTGTGACTAGATAGCCTTTGGGTGTACTTCCTTCCTAGTCAGGACTTAGGGGGTGAACTTGCTGAGACGTCGTCTCACCCCATCGTGGGCTTAACTTTTCAGGTTTTTAGATGGCGAATCCCATTGAGCGTCATAGTCGTCCCATGAGGGTTACCGAGCGGGTCTCCAGTTTCCCCGATCCCAAAAGTTTTTGGGTTTATGAGCTAGTTGTAACCATTGTCTAAGTTAAAGAGGTTCCACATCATGAGATACCTAATCGATTCAGAGCATGGTTCCACTACGCTCCCAACGGTGTTAGAGTAGGTCCCCTTAGGACTTTTGACATTCCCGCTGCGGTGGTTGATGGTGTTCTAGATGAGGATCCAGCTGACCCTCCTAATGGCGTAGTGGAGAACCCATCGTCCCGCCCAACTCCTGTGGCCACTGAAGAATCGGCGAACGAGTCGGACCAGCTGGTCATAGGACAGCTCATTTTGAGAATCGACCTTTTTGTAGACCTTGTAAATATCGACTAGCAATGTATATGACTTAGTTTGCTATGTATAAAGGTGTGATTTGGTTTTAAAAAATTATGGCCCTACTTTTCTGTCCCATCTTGTTGTTGTTTAGGGATTTATTTATTTGCCTCTGCATGCACATTAAAATGAATGGGTCGGCGACGCGTCCTGGAACGTCGCAATTTAATCGACCACCGAGGGATGGACACGTGCTCGAGGATGATCGGGGCGTGATAGTATGTGACTGTTTTACATCGGCCTCCTTCCACCGCGGCTTCTCAAAGACAAAATGTTGGCCCGGGTGAGCTGTTGCTAATTGCGTTTGTGGAGGAACATAGGACAGGAAAATTTTCTAATTGGAATACAAGTCAAACTTGTGAAGATTGGAATGTGCCGAAATCCCTTGAGTAAGATTCGAATTTGCAATTCTATAAGACCTCAACTAATTGCTCTAAAAACTTTAAACCATTTAATGAAAACGTAATATAATATATCAACATTCTAGCTCTGAACACTTGCAAATGAATGACAGACAATAAAATTTTGATACATGATTTATATGATATATACCAAGTTTTGTTCTTATGATTCATAAAGTTAAGATGGGTGTTTGAATATTCTCATCTTGCGCCTCAAATTTATCAACTTTGATATGAACTTATCATGTTTTATATGTCCTCACCTATCAACTTTTCTCCCATAAGATTGCCAACTAGTTTTGATGTACCAACTCAAAACTTAATGTTAACGTCACGATAAATTTGAAAAGAGAACATAATGTGCAGCTTATTTATTTATTTTTTAATTCAAAAGAAGCTTCTTCGGTGGCTATCCAATGAATAGAAAATATTAGTAATCTACGTGCATAACAATCATATTATTGCTTCCTTAATTGGCAATAACTTCTACCAAACAAAAAGAAATGGGCATAACCAATAAAGAATGGGAAGTCACTGAAACTGTGGTTTTAATTTTAGAAAAAAGAATCTATTTAAAATAAAAAGGTTGACATAAAGCTTGGAGACTTATGGCGAAGTTTTGATATTTGCAACAATAGCTGGAATTGGATAGTAAATTGCATAAGCGTGGCTAACCTAAAACTAGCTGAACAAGAGAAATTGTTAATAAAGATGGGTAAACCTTAAGTTTACATCAATTTTATGACTTATCATTAAAAAAATTAGTAATCTTAATCTACGTAATATCTTAATTGCAAAAAGTTTAAAAGGACTCTTCATTTAAAATGCTGACTTGAACAAATGTGAACACAACGCCGAAATGAAGCCAACAACTAAAAGAAAATGCATCTATCTGGCGTGAATAGATGATGGAATTTTACTAGAGCAAATGCATAATCTTAAGTTACGGGGTGATGCTTTGGAAGAGATTTTTTCAGTTGTGTTAGTATGTTAAATACTAAAATATGTTTTTAAGAAAAAACCAATGAAAATTATCGGTGACTCAACTCTATAGTAATCATAACAGGTGTACTCTTGCATGTACAGGTCCGATTTCATTTGGGAAACAAAACATCTAGGTTGGGTCACATTATATTAATGTTTCTGTAACAATAGGCTTTCTTCTTTCATAAACCAATTGTTTTGCCTCAAGTTAGAGACAATTAACCCTAGTGGAGGCAAGACATACATGGAAACATTTTTCTTGGATATTAAGCTGTTAAGACTTGTTCAAAGAAAGAGATGCTGTATCTTTTATGAATGTCGAATGTTTCGTTGTGTCAAATTCAATCTTCATATTCTTCAGCTAAAATTAAATCAAGAATACCTTGAAAAGATTTCCAGACTTAGATCATCATATAGTACGGCAAAGTATATTTTCCGATGGGTTGTCAATCTTTTGGCCTTCATCGATGTAATTGGCTGTCGTAAGATTTGACATTGGAAACCTTAAGTTAGAAGAAAGTATGGTCAAAGAACACGGTGGTTGAGGAGATCCATTTTTTACAGTCCACTATAGTCATCACTTTAGCTCTATATATCTACATTTATATCTTTAGGAAGTGTGAAAGGAGTCATGTCTTGGTTGACATTAGTAGAGGCTCACTCGAATTCGAAGACGTGATAATTGGATATAGAAAAGGAGGAGGTAGACAACGTGAACTTTCCTGGATTTGGAATGGTAATATAATGGGACAGAATTTTCGTTATCCAACTACGACCCCGATGGTCTGCTCACTTTAACTCTGATGAAAAGAGAAAAAGGTAGACAACGAGGACTCTCTCAGTTTTGCCTCAAAACTTTAGCGGACAGTGGGCAGAATTCGTAGATGGCGTGCTAGAAGATTAAGAGCCCTTGTATTTCCTTCTTGTGGTCTGGATCTGATGGCAATGCTGAAAAGAAAGGAGGATTGGGTTTGAAACAAGTTTATCAGTGGAGTAAGGCTGTTGCTACAACCTTTATATAGCCGCTGCTTGTTGATTTAAGGGTCTTTATTGATGGCAAAAATCTCTGCCATCGATGCATTATGACATAGAATGCTATACAGTAACCATTAATACGTGCACAAACTAGTGCAGGAGAGAAGAAAAGTCTTCCTTGGTTTAGTCCTGTTGCAATTTGTGAGATTTTGAGGTATCATTGTAAAATTGTTCTAAAAATTTAACCTATTAGAATGCTACCAGTTAAATATCGAATATGTGCACATATTAGTGCAGGAAAAAAGAGAGAGCTTCCTCAGTTGCGCGGCACATAAGAAAAGGACAGGATTAAAAATAAATGTACTTATAAAAAATAATAAATGCTTCCTTCAATAGAGGATAAGATTATAGAAGCTCATTTGAAATCATTCAGTTTTTATGCAATGAGGACTTTCAGGTGCTTTAGTAGGAAGATATGATAAAGGAAGGAGGCAAATAATGGGCCTGAAAACTGAACTCAGAATGTCTTGCTCTAATACTACGTGATTAAAATGATATTTTAATTGGAAAAGAGTTAAAAGAACCCTCCAATTAAAACGCTAACTTGAACAAATGCTAACACAGAACCGAAAAAAATCCAAAAATAAAGACATAAAATAAAACCAACAACTAAAGGGAAATGCATATATCTAGCATGTATAGATGATGGAATTTTACCAGAGCAAATGCATAATCTTTGTTGGGTGTGCCTATACTCCCCATCAACTGTGTAGGGACAGTGCCCCTACAACGCCGGAGGGTTTTTATAGCTTGACTTCATATTTTATCACTCATGAATAACTAATAGATATGTACATTTTCTTTCTCTTGTGATCGAGGGATGTAATAGAGAGGTGCGGAGAACTAATTATATTGGAATCATCTACTCGATATAGCCTAGTTTAAGGGTGAACCAAGATAAAACTTTATGTCTCAAATTCTATTTTTTGCTTTTACTCTTTATTTTTCTTTGTACTAGTGCGGCGAATCCTAGCAATCTTATTATGGGGTGATACTTCGGAAGAGGCTTTTCAGTTTTGATAGTGTGTTAAATACTTAGATATGTCCTTGAGAAAAAAATCAATGAAAAATATCGACGATTCAACTCTGTACTAATTATAACAGTTGTACTCTTGCACGTACAAGTCCGATCGTGTATGTGAAACAAAACATTTGGGTTGAGGGACATTATACCCAACATCGGGCATCATCATATAGCAAAAATAAAAATAAAAATAAAAAGCCTGAGGAGGAGTATTATGATTCAAATTGTTAGAGTGCCATATGGCTTGACTTCTTAGATTGTAGCTTTCAAAATGGCAGGACATCGCACGATAGAGGAGATAGAGCTATAAGCTAAGTAAAATCCCACACAATTTAAGCACAGGTTAATTTTCTCTTCTATCAACAAATAGAGCGAGGAAAGGCAACCAATGCTATGGCCCCTCTAAGAGTTGTCAATAAGGGCTTAATACGTACGGCAAAATATTCGATTTGAGTTATAACTATTCTATCCCGCTCGTGATCCAAAAGTCTAAGATTGATGAGTCCATCACCACAATCTCATCAAGATGTATGCTAACAGTTTTGAAATTTTTTTGCACGAGATATGCTGTAATTAGGTAATGTAATTAAACTAGTCGAAGGTTTACCTACGACGCGAATTAAACTCACAATCTCATTGAAATGCGTCCCTCTACTACAAGGGCTAACCACTATGGTGCCTAAGCACAGGTTAGTTAATGAACGCTTTGTACTTACATGCAATTTAATATGGTATAAAATAAATGAGTGGACTATCCCACACGGTGTTGTTTTAGTAGTTGGGTAAGCCTTCAACTGTACAGCCTGTGCGAGTCCAAACCCTTTGAGACGATGATCCTACCTCACTTGAGTGGTGGGAAGGAGGTGACCTGGCACTCACCCGATGAGACGATGATCCGATTCGCACGATGTCTTGAAATAGGGCATATTGGTTAGATGTGCTGGTTCCTTTTATAGTTATTAAAAAGAAAAGGATAAGTGAGTCAACAAGTAGCAAGAACGGAAGATGAAAAAATAATGAAAAAGAGAGAGGATCCAATGGAGCATGAAGGAGGTAAGTCAATGAAATTCATAAAAGGAGTTTGCTGTAGGCTCTAAATAGTGAAGGTTCAACAACAATTTTTTTCTGGGGTGATCAAATTTGTCAATTCAAGCAATGGTTTTAAAGACTCCTTTAGGTGGCTCCACGACCGAGGAACGGCACTTTGACGCGCCATTATAAGTACCGTTTCTTGCAAGTTTGTCCTGGACGAGCCTAGAAAGGATGTACATAAGAAGCTTAGGAGAAATTATAGAACTCGCTCTTCAAATACTAGATTAGACTCTGAGGAATTAGGATTGAAAAGTAACAATGTATTTGGACCTCCTTATCGAGCAAGGAACTCTGTTATATATGGAAAAATGCTTCTCTTTGGTGGAAGGGTCTGTCACGGTTTTTGATTTTTGGAAATGAAGAAAAGACGAACCTTTTCATCACCGACATTGTAAAACATCCCTACCTTTAATTGAGAAAGGATAATATCATAGAATAGAATAGAAAAAATGTTACCTATAAGCTATGAGAATAGGCTTGTGCAAATGTCGACATCTCCTTTGACTTGTGACATGAAATAACCTAAAAATATAAATCTATATTACAACGGTTAATTCAATTTTAAAAATTTTTCAGTTTGATCAGTTTAAAGTGGCAATTCTTTTCCTTTTAAATATATAGTCTCAAGAGCGCGAAGATCAAGACTTATAGAGAAACAAAGAATGAGAACAAAACAGCCAGCCCTGAATACCATGGGCTGTCAAGATTTAATCCATTGACGACACTTGATATCAAACTTGTCAATTCAAGCTATGTTTTTAAAGACCCTTTTACATGGGTTCATGACCAAGGACCGGTGCTTCGACGCACCATTCCAAGTACCGTTTCTTGCAAGTTTACCCCGAACGAGCCTAGAAAGGACGTACATAGGAAGCTTACAAGAAATTACAAAACTCATTATTTAGTACTATTTTACAAATTCAATTTTGGTATCTATACCATGTTATGACACACTTAACTTTTCAAAGTTGACTAGATTTACAAACTTTGATTTAGCGTGGACACACGAGAATAATTAGACTTTGAGTACTTAGGATTGGCTAGTAATAGTGTATTTGACCTCCTTCTTGATTAAGGAACTCTATTATATATAGAATAATGCTTCTCTTTGGTGGAAGTGTCTATCATGATGGGTTGTCAAGATTTAATCCATGTGAAGTGTCGCAGCTGAAATGATTGACGACACTTGATATCAAACTTGTCAATTCAAGCTATGTTTTTAAAGACCCTTTTACATGGGTTCATGACCAAGGACCGGTGCTTCGACGCACCATTCCAAGTACCGTTTCTTGCAAGTTTACCCCGAACGAGCCTAGAAAGGACGTACATAGGAAGCTTACAATAAATTACAAAACTCATTATTTAGTACTATTTTACGAATTCAATTTTGGTATCTATACCATGTTACGACACACTTAACTTTTCAAAGTTGACTAGATTTACAAACTTTGATTTAGCGTGGACACACGAGAATAATTAGACTTTGAGTACTTAGGATTGGCTAGTAACAGTGTATTTGACCTCCTTCTTGATTAAGGAACTCTATTATATATGGAATAATGCTTCTCTTTGGTGGAAGTGTTTGTCACGATGGGCTGTCAAGATTTAATCCATGTGAAGTGTCGCAACTGAAATGATTGACGACACTTCATATCAAACTTGTCAATTCAAGCAATGTTTTTAAAGACCCTTTTACATGGGTTCATGACCAAGGACCGGTGCTTCGACGCACCATTCCAAGTACCGTTTCTTGCAAGTTTACCCCCGAACGAGCCTAGAAAGGACGTACATAGGAAGCTTACAATAAATTACAAAACTCATTATTTAGTACTATTTTATGAATTCAATTTTGGTATCTATACCATGTTCCGACACACTTAGCCTTTCAAAGTTGACTAGATTTACAAACTTTGATTTAGTGTGGACACACCAGAATAATTAGACTTTAAGTACTTAGGATTGACTAGTAACAGTGTGTTTGACCTCCTTCATGATTAAGGAACTCTATTATATATGGAATAATGCTTCTCTTTGGTGGAAGTATCTATCACGGTTCTTTGATTTGTGGAAATGAAGCACAAAACAACCTTTTCACAAGTGACCTTAGAAAACATCCCTACATTTAATTGAGAAAGGATAATTTAATTTAATATAATAGAATAGGAAAAACATTACCCATAAGCTACAAGAATAGGTTGGAGCTAATACCTGGATCTCCTTTGAGCCAGACATGTCGAATTACATATTATAAAAATAATGCTACATGTGATTTTCCGACGATACAAGTGGCCAATGTTACTTGAATAATTAATTTTTAAAAGTTGCGATACTTAAGTGGTCAGTTGAGAAGTTGTAGCACAAAAATGAGTGTTATATAAAAGTTGCGACACTGTAAATGTCATTTTTCTCTATCTTTCTGTGATCAGTTTTTACAACTCTTTGATTGGGTTTTATAAAGTTGTTCAAAAGTCTTTGCTAAGGAAATTCTATTGTCCAATCTCACTTTCTGGCCGAACAGCACCTTTTACTTTATGGTCTTTAACTATTTTTATATATGCCATTTGTGATCGCCCATTTCTAGAGCTAGCAAAATGGGTCATAAACTTATATTATGACCCCTTTTTAGTTAAATGGATCTAAATGAGTTATTAGAAAACTCACTTTAAACCGTGGCCTTCTTTAACTTTATGGAAGGTGGAATGACCAATTCTACCTTTTATTTCGCTTGGCCCGGCCCCTTCCCTCTTCTCTTCCTTCGTCCTTCTTCCTTCCTACGTCTCACGCGCGGAAGCCGACCTAGGAAGAGAGACCCGAACGGATTGGACGTCTCGCAGGTGCCATCAATGCCGCCGAATGGAGCAGCGCGAGATCCGGTGAGAAACCCGGACCCTCCAGCCTATAAATAGGGCCTTCTGGAACTCGATGATGGAGGAGGTGGAGGAGGTAGAGGGGGCCGGGGAGAGAGAGAGAGAGAGCACATTCTAAAGAGGGGAGAGCGAGCCGAGATAGAGGTTGAGAGTCGGTAAGTGAGCCCCGGCGACGATTACGCTCACAGAAATGGCCGGGCTCGCCGGCATTGTTTCCCTTCTTGAGCCGTCATCCGGTGGGTGCTGTTTCGTTTCCTTTCTTTCGTCGTTTGTCCCGACTCAGAGTTGGCTTTCCAAGGATCTCGGCTCGGGGGCGCGCGAGGCGGACAGACAAGCCAGACATAGCCCAATCTTCTGGCTTGTCCGCCGCCGTCCGATGACGTGAGCCGGGTAGGGTCCCTCGGCCGAACCTCCCCTGCTTTTTCTCCCCTGTTTTGCCCTGTCGCGAGTTTTGCCGTCTGTCTAACGCGCATGATTTCCGGCCCCGTTCATGTGCATGCTGCGGATCTTGGGTTGTTTCTTGTCGATTGTTAGCTTCGGGTTTCGATTGGTTCGTGCTCCCCCTCTTTAGCTAATGTCACCTACGTGTCCGACGAAATGCCTAACCGAAGTGTGTGCGTTTGTTCTTAGTCCTTCATCCACTTCGGGCGTTCATGGTTTGTGAAATGCGTTTTGAAGGGTGATGGTGGCAGCTCCGTTCACAGCGATGACCGTGCGATGATTGAACACGACCGGCAGCGGTACCCGAGCGTTGGTTGAGTTTTGAGTCCCTCTCAGCACTTGAATTCGCTCGTGTTATTGGTCCGTCGTAAAGAATATGGTTGCGCGTGAGGGGAAAAGCGTGAAAAGAGGAGTAATAAGAAGAAGGACGAAGGGGAGGTGGGGAGAAGAAAAGGACAGAAGGAGGGGGCTCTCTCTCTCTCTCTGGTAGGCAAGAGGCGGTTAAGATATTTCTCTCTTTCTAATCTGACAGGGTGCACGGAGGAGAGGTAACAAGCAAAAGGAATGAAGACAAAATAAGGAAGAGACGGGGGAGAGAGAGAGAGAGAGCGAGGGGTTAAGTTTGGTGGTCCGTATTTCAAGTCAAGTCGTGATATAATTTGGATATGATAATATATAAAAATTTGAGATTTAATTATATCCTATCTTTGTTTGGTGATTTCTAATTAGGATTTGGTGATTTTTAGCCGGGATAGGATAGGGTTTGATCGACTCGAGTTAGTTTATTATATTATTTTTATTTTTAATTTTTTTAAATTCAAAAAAGAAATAAAAAAAAATACGATTATTTGATTTTGATCATTCTTCTCTTGGGAGTGGACGAGGATTCCTTCAAAAATTTCTCAAATTAGAGAAAAGCCCATAATTTGAATATATGAAAAATATTTCAAAAATTGGACCTTAAAAGTTTAAACAAGATTAGGTATCAAAATGTATTAGTTGATTAATTAATGTAGTTAAGTCTTTGATACCAATTTCTCTAGCGAGAATAAAATATTTCTCTCAAGATTTTACAGGTTTCTAATCAATCCACCTTAAATCAATTAGTGGCAATTCTTAAATGAAAACATGACTTAGTAGGTTAAAAAACTCGGATCATAAGTTGCGAATTGTTGGGCTTGTGAGAGCTCGGGCTAAGTCGGCCATAGCCTCCACCCACCCTCGTGTAGGGCTCCAAGAGGTCACGACAACAAGGGGTGTAGAAATTGGGCTGTTGGTGGTTAAAGAGACAAATCGGAATTAGAATGATTATATAGATTTTGGTTGACATGATTTTCATCTAAAATATTTCCAAACCAATTTGGATATTTATTTTTGTAAACGGTCATGTATGGAATTTCCTGACCAATTGGAGTAGACGAAAACCACCTCCTAATTTTTTTTAGAACACAGATTTTTTTTTTTTAAAGTACTAGTGAGATCAATTGCAATTTTTGAGGAGTTTCATGGTATATTTTGGAATTTGTTTCTGTAGCTAACTGATAAGGCTTCTTTTCTCGCCCATGAGCAGTTAACATTGTGTCCTTGAGAAATAATTATGTTTTTTATTTCAAATTATTTTAGCGATATAAACTTATGTAAGTATGGAATTTGTCTAGTTTCTCGAGCGATCAATACCATCTTAAAATTGCCGTATTCTAATGCATTTCGTACCTATGCAAAATGTATTACCATGCAAACAGTTCAAGAATATCAATGAACGACCGAGATTTATTCTTTTGTGATATAATTAACACTAGTTCCAGAGGATGGATTTTTGGGGTTTCTTAGAAGTGCCGAGTATGAGTATTATCTCTATCATGATTTGTCATTTATATGTCCAGAGTGACCCTGATTTTGCCGGACCAAGTGGACGCGGCATTCGCAAGGGTTTATCTTTTTGTTTAACGAGAAAAAGATAATAATAATCACCAACTTATCCAGCCTGAACTAGCTTTTTTGTTTTATTTTCTTAAAATGAAGGACCGACTCGAACAAACAATTGTCCAGTTGAGAGATTGGTAAACCAACCTAAATTATCATTCCCTTCTTGTCTCTTCCACTCGCCCATGAACAATTTCATCATTCCTATTATCCTCTCTGTTCAATCATCGCCAGGTCCTTTATACCAATGTGGATGCCCTTTATACGAGTCAGAAGTAAGGAAAGCGTCTAGTATTAAATTCACTCAATGCAATAGTACCCATTTTGGGAATGTCCCTGAAGTCACTTGTTCAATTGTTATGACAGGAAGATATGGCAAAGAATGCAACAGCACTAATAAGTCTCACGGGCAATGACTTTGACTGAACAAAATCTCTATAAAACAAAAGAAGACAAGTGGATGGAAAGACGAGAGCAAAGATGGCACAGAGGGCTTCTTCTTCTTCTTCCTTCAGTTCATGTTATTCCTTTGGGAGATTTTGTTGTCTTCTCTTGGTTGTGATGATCCTTGAATCCATATCATGCAAAGCGTCATAAACTAGGTGTGTATTCTCTGTATCTTAATGCGTCCATAAAATTAATTGGCTGGTTCAATTTAACCCTTGTCACGTGAGATTTAGCAAGCAATAAATTGTTGAATTTAACTAGTTGTGCAAGAGAGATAGTAACTTTATTATCTTGGAGTTTGTAGGTAAACCAGATCCAGGCAAACTGAAGCCAAGCCCCGGACGTCGTTGATGCAGGTAAGCCGCCTAAATACAAATGTGTCGGGGAAAACTTGTATCATTATGTCTTTACATTACTTTCTCTTGTATTACCAGATTATTATTACTGTTCGGAAAATTTTACTTTGATACTATTGACTGCAGGAGGTCCGTCATTCGGAATGAAGGGTGTTGTGCAACCGAAGCCGTTGCTCCAGTTAATTAATTACAATTTCATAAATCTCGTTTGTCTTGTTTTTATCTATTATATTTTCCCCAAAGTATTGTATATTCCACACTGGACCCATGCGCTCTCGGACAAATATCACATGGTCTTTAAACCATGTAAAATAAGTTGATTTATTTAGTTATTATACGAGCCCCACAGTGAGATCCACATGCATTTTTCATTCCAATAAAATGACTTGGTGTAACTGCGACCAATGAATTTTATTGGTCGCACAGAATTGTATAAATTCGATATCATTTCTTAATGTCGAATTGCAATAGTTATTTCAGAACATGAGGTTTTGAAAATAATTAATCAGTCGTTAAATGTATATTGGTTGCCCGGAATTATATATATATTTGAATTGGTTCTTCATTTTTAAGAGAAGAAAAAGGAAATGATACTTTGAACTGGATAAACCGATAGTTAAATGTATATTTTTCTTGTGTTACCCGAATAAAAATAGTAGAACAAATCTCGCTCCTAAAATTCTTGAAATGTTTCATGTTATAAGAGATACGACAAATGCACTAGAATAAGATAACTTTAAAAAGGTACGTTCATCCCTCATAAAGCCATAAAAATCCAATGCTCGTATAAGTTTGAGTTATTAAAATAATTTAAAGGAAATAAAAAAGGCAATAATTAAAACTAAAGAACATTCATGTCATCATCTGAAGCCCACTTAAGGAAACAAGTTAACCACTTAAGGACAAAACAGAACTTTATTAGTTAGCAACAATGAAGGCCACAAACATGGCTCAAAGAAGCCGCTTTGGGTGGGTTGATGCATATCAAATGTTCAACGAAATGCCCAAACCAAATTTCAATCTTGAGACGGTTGATTTGAGCTCAGTTATAGTGATATTCAGGTTCCGAGTCATTCCATGTTAATGTAAATCAAGCATAGATCGGTTTAGGGAATTGGTTTTTTTAAATAAAAAAATAACAAAATAACAAAAAATCTGAAAATTTCAAAAAGAAAATATAAAAATGTTGGATAATACCAAATTCGGGAAAAAAATGACATCTAAGAAATTTTCCTACTTTTATAAGGTCATTTTTTAATTTAATGCTATTTTGGTATTTTATGACCATTGTTGTGACATCCCAGATTTTCAACCATGTTTTCTATTGAATAAATCGAGCGTTTCATTGACACGCCTATAGGGCTATTCTCGGGCGATCGCTCTCGAGATAACTAGACTATCGGGAAACCATTAAGAATTTTAAGTTAAATAGACTTGAGAATTCGACTAGGAATCGGCTTCTCGACCGTGTCCATCTTTAGAGGTCATTACGGCACAGTATAAAATCGATTTGAAATCAGAGATAGGTTGGTTTGACTGAGATGTGTGGCTAATCGTGGGTAACACCACTAAATTGGAAAATTCTCTTCAGCCGACACTAGTTTAATATTCTTATTGTTTTGGTACCCTGTGTCCGTATTTGAATCCTCGAGATTTTCACGACAACCGAGAGTCGCCAATGTGTCGAGTGAGTTCATTGTGGCTCGAAGAAAATCGACCACAGGTCATTTGCACTAAAAATGCCTGAAAGTTACCCGGTAGCCTAGGTTATGCTAAAAACGCGCCAAATGGAAATTAATTGTGAATTCAAGTCCGATTTCAGAAATTGAAGATTCTGTCATGTCACAATAAATTCTGGGAGCGTCGACCCAGTCTCAGAAGATTTTTCTGACATCCGACATTTTTTGGGAAAAAGTCGTCGCTGGGTTGTTTTTATGCAGAAAAAGCCAGTGATTATTTTTGATAGCAAAATTGGGAAGCAAGATGGATATATGGGTGAGGAAAAATGTTGAGATGGTCGATGGATGACCGATTGATTTTATGGAGGCCAATTGAGATGGAATTGAAGTGGATCAAGCCACCAATTGAAGACAATCCTTGCAAAATTCGTAACTCTCCCTTCCCCCACAGCCAAATGGACCAAAAGTGAAGTCATGAGAGGTGTTGGTGTGGATCATTGGAGGCCAAGGGATTTTGCTTGGCCTAGGTTGAGTCTTGGAGATATTTTGTGGAAAATATCAAGCCAATGGCCCACCCTCTCTCTTATCTCTTCCCTCATCTCTATCCTCTCCATCTCTCTCACCTCTCCACCATCCAAGACCCTCTCCTCTTCATTTTCGAAACCCTCAAGCCAGCAAGAAGACCGGCAGAAGGAGCTGCAGCCGTCGCACACCTCCACCCGCGCCACCGTCGGTTTCTGCTCCAACTGACCTCTCGCCAAAGATCCGAGTAAAAAGTGACAGAAAAGAGGAGAGAAAGGAATATGGGCAAAGTGCTTTCTCAGTATATTCTTTCTGTACGTCAATACATTGTACATTTATAATGTAAGAATGAACAATAAACTAGGAAAGACAATATACATCAATATATACATCAATTAGAATTTCCTATTTACTGTATTTATCAATGATCTACTAGAATCACCAGAATCTACTCTAAGATATTCCAACACTCCCCCTCAAGCTGGTGGCCTATAAATGTCAAGGACACCAAGCTTGCTCAATAAAAACTTGTGTTGCCTTTGGCATAGCGGCTTAGTGAAAATGTCTGCGCGGGTTGGTCCACTTTGTTCCGATGCCCTTTGTCACAAGAACTCCTTCTTTGATTTTGTCGCGAGTAAAATGACAATCAACTTCTATGTGCTTCGTTCTCTCATGAAAGACTGGGTTTCTTTGCTAACTTAAGTGCAGCATCATTGTCACAAAACAACTTACTTGGTCCACCGACTTGTATTCCAAAATCCGAAAGAAGTCCTCGTATCCGACTATTTCGCGGTGGTTTTCGCCATAGCTCGATACTCGACTCGGTGATGATAATGATACGGTAGATTGCTTCTTTGTTTTCCATGAAATCAACGATTTTCCCAATTTAATACAAAAACCGGTAATGGATCTTCTAGTCATCGGGCAAGTAGCATAATCAGTGTCACAAAACGCTGTCATCTCCATATCACACTCACGAGATAGAAATATGCCAAGCCCTGGACATCCCTTCAAGTATCTCACAACTTTCAAGGCTGCATTCATGTGTGACTCTTTTGGCATATGCATGAATTGGTAGTATTTGTACCGCATAACATATATCGGGTCTTGTCATAGTAAGATATATCAATTTTCCAACAAGTCGGCGATACCCTGATGGATCCTTAAGCAATGGATCTTTGTTTGATGAAGAAGAATTAAGATCATACTCATGTGTTGTCAATCTGGTATTCTACTCAATGGGAATTACTGCCGGCTTGCAACCTGATAACCCTGCTTCAGAAATGATTTCCAAAACAAACTTCCTCTGACTAAGGGAAATTCCTTTATCAGACCTGGCAATTTCAATGCCAAGAAAGTATTTGGGAGATCCCAAATCCTTGATGTGAAAAGCAGAATGTAAATATTTCTTGAACCTTGCAACATGATGATCATTATTTCCCATAACCAATATATCATCAACATATATTAGTAAATATATCGATGATTTTCCCACATTTCGTGTAAATAAAGCATAATCATGCTTAGAGTGCTGAAAACCTGCATTGGTTAATGCGGCAGTAAACTTGGCATACCATTGTCTAGATGCCTGTTTTAATCCATATAAGGATTTGCGAAGACGACATACCCGATACTCCCCCTGTCTGCGTAATCCTTGAGGAAGGTCCATGTATATCTCTTCATCTAGATCACCATGAAGAAAAGCGTTGTTGACATCCATTTGATGTAGGGACCAATTGCGTATCGCGGCAATGGATAAAAAAGTCCGAACGGTAACTTCCTTCGCAACTGGAGAGAACGTTTCATGATAATCGAAACCTTCTCTTTGAGTGAAACCTTTGGCTACCAACCGAGCCTTATATCGTTCAATTGAACCGTCGGATTTGAATTTGATCTTGTAAACCCATTTACATCCGATCGGTTTTCGATGCGGTGGTAATGGAACAACATCCCAAGTATGATTCTCCATAAGGGCGGTAAGTTCGATTCCATTGCCTGCTTTGCCATTTGGAATCTTTGATTGCCTCGGTGAATGAAGATGGTTCATGCTCTTCGAAATTCGACCGATACAACACATATGTTACATCGATAACCGACTAAATGAAACATAGGATGAAACAGGATATTGTGTACCAAGAGTTTGTAGCGAACGTAGATATAGTCTTTCGTCCATGTAGGTGGACGGCTTTGTCTGCCAGAACGACGAGGTATCTCATCAATATGTGCAGGAGCCACAGATAAGTCAACAGCTGCATCTGTGGTGTCCACTGATGGAGAAACGTCCTCAGATGAACCTGGTAATTCCGTCACTGTATGTGGGAATTCCACTTTGTGTCTTTGTGTCGAGAGGGTGGAGGTGCCACAATAAAGCCAGGTGCAAAAGATGAATCTTCATCAGATAGAAGAAAACGATTGCTTTCTGAGGAAGTATCTTGTGATGAAGGCAGCTTTTCTTTGAAAGGAAATGTTCCTTCATGGAAAATAACATCTCTGCTTGTAAAGAAATACCCTGTAGAAAGCTCCATGACACGATAACCCTTCTGAAGAGAAGGATATCCCATAAAAACACATCGTGTGGCACGGGGGCTCATTTTATTGCGAGGACCCACATTTGTTGTATAGCATAAACAACCAAAAACTCTGAGATGGCTATTATCTGGTTGTTTCTTGTAAATCATCTCAAATGGAGTTTTACCATGAAGAATTCGGCTCGGCATGCGATTAATCAGATAGGCAGCTGTGATCACACAATCTCCCCAAAAATTTTCGGGTATTGAGGCTTGGTATTTGAGTGCACGAGCTACTTCTAAGAGATGTCTATGTTTTCTCTCAACGACTCCATTTTGCTGTGGAGTGTAGGTACAAGAACTTTCATGAAGTATCCCATGAGTAGATAGCAAGCTTATGCAATCAGAAGAAAAAAATTCTCCTCCATTGTCTGTACGAATTCGATGTACAGATTTATCAAATTGATTTTTAATCAAGGAAAGAAATTTTGATAAATGAGTAAATGTCTGATTCTTTGACTGCATAAGGTATAGCCAAGTGGCACGACTATAATCATCAACAATTGTGAGAAAGTAGCGAGATCCATCACGATGAGGAATGTGATAAGGACCCCAGACATCCATGTGAAGCAATGAGAAAGAGTGTTTTGCTCGAGATGTACTAACTGGAAAAGATGCTCGAGTTTGTTTAGCTAAAGGACAGATGGAGCATGTTGGATGAGGAAATTTAGCACTATGACCCAATCGTTGATGCAAAAGAAGATTTTTATTATAACTGATTGCATTACAATGAGTGCCTTTATTCAATAAAGCTAAATCTCTTGAAGAATGGACCCAAAAGTAAAGTCCTTGTGCTTCATTGCCCAAGCCCATCACTTTCCCAGTCGAAAGGTCCTGAAAGATGCAATTTTTGGAATTGAATATGGCTTTACAGGAATTGTCCATACATACTTTTGCGACAGAAAGGAGATTAAACTCAAAATCTGGAATGTATAGGACATTTTTAAGGACAAAATTTTGACCAAGATGTACGGTACCAATTTTGGTAACATACGTAATGTTCCCATTTGGAAGACGCACCGTAACGAGATTGTGGATTTTGATAGACATGGGAAAATAGGGACTCATTGCAAACTATGTGATCACTAGCGCCCGAATCGATAATCCATGCATTAATAGATAATGAATTCCTTTCATGGAGAAGAATACCCGAGAATCCCGCACCCCGGTGTCACCGGTCTTAAGTTTACTCAAAGCTTGTACGATATGCTTGTATGTTGCTCTTGGGTTATAGTCTGAGATGTTCCAGCATTTTTCTGGGCAAATATCGATGGACCGAAGACTCCCTTTCCTTCTTATTATTGGGTCTTCCATGTAATTTCCAGCATGTATCAACAAAGTGTGGTGTGGACGTTTGCAATATTCACAATATTTATTTTTAAATTTTGAATTTTGCCCACTAACCTTCCCTTCTGACGTGGCATTTCGTGCACCATATGACCCTTTATAAATGGGTGCTGACGTGGCAAAATATGGGCCATCCGATCCGGCTACATAGCTCATTGAATTGAAGCCGTCCGATCGCGCGCGACCAGAAGACAGATCCAGGCCGTCCAATCCAGCGCGCCTCCCTCGTCCGTCGGATCCAGCCCCTCGATCCATACCGTCCGATCCAGATCTGCGATCCCGCCATCCGATCCAGATCGTGATCCCAACCGTCCGATCCGGCCCCTCGATCCCAGCCGTCCGTCCGAGAAAAATTAGGGTTTTCTATGGCCCTTTTCGTTGCCAACGCCGCAATGCTTCTCCCCTTCGCAGTCCCGAAACCTCCTCCTGTTCTGACGATTGTCTCCGTCGAAACCGAGCGAGACGGGAACGCCGCGGCTCGCTCCCCGCCGACTCGGGTGCCCTTCGGATGCAGCAACCCGCTGATTCTCCTCCTGCAAGGCTAGCTGAAAAATCCGCCGGAGCGACGGCTGTGGATCCATCGCAAGGATTTGCGACCGAAAGGTGGAATATGATTCGTTCAAGGTGAGAAGGAATCGAGTGGCCTTTTCTTGTTCTTTCATCGTGTGAAACTGTCGGAGAGTGGCCTCCGGCCCCTCCAATTTGTCTTCCGCCGCTTCTATTTCGTTCCACAGAGCCGACAACCGATTGAAACAGGCCGTGACCGAAAGGTTGCCTTGTTTCAGTTCAGTCAAGGCCTGTGTTAAGGAGAAAACCCTAGCTCTGTCTGATTTCCCATACATTTGCTGTATGTTATCCCAGAATTGCATCGAGTCTTCCGTCGGAGGGAGGCCGGCGGCGACATCAGGCGCCAAGCAGTTCCCGATCCAGGTGCGCACCAGTTGATTGCAGCGCCGCCAATGTCGCTGTGATCGTTCGTCCGTCGGATAAGGAGTTGTTCCATCGACGAAGCCTTCTTTGGCCTTGGTGACAAGCGCTCGCCGGAGGTCGCGAGCCCAAGAATGGTAGTTCGTCGGTCCGGTGAGTTGTTGACTGATGAGTCGCAACTCCGGTCCATCCGCCGGCGACGTATACAATGGGTCTCCAATTTCTGGTCGTCCTCCGTTGAACGGAAACAGGTATGGCGGTGGTGGTCCGTGCGAACCATGTGGGAACGGGTAGGGTTCCGGCGTCAATCCGGGCGTGAAACCGGGTCTGTGACCCGTCTCTGTTGAACCCGACTCACCAGTTGGGTCGGGCCAAGTCTGCCCATGCCCTGCAGCCCATTGTGCAGGATACCATTGAGCTGGGGGCCAGTAAATCGAACCCGGCATTTGTGCTGAAGCAGGGGCAGGAGCGGGAGCGGGAGCAGGAGCAATCACATGCCCTTCTTCAGTTAATCCGGCATGATCAGAGGGTGAATTCGTCTGATTCTGGGAGGTTGAATCCTCTACTGAGAGATTCACAACATTTTTGTCTTTTGCCATGATATCGAAGTTGAATTCCTAATCGTCTTGTTGATTTGTTTTGCAGAAAAGAAGAGTGCAACAACAGATAAAAAAAAACGATGGCAATTCAGAAGATTGCGGAAGCTAGGTCAGGAAACGATATGCTCTGATACCATGACAGAAAAGAGGAGAGAAAGGAATATGGGCAAAGTGCTTTCTTAGTATATTCTTTCTGTACGTCAATACATTGTACATTTATAATGTAAGAATGAACAATAAACTAGGAAAGACAATATACATCAATATATACATCAATTAGAATTTCCTATTTACTGTATTTATCAATGATCTACTAGAATCACCAGAATCTACTCTAAGATATTCCAACAAAAAGTATACTTCTCGGATGAACCAGAAAACGAGGCACCTATCGCCGTGACGAGGACATCTAGACCGTTCCAACAAGCCCGACCTAGCCCCGAACGAAGCCGCCGTTCGTCCCGTAAGGCCGCCGGAGTCCGCCGCTCGCCGGACCGTCTGGAAGCTGCCCGCCAGCATCGTTTTGCGTTTTCTTGCTATTTTGCCCCATTTCAGCCCTTCATTTACCCATTCCATCCACCCACAAGATCCCCAAGACCCCCGGGAGCCATCGCTTGCCAACCACTCGCTCGTTGGAGCTTCGATTGGCCCGTTTTTGCCGTTGAAGCCACCGGTTTCCTCTCTGTAGCTCGCAAGCCAAACCCACGGTTCAGCCCATTGGGATTCGGCCCAACTTCGGCCCAAGTGAACTTCAGCCCACAAGACCAAGTGGCCTAGCAAGCTCAGCCCAAGTTGGTTTAATTTAATTGAAGCCCAAGTCCACAGGTGTAGCCCATTAATTGAGTCTTTAGCCTAAACAAGTTCAGCCCAAGTTCAGCCCGCGAAGAAAGCCCAATCGCAGCCAAGCCCAAGCCCAAGAGCGAGCCCAGTTCAATGCAAGAACATGTTGGGCCCAAGTTTAAGGCCCGGTCTAAGCCCGCCGGTGTTGTCGAAAGCCTGATTTCGGCTGCTGTTGCGTCGCCGTCGCGGTGTTTTGGTTCCTGCTTTTAACCAAGTGAGTTTTACTCACTAATGCTTTCTTAGTTTGCTAATTATACTTAGGGTTGGTTAAATTTAATTAAATGCAATTAGGTGATTAGATTAATTTAAATAAATTAAAGTAGAGACTTAATGATGCATGTTAGGTGGTTAGAAATAAACATTAGCAAGTAGGCATGCCATGTTATTTATTGAACGAGTCTTGGTAATTTTCTGGCTCGTCTCGGCTTCCAATCAGGCATTATGGGCATAAATTGGATTTTTAATATTTATTTATTTAATTTTCGAAATTAATTATTTAATTAATTATTTTTCCGGAAATTCAACCGGGATGGCTGGTGACCAGAATTTTGTGCTGATGATCTTGGTGTAGTCCATTTATTTAATTGAGCTTTATTTTGTGCTAAATTGATTTATGAGTGATTTTAGGATTTATTCCTAAATTGAATAATCTTTGGTTATTAATTGAAAAATAACCGGACATCGGTTGATAATGCCAAAAAATTGTTTTGGTAGACTACAGAAAATGGTGGGATTTATAGAAAGAAAATTATTCTATTTTGGTTAAGCCGATCGTGTGCCACGCGATATTTTATCGGATATCTTTGATACTAAGGAATTAGGCAAGATATTATGAATTGAGGAATTTAATTATGAAATGCAATATCGTTGGCAGCGGTTGAAAAAAGTCGAGTGGGACCGTAAAGCGATTGAATTTTGAAAGGGTCTAGTGGAATGGCCATAAAGCCATTGAATTTGGAAAGGGTCGAGTGGGCAAAAAGCGAATTGAATTTTGAAAGGGTCGAGTGAGACCGTAAAGCCATTAAATATTGAAAGTCTTAGAGTGGGCGTAAAGCCACTAAATCTAAGGAAGTTGCTTGGTGGGGCTGTGATTATCACCTATTATTAAGTTGTGTCTGGGAACGTGATTCATAATTGGGGATTGAGTTGGAATAGTTGAAATGACCGAAAGTGGTGTGACATCCCAAATTTTCAACTCTGTTTTCTACTGAATAAATCGGGCATTTCATTGACGCGTCATAGGGCATTACCGGGCGATCACTCTCGAGATAACTAGGCTATATGGGGAAATTAATAAGGATTTTAAGACAAAATAGACTTGAGAATTCGGCCCAGGAATCGGCTCTCGACCGTGTCTATCTTAAGAGGCCATTTCGGCACAGTACAAAATCGATTTGAAGTCAGAGATAGGCTGGTTTGACTGAGATGTGTGGCCAATCGTGGGTGACACCACTAAATTGGAAAATTCTCGTCGACCGGCACTAGATTGATTTTCTTATTGTTTTGGTACCCTGTGTCCGTATTTGAATCCTCGAGATTTTCATGACAACCGAGAGTCGCCAATGAGTGGAGTGGGTTCATTGTGGCTCGAAGAAAATCGACCACGGGTCATTTGCACTAAAAATGCCTGAAAGTTACCCGATAAGCTGGTCACGCTAAAAACGCGTCGAATGGAAATTAATCGTGAATTCGAGTCCGATTTCGTGAAGATTCTCGTCATGTCACATAAATTACAGGAATGTCGACTCGATCTCGAGAAGATTTTTTAGAGATTTCGAGATTTTTCGGAAAATCGAATCGGATCTTTTAAAAAATTAGCGAGAAATTCGGATGGGCGAATTAAAGGAAATTTGGACTTTCTGTGATATATATGGTATTGGGGGACTTATAGAAAATTATTCGAGATTTTTCTACCACGAAATCGGACCTCGATTTGGGTAATCGGAGAGAAATTGAAGTTATGTGATGAAATTCAGGCTTTTGTTGGGGGTGCATTATTTGCATTAAAATTTGGTTTAATTGTGAAGATAATGCAAGAAAATATCAAGAGACATGAAGATAAGTTTGTGGGCTTTGAGGGGACCAAGCATTAAAGGGAATGGATTGATTTCGTAGACTTTTGCCCCTCCATTCAAAGCTGTAGTCGCACGCCTCTCCCCCACCGATCTTCTCTATCTCTTTCTGCTCGGTTGTTCTTCGCTGCGAAGACCCCAAGTGAGGATTCCACCGAAGGCCTTTTATTGACCGAAGCCACCGATGACCCTCCATCTTCCAGCTTCTCCAACGCGTGGTCTTCTCCAATAGCCATCCACGCGTTCAACCCCCATGAAGCCTCCACTCGCCTAGCGTCGTCAACCGAGGGCAGCTCCAGCAGCTTCGATCCACGCCAGCTGCCTGTTCGTCCGTGCTCCTCTCTTTGCCACGCCAGTCCACACCTTCTGCATCTTCGCAGCATCACGGCCCAGCAAGTCCAATGAATTGGACGGTCCCTGGTCAACAGCAAGCCACCAAAACCCTCTTTGTTGACTGCATGGCCCCACATGGAGCTGCCCACGCTCACGCCACACCACCGAAATTTCTGCTTTGTTCCCTGTCCAGCAATTGCCACACGTTCGGTCAACCAATGAAGCATCCTCACTGGCTTGTTGACCCAGCAGTCTCCTTCGTGTGCCTACCTCTGCCAGCCTGCTTGTGTCTTCTCTTCTTCGGCCCAAACCCAAGTTTCAGTCCACACTGCAGCTTCTCGGTCGGATTCTTTGATCGCATGCGTCCACGCCAGCTTCCGCCTACCAGCTGCCTTCATCCACTTCTCCTTCGCTTGCATGCCTTCTTGTTCGGCCCATTCTACCAAAGCATCCCAACTCCTATTTCATCTCAGCCCATGAGTTCGCACAAAACCCTGTAGAAGTTTGGCCCAACCTGCAGCAGGTTATTTGAAGCCCACGTGAATTTCCAGCAAGCCTATTTGAAGCTCGCGAACTTGAAGCCCGTTTAGTTCGGCCTAAATTTCAGCAGGCCCAATCCAATTTGGGGTCCAGCCTGTAGAAACGAACAAATCTCGGTCGCTGAGATTTGTTGCCAAGCGGATGGCGTCCCAGCTGCCGGTGTTGTCGGCCGTTCGATTTCCGTCGTCGCATCCATCGCCGCGGTGATTTGGTCTCCGCTTTTTTATCAGTGGGTTTCTTCACTAACTTTTCTTAGTTTCTTGAATTACACTTGGGGTTGTTTAGATTTAATTAAGTGCAATTAGGTGATTAGATTAGTTTAGATAAATTAAATTAGAGACTTAATTATGCATGTTAGGTGGTTAGAAATAGACATTAGCAAGTAGGCATGCCATGTTATTTATTGAACGAGTCTCGGTAATTTTCCGGGTCCGTCTCGGCCTCCATTAAGCATTATGGGCCAAATTGGATTTTTATTATTTATTTATTTAATTTTCGAAATTAATTATTTAATTAATTATTTTTTCTTGAAATTCAACTAGGATGGCTAGTGACCGAGATTTTATGCGATGATCGTGGTGCGTTCCGTTTATTTAATCGAGCTTTATGTTGTCTTAAATTTGAATTATTGTGTTTATTTATTTAATTTTCGAAATTAATTATTTAATTATTTATTTTTCGGAAATTCAACTGGGATGGCCGATGACCGGAATTTCGTGCTGAACGTCGTGGTGCAGTTTGTTTATTTATTTGAGCTCCACGTTGTGCTGAATTGAATTGACCGTGAAATTTGAGGAATTGTCCTAAATTATTTGTTATCGAATATTTGATTGGTAGATGGCTGAGTATGAGTATATAGAGCTAGTTATACACTGATGGGCTATATAAAGGGAGAATGGTGAGAACTAACTGAGAATATTATTGGCTGAGACCAATCAGGTACAATATTTTTTGGACATACATGGTTCGGTGATTGGAAGCATCACTGGCGAAAACGGCGCCTTAAAGAACGCACGTGAATGACTTATAGACAAAATGTGGTTCAGTGATTAAGGAAATGTCACTGGTGAAAACGACGCCTCAAAGAACACACGATGTTGTCTATTGCCGATATCACCTTGGCGAAAACGGCGCCTAGAAAGGACACGTGGTTCGGTGATCGAGGATATCACATGAAAACTGGTGGCGCGCGCCTTAAAAGAACGCACGGTGTCGGTGATCGGTATGTCATTGGCGAAAACGACGCCACAGAAATGATACGTGATTCGGTGATTGGGATATCACTAGCGAAAATGGCACCTTAAAGAATGCACGTGATCAGTGATAGTATGGCAGTTGGTTGAAAAGACACCCGAGAGAGTACGTGATTGATGTTTGGGGATGATTTAGAGTTGGTTCGACTGGCATGAAATCGACTAGGTCAATTTAATCTTGGTTTTGATTTGATGTAGTGAATTGATTGATTGAATGGAAATGACTGTGCGTGGTCTTGTTGAGACGTAATCGACTAGGTCAATTTGATCGATGCTTCGATCTGTCATGTGATTGCTTAGGTGCTTATTTGATATGTGCTAATATACAGGTGGAATCTGAGGCCAAGGTAAGTCCTCTAACTCATGTTGTGCATAGGCAGCCCTAAGGTGTATTAGTTTACTAATCGGGTCTTAGGGGGTAGAACTTGCTAAGACGTTGTCTCATTGGTTATTGAATAACCATTTCAGGTCCCTAGATGCAGTAGACTTGGATTTTGAAGATCTCGAAAGTCCGGTGCAGTCTGTTGAAGGCTCCAGTTGGAGTGTGGAGGATGATGAAGAGGAGGACGGGGACCTGTAGCTTATAGAACCCCACTTCTGCCTGTAGACCTTGTTTCTAAACTGGCCTATTGTGAATTGAACTTAATAGTTCACCTTGTATATATATGTGCACTGGTTTGTAATGTATATAAGAGTGAATGTTTTTAAAGGTTTGAAATTTAGTCCTACTGTTCTATCCCAATGTTTTATTGTCTGGGGATTTTTAATTGCTTCCGCATGTGCATATGAAAATGAAAGGGTCGGCGATACGTCCTGGGATATCGCAAATTTTTAATTGACCAAGGTGAGGGATGGGCGCGTGCCCGAGGATCGGGGCGTGACAAGTGGTCTCGTTGCTATGTAATCGACTAGGTCGATTGATCGAGATATCGATCTGTGATGTGATTATTTGGATGCCTATTAAATTGTACTGATTGCAGGTTGGAACTGAGGCCAAGGTAAGTCCTCTGACTCGTTGTGCTTAGGTAGCCTAAGATGTATTGGTTTACTAATCGAGTCTTAGGGGGTAGAACTTGCTGAGACGTTGTCTCATTGGTTATTAAATAACCATTTCAGGTCCTTAGATGTAGTAGACTTGGATTTTGAAGATCTCGAAAGTTTGGTGCAATCTGCTGAAGGCTCCAGTTGGAGTATGGAGGATGATGAAGAGGATGACGAGGACCGTAGCTTGTAGAACCCCACCCCTACTTGTGGACCTTGTTTTTAAACCGGCTCGAGTTGAATTTGAATTAATAGTCCACCTTGCACATACGTGCACTGGTTTGCAATGTATATAGGTGTTGATGTTTTTAAAGGTTTGAAATTTAGTTCTACTGTTCTATCCTAATGTTTTATTGTCTAGGGATTCAATAATTGCTTTCGCATGTGCTTATGAAAAAGAAAGGGTCAGCGATACATAGTCCTGGGATATCGCATTTAAAATCGACCAAGGTAAGGGATGTGCGCGTGCCTGAGGATCGAGGCGTGACAATTGTTGTAAATAATCCATTTTGTGTAGATTAAAATCATCTAGAGTAGCTTCATCCATTCAGGGTAATTTCATGCATACTTATATTCCAATTTCACTCACGGGGGTCTTGTCTTGGGGTGTGATATCAAGGCCATATAATATTATTTGCCCAACATGTACCGGATTTTCCTTTTCCACATTTACTTTCAAGTTATTTCAATTTCTTGGATATTTAGTTATCATACCACTTTTCAATAATTTGAGTGTAAATTTCTTTTCTAAATTAGGTTAGGATTAATTTAGACATTAAGGAAAACAACCCCACAAAAACATTTGCATGGACGCTTAGCAGCTTTGATAAGGATTATAAGTGGTAATCAAGATTGTGTGACAATTTAGATTAACAATTTTCCAAAAGTTAGGGGTAACGCAAGGATACTAATAGTAACATTGGCATAAACATGTCCCCATTCCTAGAAATCTCTAGTTATGTAAGAATTGAGACATGAGAGTTTTGTCTTGATTGATTTCTAGCCGACTTCAATAGGCTAGTGGTGATTCCTAGAGATACTTAGGTTGTTAAGAACTAAAATATAAAATCCAACGTCGCGTAAGGTATGAGCTTGGGAGAGTCCATGCCTAATCCAAGGCCGTTGGCCCGCCTCTTTAGGCAACACCCCTAAACCTCTTTATTTTCCTCTGGATGGAAAAAGAGAGGTCACGACACTCACTCCAAGAAAAATTGGTACTTTGTTAATAAGTTCGAGGGATTGATCACCAAGGAAAAAAAGAAAGATCCTAGACCCATAAAAAAAAGTTGGTAAATTAGAAAAACAAATAAAAGATAACTAGCACATTATTTAAAGCAAGGTGACTTTTTGTTTTATAATCTAAAGGGATAAGTTTACTAGGAGTCTTAAAACTTGTCATTAAAGTACAATTGAATATTAAAATATGCAAAAAATGCAATTAAGTTCTAAAACTTGTGAAATAGGTGCAATCAAGTCCTAAAGTTAGCATTGTCAATTTATTTAACGAAAAATGCTAACGTGGCAATTTTAAAGTAATTTCTCTTTCCTAATTGGCATTTTTTTATTATTTTCTTTTTGATATCTTATTTAAATCAAATTAAAAAACTGAAAAAGAATTTTAAAAAAAAAAAAAAAAAACTGGAGAGAGAGAGAGAGAGAGAGAGAGAGAGAGAGAGAACAGAAGGGCAAGGTAGTTCATGCCAGTAGGCATTGTCGCTAGTGCCACCCATCACAAAAGGGGCTGGCAGAGGGGCGAGAGTGGTCAACCCTCACCTGTCCTAGGCGAGGCCTTGCTAGCCTTAAGTGAGGACCGGTGACCCTCGCTAGGCTTGGGCTTGTGCTCGGGCACCCTGAACCAGGTGATGTTGGCGCTCGCTTGGGTGTAGCGAGTGTCACTAACGTCAACGAGGCGTCCTTTAGGGTCGATGAGGCTCGCCGACTCTAGGCGACAGCTAGCGTCACCCAGATCTAGGCGCCTTCGCCCAAGTCAGCGAAGGTTGCCTACCCTCCTTGCTCAGAGATGGCGAGGGCTGGCCACCCTCGACTAAGGCTAGCAACCTCCGCAAGCCCCTCCGGCCCCTTCAATGATGGGTGGCAACGGTGGCAGCGCCTACTAGTGTGGCCTATCCTGCCCTTCTCCTCTTGTCTTCTTCTTCTTCTTCTTCTTCTTCTTCTCTCTCTCTCTCTCTCTCTCTCTCTCTCTCTCTCTCTCTCTCTTTTTTTTTTTTTTTATAAATAAAATGTCAGCTTTTTTAGTTTTTTTTTAATCTAATTTAAATAATATTTAAAAAGAAAACAATATAAAACGCCAACTAGGAGAGAAAAATTAATTTAAAATGTCATGTTAATATTTTTGTTAAATAAATTAACGGTGTTAACTTTAGGACTTGATTGTACCAATTTGACAAGTTTTAAGACTTATTACACTTTTTACAAGTTTTATAACTCAATTACACTTTCATGATAAGTTTTTGGACTTCTAGTGAACTTATCCATAATCTAAAAGAGCTGGGAAAGGCAACCAGCACTACAACCCCTTTAAGTGTTGTCATAAGGGTTTGATGTTTATTGCGATATATTCATTTTGAGTCATAACAACTCTAAACACCGTGATCCAAAGATCTCTCTGCACGAGACATGTCGTAGCTATGTAATTTAATTGAGCTGTTCAGAAGTTCGTCCACAACATAAATCAAAATCGTGACCTTGTAGAAATGTATCCGTTTTATCATTGGGGCCATCCATTACGGCCGTAAAGCACAGTTTTGCTAATGCACAATTTGTACCTACATGCTATTTAATAGTATAAGATAAGTGACTGGACAATCCTATAGGGTTATAGTGCAAGCTCGAACCCCCTGAGATAATGCTCCGATTTCACTGGAGTGGCGGCCACTGGGTGACCTTACGCTCTTGTGATGAGTTTATTCTTCAAAGATTCCCTTCATCATCATTAAAAGGAAAAAAAGTAAGTGAGCAAATAATTAGCGAAACAAAACGATAAGAATGGGAGATTAACGAAATGAAAAAAAGAGAGGGATCCAAATGGAGATAATGAACGGGAATCATGTGAATAAAGTTAGTAAATGAAATTCGAAAAAGGAGTTTTCTATAGGCTACAACTAGTGAAGGTTCAGCAACATTTTCTTGAGCGGTTAGCTCTCTCCATGAGTGATAAATGTGTTTTTGTTTATTTATTAATAAATCGATGTGAAGTGCCGCAATTATAATAATTGACGCCACTTGATATTTATTATATTATTACAAATAACGGTTTTAACACATTCCAGGAACAAGGAATGGCATTTCCTATAGATGTAGACAAAATATGCTTAGTCAGCACGGACAAATCAACGCGTGGTGCCTACTTGTACAAGTTTCTAAATATGTTTTACTTTTGGTCCTTATACTTTTGAGTCTATTCCGTTTTAGTCCTTGTACTTTGTTTTAAATATAGAACTAGTCCTTGAATTACTTTTAATTTCTTTCATCAAATTTTTATCTGAAATCTTATGGAAAATGTCAATTTGAAATAAACTAATAATAGATTATTCTTATGTTTACAAGTGTCCACAATCTGATTGAGAGCCCCGACTAAGATTAATTCCATTATATGCTATAATTTAACATCCATATTTTTAGTGTAGATCCATATTGAAGTATTTAGGGCTACTTTAGGGGAAAAGATCATTTTTAAATTATTAAACCACAATTGAATATGCTTATTATAGCTAAATATTTTATTTATAAATTTTATATTAAACCATCAAACTATATAATCATAAGCAACTCCACATCACATTGAATTAAACGGCTTGGAGATATGATGGCATTAATCTTAATAATACTTTCAATCAGATTGGACAAACTTGTAAATGCAAAAATTACCAATTAATACTTGGTTTAAACTTGACTCTCCCCTAAGGTTTTGGATTGGGATGTGAGAAAGAAATTAAGGGGCTATTTGGCAACGTGCCAAATAGTACCCGATTATGATATTTTATTCATGGGAGTAGTTTTGGAACAGAATCGCATTTGCTAAAATTTTTGTTCCCCAGAACAGATTTGGAGTAGAATCAAGAATAAAAAAAAGTTGATTCTTGTTCTGGAACAAATCTAAGAATCAAAACCAACTCTTCTTCTTGTTCCCTTTTCTCCTCTTCTTCTTCATCGACCGCCATCCCGCGACCGCCGTCCGCCACCATCCGCCGCCGCCGATCGCCATTGTTCGTCGGCAACCGGTTCAACGAGCTCGCCGGAGGCTTGCTGGACCAAGGCGAGGTCCGGCAAGCTCGCCGGAGGCAAGCCCAGCCACCGGCGAGGCCGAGCCTCACTGGTGACTAGGCAGGCCTCGCCCAGCCCCGGCAAGGCTCGATCGATGAGGGCCGGCCTCGCCGAGGGCCGGTGACGCTCCGATGAGGTCGCCGGCCCTCGTCTGGCCGGTCGCCGATCTGGTGACCAGCCACAAGAAGAAGAAGAAGAAGAATAGGAGAAAAAGGGGACAAAAAAAAAAAGGAAAAAAAGAAAGGAAAAAAAAGGAAAAAAGGTAAAATATTTATTTAAAAATTAAAAAAAATTGATTTGGAACAGAATCAATGAGCATGGTACCAAACACAATTCTATTCCATAATAAGAAATTTTGGATAATTACCAAAAGGCTTAAAATGCTTAAAAATTGTTCTCGGAATAGAACAAAAAAGATTAATTTCGATCGAATTTGTTCCCAGGAATAGAATCGTTCCCAAACGCGCCCTAAGTGTTTTGTAGAAAAATAATATGACCAGCTTTGTAACTGAAAGAAAGTACAAAAATCACCAAAAGCGTGACAAAAGTGTAATTTTTGTTGAAACTTGTACATTTGTACTCTACATGTAGAATTGCCAGTGCTGACTCCACATTCCATCTATATCTTGACGAAAAATTTAATGTTGTCATGAAATTATTGTTGGAGATAAGATGAGAGACCAATAAATAACGAAAATATAGGGACCAAGACTGAATTCAGAAAGGGCAATTTTAGTAATTTTCCCTTAAGTTCACTAGGTGTTTTTTTCTTTTCTTTTCTTTTTCTGAGGTTATAAACATTGCTTTACGAGCGTGGCCACACTAGACTAGTTACACTTCGAAGACTTAAGACTGACTAGTAACAATGTATTTGATCACATTCCTAGTTAAGAAACTATATTACATAAAGAAGAATCAGATTATTTGGTAGTATGATCTGTCACGATTCTTTGATTCGTGGGAATGAAGAAAAGACCAACCTTTTCACCACCGTCCTTTGAACAATTCCTTCCTTTCAATGAAAAAAGAAGAAGAAGATAATATATCTTTAGGAGATCTAGACCATTCAGGGGGACTTGGCCGTTCGCCAAAAAGATTCTCCGATCGTCCCGAATTCCGGCCAGAAGCCAGCGGCAGTCCGACCGCCTGAAACTGTTCTGCTCCAGACTGACCTTTCGTCAAAAACTCGAGTTAAAAGTGGTCTTCCCGTAAGAATCAGGCTACACTTCACCCACTACCGTAAAGATAACTTCGATTCCGTACCGGAACACTCAACCTCTCTCCGGAACGATTCTCCCTTCATCCCGAAATCCGACGGCAAGCCACCCGGCCGCGGTACCGCCCGGTTCCGCCCAGTTCCGCCTGGTTCGCGATTTCGGCCCGTTTCTCCCATTTCGATCCTTCTTTCACCTAGCCCAGCTACCAGTCACTCCCCCCTTGACCTCCTGGTGCCGCCAGTTGTTGGCCACCCCCTTCGCCGGAGCTCCGGCCAAGCCGTTCAACTTGTTTTCTCCTCCGGCAGGGCTGTTTTTCTATAATTTAATATAATCGAAAAATTATTACCTATTATCTACGATGATCAGCTCGTGCAAATTTTGGGATCTCCTTTGACTCATGACTATTCCAATGTGAGGAAATAAATTGCGTAGGTTTGATTCCTATAAGATAATGTAATTCGTTGATAAATTTTGAACATATGCCAAAACTAGAATGAAGAACAATTAGCATTTCATTTAAGACTTGGGGAATATCACACGGCACACATTACGGCAGCGGGAGAAACAAGGTTTCTCAATAGATATAAGAGTGGTTCTCCTTTCAAATGTTCCTTTGTTTTTTTGGACCATTATCAAAGATCTAAGTTCCATAATGGGTGAAACGTTTTAGCATGAAAAAATTATAAATGAAATTGTTCGAATATGTTGTGCAAAACAAGTGATCGAACAAAATAATAAACTGATCAAGGGAATAAATTGGACACTTGATTTATGCAGCTTGGTTGGTGGGACCAGCTCAATAGGAAGAGCAATACAAGATTTCACTATAAATTTAGTAAATACAAAAGATATTACAACCACAATCAAATCTCTCAAATATTTTTCGTGTTTTCCAACCCCAAATACATCCAGAAATGATCTCTCGATCACCACATGATTTATTGATTTCAAAACGCCCGCAATTTCTTTGAAGATGCACTTCACAAGCCGCTGCACAATTGATTGTTACGGCAAAAAACTTCTCTTCTCTCTAACGGGCAAAGACCAATACCCACTACATATATAAAATATAACATAAAATAAGAAACCCCTTTTAAGAATTTGCTCATACTAGAGAACTTACTTTGCTAGGTTTCCTTTTCAGGCTCAAACTCTAAAAATATTATCAACAATCTTTGCCTTGACTCATGATTATGCCAATGCGAGGAAATAATTTGCATTGTGTAAATTCCTATGAGATAATGTAGGAAAAAGTACCAACAAGTCCTAAACCTATTACATTTATACCAAATTAATCTTAAGTATTTCAATTGGACTAATTCAGTCCTAAACTTTTTAATTTGACAAATTCTAGTATTGTCAATTATATATTAATCACATGCGTCAAAATGAGAATGAAAAGAGCAGTTAGCATTTCATTTATCACAAAGCATCCACCACGACAACAGGAGATACAAGCTTTATCGATGAGTGTTTTCTACTTTCAAATGTTCCTTGTTATATTACCATTATAAAATGTCTAAGTCCCATTTTAGTATGGATAAGTGTAAATGAAATTGATCGAACTCGTGCATAAACTGATTCGGGGACAGAGTCAGTAATATCGATCCAGTGGGGTCGATCATGTAGAAGCACTATGTCATAAAGATCTCAATTTAGAACAAAGCACTCATGCTGCCATTGTTAAGCTCCACTTCATGACTCCAAAATTGGAAACTCAATGATTATTTCAGATATTGATCTTAATTCTCGGTTGATTTAAGTTCAAGGAAAGGTCCACGAAGTACTCAAACTACTTAAGATATGCATTAAAAGTCAACTTTAGTATTAGTGCTTAATCTCAACATCTGATCAGATACCGAGAAATAGCCAAAAGAATCGACAGAAGGTTGGGTAACCGTCAAACTATGTTTGAGAACTCCTAGGTATCTCGAAATTTCTTATGTCAGCGAGCACAACGTACTTTTGATTTGAAACGTCTTAGAAATAATTATAATAGCATCACCTAAGTATTAGGTTGATTTATTGCTATAGTTTGGGCTCATATTTGCGCGGTCCAATTTCCCAAAAAGGACTTTGGATACGACTTGATCAAAACCGACCTCTTTAACAAGAGCAGATTTAGCTCCGTGACCACCACATTTCCATTTTCCTTTTCAGTATAAGTGCACGAGTTATTAAGTTCCTTACTGAACAGATAACTTATCGAAATGAAGCTTGTAAGAATAATCTTGCATATCCACACACACTTTCAGCATGAACAAACTAAGTATTGCCGTCTTGACCAAAGAACGTGGCAAATAAAATATGATGCAACTCGTAGGGGAATCCCTATAAATGATTTTTCTTTAAAATGACTTTCACGAAAGATATTTTCCTACGTCAAGTTCTCCACGAAATAAACACAACCTTAACCTTAATGACATCGGTCTTGAAATTTGAAGTCTACTGTTTGAAGGACAGATAATTGACCCCAGTGAATGCAAACGTGAAGAATGCGGACGTGTGGAATTAGCAAGAAGAAGAACATATGTAATGGGATACTGTGAGTTGTAATTCTCCTTCCCCTCCTCCCCCTGCTCCTCCTCCTTTGAGTACGGTTGCGCTAGGTGGATTTCAGAGCATGATGTAATTCAAGTTTTGATGTTGAGTGCACTAAGTTCCTAGGACGATGGATCTTCTCATACTACACTTTATGATCCCTCTTCAAAGAGGTATAAGCATGAATGACTGGCAGATGATAAATTAATAAGATTTCTGTAGGCATGATGAGTCTTTCTTTCTTTTGATTCAAATAACATCAGCTGAAGTAACATCTTGGCAACTGAAAAAATAACACCAAGAACTGCTTTAAATGTGCAACTCCTCCTAAAAAGTAGTTTCGGTAATTGGGTCTGAACATCGATGTCTACGAGTTTATTGTCTAACATGAGAGCTCTTCCTATTTCAGGACCGGATACTAACTCGGGTTATATCTACGAGTTTATTGTCTAACATGAGATCTCTTGCTATTTCAGGACGGGATACTAACTCGGGTTATATTGCCCTCAATTTCACAATCCTAGCTGTTGGATTATCTCTTTTAATTGCTGGAATATTATGTTTCTGTTTGAGGTCAAGAAGCTGGGAGAAAGATGTCCAAAGCAGCTTCCAATTAATCCTATGTGCAACATATTAGCAGCCAGTAGTTTTAGGCAGACTTCCTGAGAAATGTTGACCAATCTCAACATGCCAATCCACGATGTGCAAAAGCTAGTAACTTCTCAGAAATTCAGAGGTTGGTGACTTTTGACCAAATGATGACGGATTCAGTATGGGGGATAAATATCAAAGTTCACAGGTTGTTCTGCAAAAACTTTTATTCGCTACGATCACCAACGGCATTTGGAAAAGTGTTATCCACTTTACATCAAAGGTATCCACTACTGCAATCCTCTGACAGAATCCTAGCTATGGAGACGTCACAATTTTTATAAACTTGTACACATGATTTATCTGGTGAAATCTAAACAATAATTCGTTCTAAAAGATGGACTTAAAATCTCGGCTACTGTGGACCTGGATCAGCAAGATCATTGTCAGCTGGAGAACACGGCGATGTTATCTCATTAATCGATTGGTCCACTTTGCTGTTAGATTGACCTGAGTCTAGAACACAAGGTTCCTGTTGGTACTTCTTACCAGGAAAGAAGAATGAACGTCTTTGAGGCACTGGGATTTTAATAGAATCGCTGTTCAACATGAGAATAACCGAATCCATGGTAGGTCGGTCTTCCGCATCGTCTTGTACACAGAGCAACCCTACGTGCATGCATTTGATAACTTCATTCACGGAATAGGCACTTCTTAAAGCTGGGTCCACTACTTCCGACGGCATTCCGTTGCTCCAGTGCTTCCAAACCTAAAAGAATAGTTATATTAGTAATTTCTGTTGATACTACTGTTGTACTTCTATTAAAAGTTATGTTAGCCAAAAAAAGGGCTTTATTAAGATACTTACATAGTCAAGCAGGTCCTCATCACAGTCCAATGCGAAGAATTGGCTGTTCTTTTTGCCAGTTATAATCTCCAGCATTAACACACCGTAGCTGAAGATGTCAGATTTTACGGAGAAGTGTCCAAACATCAAATACTCAGGAGACATGTAGCCACTACATTGAAGACAATATATCAACAAAGAAATGTGAGGATGTTTAATTATGGATATGAATTGCCCGAAACAAATCAAAACGAGTCTACTTTTGTTGCATGTCAAGAAAATGCTCCAAGTTCAATGCTAATGCCACACTACTCATTGGCAATAACAAGTCATATTAGCTGATGTTGAACTTACTATGTTCCAACAATTTTATTAGTGTTTGCTTGAGTCTGATCAGCACTGAAGATCCGAGCTGTACCAAAATCCGAGATTTTTGCATTCAGGTCAGCATCTAGCAGAATGTTGCTAGCTTTGAGATCACGATGGATTATTCGAAGTCGAGAATCTTCATGAAGGTACAATAGTCCACGCGCCACCCCTACCATGACCTTGTAACGTGTTGACCAATCTAGTTGTTCGCTGAGCTCGGGATCTATGCATCAGTCAAAAAATTAATTTGTAAGTTGCATCAACTCATACAATCATAATGCTCATGCCCAAATCATCACATATCTTCATAATCAATTCCTTCTGAAGATGTCTACCATGACCTTGTAACGTGTTGAATAGTTGCTTCCATCAACTTTGGATCTGTGTTCTCATTATCATGTAATTCTTCTTCCCTATCTACTTCTTCACTAGTGTTCTATCTTTAAAATTTCTTTCGTGAATGTGGAAATGAAATGATGGAAAAACTAAGCAGAATGATAGCCGGATGTTTGTTTGTATTGCGTCATCCTACTATCTCTAATATTTCTGGTTTGTCTTCATTTAGCCTGAATAACATTTGCTTCTTATTTTCTCTCAGTGAAATATATCATTTACACTGAAATGCGGGTGTGTTAACTCGGTGAAAAGGAGATAGAAGAGAGGCAAACCAAATAACAAGCGATCTAGGCTCCCGTTGGGCGCATACTCATAGACCACTATTGTTTCCTCGCTTTCCATGGAGAATCCCAGAAGCCTCACTAGGTTTCTATGTTGAAGTTTGGCTACTAGTTCAACCTCAGTCTTGAATTCCTCCACTCCCTGTCCAGAGCTCCTAGATAGCCTCTTTGCTGCAATTTCTTGACCACCAGGTAGTGTACCCTGATAACAGAATAGACAAAACAAATTAGTCTGAAACAGACACATCTTATTGTGTCTTTGTTTTGTTATACTTCTGGTTATTACTTATATGCAACTGGGCATCGAAATAGGAGAACCAAATGCATAATCTTGAAGTTTTTCCTATCTAACTAACGTGAATGAGAAAAATGCCCAAGTGCTTCGAGAAGCTTCACTGTAAACCACAATATTATATTAGCGAGCATTAGCTTCTCGATGAGTCAAAAGCTGAATGATATGATTGAAAGTCTTCATTACCTTGTAAACTGGACCAAATCCACCTTCCCCTAACTTGCTGTTGTTCGAGAACTCATTTGTGGCAGCTTCTATTGTTGGCAGATCAAATCGCAGGGAGTGGAGCTCAGAAATTTGCCTCCTAACTGGCATTTAAATAGTTCAGATTTTCTTAGACCCTAGTGAAATGAAATCAATAAATGGTACGCATGCCATAGCATTGTTTGGTCAAGTTACCAATCGGATATTCTTCTGTAGAACTTTCGCTGTCCCTTCTTAGAACAACTCTTCTTCTTCCTCTTAGTATATGCCGAGCTATCATGTAAATAATTAGGTTCGATCCTACAGTTGCGGCAAGGATTGCAGCTGATATTTTCAACCGAAAGGGCGCTTTCCCTGCATCTGTAGTCGGAGTTATTAGTATCATTGACATACATGAAAGTATGGCTCCTTCTACTCATGAGATCTAATCTTCCAGCACATACATAAGAACAAGATATTCCCCAAATCCATTCGAATGCTGTTTCAGACAGTCAAATTGGCTGTATTTAGCTGAAACGAGCTGTAAGTGATCTAACTGTAAAGCTTTTAATTCTAGACGAATTGAAAGGAAAAGAGTTCTTTTGCTGGCAGAAAAAATCTAACATCTTGAAGAGCAAAAACACAGTTTAAGCCGACAATGCGAGTTCCATTGTGTTCTGAGAAGAAGTAACAAGCATGATGATGCACTTTTGAAAAATCAAGTATGAGGGTCTACCCCACCTTTCGGGCTGCTCTTGTAAAAGGGGTAAATCTCGAACCGGACAAAGCAACTCGGAAGCAACACTCTGCCCCCGATTTTCCCCTTTCGGAGGCTTAAGAGGCTCGTTGTGGCATTGTGAAGGCACTTCGAACAATTGCTTGGGGAATGAGTAGGCACACACTGTGCGAACGTGTACAAGGTTTTCTCCCGAGTGAACTTGACGTCTTGATAGCCATAGTTCCTCGGACGATGCCGAGCAGCCTCTTTCACCACATGAACCATGGTCCTGTTCAGTAGCTTCATGAATTCATCTGGCTGTTCTATGTTCTCTTCATTGTATACGCCCAACCAAGGTATCATCTCCACGGTTGAGGAGAAATTCCTGTCGGAGTAGCGCAACCTGCACTGATCGTACCACAGGATGGAGACTTTGCTCAACTGGCACAGGCGGGTTATCTCGACACTCGCGTTCTTGACGCATTCTGCACACTGTTCCTTCGAGACATCCCCTCTGCACATAAAGCTGCCATAAACGGTCTTGCTCGATGTGAACAAGAATCTTTCATTGCAGTCGGAACTTGCATTGGAGACGAGATCAGCAAGAACGCGATTGAGGTGGGCTTGGTAGATGCTATTGGGAGCGAAGGTGCTGGAGTTTAAGCAGTAATGTTTGCTCATGGTGAAGGTGGATTCAGCAGCATTGATGAAGAAAAAGCTGAGAGTGAAAAGAAGTAGAATAATTGTCATTGGCATCTTTTCTATCTTTCGCTGTGTGGGCGTGCGGTTATTATGATGAAAAAGTAGGATTTGTTCTTTGTATTCAGATGAGGCCACGACATGGTCTTTTATATATGGCGGAGGACTAGGACTATATGTGACTATTTTACATCGGCATCCTTCCCCCGCGGCTTCTCAAAAGACAAAATGTTGGCCCGGTTGAGCTGTCACTAATTGCGTTTGTGGAGGAACGTAGGACAGGGAAAATTTCTAATTGGAATACAAGTCAAACTTGTGAAGATTGGAATATGCCGAAACCCCCTTGAGTAAGATTCGAATACGCAATTCTGTAAGACTTTTACTAACTGCTCTAAAAATTTAAGCCATTTAATGAAAACGTGATATAATATATTAACATTCTAGCTCTAAACACTTGCAAATGAATGATAGACAATAAAATTTTGATACATGATTTATATGATATATAACAAGTTTTGTTCTTATGATTCATAAAGTTAAGATGTGTGTTTGAATATTCTCATCTTGCGCCTCAAATTTATCAACTTTGATATGAACTTATCATGTTTTATATGTCTTCACCTATCAACTTTTCTCCCATAAGATTGTCAACTAGTTTTGATGTACCAACTCAAAACTTAATGTTAACATCACGATAAATTTGAAAAGAGAACATAATGTGCGGCTTATAATTTATTTTTTTAATTCAAAAGAAGCTTCTTCGGTGGCTATCCAATGAATATAATATATTAGTAATCTACGTGCATAACAATCATATTATTGCTTCCTTAATTGGCAATAACTTCTACCAAACAAAAAGAAATGGGCATAACCAGTAAAGAATGGAAAGTCACTGAAACTGTGGTTTTAATTTTAGAAAAAAAAAAACTAATTTTTTAAATAAAAATGTTAACATAAAGCTTGGGGACTTATGGCGAAGTTTTGATATTTGCAACAATAGTTGGAATTGGATAGTAAATCGCATAAGCGTGGCTAACCTAAAACTAGCTGAACAAGAGAAATTGTTAATAAAGATGGCTAAGCCTTAAGTTTACATCAATTTTATGACTTATCATTAAAAAAAAAGATAGCAATCTTAATCTACGTAATATCTTAATTGCAAAAAGTTTAAAAGGACTCTCCATTTAAAATGCTGACTTGAACAAATGTGAGCACAACGCCAAATAAACAAAAAGCCCAAAATGAAGCCAACAACTAAAAGAAAATGCATCTATCTGGCGTGAATAGATGATGGAATTTTACTAGAGCAAATGCATAATCTTAAGTTACGGGGTGATGCTTTGGAAGAGATTTTTTCAGTTCTGTTAGTATGTTAAATACTAAAATATGTTTTTAAGAAAAAAACCAATGAAAATAATCGGTGACTCAACTCTATTGTAATCATAACAGGTGTACTCTTGCATGTACAGGTCCGATTTCATTTGGGAAACAAAACATCTGGGTTGGGTCACATTATACACATCATCGAGCATCATCATTGCTATAACCATGACGTCATAGCAAAAACAAAAAAAACAAAAACAAAAAATTATTTTAAAAAAAAAAAAAAAAAACCTGAAGAGGGGTATTATGATTCAAATTGTTAAAGAGTGTCACATGGCTTGACATTTTGGATTGTAAATTTAAAAAATTCCAAAAATCATTCACACCAACGTCGACCATGCCATGCAGGCAATTTCCAGTCAAAATTAGTTGAAATGATTAAATTAATAAATCGTAAAAAAAATTTAGAACAAAATTAATACAATTTAAAAATTTATGAATGAATTGTCCATCATACGATAATTTATTATTTTTTGGACTATTTTTTGCTAATAGATTCAAGCCCCATCACGTGAGTACTACACCCACTATCGATATAATACGTATTATTCTTCTCCACATTTGTCGCTTGGCATGCATAGAAAGTATTGTCTCTGTCTCATTAATTTGCTTTTAAAAGACAATTTTTTTCTCTGTGGCCAAACTTTTCACGTGAGCAGCCTTATGGCTTATAAGGAAACCAACAATCTTTCTCCAAGTGACTTGTTTTATTGCAAATATTGTGGGGTGGATATTTTCCTTCTGGAATAATTTCTCCTCCTCTTTTATTTTTCCACATACGTCTTACCATTTTTAAATTTATGAGATTATTTGTTTATCTGAGACTGAAAAGCACTTTCAATTAATTCTTGATCTTGTATGGATCTTTTCTCATGCGCCTCTAGAGAGCCAATTAAAGCCACTCACAAACAAGGTTCTTAAATCTTTAAATTCTTCTGTAAGGTGATAATAGGGTTCTACTTTCTGGCAAGTGTCACCAATATTTTTTACTAACCTTTACTAATTGATACCATCTCCATATGCCCCCATTTGATTCGGTAATTCTATTAATTTATCACACCATTGTTTATGGTCTAATAATCTCGCATTTTAGGATTCCCTTCTAAGAGATTGAAGTTTAACTGTTATTGTGCCTTGAAATTGACACGGTGTTGTCGATAAAGGATGCCTTTTCTTTCCGGCTGATGTTTTGAGTTTTAGGCTTAATGAGTCTACAGTAACATGACTTTTAACATATATTGAATAAATGGCACAGGCAAATTAGACATCCTATATATAATAGCAAAGATACTCACGTGTTGCATGTGAATATAAGCTGGGGAAAAGTACCAAAAAAGTTCTAAATCTATGGCATTTATATCAATTTAGTCTTAAACTTTTTAATTAGACTAATTTAATCCTAAACCTTTTCACGTCGGTATCAATTTAATCTATCCAGTCAAATTTGGCTGACCGACACTGACGTGGACGTCGGCCAGCCTACGAACGCTGACATGGCAATTTTTAATAATTTTTTTATATTTTCAAATTTTTTATTATTTTGTTGTTTTTCTTTTTCTTTTCTTTTTCATTTTTTTTCTCTTTTTCCTCCTTGGATTCCATGTAGTGGCTGGTGAGTTGCCGGAGCTTGCCGGTCACTGTAGGAGAAGAATGCCATGAGGAGAAGAGGAAAAAGAAAAGGAAAAGGAAAAGGAAAAGAAAAGAAAAAACAAGAAAATGAAAAAAATTAATAAAGCTCGAAAAAAATAATAAAATTATTTAAAAATTGCCACGTCAGTGTTCGTCGGTCGGCCGGTAGGCATCCACGTCAGTCTGGCTGGCCAAATCTGGCTGGATGTACTGAATTAGTACCAATGTAAAAATTTTAGGATTAAATTAGTCCAATTGAAAGGTTTATGATTAAATTTGTACCAATACCATAAGTTAAGAACTTTTTTGATACTTTTCCCATATAAGCTGCGTTAATTTTGAGTAAAAATGAGGAACGGCATGGTTTTTAAAGTTTTAAGATGTGTCCTTCATCTTCAACAAGAAACGGGACTTTGTGAGAAATTTATTCCACATTGCTGCAGCTGCTTGATGATTATCAACCATAATAACTAGACTTGTTGAGCTCTTCTAACTCAATAATAATATTAGCCAATATCAATTTCATAGGTTACATTTTTTCCATACAAAACTATGTCTTTATTTTTTTACCATGCCATCTTATAGGCTTACATGAATCTTCGTTCATGACCAAAAAATCTTCACAGAGAATATTGTTGTATGTCCATACTAAATTTCTAATCCCATTTTTATATTGGGATAATAAAGAAAATTCAGGATTACTCTTATTTATCACACAAAATGTCCATTCATAACAACTGTTGATTATTGACGCCACCATATGCACAGTCATATATCAATCATAGTAATAATATTACAACTAATAAAAAATTATTCGAATGCATGTAAATATTTTTCGATGCAAGTAACTTTTTTCTATTTTGTACATATAACCCCTATCTCACAATACAATGTAATTTCTTATGCAATAAGAAGAGATCAATCTGCTTTTATGATCTATTTTCCATTAGATATTGTTGTCTGAATTTTGCTATCATACATAGGGGGAAAAGGTCAATTCCGAATCTTTGGACCGCCGACCATAGGCGGTGTTAAATAATTGTGGTTTAAATCAAGTTTCTCGTACTGGACGTTGATTTTAGAAAATGTAGGAGGCTGGTTTAACGCAGCTCGAGGAGTTTAATCAAGAACTGATGATGACGGTTTCCTAGAGGGCGAAAGAGTTAGGTAATTGCTTTCACATTTACTCTCAACTTTTGACTTTTACTTTTGATACCTAAAGTGTGAAATTTTTACTCTAAACGCAAAAAATCCCAAAAACAAATAAATATTAACAGTCAAAATCATCTAGATTTCTCTGTAACTTTGATAAATCAAACTTAAGGAAAAATCAAATGTGGCTTAAAGCCGTTCAAATTGTTTGAGTAAAATCAAGCATAACCAACTCAGCAATATATATTTTTTATAGAAATGAAAAATCAAATGTGGCTTAAAGCCGTTCAATCCACTCTCTTGTTTCTTTCATAGAAATATTTGTATAATCATAAATTCATGTTTAGAAATTAAACTAACTGTACCAAACATTAAAAAATATTAATGTTATCAACATTGGATTGTGGTTAATATTACACATGCTCAACTAAGCTCCTTTAAATCGTATGATTAAAAGAGAAAATGTAATTGTAATTTCATTTTTACCTTAATGCAAATAATTTATAAATTGTTATTAATTTCAAACAACTTATTTTCGTTATTCATGTTAATTTTTAAAGCCACACCATATAGCACAAACATTTATTCTCAATTACATCGTATATACTATTGATGTTTCTGTAACAATAGACTTTCTTCTTTCATAAACCAATTGTTTTGCCCCAAGTTAGAGACAATTGACCATAGTGTAGGCAAGACATATATGGAAACATTTTTCCTGGATATTAAGCTGTTAAAACTCGTTCAAAGAAAGAGATGTTGTATCTTTTATGAATGCTGAATGTTTCATTGAGTCAAATTCAACCTTCATACTCTTCAGCTTAAATTAAATCAAGAATACCTTGAAAATATTTCCAGACTTAGATAGTCATATAGTACGGCGAAGTATATATTCCGATGGGTTGTCGGTCTTTTGACCTTCATCGATGTAATTGGCTGTCGCAAGATTTGACATTGGAAACCTTAAGCCAGAAGAAAGTATGGTCAAAGAACACGGTGGATGAGGAGAACCATTTTATACGTTCCCCCGTAGTCATAACTTCAGCTCTATATATCTACATTTATAACTTTAGGAAGTGTGAAAGAAATCATGTCCTGGTCGGCATAAGTCGTGGCTCATTCGAATTTGAAGACGTGATAATTGGGTATTAAAAGGAGGAGGTAGACAACGTGAACTTTCCTAGATTTGGAATTTTATATTATGCGACAGAATTTCGTTGTCCAACTACGACCCAATGGTCGACTCACTTTAACTCTAATGAAAAGAGAAAAAGGTAGACAACGAGGACTCTCTGAGATTTGCCTCAAAAAGTTAGCCGACAGTGGGCAGAATTCGTAGATGGTGTGCTAGAACACTGGGAGCCCTTGTAATTCTTTCTTGTGGTCTGGACCTGATGGCAAAGCTGAAAAGGAAGGAGGACTTGGGTTTGAAACATGTTTATCAGTGGAATAAGGCCATTGCTACGACCTTTATAGAGCTGCTGCCTGTTGATTTAAGGGTCCTTATTGATAGCAAAAATCTCTGCCATCGATGCATTATGACATAGAAAGCTATACAGCAACCATCGATATGTGCGCAAACTAGTGCAGGAGAGAAGAAAAGGCTTCCTTGGTTTAGTCTTGTTGCAATCCGTGAGATTTTGAGGTATCATTATCAAATTGTTCTAAAGATTTAACCTATTAGAATGCTAACGGTTAAATATCAATATGTGCACATTTTAGTGCAGGAAAGGAGAGAGAGCTTCCTTAGGTGTGCAGCACATAAGAAAAGGACAAAAGTAATAATAAATGTACTTATAAAAAATAATAAATGCTCCTTCAATCGAGGATAAGATTCGAGAAGTTCATTCGAAATCATGCAGTCTTGATGCAATGAGGACTTTCAGGTGTGCTCTAGTAAGAATATATGATAAAGGGGTGAGGCAAAAACTGGGCCTGAAAATTGAACCCAGATTGTCCCGCTCTAATACATGTGATTAAAATGATATTTTAATTGGAAAAGAGTTAAAAGGACCCTCCAATTAAAATGCTAACTTGAACAAATGCTAACACAGCACAGAATAAAAAAATCCAAAAATAAAAACCCACAATAAAACCAACAACTAAAAGAAAATGCAGATAGTTAGCGTGAATAGATGGTGGAATTTTACTAGAGCAAATGCATAATATTTGTTGGGTGTAGCTCATATTACCCATCAACTGTGTAAGGGCAGCGCCTCCGCAACGCTAGAGGGCTTTTATAGTTTGATTTCATATTTATTGCTCATGAATAGTTACTGGATATATATGTTCTTTTTCTCTTGTGATTGAGGGGTATAATAGAGAAGTGCGAGGTGCTAATAATAGAGGAATTATCAACTGGATGTAACTCATGTTTAAGGATAAACGAAGATAAAAATTTTTGTTTCAAATTCTTTTTTTCGCTCTTACACTTTATTTTTCTTTGTAATTGGGTGGTGAATCCTAGGAATCTTGTTACGGGTGATACTTGGGAAGAGGCTTTTAAGTTCTGATAGTGGGTTAAATACTTAAATATGTCCTTGAGAAAAAACCAATGAAAAATATCCGCGACTTAACTCTGTACTAAAAATAACTGTTGTACTCTTGCACGTACAAGTCTGATCTTGTATGTGAAACAACATATGGGTTGAGTGACATTATACCCAACATCGGGCATCATCATATAGCAAAAAAAAAAAAAAAAAAAAAAAAAAAGCCTGAGGAGAAGTATTATGATTCAAATTGTTAGGGTCATATGGCTTGATTTTTAGGGTGCGTTTGATTCAGCATTCTAAAAGCCCATTGGGTAGATTGTAGATTTCAAAATGGCAGGACATCGCACGACAGAGGAGATAGAGCTATAAGCTAGGTAAAATCCCACGCTATTTAAGCATGGGTTAATTTTCTCTTCTATAAACTAATAGAGCAAGGAAAGGCAACCAACGCTATAGCCCCTCTAATAGTTGTCAATAAGGGCTCATTATGTATTACGAAATGTTCGATTTGAATCATAATTATTTTATCCTGCTTGTGATTCAAAAGTTCAAGATTGACAAGTTTATCACTGTAATATCATCAAAATATATACTAATAGTTGTGAAATCTTTCTGCACGAGATATGCCGTAATTAGGTAACGCAATTAAGCAGTTCGAAGGTTTACCTATGATGTGAATTAAACTCGCAATCTCACTAAAATGTGTCCCCTCTACTACTACGGCTAACCAATATGGTGGCTAAGCACGGATTAGTTAATGCACGCTTTGTACTAACATGCAATTTAATGTGGTATAAAACAAATGAGTGGACTATCTCATACGGTGTTGTTTCAGTAGTTGGGTACGGCTTCGACCGTATAGCTTGTGCGAGTCCAAACCCTTCGAGACAATGATCCTATCTCACTTGAGTTGTGGGAAGGAGGTGACCGACAATGATCCGATTCCCCTTCATAGTTATTAAAAAGAAAATGATAAGTGAGTCAACAAGTAGCAAGACAAAATGATAAGAACGGAAGATAAAAAAATGAAAAGGTAAAAAAAGAGAGGGATCCAATGAAGCATGGAGCAGGTAAGTCAATGAAATTCAGAAAAGGAGTTTGTTGTAGGCTATAACTAGTGAAGGTTCAACAACAATTTTTTTCTAGAGTGATTACATTTGTCAATCTAAGCAACAATTTTAAAGACCCTTTTAGGTGGGTCAGTGAAATTCAGAAAAGGAGTTTGCTATAGGCTACAACTAGTGAAGTTCAACGACAAATTTTCTCTTGAGTGATCAAATTTGTCAATCTAAGCAACGATTTTAAAGACCCTTTTAGGTGGGTCAATGAAATTCACAAAAGGAGTTTGCTATAGGCTATAACTAGTGAAGGTTCAACAATAATTTTTTTCTGGAGTGATCAAATTTGTTGATCTAAGCAACGGTTTTAAAGACCCTTTTAGGTGGGTCCACAACCAAGGAACGGCGCTCCAGCTGTACAATTTGTGCGAGTCCAAACCCTTTGAGACGATGATCCTATCTCACTAGAGTGGTGGGAAGGAGGTGACCGACAATGATCTGATTTCCCTTTAATCTTTATAGATATTAAAAACAAAAGGATAAGTGAGTCAACAAGTAGCAAGACAAAATGATAAGAACGCGAGATAAAATAAATGAAAATGAAAAAAAAAGAGGGGTCCAATGGAGCATGGAGGAGGTGAGTCAATGAAATTCAGAAAAGGAATTTGCTGTAGGCTATATAACTGGTGAAGGTTCAACCACAGTTTTTTCTGGAGTGATTAAATTCGTCAATTCAAGCTACGGTTTTAAAGACTCTTTTAGGTGGGTCCATGATCAAGGAACGTACTTTGACGCACCATTAAAAGTACCGTTTCTTGCAAGTTTGTCCTGAACGAGCCTAGAAAGGACGTAAATATGAAGCTTAGGAGAAATTATGAAACTCGTTACTCAATACTATATTAGACTTCAAGGACTTAGGACTGACTAGAAACAGTGTATTTGGACCTCCTTCTTGAGCAAGGAACTCTGTTATATATGGAAAGATGCTTCTATTTGGTGGAAGGGTCTGTCACGGTCTTGGATTTCTGGAAATGAAGAAAAGATGAACCTTTTCATCACCGACATTGGAAAACATACCTACCTTTAATTGAGAAAGGATAATATCATCTAATAGAATAGAATATAAAAAATATTACCTATAAGCCATGAGAATAGGCTTGTGCAAATGTCGAGATGTCCTTTGACTTGTGACATGAAATAGCCTAAAAACCTAAATCTATATTATGGCGACTAATTCAATTGTAAATTTTTCAATTTGGTCAATTTAGTTCTGAGGAGGAGAGAGACTTAGTTGAAAGTGGCAATTCTTTTCCTTATATATATATAGTCAAGAATGAGAAGATCAAGATTTAAAGAGAAAGAAATAATTGAAAAAAAAAAATAAAATTGGCCAACTTTGAGTGCCATGTCCTGTCAGGATTTAATCCATATGAAGTGTCGCAACTGAAATAATTGACAACACTTCGTATCAAATTTGTGAATCCAAGCAATGCTTTTAAAAACCCTTTTACATGGGTCCACGACCAAGGAGCAGTGCTTTGACGCACCATTCCAAGTGCCGTCTCTTGCAAGTTTGCACTGAACAAGCCTAGAACGGACGTGCATAGGAAGCTTACAAGAAATTACAAAACTCATTACTCAGTATTATTTTACGAGTACAATTTGGTATCTATACCATGTTTCGACACGCTTAGTCTTCCAAGTTTACTAGATTTGCAAACTTTGATTTACGAGCGTGGACACACCAAAATAATTGGACTCTGAGGACTTAAAGATTGGCTAGTAACAGTGTATTTGACCTCCTTCTTAATTAAGGAATGCTATTATATACGGAATAATTCTTCTCTTTGGTGGAAGGGTCAGTCACAATTCTTTGATTTGTGGAAATGAAGAAAATACCAACCTTTTCACAAGTGACCTTGGAAAACATCCCCACATTTAATTAAGAAAGGATGATTTAATTTAATAGAATAGAATAAAAAAAATTACCTATAAGCTACAGGTAGAGGTGTTAAAATGGGTCATAAATCCATATATGACCCATTCAAATCATAAATTGGTCATAAATGGGTCACTTGTTTTTGACAAAAAATAGTTAAAATGGGTTTCACAATTAAAGGTTCAAGATAGGTGAGTCTTAAGTGGTTTTAAATGGGTTGGGTGGAAAACCCATTTTCAACAAAAACCTTATAATCTCTATCTTCCCTCTTTAACTTTACAAAAATATTTTTTTTGTAAAAATCAAAATTAATTTTTTTATTTTAATTTTCTCTTTTTTTTTTTTTTTTTCTCCTTCCTCCTTCCAGTGCCGGCACGGCGATGGCCGGCGACCGGCCAAGCGAGCCTCGAGCTCCCCGGCGTCGGGCGAGCTTGAGCTCGTCGGATTTGGCGAGGCGGAGGCCTCACCGACGCTCGGCGAGGCTCGAGCCTCGCCGATCTAGCGAGACTCGAGCTCGCTGGTGTCGGGCGAGACTCGAGCCTTGCCATTTCCGACGAGGGCGAGCTCAAGGGCTCGATGCCGGCGAGCCTCGAGCTCGTCGAATCCGGCGAGGCGGAGGCCTCGCCGACGTCCCGCGAGGCTCGAGCCTTGTCGATTGGGCGAGCCTCGAGCTCGCCGGCATCGGGCGAGCCCGAGCTTGCCGATGTCGGGCAAGCTCGAGGCTTGCCCGTGGCCGGTCGTCGGCCATCGTCGTGGCCGACGGCCGGCCAAAGAAGAAGAAGAAGAAGAAAAAGAAAAAAAAAAGAAAAGAGAAAAAGAAAAAGAAAAGTATATTTAAAAAATAAAATAAAAATAATTAATAATTATTTTAAAAATTATAAAAATTGTCCATTAAATTTGTGTTGTATAAAACTATTTTAGTAATATAATTTTAAAAATTGTCCATTAAGAAATAATATAATCTTAAAAAAAAAAAACATAGGAATAAGTTTTTCTAAATTTGGTTAAATATGAAAATATTTTATTAATATAGCTTGGGTCGGGTATGAGTTGGGTATGGGTTGGGTCGGGTATGGGTAATAAAATTTATATTATGCATAAATGGGTTATAAATGGGTTAATGGGTCAATTTGGGTCGGACCATTAATGACCCGACCCAAATCCGACCCAACCCACCCGTTTAATGGCTCTAGCTACAAGAATAGGCTCGAGCAAATGCCTAGATCTCCTTTGAGCTAGACATAAATAACACTACATGTGATTTTTTGACAATACAAATGGCCGATGTCACTTGAATGATTGACTTTTAAAAGTTTCAGTACTTAAATCATCATTTGAAAAGTCGCGGCACAAAAATGAGCGTTACATGAAAGTTGTGACGCTGTAACTCTATCCTTCTGTAATTAGTTTTTACAACTCTTTGATCGGGTATTATAAAGTTGTTCAAAAGTCTTTGCTAATGAAATTCTACGGTCCAATCTCACTTCCCGGCCAAACAGTCGCCTTTTAATTTATGGTCTTTAACTATTTTTTATATGTGCCAATTGTGATTGGCCCATTCCACCTTTTATTTCCCTCGGCCCGGCCCCTCCCCCCTTCTCTTCCTTCGTCCTTCTTCCTTCCCGCATCTCGCGCGCGAAAGCCGACCGAGGGAGAGAGACACGGACGGATCGGACGTCTCGCAGGCGCCATCAATGCGCCGAATGGAGCAGCGCGAGATCCGGAGAGAAACCCGGACCCTCCAGCCTATAAATAGGGTCTTCTGGAGCTCGATGAAGGAGGAGGTGGAGGAGGCCGAGGAGAGAGAGAGAGCACGTTCTAAAGAGGGGATTCTAGAGAGAGATGTCTGAGTGAGCGAGCGGGGATAGAGGTTGAGAGTCGGTGAGTGCGGTCCCCGGCGACGATTACGCTAAAAGAAATGGCCGGGCTCGCCGGCGTTGTTTCCCTTCTCGAGCCGTCATTTGATGGGTGGTGTTTCGTTTCTTTTCATTCGTCGTTCGTCCCGACTCGGAGTTGGCTTCCCATGGATCTCGGCTCGGGGACGCACGAGGCGGACGGACGTAGCCCGATCTTCGGGCTCGTACGCCGTCCGACGCCGTGAGCGGGGTAGGGTCCCTAAGCCGAACCTCCCCTGCTTTTCTGCCCTGTTTTGCCCTGTCCCCGTCGAGTTTCGCTGTTTATCCAAGGCGCATGATTTCCGGCCCCGTTCGTGTGTATACTGCGGCTCTTTGGTTGTTGCTCGTCGATTGTTGTTAGCTACAGCTGAGTCGGGGCTCGGTTGGTTCGTTTTCCCTCTCTTTTGCTAATGCGACTTACCCGTTCGATGAAACGCCTAACCGAAGTGTGCGCGTTTTTCTTAGTCCTTCGTCCACTTTGGGAGAGGAAATACTTTTAATCGGGGCGGGGCCTGGATCTGAATGACCCCAGCCAGTTTATTATTATTATTATTATTATTATTATTAAAAATTTTAAAAAAAATAAAAAAGAGCATTTTTCTCTAAAGGATGCATGAGAATTCCTTCAAAATTTCTCAAATTAGGGAAATGCCTATATTTTTAAAGGAAAATTTTAAATAAGGGTATTAAATATTTTCAGGTCCTTAAATGGAGCTTTTTGAAATCTACATTCTTGAAGAGTTGTATTCATCGATCTAGAAGAATTTGTGCCCTCTCAACTTTCTTGGAGGCCTAGAAGAGCAACGAAGTTTCTATCTTTTCCTGTTCTGTTTGTTATTTTCACCCACTTCCAATCCAAATTCGACCATCTTACAGTGCTTATTTCAAAAAACCCAAAACAGAGAAATTGTAGATCCAGAAGTCTTTGTTCATTTGGTTTTGGAATTAGGTTGAACCGATTTGTATCGACAAAGATACGACTGTTCTCCTAAGCTTATGCAGTGCTGAAATTTCTGTTTGTCCTACTTCTCGTGTGTGAGTCACTCTCCCGATCCTACCGTTTGAGAAAGCCTACCCTTGGCTTGCGTCATTCACAATCCTAGCTGTTGGATTATCTCTTTTAATTGCTGGAATATTATGTTTCTGTTTGAGGTCAAGAAGCTGGGAGAAAGATGTCCAAAGCAGCTTCTGATTAATCCTATGTGCAATATATTAGCAGCCAATAGTTCTAGGCAGACTTCCTGAGAAATGTTGACCAATCTCACCATGCCAATCCACGATGTGCAAAAGCTAGTGACTTCTCAGAAATTGAGAGGTTGGTGACTTTTGACCAAATGATGACGGATTCAGTATGGGGGATAAATCTCAAGGTTCACAGGTTGTTCTGCAAAAAATTTTATTTGCTACCATCACCAATGGCATTTGGAAAAGTGTTATCCACTTTACATCAAAGGTATCCACTACTGCAATCCTCTGACAGAATCCTAGCTATGGAGATGTCACAATTTTTATAAACTTGTACACACGTTTTATCTGGTGAAATCTAAACAATAATTCGTTCTAAATGATGGCCTTAAAATCTTGGCTACTGTGGACCTGGATCAGCAAGATCACTGTCAGTTGGAGAACACGGCGATGTTATCTCATTAATCGATTGGTCCACTTTGCTGTTAGATTGACCTGAGTTTAGAACACAAGGTTCATGTTGGCACTTCTTACCAGGAAAGAAGAATGAAGGTCTTTGAGGCACTGGGATTTTAATAGAATTGCTGTTCAACATGAGAATAACCAAATCCATGGTAGGTCGGTCTTCCGCATCGTCCTGCACACAGAGCAACCCGATGTGCATGCATTTAATAACTTCGTTCACAGGATAGGCACTTCTTAAAGCTGGGTCCACTACTTCCGACGGCATTCTGTTGCTCCAGTGCTTCCAAACCTAAAAGAATAGTATTATTGATACTATTGTTGCACTTCTATTAAAAGTTATGTTAGCCAAAAAAAAGGGGCTTTATTAAGATACTCACATAGCCAAGCAGGTCCTCATCACAGTCCAATGCGAAGAATTGGCTGTTCTTTTTGCCAGTTATAATCTCCAGCATTAACACACCATAGCTGAAGATGTCGGATTTTACGGAGAAGTGTCCAAACATTAGATACTCAGGAGACATGTAGCCACTACATTGAGCACAATATGTCAATAGAGAAATGAGAGGATGTTTAATTCTGGATATGAATTGCCCGAAACAAATTAGGATGAGTATGCTTTTGTTGCATGTCAAGAAAATGGTCCAAGTTTAATGCTAATGCCACACTATTCATCGGCAATAACAACTTAGATTTGCTGATATTGAACTTACTATGTTCCAACAATTTTATTAGTGCTTGCTTGAGTCTGATCAATATTGAATATACGGGCTGTCCCAAAATCTGAGATTTTTGCGTTCATGTTAGCATCTAGCAGAATGTTGCTGGCTTTGAGATCACGATGGATTATTCGAAGTCGAGAATCTTCATGAAGGTATAGCAGTCCACGTGCCACCCCTACCATGACCTTATAACGAGTTGACCAATTTAGTTGTCCACTGAGCTCGGGATCTATGCATCAATCAAAAAATTAATTTGTAAGTTGCATCAGCTCATACTGGCATAATGCTCATGCCCAAATCATCACATATAGTTGTTTTCATCGACTTTGGATCCGTGTTCTCATTATCATGTAATTCTTCTTCCTGATCTACTTCTTCACTAGTGTTCTATCTTTAAAGTTCCTTTCATGAATGTGGAGATGAAGTGATGGAGAAAATTAAGCAGAATACTAGCACGATACTTGTTTGTATAGCATCATCCTGCTATCTCTAATATTTCTGGTTTGCCTTCATTTAGCCTAAATAATGTTTGCGTCTCATTTTCTCTTAATGAAATATATCATTTAGACTGAAATGCTGGTGTGTTAACTTGGTGGAAAGGAGATAAAAGAGAGGCAAACCAAATAACAAGTGATCAAGGCTCCCGTTGGACACATATTCATAGACCACTATTGTTTCGTCGCTTTCCATGGAGAATCCCAGAAGCCTCACTAGGTTTCTGTGTTGAAGTTTGGCTACTAGTTCAACCTCAGTCTTGAATTCCTCCACTCCTTGTCCAGAGCTCTTAGATAGTCTCTTTGCTGCAATTTCTTGACCACCAGGTAGTGTACCCTGATAACATAATAGACATAAAACAAATTTGCCCGAAACAGACACATCTTAATTTTTCTTAATTTTCTTATACTTCTTGTTATTACTTATATGCAATTGGGCATTGAAAAAGTAGAACCAGATGCATAATCTCGTTGTTAAGTTTTTCCTATCTAACTAACACGAATGAGAAAAATGCCCTGGTGCTTTGAGAGGCTTCACTGTAAACCACAATATTATATTAGCGAGTATCAGCTTCTTGATGAGTCAAAAGCTGAATGTTATGATTGAACATCTTAATTACCTTGTAAACTGGACCAAATCCACCTTCCCCTAGCTTGCTGTTGTTCGAGAACTTATTTGTGGCGGCTTCTATTGTTTGCAGATCAAATTGCAGGGAGCGGAGCTCAGAAATTTGCCTCCCAACTGGCAGTTAAATGGTTCACATATCTTTAGACTCTAGTGAAATGAAATCAATTAATCTTATTTATGCAATAGCATTGTTTCGTCAAGTTACCAATTGAATATTCTTCTATGGATCTTTTGCTGTCCCTTCTTAGAACTCTTCTTCTTCTTCCTCTTACTAAATGCTGAGCTGTCATGTAAATAATTAGGGTCAATCCTACAGTTGCAGCGAGGATTGCAGCTGATATTTTCAACGGAAAGAGCACTCTTCCTGCATTTGTAGTCGGAGTTATTAGTATCATTGACATACATGAAAGCATGGCTCCTTCTATTCATGAAATCTCATCTTCTAGCACATACATAAGAACATGATATTCTCTAACTCCATTCGAATGCTGTTTCAGATAGTCAAGTTGGCTGTTCTTAACTGAAACGAGCTGTGAGTGATCTAACTGTAGAGCTTTTAATTGTAGCCGAATTGAAAGGAAAACTATTCTTTTGCTGGTAGAAAAACTCTAAAAACATCTTGAAGAGCAAAAACACAGCTGAAGCCAACAACGTGAATTCTGTTGTGATCTTAGAAAAAGCAACAAGCATGATGATGGACTTTTAAAAAATAAAGTGTTAGGGTCTACCCACCTTTTGAGCTGCTCTTGTAAAATGGGTAAATCTCGAACCGGACAAAGCAACTCGGAAACAACTTTCTGCCCCCAATTTTCATGTTTGGGAGGCTTAAGAGGCTCGTTGTGGCATTGTGAAGGCAGTTCCGACAATTGTTGGGGGAAAGATAAGGTACACACTGTGCGAAGGTGTGCAAGGTTTTCTCCCGAGTGAACTTGACGTCTTGATGGCCATAGTTCCTCGGACGATGCCGAGCAGCCTCTCCCACCACATGACCCATGGTCTTGTTCAGTAGCTTAATGAATTCATCCTTGTTTTCTATGTTCTCTTCATTGTATCCGCCCAACTGTGGTTTCATCTCCACGGTTGAGGAGAAATTCACATCAGAGTAGCGCAACCCGCACTGATCGTACCACAGGATAGAGACTTTGGTCAACTGGCACAGGCGGGTTATCTCGACCCTCGCGTTCTTGATGCATTCCGCACACTCTCCCTTCAAGACATCGCCTCTGCACAAAAAGCTGCCGTAGACGGCCTCGCTTGATGTGAAGAAGAATCCTTCATGGCGGTTGGAACTCGCATTGGAGACGAGATCATGAAGAACACGTTTGAGGTTGGCTTGGTAGGTGCTATTGGGAGCGAAGGTGCTGTTGTTTGAGCAGTAATGTTTGCTCATGGTGAGGGTGGATTCAGCAGCAATGATGGCGAAAAAGCTGAGAGTGTAAAGAAGTAGACGAAGTGTCATTGGCATCTTTTCTATCTTTTGCTGTGTGCTTGCGTGCGGTTTTTATAATGAATAAGGGGGGTTTGTTCTTTGTATTCAGGGTGAGGCCACAACATGGGTTTTCATATATGGCGGAGGACGAGGAGTCTACGTGGCTACTTTACATCGGCCTCCTTCCACGGCGGCTTCTCAAAAGACAAAAGGTTGTCCCGGGTGAGCTGTTGCTAATTGTGTTTGTGGAGGAATATAGAACATGGAAAATTTCTAATTAGAGGACAATAAGTCAAACTTATGAAGATTGGAACGTGCCGAAATCCCATTGAGTAGGATTTGAATATGCAATTTTGTAAGACTGCTGGCAACTATTCTAAAAAGTTTAAGTCATTTAATGAAAGTATGATATAATAAATAAATATTCTAGCACCGAACGGTTACAAATGAATGATAGGCAATAAAATTTTGAAACATGATGGATATGCTAGTTGAGATGGGTGCTCGAATACATGATTTAGTAACAATGAACACCTCTCCGTAGTCCTAAAGCAGCATTGTTCTTAAATAAAACAGGTTCTCTTCTTATGATTCATATATAGTTGAGATGGGTGTTTGGATATTCTTATCTAACGCCTCAATTTATCAACTTTCATACGAACTTACCATATTTTATTTGTCCTCACTTGTCAACTTTTCTCCTATAAGATTATCAACAGGTAAATAATGGAAAGTCACTGAAATGATGGTTTTAATTTTAGAAAAATATATCTAATTTTTAAAAATAAGAAAATAAGAAAATTAGAAAGTTAACAAAAGCTTGGGGACTTACGGCGAAGTTTTGATATTTGTAACAATAGTTGGAATTGGATTGTAAATCGCATAAACGTGGCTAACCTAAAACTACCTGAACGAGAGAAATTGTTAATAAAGATGGGTAAAACTTAAGTTCACATCATCCTATAACTTATCATTAAAAAAAGGCAGTGCTATTTCCACCCATATGACTAAATCCACTCCTTTTTTTTTTTTTTTTTACAAAGAGACACAATTGCCCTCTATCTTCAATTGCAAGTCAAATTGGTGGTCCAAATGTATTTACTTTCCCTTTTCTGTTAGTTTTTCCACACACACACACACATATATATATATATATATATATGTGTGTGTGTGTGTGTGTATGTAGGAACTACTCACCATAATTCAGAATTATATATATATATATATATATATATATTGTTTATTGTATATTTTTCATGTATATTAAAGACACAATGTTTTTTTACTGGTAGATATTACTTCTCTAAAAAAATTTATGTCGAAAAGAGAAATTTCCAAGAAATTTAGTTCTTTTCCATATTGTCGATCAAATTTATGGATAAATTGTTAACTAGATGAAATTTCTGATAAAGTAAGAATTTTTTAAAAATTCCTGTGAAATATCATTTTTTTATTAACAAAAATTAATATCATATATGAACTATATATGAAAAAAAAATAAAGATACCTTATTGTGTATAATATTTTTAGTGTATTCCTAAGTATTCCTTAAATGTCTTACATGCTCTATATAAAAGAATCTCGCCAATATATAAGGAAGAAAGATAAATTCTTTAATATATTAAATAAAGAAACAATATGTATTTTAGACTAATGAACTTAATGAAAACTTCCCCACGAAAGTGAGCTTTTGAGATAAGAGGGACAATAATAGATACATTGTTGTAAGATCAATAATAAAGAAAAAGACTTCAGTTTTATATTATATCAAAGAATGTCATTTTCCTTAATATGAGTGAGATAATTTTACATGGAACATATAAAACATTGTAAGAATATCCAAGAATGCACTTTTCTTTAATATGCTAGAAAACAAACATGTGAAATGTTTTATTATGGTAACTTGCTAAACAGCAAAATATAAAATAGAAAATAAAGGAGTGGGGCTATCATATTAAACTGCAATTGAAAGATTGAAGTCTGTTTTGTCTTTTTAGTGTAAATGAGGGTGGATTTAGTTATTTGGGAGGTGAAAATAGCATCGCCCTTAAAAAAATGTCTCTATTTGCTTTTTCTTCAACATAATTAGCTTGGTAATTTGCTTTTAAGTTACACTTTTTTTCTTGGTGGCCAAACTTTTTACAAGAGCAGCCTTATGGTTTATCAGGAAACCAAAAATCTTTCTCCAGGTGATTTGTTTCTTGCAAATACTGTAGGGTTGATATTTTTCATTTGGACCAGTTTCTCCTCCTCTTTTTTTTTTTCACAAACTCCTTCCCATTTTTAAATTTATGAGATTATTTGTTTACATGAGACTTAAAGGCACTTTCAACTAATTCTTGATCTTGTATGGGTCTTTTCTCATGTGCCTATAGAGAGCCAATTAAAGCCACTCATAGACAGGGTTCTTATATCCTTAATTCTTCTTCAAGATGATAATAGGGTTGTATTTTTGGGTAAGTGTCACTAACATTTTTTTAACTGATCTTTAGTAATTGGTATCATCTCCGTATGCCCTCATTTGTATTTCTATTAATCTTCCCCACTATTGTTTACGGTCTCAAATGTCTTGCATTTTAGCATTTTCGGATTTCCATCTAAGAGATTGAAGTTTAACTGTTGTTATGCCTTGAAACTGATGTTTTGAGTTGCATTTTAGCATTTTCGGATTCCCTTTTCTTTCCAACTGATGATTTGAGTTGCAGGTTTAATGAGTCTATAGTACCATGACTCTTAACGTGTATAAAATATATGGCACAGGAAAGTGAGACATCCTAAATTTCTAATCCCTTTTTTATATTGGGATAATAAAGAAAATTTAGCAATTACTTTTTTTTTTATCAAACAAATTGTCCATTAATAATAAATGTTGATTATTGGTGCCACCATATGCACAACCATACATCAAATCTAGTAATAATATTACAACTAATGAAAGAAATATTCCAATGCATGTAAATATTTTTCAATCCAAGTAATTTTTTTTTCTATTTTGTACATATAACCCCTATTTCACAATAAAATGTAATTTCTTAAACAATAGGAAGAGAGCAATCTGCTTTTATGATCTATTTTAAATCTTTTTTTTTTTTTTTTTTTTTTGAGTTCTGCTAACATACACAGGAGGAGGCCAATTTCGAATCTTTGGACCGCGGACCACTGCCGATTTGAATAATTATGGTTCAAATCAAGTTTCTTGTAGTAGATGTTGATTATAGAAAATGCCAGAGGCTGCTTTAACGCAGCTCAAGAGTAAATTGTAAGAGGAGTTCAATCATGAACTTGTGATATAGGCCTCCTAGAGGGCAAAAGAGTTAGGTATATGCTTTCACTTTTACTCTTGACTTTTATTTTTTATACCTAAAGTATGAAATTTTTACTCTAAACTCAAAAAATCCCAAAAGCAAATAAATACTATCATAAATCAAATTTGAGGAAAATTCAGATGTGGCTAAGGCCCTGTTTGGTTCAACTTTCAGAAGGAGCTTTGGGACTCTAAAGTCCCTTGCCAAATGCAAACACGTTTGGTTCAATTTTTTGGGTGACTTTGGCGAGATGCAATTGCATCTCCAAATGGCTCTAAGAGACTTTAGCTGAATGCAAAGGTTGAGGTGCTTTGGGAAGTTGTATTTTGGGAATGCAAGTAGCTGGTTACTGTTTATCATCTCCAACTTCTCCAACGGACAGCTGTTGATTGGAGGTCGACAACCACCGGCGAAGGGGTGGCGCGCACCGGCGACCGCCGCCTGAGGGTCGCCTGACCCCGGTGACCGTCACCGGACCTCAGGCGACACCCGGATCGCGCGACCCAGGTTTCGGCTGCTTGGATTGCGTGACCTAGGCGACCGCCTGAGGTGGCGCGAGCCCCGGCGACCGTCACCTGGGGTAGGGCTACCCCAGGCGATGGTCGCCGGGTCGGGCTACCCTGGCACGTCGCTTGGGGTTGCGCGACCTCGGGCGGCCGTCGCCCGGTGCTCGATCCCGGGCGTCGGCCGCCCGAGGTTGCGCGTCGCCCGGGTCGGGAGACCCTAGACGTTGGCCGCCCGAGGTCGCAACGCCCGGGGTTGCGACCTCGGGGGTCGGCCGCCCGAGGTCGCGTGACCCGTCAACCGAGGTCGCGCGACCTCGGTGGCCGACACTGGGGTCACGGCCACCCGAGGCGCGTGGATCGATGCTTGGGGTCGCGCCTGAGGTGGGCGACCTCAGGCGACGGTGACTGGGGGCGATTGGGCCGTCCGGCGGCCAGATTCGGCGGTCCGGCAGCCAGATCTAGCCGGTCCGGTAGCCAGACTTCAAAAAAAAAATTGTAATTTTTATTTTGTTTTTTTAATTTAACAAAAGTCCATTCCAAATGCAATTTTTACCAAACAATATTTTGCCCAAAGTTGTTTCACAATGCACTTTAAAACTACAATTTACCAAACGCTATTTGCATTTTCACAAACCTCTTTAGCTCAAAGGTAGTTGCATTTTCCCAATGGCATTTGTCCAAAGCCGAACCAAACGGGCCCTAAGACTCGTTCAAATAAATACTAACATTCAAAATCATCTAGATTTCTATGTTAGACAATTGACCATAGTGTAGGCAAGACATGTGTGGAAGACTTTTCTTGGATATTAAGCTGCTAAGACTCGTTAAAAAAAACAGATGTTATATCTTTTATGAACGCTGAATGTTTCGTTGTGTCAAATTCAATGTTCATATTCGTCAGCTTAAATTAAATCCAGAATACCTTAAAAAGATTTTCGGACTTAGATTATTATATAGTATGGTGAAGTATATATTCAGAGATTAATCTGACGGGTTGTCCGGGCTTCACCGATAAATTACATTAGTTTAGGTATGTCTTTCGGCCTTCATCGATGTAGTTGGCTGTCGCAAGAATTTGACGTTGGAAAATTTAAGCCAAAAGAAAGTACGGTTAAAGATCACACTGGATGATGAGATCATTTTATATAGTCTTTTACTATCATAACTTCAGCTCTATTTATCTACATTTATAACTTTAGGAAGTTTGAAAAAATCATGTCTGGGTTGGCATAGAGTCGTGGCTCTCTCGAATTTGAAGACATGATAATTGGATATAGAAAAAGAGGAGGAATCTATATATAATGCAACAGAATTTTCGTTATCCAACTACGACCATGATAGTCGACTCACTTCAACTCTGATGAAAAGAGAAAAAGGTAGGCAGTGTGGACTTTCCTGAATGGTGGTGTGATATCCTGAAACTCGACCATCCTCGAGATATATGAAATAGTTATTTTATCAATGCTCTGTTAGTTGAATTTAGTCTAAACTTATTACTCATGAGTTAACTAATCTATTGGGAGATGCCATCAAGGGTTAATACACGCAAGACTAGATAATTCAATTAGGGATAGATCGCTCGACCATAAGGATCGACAAAGGACAATACTACGCTGCTACAAGTTAATTAACAAATGGATATAAATCGATTCAATAGAAGTACGTAGTCGGTTTGCCGGTGATTCTGCACTATTACAATACTCACTATGAATGACAGTAAACTAGTTTCCTATTTATCTTGTTTTTATGATGAGTAATTGATTCCTCGCGATTACATGACAACCGAGGGTTATCTATGATTTGAAGAGGTATAAACATGGGTTGAAAATTTATCAATCACGAGTTACACGTGCAAAAACCCCTAAAAGCCATCCGATAGTTTAGGTTGTTCTAAAGTCGCATTTGATCAATTTTAGCCATGAATTTTAATCCGATTTTGGGTATTGAACTTGCAAGTATTTCAAGACCAACCTATCGGACAATGCCTCATTTATCTACCAATTTATAGGTAAGATTTAAATTTTGGATAAGGATTAGTAGGTCGAGAATTATAAGCTAGAAAAAGGAGCCGGGCCACCCCCATCAAATTTGGCCAAGTGGGCCCATTAAGTCCACCAAGCCCATCCAAGCCCATTTCAAGCAATTGGGCCCAAGGGCAAAAATTGGAATTTCATGTTAAATTGGTGAAATGACCAAATTACCCCTTTTGGAAGACTTTCGCATTTATGAAGATAAATACAAAGGGAAGAGATGCATGGATGGGAGGGTTTTAGGGAGAGTTAGCGTGGGCATTAATGGGATGACGTGATGAAGATTTATTTATTTTTTTTTTTTTATTTTTTTGGGATCAGAACTAGACATTTCATTTAAGTAACGTTGGAAAAACACCTCGCTCGTAACGCGTCCGATAGTAGTAAGTTAAACAAAGCTGGGGAGGGGAAAAAGAGCAGCCAAAGACAAGGACCCACGGGAATGGGCCTTGGCAGCCCAGTCCGCAGGTGCGTTTGTCTCTCTTCTGCTAAACCTAATATGAAGACGAGAGAAATAGGGGAGTAAGGCGGCTGTTTCCGCAAGTAGCGAGTGGCCATGCCAGGGCGTCTTCTGAGGGTTATGCACCGCGTTGACCACCTGGAGACAGTCCGTCTCGATGATGAGGGGGTCATCGGACTTCTCGATCCGCAGAAGATGGCACAACGCTATATTCAAAGCTTGGACTTCAATCTGCAAGGCAGAGGATGCTGTTGCTTCACAGGTAAAACCATCTTGCATAGAACCAGTATGATCACGACAGATATATGCGGTTGACCCTGAGATACTACCAATTTTGAAGGCTCCATCTATGTTTATTTTCAGCGTACCAGGATCGGGGGGCCTCCATAGAGACCCTTGATCCGTTCGAGTTGGGATGGAGCCTGTCGTGGTGGATCGCAAATGCTTCACCAAGCGAGAGGTAGCCCATGCTGCTTCCACAACAAATAGGGGATCTGGTTTTTGATGATGAAAGATATAGCGATTCCGTGCTTTCTAGACGTGCCAGAGGATAACAGCAATAACCTCCATACCTGGTGAGTTTTGATGATCTTCGAATCTGTCAGCTAGCCAAGCTTCAATACGATTGACTTGAGTAGGTAGAATTTGTATGTGAACCCGAGGGTGAGACCATACGATCGAAGTCCACGGACAGAGAAGGAAAAGATGCTCCAGTGTTTCTGGTGTTTGATTTGCGCATACACTACAGATGGGATTGGCACTATTGTGTCGGTGAAAAGATTGGCCTTAGAGGGGAGGGCATTTTGAGTGATTGACCAAAGGAAGAACCTAATTTTAGGTGGAATTTGGAGTTTCCATATTTGCTTCCATAGGGTTGAAGGTAGTTGGAAAGAAGAGGATGGTCTGTTGTCTTGATATTGGATGTCTGCTTGTCTAATGGTATGGTAAGCACTCTTCACAGTAAATTGGCCGTTGCTATTCTCTGTCCAAATAAGCTTATCTGCTGTATAAGTTGGTCGCACCGGGATGTTGAGTATGTCCCTAATAATGTCTTCATCGAAGAACCGATGAAGCAGCCCTTCATTCCATCTGTTCTGATCTGATATCAATAACTCAGCCACCATCCGTGGCTCTTCTCTGGCCACAGGGCCTCCTAAAATTCCTCGGGGCAGCCAACAATCCTCTCTGATTCGGATATGAGATCCGTCCCCTATTGACCATTTCAGTTTAGGTAGAATAGAATCCCTCCCAATTAGCAAGCTCTGCCAACCCCATGAGGGGCGGGCGCCTTTCGTAGCACTTGTAAAGTCTTGTGCATGGAAATATAAGCCTTTCAATAGCCGACTGCATAAAGATAAAGGATTTTGAAGTAGTCGCACACCCGTTTGCCTAGCAATGCTCTATTAGATGCAATAAGATCCCTAAAACCTAGACCCCCTTAATCCTTCCTTTCCTTGAGTAAATCCCAACTCTTCCAATGGATGCCCTGTTTTCGACTACCATTTTGCCACCAAAATCTCGCAATCTTTTGTTCAATTGACTGGCATATAGACACAGGAATTTTAAATATGGACATTGCATATTGGGGAATAGCTTGAACAACACTTTTTATTAAAATCTCTTTCCCACCTTTCGATATGAGTTGTTCTTTCCACCCATCTAACTTGGAATTGACTCTCCCTAGGATCCAGGCAAACATATCTCTCTTTGAATGACCCCAGTCAGACGGGATTCCAAGGTACTTTCCAATCTTATGAAGCACAGGTATCCTAAATTGTTGTGCCAGATTATCCTTTAGACTACTTGGACAGTCTTTACTAAGAAAAAGCCCTGATTTATTCCTATTAATGACTTGACCAGTAGCAAGACAGTATTGATTCAGGATATTGGATAAATTCTGGCATTCTAGGACAGTCCCATCTAAGAAAAAGGTTGCATCATCTGCAAAGAAAAGGTGGGAAAGAGTAGGACACCACCTGTTCAACTGTATTCCCTTTAGCTGTCCCATGTCAATAGCTTGATGAATTATAGTTGATAGTAGATTGACTATCAGAATGAAAATGTAGGGTGAGAGGGGATCACCTTGATGTAGGCCGCAAGTGGGGTGGAAATAGTTGAGCTAGTCTCCATTAAACTTGACACTAATAATGATGGTTGAGATACATTGCATCACCCACCGTACCCAACTGGAATGAAAGCCAAGCTTAATAAGGTAGTCATGAAGAAAATCCCACTCCACTCTGTCATAAGCCTTTTGCATGTCAATCTTGAGTAACGCTTGAAATTTCCTCTTTTGCTTTCTGGTGTTAAGTTGATGCAACACCTCTTGAACAATGAGGATGTTGTCCTGGATCTGGCGGCCACCCACAAATGCACTCTATTATGGGGATATTAGGGAGGGAAGGAAGGGTTTAAGTTTGTTGGCAAGGATTTTAGATATGATTTTGTTTGTGTAGTTGCATAAACTAATAGGTCGAAACTGATCAAGGCGTTAGGGGTTAGGGACTTTTGGGATAAGGGATAGGATTGTTTTATTGAGGTTGGAGGGCATGACTCCAATTTGGAAGAAAGTCTGGATAGATAGGAAAAGATCCTTATGAATGATATCCCAGTGAGATTGGTAGAAAAGACCATTCAACCCATCGGGCCCTGGGGCTTTTGTTTTACCCAGCTAGAAAGCGGCTCTTTGGACCTCATCCGGTGTGAGTTCAGCAGTCAAACCAACATTCATCTCCGGTGTAACAATGGGCAAACATTGGTTCAGAATCGAGCCATAATTCCGGTACCCCGTCGTCCTGTATAGATTAGAAAAGAACTCGGAAGTCATTTCTTTAAGAGCAGTTTCATCGCTTACCCAATTCTGATGATGGTCTTGTAATAAGCTTATTGTGTTACGCTGTCGGCGCTGAATAGTTGTAGCATGGAAGAAACGAGTGTTTTTATCTCCCCACTTCAGCCACTGTAGTCAGACCTTATTGCCCAGTACTGCTCCTCTTGCTGCCATGCGCGTTGTAAATCTGCCTTTAACTTGATTGCTAGGTGGGAATCATAGCTAGCATGGCTGTGGTTTGTCAGGGCCTGTAATTGTTGTTGTAAATCTGTGATGTGTGATTGTGCATTGGAAAACTTAGTTCGGCTCCACCGACTTAAAGCAGCACTGACGATTCTTATTTTCTGTGGCAGATGACTACCATCACGCTTAGCTGAGGCCCATGCAGTGGTGACAATGTTGCGGCAGTTCGGGTGATGTAACCAATAAGCCTCAAAGACAAAAGGTTTGCTTGATCGTGTCTTTTTAGTCTCTGTATATATTACCAGTGGGTTGTGATAAGAACCAACAGCAGGTAACACTAAAACCTCCGCTGCAGGGAAGATGAATCGCCAATCCAGATTGCAAAGGGCCTTGTCCAACCGTTCTTTCACCAAGTCTCCACCCTGTCGGTTGTTCATCCAGGTAAATGCACAACCTTTACTCTCTAAATCCATTAGCGAACAGTCATGGAGCATCTCTCTGAAATAATGCATACAAAGCGAGTTAGCTGACCTCGTGCATACTTTTTCCCAGTGGTAGAGGATGTCATTAAAATCTCCAGTGTACAGCCAAGGTAGGGTGTTAATATTAGAGAGTTGATGAAGAGATCTCCAAAGAAGTTGGCGAGAATGAAAATTAACAGGCGCATATACGTAGGTGAGCTTCATCAGGATGTGCTTTCTGTGCTCGGAACAGATGGTATCTATCATATTCTAGTTTGCATATTCCACATTTATATTGATATGAGAACTCCAAAACAAAGCCAGACCCCCTGACATTCCTGTAGGATTGATAATATAAGAATTAGGATACTTGAGTCTTCGTTGAATTTTACTAACGACCTCCTCCCTGTTCTTCATTTCCATAAAAAAAAAAAAACCAATTCGGGCTTCTCTTTGGCCACAAGGGCCTTCAGAGCTTGAACTGTAAGGGGAGAGCCCAGTCCCGACCGTTCCAACAAAGGAGCTTCATTTTTCAGACGGTGGCTTTTTGGGGTAAGCTACCTCGACCCACTTTCCAACATTGGCAGCAGATAAAACAGGAGTTTCTAAAAGGGATGCTTCATCTAGCTCTTCAAATGCAGAGGTATGAGTATCATATGGATTGTACCTTTTAAGTTTCTTTGTAGTCCCTACTCTAGTTGATATTCTGGAATTTTTCTTGTTCTTCAGAGAAGCTATTGCCCGATGCTGATCATAGGAACTATGCTGTTGTGTGCAAGCTATAGATAGTCCTGCAGTTAACATATTCTGTAGCGGAGAAACTGCTTGAGTATACTGCAGAAGTGGAAGTACTAGTGGAGTGTGAAGGATAATAGAATCCTGTTGCATAATATTCGGGTCTTTAAGAGGATCAGTAGGTAATACCACTTGTTTACCTTTCCACTTAGCTGCAACAATTTCAGTATTGCTGCTGGATGTATTCTCAAGCTATGAGCTGACCTGGTGATGCAGGAGAGGTGATGGGTGTTGCTCACCTGATTTTAAGTGCCTGGATATAGAGCTTCTTGGAGGAGCATCGATTCTAATTTCTTGGGGAAGTAAATCAGGTACCCGTGTCTGATGTGGAGCAGTGTAGTATGAGCTAGAGTGTTGCAAACCTGACTTGATTTGAAGTCCCTCTGATGAAGTGTCTGCTGGTGGTAGAGCAGGGAATGCAAGCCGCAAGAATGGAGGAGTTTCAGGAACAGATTCTTCAGTCGCAACAGGATCAACCTTTTCCCCATAAAAGGTTAGCCAATACGGACTAAACTCTTTAACCTCTGCTTTAAGCCATTGTCCAAAGGCCATTTTTTCCTTTCCTTCCATTTTCGCTTCAGTAAAAGGAATTTCTGGACAGTAGACAGCATAATGACCCAAACGACCATGGGAATAACAAAAGTGAGAGAGTATTTCATAACGAAAGTCGAGCCATATAGTTTTCTCGCCTATACGAATTAGTTGTCCCATCTTGAGTGGTTGGCTGAGTTCAATTTCGACCCTCACTCGACCGGCTCGAAGTGTGGTGCCCTCCTTAGCATCTATCTTAACCTCCAACACTCTTCCTATACTCTTAACCGCTTTGCTGAGCATATTAGAAGTACACCATTCTAGTGGAAGTCCCACACATGGACCCAAAATGCACACTTCGAAAAATCGTAACAATGTAAGGGGGTAGTGGGAATCCAAGGCTGGAAAATGACTAGATGATTAGAAAACAGCCACAGACCGCCCTCTAAAACTTGCTATTTATCACTTTCCGAGTTAAATTTTGCCACATATATACCATTTTCTCGTTGGCAGATATCAACTTGCTCTGTGCGCCAAGCGCGTTTCAAAGTACTCTGAAAAGCTGTAAAATTGATGGAGGGATTCAAAAGGATTTTACCGACTAACATTTTTTTGCATGCCTCAATTTGTTCCAGCGAAGGTTGTTCATCCCAGACGTCGATATCATGCTCAGACCAGAGACGGCCCATTCGATTACATAGGGCAGCTAGGCGCCAATCCTCTTCTCTGTCATGGGTGTCCATTGAATTAACCCCAAGGGTGAGACAATCACGGAAGGTGAGACCGCAGGAATTGATGCATGCAAAATCAAATAGACTAGGAATAAGAACAGAGGATTTTCAATTTGGATAATGGAAAAGCTGTACTGGTGGGCTCGACAAAGGAAGTAAAGAAAACCAATTGGGTCGTGTAGCAGGATAATGGGTCATCGCTGGAAAATAGAGCGAAAAAGCACTGTGAAGAACGAAGCTGGACCAGTCTGAACAGCCAAAGCAGAGTAATTAAGCAAAGATACGCAACAGGACAATGAAATCATGGAAATTGGAAGAAAAGAAAGAGGAAAAGGTACTGTGGGAGACGACCATTAGGGTTTAGGATTAAAAACTACCATGGATGGTAGAGGAGAGCTCTTCATGTTGAGAGAGAGGGTTTGCTTTTAAGAGAAGATTTGGAAGAACAATGTCACTCAAGTCTCTCTCTCCCCTCCTCCCTTTTCTGGCCGCCCCCTTCCCCTCCATCTCTCTCATTTCTCTTCTTTTTCTTCTTCTCTTTGGCACCATCACCACCGCCACTCACCACCCTCACCGCCACTGCTTCGTCGTCCCTCTTGTCACGCCATCATCATCGTCCGTCCATGCCATCATCGGCTGCTTGCCCCATTGTCTAGAGCACCTTGTTAGGACTAGAATTAGCACCTAGAGGGGGGTGAATAGGTGACTTAAAGCGATTTTAACAATTTAATCCGAATAAGAAATTAATGCATTAAAAACAACAATCGCTGCAAATGAAAGTAATGAAAGATAAAAGGATTAGGGATAGAGAATCAAGACTCCGTTTATAGTGGTTCGGCTTAGACCAAGCCTACGTCCACTCTCCCGCACGGACAGCCCTTCTGGCTGGATTTCACTAAGAATCAAAAAGAGTGTTTACAATCTCACGCTCTTGAGTCCACAATGTAGAAACTCTACTACACTTCCTCAAGGTCTCACCACACTATGATCTCTCTTTTGATTACATGTATTGCTCGAAGAATAAGATCACAAAATAACAAAGGAGATTTAGACTTTGGAATTCTTCTATCGGCACCCTTCAACAACTTGAGTGTCTCTCTTATATACTTCTTCATGCCTTCATTACCGTTGGCACCTTCCAAAGAAGTTCTTCCAATCAACCCGTTGGACAAAATCAATTTAGAGAGATCTCGAGCTCCTTAAGGTAAGTGTTGATAGCCCATCAATCCTGCTCGCCCATACAATCAGGATCTTGGTTTCCATAAGTAGAACCTTCCAAATATAAGTTGCGAATCTTAGAGAATCTATATTTATTCGAATACGAATATAAGATCTTGTAGTGCTGAATCCAAAAGAGAAAGATAGTCCCTAGCCGTTGGAGTAAAAACCATATTAGATAGAATCGAATAGAAGTTTTTATCTTGTCGGTGTGGAAACCGTCCATGAGAGTAGTCTTTGAAACTTGAGTCTTGTTAGCGTCGACTTTGATCTTCGACTTTGCCGGTAGAGTCCGCAAGTCTTCGACTAGACTGAGGAAAATGTTTTGTCAACTTCAAAATATCTGAAGAGAATTTATCCAACAATCTCCCCCTTTTTGATGGTGACAAAACTTTCTTGCAGATTTGAATATTTTTGCCCTGCAATACAACTTTTAAGCTAGCAATGATATCTCATAAAAGATTATAATAAGAATAGTATAAGTTGTCCTGTACATAGACTTATCCTATACACAGATTTGCATCCACAGAAACCTCATTAGTCATGTGCAGACATTACTATCTTTATCTAATTTAACAGCTTAAAGTAATGTAGTAATAAGCAAACATTCAAAAACTCAAGATAAAGTCAAAATGTCAATCACAAACATAACAAATTATTAAAACCAAAAAGATGTTTAAAAGTAAAGGTTTGGGTTTGGAATGAGAATAGAGTGAAAATCTGCCTGCAAAGTCTTCTCCCCCTTTTTGTCAGCATTAAAAAGTGAGAAAATCAAGGAGCACGAGGAATGCGAACAAGTTGAAAGTCCTCCATAGACTTGACAGCTTCCTTCCAAACTTCCTCAAATCTTCCTATAGTTGAGCGAGAGCAGTGCCTTTTGTAGTGGCCTGAACCTGACGTTGAACATCTTTAAGCTGATCATGCAAGGAGATGAACATAGCATGATTCTCATTCTGAAGAGTCTGAAATTCACACCCCATAGCATATATTTGGCCTTTGAGCTCCAAAATGATGTCAAGCAACCTTCCGAAATCTCCTGAATTGTCAGTTTGTGTGCTTGCGTCAACTCGGTCTGATGGTGGAGTTAAGCCAGTGTGAATATCAGCATGGAGATCAATGTTTGGAGAGGATGCCTCTCCCTCAGGAAAATGAGCAGTATGAACATCTTTTGCAGCAGGTGATGATCTACTTGCACTGGTAAACGTCAAGAGAAGAGGAGTACTTTCTCTTTGGACATCTCCCCCTGTTTCAATGTCTTCTAGAGGGGGGAGAAGTACTCTTCTTTCGAGGAGTTTCCTCGGTGGCAAAATGTTGTTGATCCTCCTTTTCGCCGGAGAATCTCGCTTTTGGCATGTGAGTCTCGCTGGTTGATGCTGAGAGTCTGTTTTTGCTGGTTCTTCCTCTTCTTCTTTTTCTTCTTTTTCTTCTTTCTCTTCTTCTTCTTCTTGTAAGGATTCCTTTTCCTGGTTTCCTTTCTCAGTTTCCTCTGCAAATTGTTGTTCTGGAATAGCTGAAACAAAAAAGCGGGATACCGAGAAACAAGGGCGAGATAGGGAGATCATCCTCATCATCTTCATCCTCCAAGATGATTGCCCGCCTCTTCTTGATAGGACCAATCACAGGTTCCTTTCCTTTCCTCTTAGCAGCAGAAGAGTCTGGTCTAGTCTTAACAGGGGTTTTCTCCTTGAACTGCTCCAGCTTCTTGCTGAGTTCTTTCAGACGCATCTTTGTAATCATCCTCAATCCGATGACCATTTGATCAATAGTCTTCACAGAGAGAATGTGGGGAGGCTGAATGTTCAAATGTCTCGAAAAGACGAGTGATGAGAGCAAAGATAAGGGAGTTTTCCCTTGTCCTTTGCCATAGACCCGTACATGTGAAACATGATAGTGTGTGGCGAGAGAAGTTAAGACCGATCTTGATTGCATACATCAATTTGGCTTCGAGATGGACACATCTGTCTTTGAAGTTGATTTAGGTCTAAGACAGCTTGATCACTATCTTGTGAAGCAAAGTGTTTGTAGCATTCATCCTTGAGTAGGAGAGACGACCTTCAGCAATTCTGTCTCTCGCAAGTTCCAGAGTTGCATGACTCACAGACACAGAAATTGATTGGAAAGTTCCTCTTTCCACACCAATTACATCCGCCAGAGTGTCCGTGTCAACCACATATTCTCTATCTCTCACACTGAAAGAAAAGCTATTGGCATCAAGAAAACTGAGGTTGGAATAAAAATAGGCTGTTAATTCGGAATAAGCCACCTCACACTCGCATGTAACTTATGAAGTTGAAGTTTTTCAAACTTCTCTCTCGATTGATGCTCAATAGATCCAGAAAATCAAAATCTACGTTCGTGGATTCATCACCCCACGCTTCAGCCAGCTTCATACACTTTCCCGTGTCCCTCGAACGAAACAATTCATCCTTCTTTCCTCGAAGATTTGCAGCCACACCCATCCAAGGCTTAAAATGTACAAACATTTTCTCATCATCATCCTTTCCCTCAGGCTGATTTGCACCACCAAATCGAGGGTCACTTGGAAAGTTCGCAAAAGCTTTTGCTGCTGTTCCAACAGGAACAACGCCCGATCGCTCCATCACAAAGGAGAAAGTGTGTCTCATTTTTATAGCCTTTTTCTTTCAAAAATTCATCAATGAAAGTCATTGCAGAACCTCCTTCCTTCAACGCAGAATAGAGCCTATAAACAAATGCAGGCTTAAGGGATCTTACAGGTTCAACATCTTCAAGAATTTCTTCTGCATGTTGAGGATGACGAACATGAGATCTAGTTGAGGAGGTGCGCTGTTGAGATTGTTGGTGCGTCTGTTCTCTTGGAAAGTCACTTTCTTCTGTGAGATCAAAATGCGTAGGCCCCTCACCCGAGCCCTGTGGTCCCCTGTTCGCTATTCTTGAGGATTTCCTTTGGAAAGACATTGTCGCTTTCTTGGATGGAACTTTCACACTTGTGTCGCAAGAAAGTCAAAAACTTGAGAAGTAGAAATTGAGGAGAGAAATTCTAGAGAGTGAAAAGCTTTTGAACTAGGGTTTCTAGGTAAAGTAAAAAGGAGAAGGAGAAGGAGTATAAAAGGTAATCGAATCGTGGTAACTGAAGCGTCGCGGAAAAAAATTCCTTTTAAAAAATAACTGCCTTAAACAAATCGATAACCACCCTTTTTAAGATTAACTTAATAAACACGATAAATATATATATATATATATATATATATATATATATATATAAAACAGACAAACTTACCTTTTCGAGATAACATTTTAAGTAAATAAATGAACTTACAAATCGTGTCGATTGGTATTCCAAGTCTACAACTTTTGAGTTTGATACGCCGTCGACTTTAGATTCTCGAGTCCGAGCTTCAACAGCCTTCAAGAGATAAAATATTGAGTCTTGAGCGAATAGACTCAAATAAGCTTTTCTCAAGTGGCTTTGTGAAGATGTCTCATCGCGCTTGATTCTTTGAGTCAATAAATTGTATCAAGACTTCTTTGTTCTCAACATGATCTCTTATAAAATGATGTCGAATCTCAATGTGTTTTGCTCTTGAATGTAGGATAGGATTCTTTGTAAGATTGATTGCGCTAGTATTGTCACATTTGATCTCTGTGCAAGAGTCTTCAATACCAAAGTCTCGTAGTTGTTGTTTTATCCATAGTATTTGAGAACAGCAACTTCCAAGGGCTACGTATTCCGTTGAAAGAGCCACAGTACTTTGCTTTCTTGAAAACCAAGATACCGCCCTGTTTCCAAGTAATTGACAAGTACCGAAGTGCTTTTTCTTTCAACTCTACAACCCGCAAGATCTCGCGTCTCGAATAACCAAGAAGAGTAAAGTCTCCTTCTTTGGGATACCATAGACCAATCTTAGCAAGTAGTAGCAACATATTTAATGATACGTTTAGCAGACTTAAATGAGATTCCTTAGGATCCGATTGAAACCTAGCACATATGCAAACGCTAAATAATATGTCGTCTAGATGCAAGTAAGATAAAGAAGTGAACCAATGATACTCCCGTATAACTTTTGGTCGATTTTCTTCCCCGCTTCATCTTTGTCTATCTTCAAGGAACTTGACATAGGTATGTCGGTCTTTTTTGCAATTCTCCGACCGAACTTTTTAACAAGTTCTTTTGCATATTTTTCTTGATGAATAAAGATTCCTTCCTTTAGTTGTTTCACTTGTAGACCAAGGAAAAAGGATAGTTCACCCATCATGCTCATCTCGAATTCATCCTGCATAGACTTAGAAAATTTCTTGCACAAAGTCTCATTAGATGATCCGAATATAATGTCATCAACATAAATCTGAACAAGTAGAAAACTTTTGCCTTCCTTTTTAATAAACAAAGTAGTGTCTACCTTTCCTTTAGAGAAGCCATTTTGAATTAAGAAATTACTTAGTTTTTCATACCAAGCTCGAGGAGCTTGTTTTAATCCATATAAAGCTTTCTTCGCCTCGAACACCGAGTCCGGTTTCTTTGAGTCTTCAAATCCAGAGGTTGTTCCACATAGACTTCTTCTTGAATAAATCCATTCAGGAATGCGCTTTTGACATCCATTTGAAATAACCTGAAATTCTTATAACAAGCAAAAGCAAGTAGTAACCTAATTGCTTCTAACCTTGCTACTGGAGCATAAGTCTCATCATAGTCTATCCCTTCTTCTTGCGTGTATCCTTTAGCCACAAGTCTTGCTTTGTTTCTTGTTACTTTGCCTTTTTCATCGACTTTGTTCCTGAAAACCCATTTAGCTCCAATAACATATTTACCTTTTGGTTTAGGAGTCAATTCCCATACGTCGTTAATACTGAATTGTCAGAGCTCTTCTTGCATTGCTTCAATCCAACTTTCATCAGCTAAGGCTTCTTCAATATTTTTGGGTTCTATTTCAGAAATAAGTGCAACAGCACTAGACTCTTCTCGCCTTTTGAATCTTGTTCGAATTCCCTCATTAATGTTTCCAATAATGAGTTCTTCAGGGTGACTGGACTTGTGCTTCCAGTTACTGGACAGTCTGATAGATTGTTGATCTTTTTCTTGAGTTGATTCTTCATCAGTAACTTGTTGTACTGACTCTGAATTTTTAACTGCTTCAGTGGAGGTAGATCTAGCAGAGTCTGGAACAGATTCTGATTCTTCAGTCTGAATTGACTGAATTTGTGGAGAGTCTTGAAATTTGACGTTCATTGATTCTTCCACAGTCTGAGTCTTCTTGTTGAATACTCTATAGGCTTTGCTTGCGCTGAGTAACCAAGAAAGAATCCTTCATCTGATTTTTCTTCAAACTTACCAACACGATCATTTGCATTCTTCGAATAAAACATTTACAACCAAATACTTGAAAATAAGAAACTACTAGGTTTCTTTTCTTTAAAAATTTCATAAGGAGTTTTCTCAAGAATTGGCCTTAAAAACACTCTATTTATAATATAGCAAGCGCTTGAAACAAACTTTTCAGCCCAAAACCTTGAAGAAATATTACTTCCAATTAAAAGAGTTCTTGCCATTTCTTGTAAAGACCTATTCTTCCTTTCCACAACCCCATTCTCGTTCGGTGTGTATGGAGAGGAGAATTTGTGCTGAAACCGATTCATCACGTAATTTAGCAAAGTCTTGATTTTCAAACTCACCTCCATGGTATGTACGAATGCTTGAGATAGTGTGACCTTTCTCATTCTGCACTTTCTTAGCAAACTTTGAAAAGAGAGAGCAAGTCTCAGACTTACTTGAAAGAAAGTAGACCCAAGTAAATCGTGAATAATCATCCACTATTACTAGACAGAATCTTTTTCCACCAATGCTTTGCGTTCTAGTAGGTCCAAATAAATCCATATGCGTAGTAGCCGCAAAGACACGATTAGTGGAAACTTTACTTATTGGTTTGTAAGAGTTTCTAACCCGTTTACCCAAAGACGCATGGTGTGCATAGATCGAACTTTGAGTAATTGAGAATAGGCAATCCTCGAACAAGTTTCTTGGAAGAGATCTTGGTGATTTGCTTCATATTGGTATGGCCTAGCTTTTTGTGCCATAGATTAGCTTCATCTTGTACTGATATTAAGCACTGTGATCTTTCATGATTCACATCCAGAAGATAGATATTTCCATGTCTTCGTCCAGTAAAAGATTGAGTAAAGTCTTTACTGATTCTAGAGCACGTTTCTTCCTGGAAATTGATCTTGAAACCAATCACACAACCGGCTTATGCTAAGCAAGTTGTAATTTAATCCTTCAACTAAGGAGACATTCTTGATTGACAAACTTCCAATCTTTACTGTTCCTCGACCAGTAATTCTTCCTTTGTTGTTACCACCAAAAGAAACTTTTCCTCCATCTATCTGGACAAGTTTTATGAAGCAACTTGAGTCTCCCATCATATGTCTTGAGCAGCCACTATCAAGATACCATTTAATCTTCCTTTTGATAGTAACCTGCAATTAAAACGAATTCAAGCTTTCTTTGGTACCCATATCATCTTGGGTCCAAAAGCGTTAGAGCAATAAACAGTCTTTGCCCAATTCCTTTTAACAGTCTCCAAACCAAAGGACATTCTTTCTCAAAATGTTCTGAGCTTTTACACTTGGAACATTTCAAAGCATTTCGCCAACAGTTTTACAAAGACTTTTGGAAATGATTTTTATAAACAATTCTGGCTGGTCTCTCGTTTGATTCTTTCCTTCACCTTTGGAAAATCAATCGGTGGAATAGTTTCGTAAGTCATACCAAGACCTAACTTATCAAAGTAGGGTCTTTGTATCGAAAGAATCTTATCCAACTTTTCAGAACCATTTGAAAATCTTTTTGATATGTTAGTAATATCATTTTTCAAAAGATTATTTTCTTTTGAAATGGAGTCTCGAGTTTTCTTTCATAATAGCAAAGTTCTTTTCCAACTTTTCAAACTTTTCTTTCCAAAGTTTTTCCTGTTGCTTCAATGTAGAATTCTCCTTTTTTAATTCGGAGATCCTCTTAAGAGAAGTTTTTAGACTAAGACAAAGTTCATCAATATATTTAGAAACCTTGACAGGAATTTTTAGGTTACCAACCTCGAGTTCACCGTCCGAGTCCAGATCTCGTATCAATGTCCGAGTCCGAATCGATTTTGCCATTAAACAAATATTGGCATAATCATCATCACTTTCTTCACATTCGGTATCACCCAGTGTCTCTACGCTTTGAGTGCCTTCCCGTATTTCTCGCCTTTCCTTTTCTCTTCTTTAACAGAGGACAAGCTTGGGTCGATGTGTCCCTTTTTCTTGCATTCAAAGCAAGTCACTTCTTTGTTAGAATCATCTTCCTCTCGTTGATTTGTTTTGAAACCTTTGTGAGCTTTGTTTCTTCCAATTGAATTTCCTTCCTTTTCTGTTCAGCCTTCAATCTCTTTATCATGAGTGCCGCTTCTTCATCATCTAGATCTTATTCAGAGTCTATAGCATCAGAATAGTAATTAGACTTTAAGGCAATAGATTTCTTACCTTTTGAGTCTTCCTCTTCGTTGGTGTTCTCTACTTCGTAAGATTGAAGAGTTCCAACCGCTTCGTCTACGAGAGTGGAGCAATCCTCCGTGTCTCTCTTATTGAGGTTTTTATGTAATTCCGCCTTTAGAGAGTCCTCGTAGGAGTTTGTTGACCTTCATATGTCCCGAGATTGGATGTCCCCGATATTCAAGACCATTCACAATTTCAAGAAAGCGACTAAACATGTCGGCTATTGATTCTCCCGATCTCATCTTAAAGACTTCATATTGTCCCAAAAGAATATTGATCCTTGTTTCTTTCACTCGATCGTCCCTTCATAGGTAATGTGAAGCCTATCCTGCACTTCTTTTGTTGTATCACAAGAAGATATTCTGTTATACTCAGTAGGGGATAAAGCACAATATAAGGAGTAAATGGCTTTAGCGTCAAGAGTCTGTCTCTTGGTTATTTCTTCTTGAGCCATTTGAATAGGATCAGCAACTTCTTTTCCTCTCTCGATTCTCGATGCAAAGAAAGAAGAATGATTCCTTTGTCTACCACTTCCCATTCCAAAGGATCTTTCGATCTTAGGAATGCTTTCATCTTGTTTTTCCATATGCTGTAGTCTTTCCATCAAAATATGGAGGTCTCGGGTATTGCTTTGACCTTCAACCAACCCTGTAGGTAACATACTAGCCATAGATCTTCTTATAAGACACTTCTTATAAACGAGTACACAAGCTCTGATACCAATTGTTAGGACTAGAATTAGCACCTAGAGGGGGGTGAATAGGTGACTTAAAGCGATTTTAACAATTTAATCCGAATAAGAAATTAATGCATTAAAAACAACAATCGCTGCAAATGAAAGTAATGAAAGATAAAAGGATTAGGGATAGAGAATCAAGACTCCAGATTTATAGTGGTTCGGCTTAGACCAAGCCTACGTCCACTCTCCCGCACGGACAGCCCTTCTAGGCTGATTTCACTAAGAATCAAAAAGAGTGTTTACAATCTCACGCTCTTGAGTCCACAAAGTGTAGAAACTCTACTACACTTCCTCAAGGTCTCACCACACTATGATCTCTTTTTGATTACATGTATTGCTCGAAGAATAAGATCACAAAATAACAAAGGAGATTCGAGACTTTGGAATTCTTCTATCGGCACCCTTCAACAACTTGAGTGTCTCTCTTATATACTTCTTCATGCCTTCATTATCGTTGGCACCTTCCAAAGAAGTTCTTCCAATCAACCCGTTGGACAGAATCAATTTAGAGAGATCTCGAGCTCCTTAAGGTAAGTGTTGATAGCCCATCAATCCCGCTCACCCTTACAATCAGGATCTTGGTTTCCATAAGTAGAACCTTCCAAATATAAGTTGCGAATCTTAGAGAATCTATATTTATTCGAATACGAATATAAGATCTTGTAGTGCTGAATCCAGTAGAAAGATAGTCCCTAGCCGTTGGAGTAAAAACCATATTAGATAGAATCAGAATAGAAGTTTTTATCTTGTCGGTCTGGAAACCGTCATGAGAGTAGTCTTTGAAACTTGAGTCTTGTTAGCGTCGACTTTGATCTTCGATCTTGCCGCAGAGTCTGCAAGTCTTCAGACTAGACTGAGGAAAATGTTTTGTCAACTTCAAAATATCTGAAGAGAATTTATCCAACACACCTCACGTCACTCATCACCGTTGCCGTCTTTGTCAAGAACCACCATTGTTGTCTACAAGCCACCACCATCGTTAGTGCCACCGTTCAAACCGTGGGCACCACATTCTCTTTGCTGCTGCGCAGTCGTTGCCTTTAGCTTGCCGTTGCTGTTAATATCACTAAAGGGATGATAAGCTATTAGCAATTAGGTGATAAGCTATCAATAAAATAGCGATAAGTAATCACCAATGAGGTGATAAGCTATTGGAAAATAGGTGATAAATTATCACTAAATAGGCGATAAGCTATCATTGGTAGGGCAATAATTATCAATGGTTGGGTGATAAGTGGCTATTATATGTGTTTCATATTTAAGTGAAAATGGTGAATTTATACATGTTTTATGTTGTTTGAAGCATGTATTGCCATATGAAATGTTTACCTAATTTGAACCCTCAGTTAATAATTTTAAAGAAGGTTCTTATAGACATATAATTGGCGACTCACGAGGTGTTGTGTTTGGGTGCCATGTTTTATGTGTCATATGGGGCAAGGATGTTTTAAAATGAAAGTGTACAAAGTTCGATGGGTTAATTATATATACATGATCACAAACCATGTCTGCATTGGTTAATTGATGAGAAATGAAATTGGTATAAGTGGTTGGTGTGCTCGTGTGGTCACATAAAGCAACCCATCACCCAACGAGAGTTTAAAGACGATGCTTGATTTTATTGGATGCCTAGCGGGGCTCTAGATGTTGAGTTGTAGTTGAGGCCAGATCAATGCTCCTTATGGAATGCCGTCAATGGCGGGAGTACAAGAATATGCCATGCTCGATGGGGGTGGGACGATAACCACTCATGCTAGAAGATCGCCAACTCTTGTATTGGCTATGGCCTTGAGTGGTTGTAATAATTGAAACACACGTAAATGCATTGTGCATGGAAAAGTGTGAGAAGTGTTATGATTATATATTATGCTTATTGCATTGCTATGGGCATGTGTTGGTTGATGTTATGTAGGGGTGTGTCAAAGTGAGGTAAAAATACCTGCGGGTTTATTTGATGGCTTTGATGTTTGTCTTTGGGTCAAATTACCTGATTACGGTTATAGTTAAGGCCAAATAAAGGTTGTGTTGCTATTGATCTACCGTCAATATAATGCTGTATACGTAGGTTGCACCCAAGGCGAGTTAGCATCCTAAATGAGGCTTGTTAACTTACTAAGATTTTATCTCACTTGTTATATTTTATTGTTTTCAGGCCCGTAGTATGGAGAATGTTACATTCGGTTGGGAATCCTATAGACCAAGACACTGTTGTGACCCCATACCTCGTCCTGGGGACCAACCATGTGTACGGGCTTTTTGTTACCATTGTTTGGGTAGACGAGGGATAGGACAGTTGGATGGCTCACTAGTTTAAGGTGTGATAAATTTGGGTTGGCGATGACCATTTTTGGCTTGATTTGTGATTTTGATTAACTACCCGATGAGGGTCTTGGGGAGCAGATTTGAGATCCAATGGATATCGATACCCCAATGGTATCATAGAGGATTCGGAGACTAATCCGGATAAGGAGTACCCCTCCGGTTACAACCTTGAGATTCCACTCAGATACCACGACTTGTGATGGGCACAAGATGAATCACTTTTTGGCTGGTCCTTGCTTTAGAGAATTTTAAATTAACCCTAACCCCCTATTGGTTTTTGTGTTGGTTAGTAGGAAGTTGCCATTATAAAGGCTTGTAAAAACTTCCAAGGGTTAACAAGTATATAGATAAAAGTAGTGCTTTTGGAAATATTTGTTGTTATGTTTACACTATCCCTACTATTACGATTGATTGGGTGATTATTATATGTTTCTGCTTGCATTTAATTAAAGATAAAACGAATGGGTCAATGACGCATCCTGGAACGTTGCATTTAAATGACCAAAGTGAATTAGGGGTTGTCACATGCGCGATGGTTGGGGCGTGACGGGAGAGGAAGAGGAGATCTTATGCTCACCTGAGAAGTTTACTAGTCACAAATCCCCTTTATGGTCATTCAAAAGAAAGTGGTTAACATTGTGAAAAATTTCAAGCTAGTACATTTATGGTAAATTTATCTCAAACTAATTTTTCGACCACCAAAAATTCCAAATCAGCACACATGTGGCAAATTCACCCTCACTTGACAGTTATATTAGTTTTAAGGGTTTTATTCTATATTTGCCACGGCTATATGAATTTTGTGGTTTTGTTGTATTAATTCAATTTGATGGCAATTAACATATGGTATATTTATTACAAATATATTAGAGGCAAATTTGTTACAATTTATCAATTTAGGGTTTTTCGTAGTATAAACTTAAAGGGAAAAAAGATAAATGAGTCAACAAGTAGGAAGAAAAAATTATCAGTATGGTAGATAAAAAGAAATGAAAAATAGGGGATCCAAATGGAGACGAGGAAGGAGAAACCCATGGAGTGGGTGAGTCAACGCTATAACTAGTACGAAGGTTCAACGACATTTCCTGGAGTGGGTCAACACATTCCACCACCCAAAAAAAAGCCTCTTTCCACAAGTCATAAACGCATTTCTTTTTATTAATAATGCATGTGAGTGTCACAACTGAAATGATTGACGACCGACATGTCAAAATTGTCAATTCAGATGCCGTTTATCTCAAGTTTGCCCAGAACAAGTCAAGAAAGGACGTAGATATAAAGCTTAGGAGAAATTATGAAACTCAGTGTTCGTGCTAGTAGACGAATTTAATATTGATCTCTATACTATGCATTTAGCACGCGTGGTCTCCCAAAGTTTACTAGATTTAAATGCGTTGCTTTATGAGTCAACACACCAAAATATTTAAACTTATGAGGACTTAGGACTGACTAGTAACAGTGTATTTTGATCACATTATTGACTAAGGAACTCCATCATATATGGAAAAGTGCTTCTCTTTAGGATCAGCATGATTCTTTGACATCGTGGGAATGAAGAAAAGACCGATCTGTTCACCACCAACATTGGAAAACAATTCTACCATTAATTGAGAAAGGATGATATAATATAATAGGATAGAATATAAAGAACATTACCGGGATCTCCATTGACTCGTGACTATTCCAATGTCATGAAAGAGTGGAAAAGTCCCAATTGATTTAGTCTTAAAATTTTCAATTTGATTAATTTAGTCATAAATATTTGATAATTTGTCGATATAACCATTCATCAACAACACATTGAACAAGATAGTTTATAAAGCAACAATAATTTTCAATGTGTTTGTCCACTCATGAAATACATGTTCAATCAATTGAGAGTTATGGGACCTCACCACCCATCAATGCATGGTGTTCTTCAAAGTCTTTTTCCATACAACAATGGCATTCATGGTTTATTCTACATCAACATAAGACTAGTAATTCCTTCGACACATCTACAGAGCTCCTTCTTGTTGTAAGATTTTGGGCGTTCTAGGGAAACCAAATCCAATACTTTGTAGTTGGGTTTTTGTGCGTACGAAGCTTGTCTTCAAGCTTGAAACTTCTTTTCCATCTATGTTGGTTTTCAACATAGGATTGGTCCTGTCTCAAAGAAAGCATGGAAAGAGCATTTGAGTACTGGATCCACTAAGTGGTTGTTGCTTAATGCACTGATGCCTTTAATAATGGCTTTTGCTTAAACCGCGTGGAAAACTTTGCCTTTTTTCTGGTTCAATATCGAAAGCAGTATTCCCTTTATGCAAATAACTTACTTCTTACGACTTGACTTTCATGTCAAACAAGGATATCTCCTTTGCACATTGTGTTGAAAACATGCCTTGTCTATCAATTACTTTCCTTGACTAGATAGAGGTAAACATTTCCCATCAGTAGCCAACTTCGAAGAACAAGCAGAATCTTTGAAATTTGCATTTCTTCACTGCCTTGGACCATGTGTATTATGCCCCAAACCTCTATGGCCGCGCGAAACCCACGCCCATTGAACCTTTATCTTTTGGTCATTAAATTGCAACGTCCCATAAGATGTCACCAACCCAAATCATAATAACATCAAAACGCACAAGCGGAAACGTGAGCAAATCTTCAATTATCAAATAGCAGAGATAGTTAAAACATAGTCATATATATATATATATATAGAAAAGCTTCATGAGTCATCATCTCATACACAATGAGTTCAAAATTAAACAACTAGTTTCACATATCCAACACGCCTAACCACTTCGCCACGACCTCCTCCAAAAAAGGGCCTGGGGTAAACCTATGCCTCTAATACTATGAGGGTGGTCCAAAAAAAGTGCTAACAACCTTGCCATTACCTAAGCCCCATTGGTCTCCAGGGTGTAAACCTCCCACGTGGTAACTAGTGCGAGGTCAATCTCGAGGTTGGACACCTCATCATCAGGAACATCTCCATCCTTGGCATCCCAACTGATGCCACCTCTAGATCCTCTGGCACCCGGCAAATTGTCGAAGTCGTGGATGGGATCGTGGCTCTCACCGCCTATCCAAAAGTACCAGCCTAATGAATGAACTGCATAGACTTTGCGTAAGGAAGTCATTCACCTTGGAAGTGCCCTAAATGTGCAATTGTCTATCAATGGTGAAACATGGCAACACACTTCTCGCTTTACTCTCATCGACTTATAAATAACTTGTCTACCATACAAGGCCATCAAAGTAGATGCATAGGCAATTTCATAACAGAAACTTCATGTTCTCGAGCCAAACATAGGAATTACGATCTAAATCATGCGCTCATGCCATGTAATAATTCGGACTTCATCACATATGAATCTCGTGTACTTCTCATACACAATTGTCCAAATTATTACAGCCACTCAGGACCCAAAGAACTCGAAGGTTCACAAATCATCCGGCATAACTGGGTATCGTTTCACCCCATCGAGCACGACATCCCGTTAACTTGGGGGCATTCCTGTAAGGAGTTTCATTCCAAAATCTATCCGCGCACGGCATCCTGTTGACTTGGGAGAATTCGAACTTAATTGGGCATCATCCCGCGTAAAATGTCTCAGGACAGGTTCACATCTCGCGTAAAACGCATCAGGGGCTTAGGTGATTACACGGGCATACCATCACATACTCCATTTCTTATCTTTCTTATTTAACCTGTATGATGCTCATACGATATACAACTTCACTTATCAAATGCCATCGTTCCATACATGCACATCACTTATATCACATACATATGCACCATACACTTCTCAAACTCATGACACATAATTCACATATCGTGTTTAACCGCTAATTCACATGGCACATATCCCAATCATCATTTTTAACCATTAATCCACATAGCACATCATCCAAATGACATGTTTAACCCTTAAACCACATGTCACATAGCCCAAATAACATGGATAACCACTAAATCACATGGCACATCATCCAAACATCATAGATAATCACTAATCCACCTAGCACATCATTCAATTGACATGGATAACCATAGAACCACATGGCAGATAACCTAATTAACATGTTTAGCCATAGAACCACATGGCACATAACCTAAATAACATGTTTGACCATAGGACCACATGGCAAATAACCTAAATAACATGTTTAACCATAGGACCACATGGCACATAACCTAAATAACATGTTCAACCATAGAACCACATGGACCATCCCTTAAATTACATAGATTACCACTAATCCACCCTAAACTACTTCCTAAATGCAACAAAAGCTCTAAACAAAGGCTAGAAGCCATTCACGGATGACTTGGGCTTCGAAACACGTCGGGGGAAGGAACAACAAGACCGGACAGCATCTATAGGCTGCTGGTCGTGTGTCCACCGTGTGTGAGGGAGCTGGACGGTGGCTGGTCGCGGCTCTAGTGGCAGCTTAACGGCGGTCTGGCGGCGGTTCGGCATCGGTACGGCCTCCGGTGTGTGAAATAAGTGAAGAACAAGCTTGCAATGAGAGAAAATGAATGTGTGGGGGTTCGGTTGAGGCTAGGGAGAGGGCGAGAGTGTTTTCAAGATTGTAAGTGAGGAAAATGAGAGAGTGAGGAGGGGAGAAGAGGAGGAGAGAGAGTGGTCTTGTCCCTTATTAATGCATTGCCCTTAAACTCTTCCATATCTCTTAACCCTAGGCTTCCATTGAATGAAGATCTAACATTTTGAAGAGGGAAAAGTGAGAGTGAGGGGATGAGGAGAGGTGGCCGGCATAAGGAAGAGGAGGGAGACGGAAAAAAGAGGTCTTGTCTCCATAAATACTCATCAAATCCCTTGTCTCTTGTCTATCAAGGTTGGCTTGTGAAATAAGTAAAATCTTAGCATTAAATGGGAGATAGATCACACTCAAGTACATAGGTTAGGTCTAGATTAGGCTAAGGAAGCCCATGGTCTATCCCTTTGGGCCACCCACTTCATGGGCTTGGGCCTTTGGACCATCCATTAAGGGCATGGGCCCAATTGGGCGTTGCATTGCAGGCTTGGGCCTGTTGGGCCGCCCAACTTGGGCTTGGGCCCACTTGGGTCCTTGCTCGTGCCCTGCTTCCACTTCTCCGAGCTCGTATGTCCTTATCAAATAAAGACCGAGTTTTTTGCCCCTAAATAGCCTTTGTTGATGTCTTCATGGCCTATCAATCCTCAAGACACTCTCGTCCAACGATCACTTGCTGAAATAATTTCATTCCTAAAAACCGAGCCAGAATGAGGATGTCACATTGTGTCTCGAACAATCTCAATATGTATGGCGCAAGATGATTCCACATATCAAGGCATCCTTACTCTATATGGTGAAGATGTTACTAATTGTGAACCAATATTGAATTATTTACACAGAGGAATGGAAACAATTTTTGAAAATCAAATTGTTATACAATATGTACCTTATGTAACATGTTTGGATTATTTAGCTACTATGTTCATAGAAGCAATAATCCTTAGGGCAAGTACTTTTATGCATACCTCTTCTGGTTGATCTACACCATACTCTATTCTCGTAAGATGACACGCAGTAGCTAATAGTCCAACTGGTGCTACATCATAAGTACATTGGGAACATAGATAATTATAACCATATACATTTAAAATGACAGCAATGGAATGCCAATCCTCAGGCTTTATCTATAAAGTCTACATTCCTTGTTATTCAACCAGCCATCATGAGAAGTAAATACAACGAGTACACTAATCAATAGATTATGAAGTAGCAATTAATGCAAAAATAGCCAACTGGAAAGTAATAGTCCTGTTTCCAATCCTCCAATCTACCAAACAAAAGAATTATACCATTTGATCTCCATTTGGAGAATACAGTACAAAGGAGAGTTGTATGCTGTGTCCGATAAGGATGAATCACTCCCAAAAATGAATCTATTGATTCACTCCCGATTTTTTAATTGTATGTCCGATGAAGATTGGCCTATTATCCCTAGAGTAACTTTTATTTATTGAGTGATAACCCTTCTACTTGGCACTGTTGAATTGCTAAGGTCGACTTTCATCCTTGCTTGATGGGTGAGTCTTGCAATCAAGCTCCCAGTTGACTAATCTAGCTACCATTGAACTTGGTAAATGAAATGGTTCAATAATTGAAAATGAAATTAATCAAAAATTCACATTGAATACTAAGATTACTCATTGAATTTCTAGTCATGTGGGTTCAATGTCCAATTATGAAACCCTTGGAAAAAAAGATGAAGCGAAAAATAGCTACTACACCAAAACTAGGGGCAAAGAGCCATCCAGAATAACCTAATGGATAAATCAAGAATACATAAACAAAAATAGCAATCGGACCAAAGAATGTGATTGCATTATAAGGCCGCAATTGAATAGAGTGGGCAAGTTCAAATTGACGTACATAAAGCCTATTAGTCCAAAAGTGTGACATCCCAGATTTTCGATCCTGTTTTTTACTGAATGAATCGAGTATTTCATTAATGCGCCTATAGGGCTGTTCTCAGAGCTGATCACTCTCGAGATAACTAGACTATTTGGGGAAACCATTAAGGATTTTAGGGCAAACAGACTTGAGAATTCGACTAGGAATCGGCTTCTCGACTGTGCTCATCTTTGGAGGTCATTACGACACAGTATAAAATCAATTTGAAATCAGAGATAGGTTGGTTCAACTGAGATGTGTAGCTAATCATGGGTGACAACACTAAATTGGAAAATTCTCGTCGACTGGCACTAGACTGATTTTCTTATTGTTTTGGTACTCTATGTCCGTATTTGAATCCTCGAGATTTTCACGACAAGAGTCGAGTGGGTTCATAGTGGCTTGAAAAAATCGACCAAGGGTCATTTGCACTAAAAATATCCGAAAGTTACCCGGTAGCCTAGGTCACGCTAAAAACGCGCCAAATGGAAATTAACCACCAATTTGAGTCCGATTTCAGAAATTGAAGTTTCTATCATGTCACAATAAATTCTAGGAGTATCGACTCAGTCTCAGAAGATTTTTATGCAACCCGAGACTTTTTGGGAAAAAGTCGGCATAGGACCGTTTTTGTGCAGAAAAAGGGCAGGGATCGTTTTAATCACAAATTTGGGAAGCAAGTGGGTTGTAATGGTGAGGAAAAATGCCAAGATGATTGATGGTGGATAGATTGATTTTATTGAAGTCAATTGATGTTGATTTAATAAGGAGCAAGTGTCCAATTGGAGCCAAGATTATGGAAATTCGTAGCTCCCACTTGGCCTAGCTAAAATGGACCAAATCGAAGTTGCAAAGTGAGCATGGGTGGCTCATTGAGAGCCAAGGGTGATATGCATGGCCAAGAATGGCCAAGGAGACCATGGTGTGGAAGAATAGCCCATGGTGGAGCCCTTGTCTCCCCACCTCCTTATCCATCCCCCTCTCTCCTCCCTTGGCCGACCAAACCCCTCACTCTTCCCTTCTCCCAGCTTGTTTGACCACCATAGCCACTGAAGAAGCAGCCGGAGCAAGCCCGTCGCCGCCAAAACTGCCGCACCGACGCCGTGTTCACGCACCACTGCCCGCGAGAGCCGCTCGCACGCCGTCGCCCTTGCCGCGCCTCTCACCACCCAGCAGCCCTGTTCCGCCGTTCCAACAGCCCCCTCAGTTGTGCCAGAGCTGTTCTTCGCCGTTCCACCGTCGGTAAACCCCCACTAAGGCCCGGTTTGGTCTTTTCACCCTTTTCTCGATTGATCCCGTGCTAACTCGGCTTGTTCTTCTCTGTTTCAGCAGCAAACATAGGGCTTTTGTAGTGGGTATCATAGCGGCTTCTAGGCCCGTTTTAAGGTGATTTCAAGTCTCGAAACCTAGGCCCGCTTTGGAGAAAAGTGACCCTTGAGACGTTTCTGATGTTTGGAACTGCTCGGCTCGCTAAACAAATGAGTTTAACTCATTAATCCCTACTTAGTAGACTAATGATGCTTAGGGGTTGATTAGATTTAATTAAGTGCAATTAGGTGGATAGAATAGATTAGAATAATTAAATTAGGGATTTACCTATGCATGTTAGGCGAATGGTTAGTGTAATTAGCAAGTAGATAGGCTCGGGTAATTATTGAACGAGCCTCAAAATTTTTCGGGTCCGTTTCAGAGTCCAATTAGGCATTACGGGCATAAGTTGGATTTATTGCTATTTAATAATTAATTTCCATAATTAATTAATTAATTATTATTTTCCGAAAATTAGACCGGAATGGTCAATGACCAGAATTTTATGCTGATTATCGTGGTATAGTCTATTTAATTTATTGAGTGCTAGATTGTGCTGAATTGATTTATTGGTGATTTTAGGATTTATTTCCTAAATTAATTAATTTTGGTAATTAATTGAAAAATAACCGGGCGTCGGTTGACAATGTCAAAAATATTTTGGTGAACTCTAGAAAGTGGTGGGATTTGTGGAAAAGAAATTATAGTATTTTGGCTAAGGTCGGCCGTGTACCCACACACGTGTATTTTTATTGGGGATGATAAAAATGGTAAATTGAATGAACGGTTGGGTGTGGTGTACTATATCAACCTACGGGTGATATGTCAGCTTAGATTGCGAGCGGTACACCAATATACTATATCATCATATGGGCTCTGATATGTCAGCTTAGATTGCGAGCATTATACCTATAATAAAATTGAAGAATTGATTTGAATGGTTGGGTGTGGTGTACTATATCGACTTATAGGCGATATGTCAGCTTAGATTGTGAGCAGTATACCGGTGTACTATATCATCCTACGGGCTCTGATATGTCAGCTTAGATTGCGAGCAGTATACCTTATCAGCTTAGAGAGAGCACTAACAGTATACTATATCATCCTACGGGCTCTGATATGTCAGCTTAGATTGCGACCAGTATACTTTATCAGCTTAGATGGAGCATTATTAGTGTACTATATCATCCTAAGGGCTCTGATATGTCAGCTTAGATTGCGAGTAGTACACTATTTATTAGCTTAGCGCAAGCTATACTATCTATTATCAGCTTAGAGTGAGCGGGTCCTGATTTGATAGGACATTATAGATAGTATTAAATATGCCGACCGAGGGGAGGTCGTGGTGACATGTAATCAACTAGATCGATTGATCAATGACTTGATCTGATGTAGTGAATTGATTGATTGGGTGCCTATTCGAAATGTGTTGATGTGCAGGGTGGAACTGAGGCCAAGGTAAGTCCTCTGACCCGTGTTGTGCATAGGCAGCCCTTATGGCATATTGGTTTCCTAATCGGGTCTTAGTGTTTAGAACTTATTGAGACGTAGTCTCACCTCGATGTGGGACAACATTTCAGGCCCGTAGATGGTAGCACCTCCACCTCCTCGTCCTCCGATGCATTATGGTATTCCTGAAGAGATCACTGAGGTAGGATACCACTTCTCGATATATCACCACCCAGAGGGGCTAGAGTATGTGTTGATAGAGTCCAAGGTCTGAGTGGATGTGAATAGAAACGACTTGGTACCCCATGAGTATCGATCATGGTATCGTCACTACCATGATGGACGAAGAGAAGGTCCCATCCTGGAAGGTGATGTACCTCTGTACGTTCTGGAAGCAGCATTTGGGCTGGGGACGGCAGACCTTAAGGGTGGGTCGGTAGTGGATGCCAAGGATCCCAAGCTCGAGGGCGGTCCTAAGTCACCAGTATACTCAGCCGAGGGTGCTAACTGGAGTGAAGAGGAAGGGGAGATAGTTGAGCAAGAGGAGGGACCGGAGGAGGATCGGGAGTGGGAAGAGCCAGAGGAAGAACCTGCAGAAGAGGAACCTCCAAAAGAAGAGGCTGAGGAGGACCCTGAAGAGGACCTTGAAGATGAAGAAGAGGAGGATGATCCCGAGGAGGATCTAGAGTACGACCCGGATGAGGATTGAGATCCCATCCCGTTTGGCAAACTCTGAGTTGTGATCTGATGTATGATAGATCTAACTTATTAATAGTATTGTATTATACTATGAGTTTGCTCTGTATAAAAGTGTGATCATGGTTTTTCAGTTGTGAAAAATATGGCTCTACTTTTCTATCACATTATTTTATTGCTGGGGATTTTCTATATGCTTCCGCATGTGTATTATAAAATGAATGGGTCGGCGATGCGTCTTGGGACGTCGCTATTAATCGACTAGGTAAGGGATGGGCACGTGCTCGAGGATTGGGGCGTGACAAAAAGCATCATAAATTTCTTTTTCATGAAATGGGTTGAATCAATATTAGTCTGGATACAGCAAAACCTAAATAATTCTATTTAGGTTCACTAGGATTCATATTAGTTAGATATTTCAGCTATCTTGGTAAGAATTTGATATCTTTAATTCTATCTAAACAAATTATTATTTTTTTCCACGAGGGATTGTGGTATCTTTCTACGGTATTGCAAGTCTTTTTATTAGTTCCTATTTATGGTACCAAGACACTTATCGAGCTAACATTCAGATCCAGCTCAACCCAACTTTTTTTGGTTCACCTCAAGATTCCCCACTTGTTAAACTGTTGCTGAGCAGTTTTTGGATATCAAATGAACCTCCTTGAAAGGTACGCAAGCATACCTACGAAAATTCAGAAGTTAGTATCCTCTAAAGCTTAATGGTCACCTTTCATGCTAGAGCATGCATTTAGAATTTACTCCTTATCACATCATATGACGAGAATTTTCAAGAAAGAAACAAAATCATTTTGTGAGATGTTGCTTTGATTAATAATTTTTTGGTCGGAAAAGAAGAAATTTTATTTATCGCTAAGATTTTGCAATAACATGATAAAAGACTCAAAGCAAAGTAAATTCCAAAAGAGTTCAAGGGGATTAGCTAACCAGTCACGGGGTGGGCTTGTGTCGCTGGGCCTTAGCTAGCTAGTTAGCGGCCTGATTTGCAAATCTACTATAAGCTCAACAGCTTAGATCTAGCCTCATATAGAAGAAGATCAGCTTTAGATAGAAGATCAGCTCCCCACATGCAAATGTCTTCACCTTTCATTGCCTCCACAAGAGATGGATAGTCTGACTCCATTACAATCTGCCACAATTTCTCCTGCCTCCACCATCGTGGCTAAGTTCACCTTCACTGTTTTGGCAAAACTGTCCACTAGGAGACTAAAGAAAACTCTACAAATGCTTCGTTGAGCCCTCCACGAGTGAGCCATCAATGTTCATTTTTAGAATTCCCTTCTCCTACCAACACCAAAATTCAGATAAACCTTTGTCTCTTACTTTGAGTTACTGTAACCTTCTCGATTTCGACCCTTATTGTGGTCCCGACTACTAGGCCACAAAACCTACTACAGGACCGGTCGATTGGCCCAAGGACTACCCAAAGGAATCGGCCTATGGACCTAGGCAGTGAACCAGCCGACTGGGCTAAGGCTTGGCCAGCGGACCTAGTCACGAGCCATTTTGACTCGATAAAGAAGAGCTTGAGCTCAGTTTTGCCAATTGAGCCCGGTTGCATCTGGCTTCGTTTGGTGATGGCTTATGCACGAACCTCGGGCCAAATAAGGTAGTTAGTCGCAGTTAGACTTGTTCAACTCCCACTCAATGAGATGGCGTTCAAACTTAGATGTTTCCTTAGATGCATTTAATGCTCTTGGAAGGTAGTTAATTAATGTTTGTTGACTAAGTAGGACACTTGGCACCAATGGTCTTGTCTTTTGAAGGTAATCATGAAACTTTGGACTTTTGTTCATTAAGAGAGAGGATGAGTCATAAGTCTACTAAGAGGACTTGGAGGACAAGCTAGATTGGCCAATCTTCTTGAAAAAGAAAAAGAACAAAACAAAAGTCAAAGGCATTAAATGGGGACAATAAGTAAGGAGGCATATGTGTCCCAAGTAATTAATGAAGGGGGGTGACTCGTGACTTAAAGGAAATAATGGCAAGTGATCTTGCAAGCCAAGTAGGGCGCCACCTCTCCCCCATAGACTTGCTACCATTGGTTTTATAGGTTTTGATTTTCCAGTTTTTTGGGACTGCTGGACCTTTGTTGCTTTCCAATTTTATAGAGCTCTTCATGGTACAAATTTAGAGAAACTTATTTCATAAAAGTTGTTCAAAACATCTTAACCTACAATATATTTAAATTTCAGATTTGTCTGAGCTGAAATGATTGATACGAAATCCCAATTACTTATTGTGCTAAAATTGTCCAGTGCAAAAAAAACGGTGACCTTGTTGTCTTCTTGATTTTTTATAAAATATTTTCTCCTGAATATGGACATGCTTCCTTCATAACAGTTGTAAAATACATCAATTTCTACGACATATTAAAATTTCAAAGGGTTTTGATGAAGATTTGTATTTCCAAAATGGCCTTTCATCTATGGTCATTGAATCTGTTCAATAGGCAAATTGTAGGGTTGTGCTCAATAATTTGTTGCTCTTTTCACAGACTGAATTTGAATTGGCTTCCCGCATGAGAAATGTTAATTAAGGTCTTCTCCATAACATATTAAATTTTTATAAATTTTCAAACCCTTTTGGTAAGGTGATGACACTAATTTCGAAAGTTACTCGAAACCATTCTTCACCTTAGAATGAGAGAGCCACAAGCCCAAGCTTGGAGGGGGAGGGGCTGAATGCCCAACTTGAGGAGGAAGCCAATCTAGAGACTTCTTGGCTTGAAGATAACAATGCATTAAATGCTTTTGGACCTTAGTGTGTTAAAGAAGAAACTTGAAGAGCAAGTTGGGTAATGTGAACACATCTAAGCCTAATGATTGCATGAAATCTTGGCAATTAATGAGAGAGGTGAGTCATATGCTTAGGTGTCCCCTAATGATTGAGTGTATTTAATGAAGAGGTGACTCAGATGGTTTAGGTGTCTCCACAATCATTACATGAAATCATTCCATAATGACTCAATCCCTTAAGTGGACCAATGGAAAGAGGATCAAGTGTCCCCCCTAGGAACTAGACTTGCCACCCATCTCTTTAGCTTACCACCTCTTCATCCTAGGTTGTCCACCTAAAGAAATGTGATTGGTCCACTTGGAAGGGAAATTATGAGGGGTTTGCCTATAAATAGAGGCATTTCCCCCCTCAATTCCACACCACACACACCACCCCATCTCTTCTCCCTCACTGATTATCTCATTTTCTCTCACGCCCTCTTACTATCGCCCCTCTCCCTCTCTCGGCCTTGCTCGCCCACCACCACACAAGACGACCCTCTCTTGGTAAAATCACCTATAGTTTATCAAAGTTCATTGAAGGTAAGTAGTATTGTCAACTCTTGGCTAGCGCGATAGCCTATGTCATTGAATTTATTAGTGTGCTCACTCATGTAAGCCGTATGTATGTTGTAACATTCTTTCATATGGTTTGCTCATATATGCATGCTTAAATGTGCTCACGTACCGGGACGAGGTTGAGGTTTACTCAGCTTAGAATCGATGTTAAGTCGCGATGGCCTAAACCACGAGGCCCTAGATCGACATTGAAGCACGTCGATTCCAAGTCTTGCTTGGTGCATACATTGGCCTAGGTGTGCGGCTCAAGTCATGAACCAAGAATCGTGCCTGGCATATCATATAATATGATGTTAAGAGTCATGGCACTTTTACTTGAATGAGCACGCCTTCGTGTCATATATGAGTGGACTAAGAAGAAAAGTAAGAACTAGCTTGTGTGATGCACTTTTATGATGCACTTAAAGAGGAAAAAGCATCCGTTGCCACATAGCATTAGTGATGATGCCTCATTCATTGAACAAGATGCCTTGGTTGAACCAAGATGCCTGGGCTTGAGCTTGGATGCCTCGGGTAAGCTGGCCCTGGGATGCTCCGATTGAGTCAAGATGCTTGGGTTAGGCCAAGATGCCTTGATTGAGTCAAGATGCCTTGGTGAGCTAGCACCAAGATGCCTCGATTGAGTTGGAATGCCCTAGTTGAGCTAAGAAGCCCAGTAAGAAGTTGGAAGCCCTGGTCCAATTGGTAAGGCCTAGTTGAGCTAAGACGACGGTAAATGAATTTGTATGAGTGTCGATTATGCTTAGGTATGATATGTCAATATGTTTCTTGATAAGCCAAAGGTAAGCACGCATTGAGGTATGCAATAATGGACATTTGCACGTAGTCCAAGTGTAGCAATAAGTTTGCCATTGATTTGTCATAAACATTGTATTGTGAGTGTTGTACCTACTAGACTTTGATGATGAGATGTCCTCCTAGTAGAGAATTAGGGGTTTTACTTATTGAGTCCATGACTCACCCAGTTATTTTTCAAAAATTGTAGGTATGGAGGAGTTGCAGTTTCGCTAGAGGAGTTAAGGTTTACCCCCACTTTTGGAGCATAAAGCATGTAATGGTTGTAAATATAATGACCCGTGACAAAATGGCTTGTAAATATAACTGATACAATTATGTGTTTGTAAGTGGTTGTTTTCTTGGCTGTTTGTTATTGTATGGGTGTTGTATATACGCTTCCTTATGTTCTTAATTGAAAAGATAAAAGAAATGGCAGGGCGACGCGCTTGGGATGTCACAAAAATAACCCTTGCTACTTGAGACCTTGGAGATGGAGTTGGAGTCGTGATAGTTACTATCCATATAAGACCACCTACTAGTGTTGACAAAACTCCTATCAAGATTTTAAAGTTGACAAAACTTTCTACTTCTAATGCTTATTTTAAAGTACAAATTGCATGTGAGTTGTTTTCGAGGACTTATTAAGGTTCTATCGAAGACTCTTGCTTAAGTCTATTTCACCCTAGAAACATTTCCCTTTCTGACAAAATACAGACTGAGATCATGTCCAGAACGAGAAAGATTCTAGAACTAGAGTCAGCGACATGCGAGACAAATGAACTTTATTTGAAACAAAAGACTCTTTCAACGATTATCTTATGGGCAAGGATTTCACTTTCCTCACACACACACACACACACACACACACACAATTCTACTTATGGGAATCTAGATTCTGATTATATGGGTGACTAGAATTAGTGGAATTTCCATCTCTATCTTCAAATGGCTATAGGATCTTTTTAATAGATTTTGTCCAACGGGTTGATTGAAAGAAATTCCTCAGGAGAATGTCAACAGCTAATGTGGCGTGGAAGAGTATTTAAAGGAAGTCATTCAATCAAGTTGAAGGGGGGACGTGAAAATTAGAATTCTGAAGTTTGAAACTTTTCTCAATCACTTGTCTTGTTCAATATGCCTTACAAATTGTGTTCAAGAGAGAAAAATACAAAAAGAGTGACTTAGTGAGTTAGAAGGTTCTATCACTGAGTACTTACACTCAGTTGTAATTCCCTATTGATACTATAGTGAAATCCTGCTAGTAGGATGTCAGTGTAGGAGAGTGGACATAGACTTAATCTAAGCCGAACCATTATAACAATCGTATGCAATCTTCTTTTCCCTTAACTCTCTTTACTTAATTCTGTTGCAATATTACGGGTTATCGTAGAAGTTTGTTCCATCGCATCACAAATTTTGAACATCTTCCAGAAGTTTGGTGTTTCATGAATCTAATTTTGTTTCTCATCTAGACTTTATTTACAACTTATTCTATTCTGCGATTATTTGTTAAGATTTCTTTTAAACACCTATTCACCACTCTAGATAATCTCACTAGCATTATCAATTGGTATCAGAGCCCTATGCTCATCTTTTTGAAGTGTTTTTACTTTTGAGCTAAAGATCTTTTATGGCTAGTATCTTAACACCAGGACTTGGAAGGTTGGAGCAACACCAATCCACCTTGTTTTGATGGAAAGAAATACAATGTGTGAAAAAACAAAATGAATGCTTTTCTAGGATATAGAGATCTTCTAGAGTGGGATGTTGTGGAAAAAGGAATCAATCCAAAGGCTGCTTCTACTTCTGATAGTGGAAAAGAAGTCCTCGATAAGGATGCTGAAGGAATTGATCGAGCAAAAATTGCCAAGAGACAGGCTCTTGATGCAAAAGCCATTTATTCCTTATATTGCACTTTATCTCCTACTGAGTATAATAGAATTTCTTCATGTGAAACAGCTAAAGAAGTCTGGTATAGACTTCATGTCACTTATGAAGGAACAAATCGCGTAAATTAGACAAAGTGAAACACCCTACTTGGCCAATATGAATCCTTCAAGATGAAACTCGGAGAATCCGTTGGAGATATGTTTAGTTGTTTTACAAAAATTGTAAATGGTTTGGCGTATCAAGGTTAGCCAATTTCTACCCCAATGAAGGTCAACAAACTTTTGCGAGGACTCTTAAAGGACTGGAATCCATTGATGAATTGATATGCACTCTTCAATCCTATGAAGTGGAACAAATCAACAACGAAGAGGATTCTAAAGTTAAGAAGTCAATTACACTCAAATCTAATGCTGATTCTGATGATATAGACTCAAACGATTACATGGACAACAAGGAACTTGCTCTCTTAATCAAGAAATTCAGAAAACAAAATAAGAAGGGAAGAAGATTCAACTGGAAAAAGCAGAACAAGCAAAATCTCCAGAAAAGATCAATGGAAGACAATGAAACTAATAAGGATGTGATATGTTTTGAGTGTAAGAAGAAGGGACACATCAAGCCAAACTGTCTCTTACTGAAAAAGAAGAAAAGAAAATATGAGAAGTACAAGAAAGCTCAAAAAACAGAACCTGGAGCAACAAAGAACACGAGGAAAGTGACGAGGAGTTTGCAAATAGCTGTCCGATGGCTCACTTAGACTCAGAATCACAATCTGATTCACACACAGACTCTGAGTCTAATAAGAAAATCGAGGTAAGCCATTCTGACATTCCTATTAAAGTGTCAAAATACATAAATGAGCTTTGTTTAAATCTTAAATCCTCTCTTAAAAGGATTTCCGAACTAAAGAAGGAAAATTATAAACTCGTACAATAGGATATTTCTTGGAAAGAAAAGTTTGAGAGTTTGAAAAATAATTTTGATGATTTAAAAGAAAGTTGTGATTATCTTTCCAAAGAAAATGAGATTTTGAAAAATGAAATTTTAGATATTCCTACAAATTTTTCGAAAGGCTCAAAAACTTTAGAACAAATTCTTTCTGCTCAAATTCCGTATTATCAATCTGGTTTGGGTTTTAATAGAGAAAGTGATTTTTTGATTGATTTTCCAAAGGTTAGAAGAGACTCAAACAAAGACATCTTAGACTTGCTTACAAAAATCACTTTCAAAGGATTTTTACAAAACCTATTGGCTGTAGTGCTATTAAATGTTCTAAGTGTGGAGACTCAATCAAAAAAAAAAAAAATTGAGAATGAATGTCCTAAAGTCTGGAGACTTGTCAAGAAGGATTAGGCAAAAATATACTTTTTGACTAACTCTTTAGGACCTAGGAAAATTTGGGTACCAAAGAAAGTTTAAAATTTCTTTTTAACTATAGGTTACTATTAAAAGGAAAATGAAATGGTATTTGGATAGTGGTTGTTCTAGACATATGACAAGGAGACTCAAATAGTTTCATCAAATTAGAAAAACAAAAAGGAGGAAATGCTTCTTTTGGTGGAAATAGCAAGGGAAAAATTATCGGACATGGAACGGTGAGAATTGGCAGCTTAAATCATCAATAATGTTTCTCTATTAAAAGGTCTCAACTACAATCTTCTGAGCATAAGCCAACTATGTGATACAGGGTTTAGAATCAACTTCCAAGAGAAAGTTTGTTCTTGAGTCAGTCAAAACTTCTCTCAAACCTTCACCAGTCGAAGACATGGCAACATTTACCATCTAGACATAAATCCAGAGAGTTCTCAATGCCTTATCTCAATTCAAGATGAAGCAAATCTTTGGCACCCAAGTTAAGACACGCAAGCATGAAGCAAATTGCTAAACTATCTTCTAAGAAGCTAGTCCGCAATCTCCCTAAAATGGTGTACTAGAGGTTCGTGTTGTGTACTCATGTACCTTGGAAAAATGGGTCATAAATTCATTTAAATCCATAAATCATGTTTTGACTAATCACATCTTGCAGCTTCTTCACATGGACCTTTTTGGACCTACTAGAACCCAAAGCATCGGTTGTAAGAAACACTGTTTGATAATTGTAGATGACTATTCAAGATTCACATGGGTTTTCTTCTTGGCAAATAAAGTAGAAGCCTTCTCTTATTTTTCAATATTTGCTAAAAAGGTTTAAAATGAGAAAGGTTATGTTATTTCTAACATCAAAACTGATCATGTGGGAGAATTTGAAAATAAAGATTTTGTAAGCTTTTGTGATGAAAATGATTTTCAACATGTTTTCTCTTCTCCATACACTCTAGAACAGAATGGAGTTATAGAGAGGAAAAAAATCGATCTTTACAAGAAATAACTAGAACTCTATTAATTGAAAGTAGAATCTCTTCTCGCTTTTGAGCATAAGTAGTCTCTACTGCTTGTTGCATAATCAACAGTCTTTATAAGGCGCATCCTAAAGAAAACCCCCTATGAAGTTTACATAGGCAAAAAGCTGAATATTTCTTATTTTCATATTTTTGATTGCAAGTGTTTTATCTTGAAAAATGCAAACAACCATTTGGGTAAATTTGATGAAAAGTCAGATGAAGGTATATTTCTTGGATATTCTACGACAAGCAAACAATACAGAGTCTTCAACAAGAACATATAGACTGTTGAAGAATCAATGAATATCGGGTTTCAAGAAGTTGACCAAAACCAACAAGATTAGACTCAACTTGAAGAATCTGAGTTAGTTTCAGACTTAATGAAGTCTAAGTCTCCTAAACTAACCCAGTTTTCTATTGAACAAAATCAAGTTGAAGAATTGACAGAAGCAAAGACTTAGCAAATTCTTGAAGATAAGGACAGATTCAACAAGAATTAAAAGCACAAATTAAGTCATCCTAAAGATCTCATCATTGACAACATAGAAGAAGGAATCCGTACCATATCCAAGGACAAAAGAGACTCAACTGCTCTAGCTCTTATTTCTGAACAGGAACCAAAGGGAGTGGAAAAAGTATTAACCGATGAAAATTAGACAGAAGCAATGCAAGAAGAGCTTAAACAATTCAAGATCAATGATGTTTTGGAGTTGGTTCCCAAACCAAAAGGAAAATCTATGATTGGAACAAAGTGGATGTTCAAAAATAAGATGGATGAAAATGGTAAAGTGACCAAAAACAAGGCAAGACTCATAGCAAAAGGACATATGCAAGAAGAAGGATTAGATTATAAAGAGACATTTGCATCGAGAGCCAGGTTAGAAGCTATAAGGCTATTACTTGCATATGCATGTTTTCATAACTTCAAGTTATTCCAGATGGACGTAAAAAATGGCTTCCTAAATGGTTTCATCAAAGAAGAAGTCTATACGAAATAACCACAAGGATTTGAAGACCCTAGAAAATTAGATTTTGTTTAAAAAAGTAAAGAAAGTTTTGTACGGTCTGAAGCAGCCACCTCGAGCTTGGTATGAGAGACTGAGTAAGCTTCTGATGAATAATGGTTTTAAGAAAGGTATGGTCGACAACACTTTGTTTGTCAAAAATGAAGGTAAAGACTTTCTACTTATTCAAATATATGTAGATGATATCATCTTTGGTTCTTCCAATGAACTTTTGTGCAAGAAATTTTCCAAGTTATGCAAGAAGAGTTCGAGATGAGCATGATGAGTAAATTGTCGTTCCTTTTGGGTCTACAAATCAAACAATCAAAAGAAGGAATCTTCAAATGAATCTTCATTTATCAAGATAAATATGCCAAATATGTCATCAAGAAGTTTAGAATGGAGAACTGCAAAAAGACTAAAACTCCTATGTCAAGCTCCTTCAAACTCGATAAAGATGAAGATGGGAAGAAAGTGGACAAAAAAACTTACAGAAGCATGATCGGTTATCTTCTCTATCTTACAACTATTAGGGAAATCCCCTATGATGTTTTGAGGATGACAAAATAAATCAAAGGCTACTAACGTGTTTAATGATTGAGTAACAGATTATGCAGATGATAGAATGTGTAAGTGATATTATCAAAGTTTATATTTGGAAGAGTCAGAAGATAGACTCTATGTTGAAGCTGAACTTATTCAAACGGTATCCAAAGCTTAAGGCTAAATATGTTCATAAGCAGAATATGTTTAGACTTACGTCTAGATTGTAAAGTCCTTTTCAGACGGAAGACACTTAAACTCTACTTCAGACGGAAGACCCTCAGACTTTACTTCCAATAGAACACACTCAGACTTTTCATATAGAACGAGAAACAAGTCCGAACATGATAAGGTCCAGAACGAGATATGTGTTCAGAATGAGACAACTTGATAGAACATAACACAAGCCCCAAATATATAACGACTAGTGATCTAGTTTGAATTTCCTACCAAGATAGATTTGATTGATTCAATCTAATTGATTGACAATTGGATCTTTAAGACAAGAACTTTTTAAACGAAAAAACTCTACTTATGGAAATCAAGATTCTGTTTGTATAAACGATCTGCTTATGTCACTCAACGACTATTAAATATTCTTGTTACAGATTTGTCCAATGGGTAGATTGGAAGATGATTCTCTAGATACTGTTCAATAGCTAATTTGGAAGTGGAGGAGTATTTAAGGAGACTAAGGATCGATGAGTAAGTAAGAGACGGAGCATAGAATATAAAATTCCAAAGTCTGAGCAAATTTCGATCATACACTTGTTTTTCTTGAGCTTAAACGTTTGCGATCATGATAGAAATACCAAAAGAGTGACTTAGTGAGATAATGTGATCTACCACTGAGTGTTTGCACTCAAAGTTGTAATATCTTATTAATCATATAGTGGAATCCAGCCAAAAGATTGTTAGCGTGGGAGAGTAGACATAGGCTTAATTTAAACCGAATCATTCTAAATTTCGTGTGCAACATTCTCTTCCCTTAACTCTTCTTATTTAAGTCTATTGCATACTTATAGATTATTTCAAAAGTCTATTCTATCGCATAACAGATTCTGAACATTTACCAGAGGTCTAGTGGCTCGCTTATCAGACTTTGATCTTTATTCAGACTTTACTCGCAACATATTTTATTCTACATTTATTTGTTGAGATTTCTTTTAAACACATACTCACCCTCCTTTAGGTGTTCGTACTAGCATCATCAATTGTTATTGTGACATCTTGAATTTTCAATCCTGCTTTCAATTAAATTAATCGCGCATTTTATCGACGCGTCTATAGTGCTATTCCCAGAGCTGATCACTCTTGAGATAACTAGACTATCTGGGGAAGTCATTAAGGAATTTTAACGCATTAGACTTGAGAATTTGACTAGGAATCGACTATTTGACTGTGCTCATCTACAGAGATCATTACGATGCAGTAAAGATCGATTAGAAATCAAAGATAGGTCGGTTCGACTAAGATGTGTGGTTAAATGTGGGTGATTCCACCAAATCGAAAAATTCTCGTCGATCGGCACTATTCTGATTTTTCTCTCATTTCGATACCCTATGTCCGTATTTGAAACCTCGAGATTTTCACGACAATCGAGAGCCGCCAATGTGTCGAAGAGGTTCATTGTGGCTTGAAGAAAATCGACCACGGGTCATTTGCACTAAAAATTTCTGAAAGCTACCCGGTAGCCTAGGTCATGTTAAAATCGCGCCAGACTGAAATTAACCACGAATTTGAATTCAATTTTAGAAATTGAAAGTTCTGTCATGTCATAAGTCAGTTTAGGAACGTCAACTCAATCTCTGGAGATTTTTCTGCAAATCGAGATTTTGGCGGAAAAAGTCGACATAGGGCCGTTTTCGACTAGGAAATGTCGAGGACCGTTTTTTATCGCGAAATTTGGGATGCAAGTATGTTCTAGTGGTGATGAAAAATGTCAATTTGATCGATGATATGTCGGTGGAATTTATAGAAGCTGAAATGAATTGATTCAAAAGGCAAGTGAAGTCTAATTTTGGGGGAAATAACACCAAATTCGTAGCCCCCCTTTGGACCCAACTTTTGGACCACTTCAAGGCTTCTAGAAGAAGTTTTTGAGCTGGAAAATGCAGAGGAATCCAGCTGGGTATGGGTGGGGTCATCCAAGGGGACAATGGGATAGGAAAGGAAGCAAAGTGGTCCCCTCCATGCAAGTTGGTCCCCCTCTCTTCATCCTCCTTGCTGCCGTCAACCAAGCCCTCCGTTCCAGCTTGTTTGAAGCCTCCTCAACCCAAAAAAACTGACCAACTTCTCCTCCTTCCCCGTCGACACCGCTCGTATCCCGCCGGAGCCATTGCATGCCATCGCTCACGCCTGCACGCCTGCACACGTTGCTCTGCCCCTGCCACTTCCGGCCGCCTCCTTCTCATGTGCTCGCCGTCCCACGAAGCCCTTGGGTCGACACCGGAACCCCTGGGTTGCTGTTCCACCACCACCAGCTGCCGGAGTCGCCCGCCTGAGTTGTTGCAACCCCTTCGCCAGTTGCTGTCACCGTTTCCACCTTAGTCGGCCACTAGAGCAACTTCTAGCAACCACCGAACAAAATCGAACTAAGTGGGTCTCACAGCCACTTTTTGGCCCATCTTGGCGCCCTTCCCGACCTCGAAAGGCGCGCCCGCTTTGGAGTTTCTCGACCCTCTCCGCGTCCACGTCGTTTTGATCCAAGCAGATCGTTAATCAAGTGAGTTTAACTCACTAATCCCAGCTTAGTAAGTTAATTACGCTTAAGGGTTGATTAGTTTAAGTTAAGCTTAGATTAGGTGGTTAGTTATAACGGATTAGTGAATTAGTTAATCGATATTGCATGTTAGGTGGTTAGAGTAGTGTAATTAGAGCCTAGACAAGCTCTAATATTTATCTAGAGTGGTTTGGAAATTTTTCGGACCCGTCTCGGCTTTTAATTAGGCTTTTCCGGCCTAAGTTGTATTTTTCTGCATTTATTAATTATTTTTCGTAATTATTTAATTAATTATTATTTTCCAGAAATTAGACCGGAGTAGCTGGTGACTGGAATTTTATGCTGATCGCAATGATGTGATTTGTTTAATTAATTGAGTGCTATTTTGTGCACATTTAGTGTGATTTGCAATTTTTGGAATTTATCCTAAAATTTATTAATTTCAATATTTAATTAGAAAATTACCGGACGTCGGTTTACAGCACCAAAAATGTGTTTGGGGACTACTGAAAATAGGGGATTTTATAAATTGAAAATATTATATTTTTGGCTCAAACCGACCGTGTAACCCATACACGATTATTTTTATCGAGTGTTTTTAACACAAAGAAAATAGACTAGGACATTATCTTAATTGAGGAATTCAAGTGGGGAGCACAATGTCCTTGGGCCATGGGTGAATAATTGTGTGGTAGTTCATAGTCGTGGTAAGATGACTATTGAAAGATGAGGTAATTTATGTTGTACGTGATGATTTGGGATGGGTCAAGGAAATCGCTGAAGTATGGCTGTGCCTATTGGGCCGTGATTAACCGCCGAAGTATGGCTATGCCTATTGGGCTGTGATTAACCGCCGAAGTAGGCTGTGCCTATAAAGCCGAGATTTACCGCCTAACTTGGAATAGGCTGTGCCCATCGGGCCATGATTCACCGCTGAACATTTAGTAGGCCATGCCCATGGGGCCGTGATTAATAGTGGAACGAGTGATTGATTGAGATGACCAGGAAATGGTCTTGATGACATGGAATCGACTGAGTTGATTGATCGATGGTTCGATTTGATGGGTCGAATTGATTGGATGATTGTTTGAATTATATTGATTTGCGGGAAGGAACTGAGGCAAAGATAAGTCCTCTGACTTGTGTTTGTGCTTAGGTAGCCCTTGGGGCGTATTTTCTTCCTAGTCGGGTCTTAGGGGGTGAACTCGCTGAGACGTCATCTCACCCCGTTGTGGGATAACATCTCAGGTCCCTATATGGCAACTCCTCCCAAACATTTTGGTCAGCCAAAGAATGTGACAGAACAAAAACACTTCATCCCGCTTCATGGAGACCCAAGGGGATGGGTATATGAGTTGGTGAAATCCATAGTTTGGGTCGATGCTGGTCTACCCAAAAAGGTGCCCCATCAATACAAATCATGATATCACCAAGAGCGGAATGGCCAAAGAGAAGGGCCCATACCGGAGTCCAAGGTTCCTTTTTATGTCCTAAAGGTTGCTTTTGGGAAAGGCACAACAGATCCTTTAGGAGGTTCGGTAGTAGACGTAGAATTGGACATGTTAGAACCAGAGTCCCCAATGTACTTAGCTGAAGGCTCCAATTGGAATGAGGATGAAGATGAAGAGGAGGACGAAGATCCGTAGTTTTGTGAAACCCCCTTGTTTTGTAGACCTTGCTTATACATATATCGACTTGGGTTGTGTATGACTCGAAATGATATGTATATATAAGTGTGTTGTTGGTTTTAAAAATTATGGCCCTACTTTCTTATCCTATTGTGTTGTTGTCTGGGGATTATTTATTTGCTTCCACATGTGCATTAAAATGAATGGGTCGGCGATGCATCCTGGGACATCGCTATTTAATCGACCAAGCTGAGGTGGGCACGCGCTCGGAGGATTAGGGCATGATAGTTATCAAAGCCAACTGCTCATTTTATTGAAGTGTTTTTTACTTATGAGTTAAAGATCTTCTATGGCTAGTATCTTGGCACCAGGGCTGGTTGAAGGGAAAAGCAACACTAGGCCACCCTATTTCGATGGATTGGAAAACAACGTTTGGAAAAACAAAATGAAGGCATTCCCAAGATCTAGAGATCTCTTACAATGTGATGTTGTGGAAAAAAGAATCAATCCCACTACTGCGTCTACGTCAAATAAGAATGACAAAGACAAAAAAACGAAACCCCTTACTCCTATGCCTCGGACTGAGATGTCCAAAAGAGAAGCTCTTGATGCAAAAGCCATTTATTCTTTATATTGCGCCTTGTCTCCTACTGAGTATAATAGAATCTCTTCATGTGAAATAGCTAAAGAAGTCTTGGATATACTTCATGGTACTTATGAAGGGCTGATCGTGTAAAAGAGACAAATATAAACATCCTATTTGGCCAATATGAATCCTTCAAGATGAAGCCACGAGAGTTAATTGGAGATATGTTTAGCCGTTTTACAGAAATTATAAATGGTTTAGCATATCAAGAACAACAAATTTTTGCTCCTATTAAAGTCAATAAACCTCTGTGAGGTCTATCAAAGGATTGGAACCACGTCAAGACCTTAATCCAAGAGACTCAGAGGATAACGCCACTTTCGAATGATGAACTTATTGACACTTTTCAATCCTACGAAGTGGAACGAATCATTGATGAAAATCTCAAAGGTAAGAAGTCCATTGCACTTAAATTTAATGCTGATTATGATGATATAGACTCAGAAAATGACATGGACAATGAAGAACTTACTTTTATGATCAAGAAATTAAAAAAGCTGAATAGAAAAGGAAAGAACTTCAATTGGAAAAAACAATACAAGCATAATAGGCAAAAAAGAACAATGAAAGAAGTTGACGAGCAAGGAAATATGTGCTTGATAGCACATTCAGACTCAGACTCAAATTTAGAATCAAAATCAAAATCAGACTTAGAATCAGAGTCTTACTCGATCACAAACTCAGAATCCGATAAGGAAATTGAGGTATGTCATTTAGAAATTCCTATTAAAGTTTCTAAGTATATAAATGAGCTTTGCTTAAACCTCAAATCTTCTCTTAAAAGAATCTTCGAACTAAAAAAGGAGAATTCATGGCTTAGGCAATAAGATCTTTCTCAAAAAGAAAAGTTTGAAATTTTGCAAAATGATTTCCTACAAACAAAAGAAAGTCAAGATTTACTTATCAAATAAAATGATTCTTTAAAGAAAAAAATTTTCAAATATTTTAACAAAATTTTCAAAGGGTTTAAAAACATTAGAGTATATCATTTTCATATAAGTACCTTACTATAACAAGTCGGGACATGGTTTCAATATGGAAAGTGATTTTTTAATAGAGTTTCCTAAAGTCAATGAGAGACTTAGACAAAAACCTCCTAAATTTGTGTACAAGAAGTATTTTCAAAGGATCTTTACAAAACTTGTTGGTCGAAATGCCCTCAAGTATTCAAATTGTGGAGACTTAGAACATTTTAGAAAGAATGTCCTAAAGTTTGGAGACCTATAGAAATATTGCGTAAAAACAACATACTCTACTAACTCTCGTGGACCCAAGAAAATTTGGGTACCAAAAAAAAGATGAGTTGTTTTTGTAGGAAATAAAGGAAAAAAAGAAAGAAAATTTGGTAAGGAATTTTTTTTTTTTTTTTCTCAATTTGATTTAGGCACATAATTCTCATTGTACTTGATATTCGATATATCATCTTTGTGCCTTGATTGATTCGAACTTTATTATGACCATATTCTATGATTGGTTTCATTGAAGGATGGATCATGTGATATATTCATAAGATGGAATTTATTTAAATAATTTGATTGATTGATCTCTTATCTATAATTCGGTTGATTGGGTAGATACTCAAGGATTTTATTCCCTCTAATTTTATCGTGTTTTGACTAAGTGAGAATTTCTTTTTTCAAGATATTATTGTGCATAATGTTCTTTCCTTAAATAATATGTTATGATGAGTTAAGAAAGAATATTTGATTATCCATGGAGATTTCATTTTTTGCTCTAACGTCAAGGAATGATCCAAATTCATGGATATCAAAAAGGAAATGAGTTCATTATAGCAAATTCTATAAGGGAAGAATGATTGCGAATCTACGCAAATTTTGGTGCAATTAAAAAAGTATATCATACGAAGATTGGCAATGATCATTTTTATTCAATGGTATATTTCAAACATATATCTTGGGTAAGAGAGTAATTTTTTTTTATCATCCCACTTTACTCAATTTTATGAAGATTTTAGATGATTGCCCATGAATTATATATGATTTATATTGCAAATATCTCTTGTCATAAATATATAACATTGCAATTTTTTTACTTGAATTGGCACGTAATAGAAATATCTATTTTCTTCTTGCGAAATGCATCAATAATATATTTTTGAGATTTATGCTCAAGGAAATCCCTTTGATCTTGAAATATATTATTGCGTATTCATGGATACTTTTGCTATATTCTTAGAAGATGTCTTATATCTAGCAAGTTTGATCCGCAAATCGAAGGAATGCATTATGTGATATTTTTGCAAAGATTATTATCTATCATAGAAGAATTTGCAGGTGGCAAAAGAATCCTTCATATGAAGTTTGGAAAACTCGATCTGAAAATTGAGGAGATTCCATATTATTTTCTAATTATTGAAAATTCTCCTCTTTGCGTAAAATTCTCGCAAATTATTGAGCACGAACGTGTGGTATCAACAAATTCTCAAAAGGCCACAATTAGTACTATTCGCAACTATTTTCATGATGACACGGGGAAAAAGCGAATCCAAAAGAGTGGGAAAGAATCATGATCACCTCAAAAAGGCAGTTAATTGAGGGGGAGCATTGATCAATTGTGGAAAAATCTTTCTAAATTAATCATGATCTTGATTATTATGGAAGGAAGAATAATGTAAATGTGTTAGAACTTGTCAAGCTCTACAAAATACAGTTAGTACATCTTTTATTATCTTATGTCATTGACAAATCTCCTATTTACATTATCATTTTATTATGACAAAAAAGGTAAGTGAATTGTATAATGCATCTGTGACTTTTGTTAGATATTTGCTGATATATATGATCGAAGTGAACTATATTTCATATCTTTGATGTTCGACTTACTTTGTAGAAGTTGATATTTCTGGAATTTGTGCAAAATATATTCGTTATCTGTTTATATTCTCTATGTGATACCCTTTCCATTATTATCACTTTTTGATTATGACAAAACAGGAGAGAGAATATAAATATGCATATGTGTTGATATTACTTATTGAGTTGCGATTATCTTTCCATATATTATTATACTCAATCTATTTGTTATCTTCTACTATCTTTTGATTCAAATTAAATTCTTTGAATATCTCATACTTAAAGACTGTTTATATGCTTAAGATTACCTTGATTTATTAATATATTTAAAAGCACATTTACACATATGCATATTCATAGATTATTTTGTCATCATAAAAAAGGGGGAGATTGTTAGAGAAATCCCTTATGATGTTTTGAAGATGACAAAATAAATCAAAGGCTACTAACATGTTTAATGGTTGAGTAACAGACTATGCATATGATAGCATGTGTAAATGATATTATCAATGTTTATATTTAAAAGAACCATAAAATATTGGCATCGACCAAAATTATGGTGGCTCGTTTATCAAACTCTAATCCTTATTTAGACTTTCCTTGCAACTTATTTTGTTATGCATTTATTTGTCAAGATTTCCTTTAACACCTATTCACCCCCTCTAGGTGTTCTTACTAGCTTCATCAATTGGTATCAGAGCCAAGTGCTTATTTTATTGAAATGTTTTTACTTCTAAGCTAAAGATCTTCTATAGCTAGCATATTGGCATCAATGCTGGTTGAAGGACAAAGCACCACTAGGCCACCCTATTCCATATTAGCATATTGGAATACAACGTTTGGAAAAACAAAATGAAGGCATTCTTAAGATTTAGAGATCCCTTGCAATGGGATGCAAGGAAAAGGGAATCAATCCCGCTATTGCGTCTACATCATATAAGAACGGAAAAGACAAATCAACTGAACCCCCTACTTCTATGCCTCAGAGAGAGATGTCCAAAAGAGAAGCTTTTGATGCAAAAGCCATTTATTATTTATATTGTGCCTTGTCTCCTACTTAATATAATAGAATCTCTTCATGTCAAATAACTAAAGAAGTCTGGGATAGACTTCATGTTACTTATAAAGGTACAAATCGTGCAAAATAGACGAATGTGGAAATTCTACTTGGCCAATATGAGTCTTTCAAGATGAAAGTTGGAGAATCAATCGAAGATATGTTCAGTCATTTTACAGAAATTGTAAATGGTTTAGCATATCAAGGTCAGCCAATTTTGTCCCAATAAAGGTTAACAAACTTCTGCGAGGTCTCTCAAAAGATTGGAACTACGTCAAGACCTCAATCCGAGAGACTCAAATGATGATGCCACTCTCCGTTGATAAACTGATTGGTACTCTTCATTCCTACGAAGTGGAATAAATCATTGATGAAGATCCCAAAGGTAAGAAGTCTATCGCTTTAAAATCCTATGTTGATTTTGATGATACAAATTCAAAAGATGACATGGACGATGAAGAGTTGGCACACCTGATAAAGAAATTTAGAAAGCTGAACAAAAAGGGAAGACAATTCAGTGGAAGAAGACAATACAAACAGAATGGGCAGGAAAGAACGATGAAAGAAGATGATGAGCAAACAAATATATGCTTGATGGCACAATCAGACTCAAACTTAAATTCAGAATCAGAATCAGACACAGATTTTGAGGTAAATTACCCTGAAATCCCTTATAAGGTATCTAAATATATTGATAAATTGTGCTTAAATATCAAGTTTGCTCATGGCTTAGGTAACAGGATCTTTCTCGAAAAACAAAAAAGTTTGAAAATTTGCAAAAAGATTTTCTAGAAACAAAAAAAAGAAGAAGAAAAAGTCGAGATTTACTTATCAAAGAAATGGTTCTCTAAAGAAAGAATTTCAAATATTTCAACAAAATTTTTAAAGGGTTCAAAAATATTAGAGCATATCATTTCCATACAAGTACCTTATAATAACAAGTTGGGACTTGGTTTTAATAAGGAAAGCGATTCTCTAATAGACTTTCCTAAAGTCAATGAGAGACTTAAACAAAGACCTCCTAGATTTGCGTACAAGAAGCATTTTCAAATGATCTTTACAAAGCCTGCTAGTTGAAATGCCCTCAAGTATTTAAATTATGGAGACTCGGAACACTTTGAGAAAAAAAATGTCCTAAAGTTTGGAGATGAGTTAAGAAAGAATATTTAATTATTTATGAAGATTGCATATTTTCCTCTAACGAAAAGGAATGATCCAAATTCATGGATACCAGAAAGGAAGTAAGTTCATTGCAGGAAATTCTATAAGGAAAGAATGATTGTGAATCTACGCAAATTTTGGTGCAATCAGAAAAGTATTTCATGCAAAAATTGGCAATAATCATTTTTCATCAATGGTATATTTCAAACATATACCTTGGGGGGAGAAAGTGAATCTAAAATAAATGAGAAAAATCGTGATCACCTAAAAAATGCAACTAATTGAGGGGGAGCATTGATCAATTATGGAAAAATCTTTTTGAATTGATCATGATCTTGATTATTATGGAATTAAGGAAAAGATAAATGTGTTAGAACTTGTTAAGTTCTACAAAATTTGGTTAGTACATCTTATATTGCCTTTTGTCATTAACAATTCTCTTATTTACATTATCATTTTATTATGACAAAAAGAGTAAGTGAATTTTATAATGTATACATGATTTTTATTAGATATTTGCTGATATATATGATCAAAGTGAGATATATTACATATCTTTGATGTTCGACTTACTTTGTAAAAGTTGATGCGTTTGGAAATTGTGTTTCATGCAAAATATATTTATTATCGCTTTATAAAATCATTGCCATTGTCATCGCTTTTTGATTATGACAAATAGGGGAGCTAATATGAATATACATATGTGCTGACATTAGTTATTGAGCTGCGATTATCTTTCCATATATTATTATGCTCAAATCTATTTGTTATCTTCTGCTATCTTTTGATTTGAATTACATTCTTTGAATATCTCATATTCAAAGACTATTTATGTGCTTAAGATTGCCTTGATTTATTATTATCTTTAAAAGCATGTTTACACATCTGCATATTCAGAGATTGTTTTGTCATCATAAAAAATGAGGAAATTGTTAGGGAAATCCATTATGATGTTTTGAAGATGGCAAAATAAATCAAATGCTACTAACATGTTTAATGATTGAGTAAAAGACTATCTAAATGATAGAACGTATAAATGATATTACCAAGGTTTATACTTGGAAGAACTAGAAGATAGACTCTATGTTGAAACTGAATTTATTCAGACTTTGTCCAAATCTTAAGGCTAAATATGTTCATAAGTAGACTCTAAGGATGGATATGTTCAGACTTACATCCATATTGAAAAGTCTCTTCAAATAGAACACGCTCGGACTTTACATATAGAATGTGTCACGCCCCGATCCTCAAGCGTGTGCCCATCCCTCGATGGTCTATAAATTTGCGACGTCCCAGGACGCGTCGCCGACCCATTCATTTTAATGTGCATGTGGAAGCGAACTATTACCCCTGACAACAACCAACATGGGATAGAAAAATAGGAAACGAATTCGCAACCAAAACACTTTTATAAACACCCCGGTTTATATACAAGATTATTCTAAAGACAAAAGTCTACAAAAGGCCGGCTCTCAAAATGAAACCTTCCTAAGACCAGCTAGCCGGACACATTCGCCTATCCTTTGGTCTCCACAGGCTCCGGTGGCGTCGGGTCCTCCACAGCACCATCAGGAGGGTCATCTGCGTTCTCGCCCAAGTGGCGTTGAGCGCAACGGTAGGGATATCAAATCCCTAGATGGGACCTACCTTATACCCATTGAGTCCATGGCGGTACCACATCATGAATTGATGAGGTACCCTCTCAGGTAGGCCCTCAGCGACCACTAGCTCATAAACCTAATGACTATCGGGGATCGGGACGTCCATACCCTGTTCCATAATAGCCCGTGATTGTCCAAAACATTCCGAAGGAACCGCCATCTAAGGACCTGAAAATATTGAGACGACGACGGGGTGATACAATGTCTCAGCAAGTTCACCCCCTAAACCCCGACTAGAAAGGAAATATGCCTAGAGGCAGCTATACACATAAGTCAAAAGACTTACCTTGCCTCAGTTCCCTCCTGTAGGTCAGTACAGTTCATAATCTCAACCAATCAATTCAATCTAATCGATCATTCAATCCATTTAATTCGATACAATCGATATGATCAATACCATCTATCAATCCAATCAATTCGATTACTGCTCACACAGGCCGAGGTATAATTATGCTCACACAAGCTAATATATTTTATAGCTCACCCAAGCTTATATATGTTATAGCTCACCCAAGCTGATATATATTTATTGCTCTCACAAGCTGACATATCAATGCTCACACAAGCTAACGATCATTGCTCATACAAGCTGACGATTCAATGCTCTCATAAGTTGACGTACAATAATGCTCGCACAAGTTGACGTACGATATTGCTCACATAAGCTGACGATTCAATAATACTCACACAAGCTAACACCCGATCAATCAATACCGACCAAGGACCATTGTGCTTTGCACATAAATTCCTCAATTAAATAATGATCTTGGCCTATTTTCATCATGTTAAAAATACCCGATAAAATAATCGTGGGTAGGTACATGGTCGGCCTGAGCCAAAAATGCAATATCTTTCTTTTAAAAAATCCCACTATTTAATATAGTGTCTAACAACATTTTTGGCGTTAAAAACTAATGCCCGGTATTTTCTAAATAAAATACCCAAAATTCACAATTTTGGGATAAATACCCAAAATTACAATTTCCACTCAATTTGCACAAAATAGCATTTAATTGCCGAAATTAAGCACATCAATGCAATCAACACGAAATTCTAGTCACCGACTATCCTGGTATAATTTCCGAAAATAATAAATAATTAAATAAATACCAAAATTAATTAAATAAATACAATTAATTATAAAAAATACCAACCTAGGCCGGAAATGCTTAATTAACCACTTGAATAGGCCGGGAAAATTTCCGAACCTATCTAGATAAATAGTACGACTACTTTAGTCCCTAATCTATCCATTCCAACCACCTAACATGCACAAACGGATAATTAAATCACTAATCCATTCTAATTAACCACCTAAACCTTAATTAGCCTAATCTAAACATCCATTAAGCATCATTAACTCCCTAAGCCGAGTTTAGCAAGTAAACTCATCGGTTTGCAATCCGGTGAGTCAACAACGACGGCGACGCGGAGACGTGTGACAAACTACCTTGCAACGGCACCAAACAAGGCCCTAAAGAGGCCCGAAACAGCCCACAAAGGTCTATGGCTAGGCTGGGCTTTTGGTTTTGCTTGCTGGCCAAAGAAGTTGAACCGAGCGACAACAGTGGCTGAAATGGCTTGGGATGGGAGGTGAAGGCTATTGCGGTCGACAGCGGTGGGGGACGGCGGCTTGGACGGCTTAGGAGACCACGACGACGACTAGGGATGGCTCGGGGGAAGGTTAGGATAGGGACGACAGCGTACGGGCGCGCTGGCAAGTGGAACACCGAGCTGGGCTCGTGGCTAGTATGGCGGCTTGCGAGCGGTGAGCGGTGGTCCTGGCAGCGAGCAGTGGTCCTAGCGACTCGGGGGCAGTCGACGGTGAAGGGGGGGTGTCGGCTGGCCTTCTCTAGTTTTCTAAGCTCTCAAGACTCAACAATAATGGGAAAGGTGACCAAATGGAGAAGAAGAAGCTGCTGAAGAGAAGGGGGGGTCCCATAAGCCTAAAAAGTCTTCTCTTCTATCCCTTTGTCTCTTGGCAAGGTCCCACCAGCCAGGCTGTCATCCATGGCCACTTTGCAGCCCCCAAACTTCCTCAACACACCACCCAAATGGTCCAAAATGTTGCACACCAAAGGACCTACGAATTTTGCACCAAATTCCCCCAAATGCACTTCAATTCTCCTTTAATTGGATCTAAATCGGTCCCCATAAATTCAACCAAGGTGCCATCATCCTATGCAACATTTTTCCTCACCAATTGAACCAACTTAAATCCCAAAAATGCAATAAAAACGGCCCTTTGATTTTCTCGGTTAAAAACGACCCTACTTTGAATTTTTGCCAACAATCCCGGTTTGTAGAAAAATCTTCAGATGATGAGTCAATGTTTCTAAAATGAATCGTGACATGACAGAACTTTCAATTTCGGAAATCGGGTTTAAATTTGTGGTTAATTTCAATCTTGTGCGATTTTAGTGCAATTGACATGTGGTTGATTATTTTCGAACCACATTATGCATCTTCGACACATTGGCGACTCTCGGTTGTCATGAAAATCTCAAGATTTCAAATACGAGCACAGGGTACAGAAATGACAGAAAAATCAGTTTAGTACCATTTGACGAGAATTTTACAATCGGTGGAATCACCCACTCACTAATCACATATCTCAGTCGAATCGACCTATCTTTGATCTCTGATCGATTTTGACAGTGTTGTAATGACTCTTGCAGATTAGCACGGTCAAGTAGTCGATTCCTAATCGAATTCTCAAGTCTATTGCGTTAAAATCCCTTAACAGCTTCACCTAATAGACTAGTTATCTCGTGAGTGATCAGTTCAGGGAAAAGGACTATAGGCACGTCGATGAAAAGCTTGATTCATTCAATTGAACGTGACAAGGTCCAAAACAAAATACAAGTCCAGAACGTGATATGTCTAGAACGACATGGGTACAAAACATGATCAAGAACGTGACAAGTTCATAATGTAGCAAATTTAGAACGAAGCATGATCAAGAATGTGACAAGTTCATAATGTAGCAGATTTAGAACGAAGCATGATCAAGAATGTGACAAGTTTAGAACATAGTAGATTCAGAACGAAGCATGTTCAGAACGAGATAATTTGACAGAATGTAACACAATCCCAATACATATAACAGCTAGTGATCTTGTTTGGATTATGCATCAAGATAGATTTGATTGACTCAATCTAATTGATTGACAATTGAATCTTGAAGACAAGAACTTTCTAAATGAAGAAGCTTTACTTAGAAAACCGAGATTATGTTTTTATGGGCGATCGGAATCAACTTGGGATTTTGCTTCTATCACTCAATGGCTACTAAATTTTCTTGATATAGATCTGTCCAACATGTAAATTCGAAGACGATTCTCTAGATATTGTCCAACGACTAGTTTGGAAGTGGAAGAGTATTTAAGGAGACCAATGAACAAATAAGAGACGGAGCGTAGAATCTAAAATTCTAATGTCTAAGCGAGCTTCGATGATACACTTGTCTTTCGTGAGCTTAAACATTTGTGATCATGAGAGAAATACCAAAAGAGTGACTTAGTGAGATAGTGTGATCTACCACTGAGTGTTTGCACTCAAAGTTGTAATCTCTTGTTGATTATATAGTGGAATCCAACTAGAAGGCTGTTAGCATGAAGAGTGGACATAAACTTGATATAAGCCGAACCATTATAAATTTTATGTGCAACATTCTCTTCCCTTAACTCTCCTTATTTAAGTCTATTGCAAACTTATAGGTTATTTCAAAAATTTGTTCCATCGCCTAACAAATTCTTAACATCTATCAAAAGTTTGGTGGCTCATTTATCAAATTATGATCCTTATTCAAACTTTGCTCGCAACTTATTTTATTCCGTATTTATTTGTCAAGATTTCCTTTAAACATCCATTCACCCCCCTCTAGGTGTTCTTACTAGCTTCATCAAGAAGTAGAATATGTTGCTCTTGATAGTTGTTATTTTCAAATTCTATGGATCAAGCAACAAATAAGAGACATTAGAATAGAAAAGTCCTACATGGAAATCAGATGTGACAACACAAGCGCGATCAATCTCACCAAAAATCTCATTCTCCATTCAAGAGCGAAGCACATTGTAATCCAACATCATTTTATAAGAGACCATGTACAAAATGATGAAATCAACATTCAATTTATGGATTCAAATAATCAATTGGCAGATATTTTCACTAAGCCCCTGGAGAAAGGTTCGTTTGAATTCATTCATGAAAAATTGAATATTACTTATACGTTTGGTTAAAGTCTATGCAAGGCAGACTCATCAGTTTGATCTTTTCGAAGAGACATCCTTCTGAAAGAATTTTTAGACTCAAGTAGTTATATTTTAAATTTTAGCACGTAAGTTTCCTTCCTTCTCAAACATGTATGAACATTTTAATCGAATTTTTACTTACCAGTTATGATTTTTGGAAATTGTTATCTTTTATTTACTTCCTGATTTTTTGGATTCAATATTTCCAAATTTTTTACAGTTATTTTTTTAATTTCCAAAATGGAAGTTATTTTTTTTCCTTGTGTCCATTCATTTGCCTCAGTTTAGTTCCTTTAAATAAACCTGCTAGTTTTCTTCTTTCGACTACAAAATCTTTCACAATCTCTTGTGACATCCTGAAATTCGACCCCGTCTCAATAATATGAAATGTGCATTTCATCGACACATCTATGGTCGTTTTACTCTGAGTTGGCCACTCACAAGTTAACTTGTGACATCCTGAATTTTTAACCCCGTTTCGATAAAATGACATGGGCTTTTCATCGACGCGCCTATGGTCCTTTTTCTCTGAGTTGATCACTACGAGTTAACTAATCTATTAGGTGAAGCCGTTAAGGGATATAACCGTGGTAAAATCCCTAGAAGCTACCCGATAGGTTGGATTAGACGAAAATCACGTCCGGTTGATTTTAACCACGAAATTAAACTCAGTTTCAAAACTTGAACGTTCGAGCGTGTCACAATTTATTTTTAGGACATCGTCTCATCCTTTGAAGAATTTTCGGTGAGTTAGGAATTTTTGCGGAAAAATCGGTTTTCGGACAAATTGGAAAATAAAGGTGAAATTCGAATGGGCAGTTGATTGAGTATTTTTGCTGCCCAAAATGGATCTAATTAGGGAAATTAGACCTATTTTCTTAGTGGTTGGGCAATTGACAATTGAGATGAAGACTTTTGTGGCATTTTAATCATTATTTTGATATTTTCCTTGACTATTTGGCTCTCTCTTATCTCTCCCTCTCTTTCTCTTCAAGCTGCCCCTCCTCTTGCATACGCCACCAGCACTATGCAGAACAATCGAACCAACCTCCTGCTTTTTCTTTCTATTTTTCCTTCCCTCACGTCTTTTTTTCCTTAAGTTTGGTTATGCTCCTTTTTACTTTCGTTGCTACCCCACTCCCCTTCACTTCCACCCATGTCAACCCACCATCCACCGAAGACTCCATCCATGTGCTGCTCAACCCACCACTGTTTCTCCATCACCAACGCCTTCACCCCAACAATCGAGTAGCCCCCACCTCCATAGACCAACCCCCGCGCTAGCCACAGCTCCTTCATCGAGCACCCTCCGCAACCACCACAACTCAACCACAAGCGCACCACCAGCTAGTCGTGTTCAGCTTGCCTTAGCTAGGCCGATCAAAATTGAGCAAAGGCCAGTAGCTCCAGAGCAACTAGCTCAAGTAGTGACTTGCGAGGTGTTTTTTAGCTCGGTCCGAGCCTTCATTGGTGACGCCGTAGACACGGGATCTCATCACCGTCGTGCCACTGTCGCCGTGAACCCATTGGCTTGCTAATCCGGTGAGTTAACTCCTTAATCCATGATTAGGTTGTTAATTGCACTTGGGAGGTTAGTTTAGTGTAAATTAGCTTAGTTAGATTAGTACTAAGTGAGATTAGTCTTAACATGGATTAGTGCTAATCTAGAATGGTTAGATTAGCCTTAAAATGGATTAGTGTTGATCTAATTAGTGAGATTAGCACTAATGAGGTTGGATTAGTCCAATTTAGTGGACTTTGTTCACTTCTGATTTATGGACTCTCGCGTTTGCCATTTTTTGGATTGAAATGTGTTAAGATTTTGAAGTCGATTCCTTCTTGAGAAATGTTTTAGACATCTTCCGCTATGATATATATTTAATTCAAGATTTTAGGGATTTAAAAAGAAGGAGATTTCAGCTCCGTCATTTGAAAACAGAACCTCTATTTTTGCTGGAACTGGTGACCTTTTGGGATTCATTGGATTTTTATCAACTTATAGGGTTCGAATTTGGAAAGGGTTTCTTCTTCAATGTTGTTTGTCATATCTTTTAGTTTAACATAGTCAAATTTCAGATCCAATGGACAAGGTTTGTATCTCGACCAATCTTTTATTGGAAAATAGACTTTTTGGAAATGGACCCAGTTTTTGTACTGGATTGAGCGATTTATTGGGCTTAATATAGAAGGAGCTGGGTTAAGGTGTCTTCATGGAAAATATTTTTTTATGTGTCCTTTACAACATATTAAAATTTAGGAATTTTCAAAACCTTTTGGATTAGATTTCTGGATTTAAACTTGGAGACGCGCGAGTGGACCGTTTCTGCCGGTTAGGACCGATAGTGGTTTTGGTGATTGTTCTTGATGCTATGCTTGTTGGACCATGCTTATTTGGTGATGTGGTTGCTTTGTGGTATTCTTAGAAGTTATGCGTGATGAGGCGCGAATGCTTGTGCCATGATCGTGGTTTATTGTTATTACTTTATGTGGTGACTATTGAAAGATGATGAGATGTGTTGAGGAGACCGAATGGGCTGTGAACAGGTAAAGGACTAAGTGCTACACGATAACAAAACTTCGTGGGAGCCACCTCTAGTGCCTTGTACCGTTGCTTATTGTAGTCAAGGCCTAAGTGCTACATGGTGAACAGAGTCACATGGGAGCCACCTCTAGAACTTTGCACTATTGTTTTGCATAGTCGTGGGCTAAGTGCTACACAATACCGTGACTTCGTGGGAGCCACCTCTAGTACCTTGTACTGTTGCTGATTGTGGTTAGGGACTAAGTGCCACACGATAACGAAACTTCGTGAGGGTCACCTCTAGAACCATGAGTTTGAGTATTGAGTTGGAATATGGAGTTTGGATATTCATAGTTAATATCGAGTATGGAGTGAACTACTGATATGAGTTATCCGCGCCTGATTATGGGACGAAATTGTGTGACATGGAATAGGACGTGTCATAACGATTTACCCCTATAATCGGGACTTCTATGAATATATGATGAGTGATATGAAGTGTTACAACTATTGAATGCATTTACTGTATGCATATTTTATATGAACTGTACTGATGTGCAGGGACGTGCCCAAGTGAGGTAAGTTCTGAGTGATGCATGTTTAGGATGCCTTTGAGTGAATTCTCACCCTATTTGGGGCTTAGGGTTTAACTTGCTGAGATTTTTATCTCACCCCGTCGTTGGTTACCATTTTCAGGGCCGTAGCGTGGAGATCCAGAACCTGAGGCTGAAGGGTCCAGAGTGTAGATGGCCTCACGGTTTCTTTTTGAGTCAGACCTTTGTATATGAACCTGTAGGTTTATCTCGGTTTGTTTATAAAGTGTGTTTTCAGAAAAATTGGTTGTCCTGCTTTTCTATCCTATGTGTTTGATTGTTGTCTGGGGTTTATGAGTTCGCTTCCATATGTGCATAAAACGAAAGGGTCATGACGCGTCTTCGGACGTCGCAATTTAGCCGACCGCCAAGGGATGTGCGTGTGCCCGAGGTTTGGGGCATGACATAACTAATCTATTAAGTGAAGCCGTTAAGGGATATAAATGCGACAGACTTGAGAATTCAATCGGAAATCAACTGGTCGGCCGTGATAATCGGCAAGGGTCAAAACGACACTATTATAATGGATTTGTGATCGGATATAGGTCGATTCGACGGACTCGTGTAATTTAATTGCGAGTGATTCCACCTGATTGCAAAATTCATGTCGAACGGCACTAACCCGGTTTTTAGTCGATTTTATACTCGATGCATGTAATTGAAACCTTGCGATATTTTAGACAATCGAGAGTTGGCTACAAGTCGAAGATGCACAAACGTGGATCGAAAATTATCGACCACGGGTCAAATGAGCTAACATCCCTAAAAGCTACATGATATGTTAGGTCATACTAAAATCGCGTTCAGTCGATTTTAACTACGAAATTGAATTTGTTTTCGGGAATCGGACGTTCGAGCGTGTTGTGATTCATTTATAGGACGTCGTCTCATCTTTCGGAGAAATTTCGTCGAGTCCGGATTTTTATAGAAAAATCAGTTTTAGGACAAATCGGAAAAGTAATGGAAATTCGGATCAAGGGGGAAAATGGATTATTTGGTTGCCAAGAAGGATTTATTTAGGAAATTAGAGCTTAAATTATGATTGGTTGGCCCCTTGACAATTTGGATGAAGACTTTTGGGGCTTATTTCATGATTGAATTAGATATTTCTTCCCTTAAAGTCTTGGTTGGCTTTAATTCTTGTTCCCTCTCTCTCTCTCTCTCTCTTTCTCTCTCTCTCTTTCTCTCTCCCCCTCTCTCTTCTCTTGCGTGAGTTTCCCTTTCCCTTTTTTCCTCAGCTGACCAATTTGCTTTTGCCCATCTCCCTCACGTTCTCTTTTCTTTCAAGCCTTCATTCCATTGCTCCACTACCGCTGGCTTCATCTCCCTCAAATCTTCCCCCATAATCCACCAACACCTCCACCATCATTCTACCCTCCTCACATGTAGCTGCCACCTTGCACCAACTCCACTGACCACCTCATCCCATCTCCTCAGTGAGCGCTCAATTCCACGCTAGCAGCAACTTCACAGCCACAAAACCACCGCAATCTCAGCCAAAAACCGCAGCTGAGTAGCCCCTCATGCCGACACTCCGCTGTTCAGTTGTCCGCCACCCACCAAGCAGCTACCGCCTTGCTGCCTCCACCGAATAGCCACCTACCAACCTCAACTCCAACCACCAGCAGCCCCGGCCAACAAGCTCAACCAAGCAGAATTGAAACCAACCCAAGCCGTGAGTTGTAGGCTGTTTTTCAGCCTCAGTTAGTCCTCCGTTGCAAACGCCATAGGCTCGGGTCTTCACCGCCGTCGCGCCGCCATTGCCGTGAACCCGCCACCTTTGAATTCCGGTGAGTTAACTCCCTAATCCTTGATTACGTTGTTAATTTTGCTTAGGGGTTAGATTAGTGTTAATTAGCATGGTTAGGTTAGTGCTAAGAAGGATTAGTGTTAATGATGTTGGATTAGCTTAAATTCGGATTAGTTTACTAGACACCCGCCGTTTGTCATTTTTGTGGGGGACAAATGTGCTATGATTTTGGGGGTGCTTCCTTCTTGAAAAATGTTTTAGACATCTTCAACTATGACATATATTTTACTCAAGATTTTATGAATTTAAAAGAGTTAGCTTCCAGCTTCGTTTCAATCAAAATAGAACCTTTGTTTGTGCTGGAACTTGTGACCTTTTGGTGTTCAATGGATTTTTATCAACTTTTATGGTTCTAATATCATAAGCGTTTCTTCATAGGAGTTTTTTTATCACATCTTTTAATTTAACATAGTCAAATTTCAAATCAAATTGACAAATTTTGGACCTCGAACTGAATTGATTTTGGAAAACAAAATTTCTAGAAACGGTCACAGTTTTTGTAACGGTTTGAGCGATTTACTGCTCTTAATCTAGAAGGATATGGGTCAAGATGTCTCATGAAATTTTATTTTTTTTAAGTATCCTCTAGAACATATTCAAATTTGAGAATCTTCTGAGCTCGTTTGGTTAGGTTTCTGGATTTAAACTTGGAGACGCACGAGTGGCCTGGTTTCTACCGGCTAGGGCCGATTGTGGGTTTTGTGGTTATTCTTGGTGTTGTGCTTGCTGAATAGTGTGTATTTGGTGATTTGTTTGACTTGTGGCACGCTAAGAACCTATGCGTGATGTGATGAGATGGATTGCTTTAGGTTGGTTGTTTACTATTATTGAAAAAGGTGACCTTTTGGACTATTAAATAGAAAATAAATGAGGTGTTGGGTCCGGACATCAAAGCTTATTTGCTCAATAAAACAATGAGGTTTTAAACTAGGTGCGTGGAAATTTTGACGGATTAATTTTGAGTACGTGAACACCTATGAATTTATTTCTAAACGTTTTGAACAAAAAAAAAGAGAGGGGTTACTAAGGTTTATTTTCAAAAGAGGTTAGTTGGAAAAGAAATTAGGAAAGAAATATGGTGTCGGGTTTGGACGCCAAGTTTTATGGGCTCAATAAAACCGTGAGGTTTCAATTTAGATGCGTGCAAAGTTTGGCGGCTTAATTTCAAATACGGAACCCCGTACGAATTTATTTCGGAAAGTTTGAACAAAAAAAGGAGAGTTGCTAAGTTTATTTTTAAAAGGAGATCTTGGTGTTTTGGCTATATGATGGATGCTAAGAGTTGATTTGGTGGATGATGTGCTTGCATGGTTAGGTTAATTAAGTGGTTCAGTTTACTTAATTGCAATTTATTTATTTAATTACAATTTATTTATTTAATTATAATTAGCGTAAATTACACTAGGATAGCCAGTTAGTGGAATTTTGCGCTAATCGTCGTGGTTGTGTTGATTTGTGCAATTGATTGCTAATTTATGCAATTGAGTGCTGGATGATGATTTTCAATTATTATTTCAAAAATATGGATTTTTGGTATTTAATTAGAAAAATACTGGGTGTCGGGTTTTGATACCAAAAATATTTTAAGTACTATATAAAATCATGGAATTTTAAAATGGGAGAATATCACATCTTATGGTTCAATCTGATCGTGTGTCCACGCACAATTATTTTACCAAGTGTTTTTAATATGAAGAATATAGGTCAAGTACATTATTTGAAATTGAGGCATTTGAGTGCAAAGCACAATGTCCTTGCCGAGTATGGATGTGCGTGCGATCACTTGATACCCTGATGCGTTTACGCATGACGATGCTTGATTAAGTTTAGATGCCCTTGACAACGGATGTCGGATTGCGGTAGAGGCTGAACCAATGCTCCTTAGGGAAAGCCGTCCTGATGCGTTTACATGGGACGTTGCCGTGCTCAATGGGGTGAGACGATGGCCGGTTATACTGGATGACCGCCGAATATTGAATTAGCTGTGGCTAGTGGGTCGTAAATAATTGGAACATGTATGAGTGTCTGAGATAGCTGCGCCTAATTATGGGACAAAATTGTGTGGTACGAATATGATGTGTCATAACGATTCGGCCTTATAATTGAGACCCCTGTGATTGATTGATAAATGAGTTGAAATGTTCCAATTATTGAATGCATTTACCGTATGCATATATTATATGAGATGAGCTAATGTGCAGGAACGCTCCAATGTGAGGTAAGTCCTATATGGTGCATGTTTAGGACGCCTCTGAGTGAATTTGCGTCCTAATTGGGGTTTAGGGTGTTGACTCGCTGAGATTTTTATCTCACCCCGTCGTGGTTAAATATTTTCAGGTCCCTAGTGTGGAGAACCCGGAGCTCGAGGCGAAAGGGTTCGGTGTGTAGATGGCCTTGTAGTTTCCCTTTGAAACAAGACTTGTGTATATAGATTGGTAGGACCAACTTGATAATTATATATAAAGTGCAGTTTGTCATATGAAAGCGTTGGCATGTTTTTACACTAACCCTATTCGTTGTTGTCTAGGTATATGTTTAATTCGCTTCCGCATGTGCATAAAAAGAAAGGGTCGGCGATGCGTCTTGGGACGTCGCAAAATTTTTTAGTCGACCGCCGAAGGATGCGAGCACGCTCAAGGTTTGGGGTGTGACATCCCTAATCTCTGTAAACTCTCTTTTCTCTCTCATTCTCGATCATCTCTTTCTTTGCAAACCCTAGCCTTGATCAGTCGCCATCATGTCTTCAAATCCTCCAAGTTTGTCTCGATCTCTACAGCGAAATTCATCCCACATTGCCAGTCATGGGTCTCGTTTCATGAAGGATACTCAAACACACTTTGATCTCACTAGAGAAGAATCACCGCGGAGCACAAATCGACCGTCTGTAAAGGAAGAAGTTACTTAAGATGCAATTCACACCTCGGTAAGGAAACCCGATGTTCTCCTTAAGCATTACAATTTCTTAAAGAAAGGAGGGAGTCCTATGGAATTTAACACGAATTTCTTGAAAGAAAATGGGTACGGAAATGAGACCATATTTTTGAAAGCCATGAAGAAATTGGTGTTAATGAAACTTGGACAAGCGGAGGAGTTTATTGTTTTTCCCACTGACCCTAGATTTGGAACGGAAAGTCAGACTAAAGGGAAGAAGGAAGACGACAATAAGATGTTTAAGAATTTCCAACCCAAAATGGGTGTTGCTACTAAGATCACTAGGTTTAAAGGAAAGTTATTTAGGTCTAAAGAGCACAAAAAGGTTTATGCACATATGTTGAACAGAGGTGCTATCAATTCTTGAACGGTAGACTTTGATTTTCTATATTCAATCAAAGTACATTTTGATAATGCTAGTACGAACATCTAGAGAGGGGTGAATAGGTGTTTAAAATAATTTAAATAAAATAAATTTCGAACAAAATCTGAGTCTCAAACAAGTTAACAAACTTCTAATGAATGCTCAGAATCAGATAAGAGATGGAACAATTTTTGCAATACATACAAGAACATAATAGATTTAAATAAAGAGAGTTAAGGGACAAAAAGATTGCATGTGAAATTTATAGTGGTTCGGCTTAAATCAAACTTACATCCACTCTTCCACACTAACAACCTTCTAGCTAGAATTCACTATAGAATCAACAAAGAAGTACAATTTTTTAGTGTAAACACTCAGTGGAAAATCCCTTTTTCTCTCACTATGTCACTCTTCTTGTGAGTTTCTCTCTTGAATACAATTTGCAAGCACTGCCGATGAAGAACAAGTAATTGGAAAGACTTCAGACTTTTGAATTTTAATTTTCACGTCTCTACCTCAAATAAACTGAATGGCCTCCTTAAATACTTCTTTATGCCTCACTAGCCGTTGGCATTTTTCAGAGGAATTTATTCCAATTAATCTGTTGGACAGAATTGACTAAGGGGATCTTATAGCCATTTGAAGATTGAGATAAAAATCCATTAATTTTGATCGCTCATACAATCAAAATCTAGGTTTCCATAAATAGATGCTTCCCAAAAAGGAACTTGTCTTCAAGATTGATTTCATCAATTTGTGATTGATTCCATCAACATATTTATAGAAGGTAAATGAGATTCCTCGCCAGAGAACTAGATGTTGTAGAATAAATTCCTAATGCGTTCATTATGAATTCTTGTCGTAAGATCAATAAATCTGAGTCTGATTTGATCCGCGTTCTGGACACGGTTTCAATTTGGATTGCGTCAGAGTGGGAAATACTTCTGGAATGAATGGATTTTGGCAAGATTTTGCAATATAACTTCAAAAGTATTTTGTTCTTCAAAATAAAAATAAGAATTAGAAAATTTTGTCAACTTCAAAACTTGCTAGGATTTTTCTCAACACATTTGAGGGAGAAATTTAACTTAACTTCAAATGAAGAAGTTTTGTGTAGAGTCATCTGATGCTTATCAATAATTAACTATCTATTTTTACTCAAATTTGTTTGTTCTGGATCTCACACATATTTAATTCATTGTATGTGAGAGACTATTTGATGTTGATGTTGATTTGCTGGTTGATATTTTATGAGTTGAAAGAAGTGGTTTTATGTCCATGAATGCCTCGAATGATGAAGTAATTAAGTTTTTGGTGAATGACAAGATACCTAGGGAAAGTATAACCTATTACAGGCTATTAGCTTCTAACATTTTGCTTCATAAGATTGTCATCAACTGTATCAGACTGAAGGCTACCTCCAAGATTAATGTTTCAAAATTTGAAGCCAAAATGATGTAGGCCATTTGCAATGAAGTTGCCTTCTCTCTTCCTCACACCATTCTACTAGACACACACAAACAGTAACAAAGGAGAACGGTTAATTTCCTTATGTAGCATTGATAACTAGGCTCTTTCAACACTTTCGGATTCAACCTCCTTCTACCCTTTGCTTTAGAACCACCCTTCCTATACACATTGGACTTAAAATGATCTCTAAGACGAGATTAAAGGATCTCTTTGGCATTTTGAAGCTTATGTAAAATGAATCTACTAGTTCAACTAAGACAGGATCTGCAACTAAGAAAAAGAGAAAAGGAAAAAGTGTAGTCTCTCGTCCCCCTAAAAGAAAGAGACATGTCCTTCTGTTAGGAGATGTGTCACGCCCCAATCCTCGAGCGCGTACCCATCCCTCAGTGGTTGATTAAATTGCGACGTCCCAGGACGTGTCGCCGACTCTTTCATTTTAATGCGCATGCAGAAGCGAATAAATAAATCCCTAGACAACACAAAGATGGGATAGAAAAGTAGGGCCACAATTTTGAAAAAAACCACAACACACCTTTATACACATCAGACTAAGTCATATACAATACTAGTCTATATTTACAAGTCTACAAAAGACATAAAGGCTACGAGTCCTCTAAGCGTTCGAACCCTCAACCAAAGACTCCGGGGTCTCTGTCTCCTGGGGACTCGGGTCTACCATAGCACCACCAGGAGAGTTAGCCGTACCCTTGCCAAAAGCGATCTCTAGCACCGACATAGGGATCTCAAATTCCGGTAGGGGACCTTCTCTAGGTCCATCTCGCCCGTGATGATACCACGATCTAAATTGATGAGGTACCCTTTAGGGTAGTCCCGCATCAACCCAAACAATGAATCTCACGAGTTCGTAGACCTAGGCTCCTTGGCCCCTAGGAAGAGGAATCAGAGAGACCTGTTCGGTGACCTTCTTGGGTTGACCAAAATGTTCGGGAGGAACCGCCTTCTAAGGACCTGAAAATGTTAGCTCACGAGGGGGTGAGACGATGTCTTAGCAAGTTCACCCCCTAAACTCCGACTAGGAAGGAAATACACCTAAAGGATACCTATGCACACACAAGATAGAGGACTTACCTCACCTCAGTTCCTTCCTGTAAGTCAGTACAGTTCATGATCTCAACCAATCCACTCAATTCAAATCAAACCATTGATCAATTAGTCAATCAGCTCAATTCCATACCAACAGTACTATCTATCAATTCAATACCATATATCCATCCTCTGATACCACCATTGCTCACACCAGTTGCAATATATGATCATAGCTCGCTCAAGCTGATATAAATAGATAGATAGCTCGCTCAAGCTAATAAATATATAGATCATGCTCACTCAAGTTGATAAAACGATCTTAGCTCACTCAAGCGGATATAATTATATATAGATCGTGCTCACACAAGCTGATAAAACGATCTTAACTCACACAAGATGACATGCAAAGGGTCCTAAAGCTGACGATAAATATGCTCGCACAAGCTAATAATATATGCTCTCACAAGTTGATAATTCATCGTGTTAAAAATACCCGATAAAAATAATCGTGTGTGGGTATACGGTCGGCCTGAGTCAAAATTTCAATATCTTTCTTTTATAAAATCCCACTAATTATAATAGTCCACAAGGGAATTTTTGGTGTTATAAACCGAAGCCTGGTATTTTCCAATTAAAAACTGAAATTCCACACTTTTGGGATAAATACCCAAAATTATAATTTCCACTCAATTTGCAAAAATCAATGCTCAATTAAATAAACCAAGTATACCATTGCAATCAGCATGAAATTTTGGTCACCGGCTATCCCAGTATAATTTTCGGAAAATAATAAATAATTAAATAAATACCAAAATTAATTAAATAAATACAATTAAATGCTATAAATAGAAAATTAGGCCGGAAAAGCCTAATTAAATACCGAAACGGACTCAGAAAATTTCCGAACCAATCTAGATAAATAATACAACCTATCTAGTTGCTAATTAAGCCGATCTAACCACCTAATATGCAATAATGAGTAATTAAATTGCTAATCCGTTCTAACTAACCACCTAAACCATGCTTAGCCTAAAGTAATCAACCCTTAAGCATAATTAACTCCCTAAGCAGAATTTAGTGAGTAAACTCACCGGTTTTGCAATTCGGTGAGTCCACAATGACGGCAACGTGGAGATGGGTGACAAACTCCGAAGCGGTGGCACCCTACGAGGCCCAAAAGTAGTCCGAAATGGGCCTCGAAGGCCCACGGCTTGCTAAGGGCTTCGGCTTTGGTTGCTGGGTCGAGGGGCTAGAACGAAGGCTTGTTGGCGTAGAAACGGCGAGAGACGGGCGAATGGGCTACAGCGGGCGGTGGCAACCCTCGACGGTGACCGGATGGCAACGAGGACGACTCAGGCGGCTGGATGGGGGTTGGACAGTGGCTCCGGGGTCGCGAGGGACGGTGAGACGGCATGGCAGGGGCGTGAGGCGAGCGGGACGCTGAGCTGGGCTCGCGGGCGGCACGGTGAGGCGCCACGGCGACAGGCGGGCGTGAGATAGCGAGGGGTGGCTGGCTCGGTTTCTCTGCAACTTTTGAGCTTCAAAGTGGCTGGAAATGGAGAAAGCAAGCTAGTTGAAGAAGAAAGGGGACAACACAAGCTTGGAGGGGGCCACGTTGCTTCCATTCTATCCCTTTGTCCCCAAGACAAGGCCCCACAGCCTTGGCTATCTTCCCCAGCCACTTTGCAGACTTCAAACTTCCCTTAGAAGCTTCATCAAATGGTCCAAAGGTTGAGGGGACCATGGCCTACGAATTTTGGGACAAATTCTCCCAAATTGGATTCAATTTCTCTTCAATTAGACTTAAACCAATCCCTATAAATTCCACCAAGATGCTCTCAACCAAATTAACAATTTTCCTGGCCAATAGAACCAACTTGCATCCAAAAAACACGATAAAAAACGGTCCCTTGAATTTTCTGGACAAAAACAACCCTATTTTGTACTTCCGCCAAAAATCTTAGTTTGCAGAAAAATCTTTGTAGGATGAGTCAACGATCCTAAAATGAATTGTGACATGACAGAACTTTCAATTTCTGAAATCGAATTCAAATTCGCGGTTAATTTCAATATGGCGTGATTTTAATGTGATCTAGCCTACTTGGTAGCTTTTAGGAATTTTTAGTGCAATTGACCCGTGATCGATTTATTTCGAGCCACAATGTACATCTTTGACACATTGGCGACTCTCGGTGTTCGTGAAAATCTCGAGGTTTCAAATACGGGCATAGGGTACCAAAACGACAGAAAAATCGGTCTAGTGCCGATCGACGAGAATCACCCACTCTTTAATCACATATCTTAGTCGAACCGACCTATCTCTAATCCCTTATCAATTTTTAACAGTGCCGTATGATCTCTGTAGATGAGCACGGTCAAGTAGTCGATTTCTTATCGAATTCTCAAGTCTATTGCGTCAAAATTCCTTAATGGCTTCCCTAGATGGACTAGTTATGAACAGACCAATTCTTTCAATTGAAAATAGAGCTTGAAATTCATGATGTCACAAGATGAGGATGAGGAAGAAGATGAAGATGAAACTATTTCTGATATTGTGGCAAATATTTCCATGAGAGACCTTATTATAGGTATATCGAATTCTATAGAAGAAGTTGAAGAAAGCAAGAAAGAACTAGAAAATGAAAGTGAAGAAGAAGAAACTAGAGAAAAATAAGGAGAGGAGGACGACCCAGACGAAGCAAAGGAAGATGACGATCAAAATAAGGAACAAGAATATTCTAACAAGGAAGGAGATGATGTAAGGGAACATGCCGAAGATGCTACTAGAGATAAGAAAACGAGGGAAATAATCAACAAATCAATTCTGAAGGTGCTGGAAAATGAAGTATTTCAGAATGTAGAGATATTTTTCCTCAGACTGAAGTTACTGAGACAAGGGGAGTTGGTAAGAAAACTCATTTTCAAGACTCGATTGCAGAACCAACCATAAGTGATGGTATCGATCACTTTCCACCAGACGTAGAGGACATTTACGTCTCCCATTTCCCTAAGGAATCTCTTGGAGCCAAGGATCAACAGGCTGATGTTTAGGGGGAGAAACATATTTCCATAGTACAGACTGATCTTTCTTCAAATTTGGATATCCCTCCAATTCACTTTGTAAAAGCTAGTGCTCAAACCAAACAAGATTCAATCTATCCTCAAATAGTTGAGCTCCTTTTGGAGATTAAGGTACAACAGTATGGAATGGAGGTTGAAATCCAAAAGTTGCATGCCTCTCTTGATACTACTGCAGAATCTCTTAATGAGAAGATACAATCACTTGATGACAAAGTTCAATCCATCAACCAGCAAGCAGTTCAGAATTTGGCTAAGGTTGAGACTATCTTTGGTCATTGCCTAACAAAACTTGAAGAGACCATGTAGAATTTGGAGGATTTTTGTTTTTTTCACGTTCTTAAAAACCCTTGATCTTTCCCAAAAACTTCATTTATGTTTTTGTGCTAGTTGAGCTCCTTGGTTGTTGGTGTGCTTCTTGTGCAAATTTTTGTAAACTTCTTGAGTTGTGATTGCTTTCAATAAGTATTATGCTTATCTAATGTTTGCTTATTCGTAAACTCTATATCTTGTGCGGCTAAAGTGTTGTTTTGTAGGGTAACTTAAAGTGTTGTTCTCTAAATCTGCATGAAAGTTCTGTCACCATTAAAAAGATGGAGATTGTTGAGAAAACTCCTACCCAAATTTTGAAGTTGATAAAACGTTTTGCTTCTAATGCTTATTTTAAGTACAAATTCCTTGTGAGTTGTTTTAGAGAACTTATCAAGGTTCTATCGAAGACTCTTGCTTAAGTCTATTTCATCCCAAAAGCATCTCCCATTCTGATGAAGTCAAGACTAAAATCGTGTCCATAACAATAAAGACTCTAGAACCAAACTCAGCGACTATCTTCTAGCCAAGGATTTCTCTTTCCTTATATATTAATATACATTGATTAAGTCAATCACAAATTTGACAAGATCAATCTTGAAGGTAAGTTCCTTATGATGAAGTTCTACTTATGGAAACCTAGATTCTGATTGTATGGGTGACTAGAATCAGTAGAATTTCCATCTCTATCTTCCAAGGGCTAAAAGATCTCTTTAATAGATTTTGTCCAATGGGTTGATTGCAAGAAATTCCTCCGAAGAATGTCAATGACTAGTGTGGCATCAAGGAGTATTTAAAGGAAGTCATTCGGTCAAGTTGAAGAGGGGATGTGAAAATTAGAATTCCAAAGTCTAAAACTTTTATCAACTACTTATCTTCTTCATTGTGCCTTACAAATTGTGTTTAAGAGAAAAACACAAAAATAGTGACTTAGTGAGTTAGAAGGTTCTATCACTGAGTATTTGCACTTACAAATTGTAATTCTCTATTGATACTATAATGAAATTTAGCCAGTAGGCTGTCAGCGTAGGAAAGTGGACGTAGGCTTAATCTAAGCCGAACCACTATAAAAATCGTGTGCAATCTTCTCTTCCCTTAACTCTCTTTACTTAAGTTTGTTGTAATATTACAGGTTATCGTAAAAGTCTGTTCCATTGCATAACGGATTCTGAACATCTATCAGAAGTATGATGTTTCACAAATCTAATTTTGTTACTCATCCACACTTTATTTGCAACTTATTTTATTATTCGATTATTTGTTAAGATTTCTTTTAAACACCTACTCACCCCCACTCTAGGTGATCTTACTAGCATTATTACTAATATTCTAGTATTCAACCAAATTAGAGCTCACCAGGTATTGCAAATTCAGTTTAGATTACTTAAATGGATAATCATTCCTTAATTTCCAAATTTTCCATAGAATCACTACTAGGAAGTCAAAACTAATTGAGGGCTTGAGAAGTTAAGTAGCCAATCATTAATTCTTGGTATCACCTGTTGAGAGATTTGGAATTGCACGGCTTGGTCTAACCAAATTCGGTTTGTTCAAGAACACAAGAAGAATAGATGCTCAAGTGTTTCAAGGTATTGCTTACATAGCTCGCGGGTATCCTCCTCTAAATGTTTCTTCTCAACATATTTACTCTAATTGGTAAAGCATTTTGACATAAACCCCAAATGAACATTTTATTCTAGGGGAGGTTTTTGGTCTTGAAATCTTACTCCACAAGGCCCAAGGGTAAAATATGGCTTTGCTTCTCAGTCACCTTTTTGCTTCTATTATAATTGCTCTTGACTATATACTCTCCTGATTTTGTTTTAGTACAAACCAGCTTGTCCTTAGTTGGTGATGATCCAAGTGGGATTGGGAGAATCACATTGGTTAATTGCTCATCGAATATACTCATGAGAGTTTGTTCCTTCCATGAGTTTTCTTCTCTATTTATCAATTAGGCAATGGTTGTAGGTTCACCTCTATTTATCAATTAGGCAATGGTTGTAGGTTCACCTCTATTTGCCGACCCTCCTATAGAACCTCTCGGCATCCACTTGTCCTCCCGTATTCTAATATTTCCCCGTTCCCTACCCCCACCTGATAGATGGTTCAATTATTTCTCTCCCTAGCAAGATGCTTTGTGGGCCCCATGATGGTTGGGTGTTGTGTCTTGCTCTCCAAAAATCACATTAACGGAAATATAAGCCTTTAAGTACCTGACCCCATAGAGAGGAGGGGGATTGTGCTAGCAGTCATGCCTACTTCCTAACATCACTTTATTAAAGGATATTAGGTCTTTGAAGCCCACCTCTCCATTATCCTTTCTTAGTTTCAGGACATCCCACTTTTTCCAATGCAAGCCCTAGCTTTTGTCATGAGTTTTCTGCCAAAAATCAGCAACTTTTTATTCAATACTCCTGCAAATAGGTACCAGGATTTTGAAAATACAAATCACATATTGTGGGATAGTTTGCACCATAGCCTTTAAAAGAACTTCCTTCAAATCCTTCGATAGTAAATTTTTCTTCCAATCCTACAGTATCATATTTGCTCGAGCTAAAATCCAAGTGAACATTTGTTCCTTTGAAGTGCCCATAGATTAAAATCAAACATGCTTGCTGCTTTGATGATGTTAACTCACAACATAAATGAAGTGTAACAAGCATGAGGCGCACATAAAAGAAACTCTCTAGTTCATATTACTAATATACAGTTAAATGCATGCTGCTTTATAAAAGAGAATACACCGAATATAGATAGTCTAAACTCCAAAAAAGTCTGACCCAAAAGAAAAGTCCCAAAGAAACTCTGACGAGAGATAATACGAGAACACCCTGAATATAAGTTCTTATTGCTCCAATTAGTGAAGAATGCATTTCTACAACCCATAAAGTAATTTGGAAAGTGCAAATGTAGTCATGTTTTCTTACAGAAGGAAGCTAGCGGACGATCCTCTTTGCTCTTTGAGTTGTTTTTGTCTATCTAGTGCTTGGTCCCCTCAATTTTCACCATACGTCTTGGTCCCTCTACAAGTCTCTTCGCGGGGACATCTAGTCATCGTAAGCTAAAAATGTCATTTTCTTTATTGTCACCAATCGAACCCCGAGAAAATGCTCCCATCTCACCTTTTTTTTTTTTTTTTTTTTTTTTTTTGGGGGGGGGTGTGGTTAGGAGTTTACCCATTCCCTTTATGGTTGTTGAAAAGAATAACATAAGTGAGTCAACAAGTAGCAAGATAAAATGATAAGAATGGAAGATTAAAAAAAAAAAAGAAAACGAAAGGGATCCAAAGACCGTTTCTGGCAAGTTTGCCCTAAACAAACTAAGAAAGGACGCACATAAGCTTAGGAGAAATTATAGAACTCATTACTCAAGCTATTATATGAATTTAATTTGGTCTCTATACTATATTTCCAACACACTTAAGGTGCGTTTGGTAACCATTCAGTTAGCAAGAATAATTTTTGCTCATAAATAATTTTTCTTATTCTGTTCTCGGGAAAATTTTCTAAGTTTTTGAAGGCCCTTTATAACTGTCCAAAAATTTTATTCCCAGAATAGAAATGCATTTGGTAAAACTCTTAAATCTTTTGTTTCTTTTAATTTTTAAATATTTTTATTATATTTTTATTTTCTTTCTTTTTTTTTTTTCTTTTTTTTTTCTTTTTCTTCCTCCTTCTTTTTGGCCGGTTGCTAGCCACAACGATGGCCGAGGATTGACTTGGCCAGGTCTAACGAGCTCACTGGAGGCTTGCCTGGCCACTACAAGCATCTGCATAGCAGATTTGGGCGAGGCCGAGCCTCACCGGTGGCCAAGCAAGCCTCACCAAGCCCAACGAGCCTCGCTTAGCCATCGGTGAGGCTTGACCTCACCTAAGCAACACGAGGTTGGCCTCGGCCTAGCCTAGCAAGCCCAACCTCATGCCAGCTGGCGAGGAGAGCCTCGCTCAAATATGTGAAGTAAAGGCTTGTGGTGGTTAGGCAAGCCTCCAGTGAGCTCACCGAACCTCGCCCAGTCGGTCATCGGTTGCCAGCGGTGGTTAGCAATGATTGGTAACTAGTTGGGAGGAAAAAGAAAAGAGAATGAGAAAAGAAGAAAATAAAAGAGAAAAAAAGAAAAAATTGGGCTTGATTCTGAAATTGTTCTTGAGAATAAGAACAAACTCTTTTCTACTTCTTAATTATGTTTTAAATCTATTCTTGGAATGAAAAAAATAGATTTTTGTTCCCGAGAACAAAATATTTATCAAACGTATTTTTGTCCTTTTTTTGTTTTTGTTTTGAAGAATAAAAGAATGAAATTAGACGCTATTTGGAGTATTATCAAACAAGGCCTTAGTCTCCTAAAGCTTACTAGATTTACAAATTTTACTTCACGAGGGTGGACATACTAGAATAATTAGACTTTTACGACCTTAGGATTGACTAGTAACAATGTATTTAACCACATTCTTGATTAGGGAACTCTATTATATATAGAAATATGCTTCTCTTTGGTGGTAGGGTCTATCATGATTCTTTGATTCGTGGGAATGAAGAAATGATCAACTTTTTCAACATTGTCATTTGAACAATTCCTGCCTTTCAAATAAAAAAAAAAAGATAATATAATCGAACAAATATTACTTATTGTCCACAATGTGTTGAGATGCACATATGAGTTGTGTTAGAAAAATCTTACATCGGAAAATTGGTGTGATATAGAACAGTTAATATACCCAAGTTGATCCATAACTTATTGGCCTAAGATTTTGACGCAAGGTAAGTCCAATAGGATAAGTTGATAGGATCGTGTTTGGGCTCCCTCTTGACAATCTCCCTAGGCAAAAATATCATGCTTCTATTGTATGCTCACAATAAATGGTATCATAACTAGTGATAGATCAGCGGGCCTCCAATCTGTTCCAATGTTTGTGAATATCTCAAGTAATGAATATGGTGACCAACACAGTTTTTGGGCGATGGGTAGTGTGATGTAGCAAAGAGGGCCCAATGGCAACCTTCATAGTTCGGTCTTGAGAAAGAGATTAGGGATGAAGGTGGTGATGGATATTCAAGTTGAGATAAATTGATGCAAAAGGATACCCGAATTATAACATTAACCTCATACGTGAGGGGAGATTGTTGAGAAAGAAGTCCCATATCAGAGAATTGATGTGGTGTGGTGTGGTGTGGAATAGTTAATATATCCTAATTCATCTATAACTCATACATTTGAGTGAATGTGAGTTCAATTGGATATTCTGATGGGCTCAAAGTTAGGCTCTCCCTTGGCGATCTCCCCCAATGAAGGTATTGAGCTTCTGTTGTATGCTCTCGACAAATGGTGTTAGAGCAACATAAGCCTAGTGGTAGACTTTAAAGTTAAGTCTGAAGAAACAGACCGAGTATGAAGTTGGGCATTAATGGATATTTAAGTTGAGATATCTTGATGTAGATAAATGCTTAGATTAAGGGAGAGTATACCAAATATCCAGCTCACACATTGTTGACACTTAACTCTTAACAACCCTTTTAGACGTTTATTATATAGAAAATTAGAGATTGACTTCTAGCTCCTAAACAAAAATGCTAATTCAATTGCATATAGAATTAGGAGCATTTAGCATATAGTTAGACCCATAAAATTGTATTGGACCGGCAGTGGATGATTATGAACTTAATTAAATTATTTGGACTGAGCTCGAGAAAGAGGTAACAAGTCCCTTCGTTGATTGCACATTTTGAAAATTTTAGGATTCAATAATACTTTTATGATAAATTATAGGACTTGACTACACTTCGTGACAATTTTTAGGAATTAACTACACTTTCTAAAAGTTTTAGAATTTTATTGTACTTCCGTGATAAGTTTTAAGACTTGCAGTGCACTAATCCCAAATTAATAAAATGCTTTGAGTATAATTTTAATAAGCCCATAAGGATCAAGCTTTTATTATTAAAAAGCCCAAAACGCATTAGGTCTACACAATAGAGAGGACGGCAATTTCAGAATTGAGAGCTTATTGAGAGAAAACACGAGAGAAAAGAGAAAAAAGAGTGCTTGGAGTGGGAGACTTAGCCAAGACCCTTATGGCTAGGGTCCCTCGACGACAACGCTACTCTTCCCCGCTGAAGGTCACCATGACGCAGTCCAACCCTTAGTCACTACTACTACTCCGATGAAGCAGCTCTGCCGTGACGAAGCCTCCCTCCCTGCCTTGCTATGACGACACTACCGCCTTGATCCAAGAAGCCCTCTCCAACAACGATGGCAAAGCTACTACCCTGATCTGGGAAGCCCTCCATAGCGATCACGATGAGCTGCTTCGATTCCCTTACACCAACGACGCTGCTGTCTACCTTGTGTTGGAGAAAACTTCCTTATTTGTTTTGAAGTTGACAAAACATTTCTATCAATCTAGTCTGAAGACTCATAGACTCTATTGTCAAAGTCTGAAGACCTCAAGACTCAAGATTCAAAGTCTACCCTCACTGATATTTTCCAGACCGATAAAGAGAAGACTTATCTAGATGCTAGTATATTCTCAAGGATTTGATTTGTACGGTTGAAGAAGATCTCACAGCTGGAGATAGCACTTCATGATCTATTATTCTCATTGCAATCAATTTTGGATAATTAGATCTGGTGATTGACGAAATATACTTGGAAGGTTCTACTTATGGAAACCTAGATCTCGATTGTATGGGCGAGCACGATTAGTGGGCTATCATCACATTCCTTAAATAAACTCGAGATCTCCATAATTGATTCTGTACAATGGTATGATTGGAAGAACTCCTTTGGAAAGTGCCAACGGATATGAAGGCATGGAGCAGTATATAAGGAAGACGCTCAAGTTGTTCGATGGTGTGCGTGATAGAAGAATTCTAAAGTCTGAAGCTCCTAATTCTTTGTTATTTCATTCGCTGAGCTTATACTGTATTCGAAAGAGAGATAAATACTTGTGAGACATTGAGGAAGTGTAGTAGAGTCTCTACACTATGTAATCAAGGACATGAGATTGTAATATCTCTTTTAATTCTTAGTGAAATCCAGCCGGTGGGCTGTCAGTACGGGAGAGTGGACGTAGGCTTGGTCTAAGCTGAACCACTATAAACTCTGTGTTCCAATTCTCTTTCCCTAAACTCTTTACTTTAACTTATAGTTTTATATATCTATTTACTATCTTTTATATCTTCAGTCTTTATCAAAAGATGAATTAAGCTATTAAGTTTTTAGTAAAGATCTCCTTAACACCTATTCACTCCCCTCTAGGTGTTCTTACTAGCCCTATCAATTGGTATCAGAGCCCGTGTACTCATTTAATTGAGTGTTTTTACTTCTGAGTTAAAGATCTATGGCTAGTATGTTGGCTCCAGGTTTGGTTGAAGGCCAAAGCAACACCAGACCACCTTACTTTGATGGAAAGGAATACAGCATATGGAAAAACAAGATGAAAGCATTCATAAGATCGAAAGATCCTCTGGAATGGGATGTGGTAGAAAAATTAATCATTCCTAAAGATGCATCAGTTTCAAAAAGAGGAAAAGAAGTTGCAGTTGCAAGCGAGATGACTCAAGAAGAAATAACCAAGAGACAAGCTCTTGATGCTAAAGCAATTTATTCTTTATATTGTGCTTTATCTCCTACTGAGTATAACATAATATCTTCTTGTGAAACAACTAAAGAAGTCTAGGATAGGTTGCACATTACTTATGAAGGAATCGAGTGAAAGAAACGAGGATTAATATTCTACTCGAACATTATGAAGCCTTCAAGATGAAATCAGGAGAACCTATCACTGATATGTTTAGTCGTTTTACTGAGATAGTAAATGGTCTAGAATATCAGGGACAGCCAATCTCAGAACCAATGAAGGTCAACAAATTGTTGTGTGGACTCTCCAAAGATTAGAATCACATAAAGACTTCAATAAGGGAAACACAAGGATCATGCCGCTTTCTGTAGATGAACTAGTTGGCACACTTCAGTCCAATGAAGTGGAGAAAATCAATGAGGAGGAAGATCCTAAAGGTAAGAAATCAATTGCTTTGAAATCTAACGATGATTATGATGTTACAGATTCTGAAGATGATATGGATGATGAAGAGTTAGCTCTTATGATAAAGAGGTTCAGGAAACTGAATAAAAAGGGAAGAATGTTCAATTGGAAGAAACAAAGCACTCAAAAGTTTCAAAACAAATCTACTAAGGATCATCAAGCCAATAAAGATGTGTTCTGTTTTGAATGCAAGAAAAATGAACACATCAGACCCAACTGTCCTATGTTGAAGAAAAAGAAAGGAAAAGCTAAGAAATACAGGAAGGCTCTCAAAGCAGAAACATGGAGTGATATTGACTACGAAGAAAGCGATGAAGATTATGCCAACATCTGTTTAATGGAAAAATCATAATCAGACTCAGACTCTGAGATAGATACAGACTCAGACTCAAATAGTGAAATCGAGGTAAGCAATCTAAAGATTCCTATTAAAGTCTCGAAATACATTGATGAGCTTTGTCTTAGTCTCAAAACCTCTCTTAAGAGAATTTCCGAGCTAAAAAGGGAGAATTCTGCACTGAAGCAACAAGAAAATTCTTGGAAAGAAAAGTTTGATAATTTAGACAAAAGCATAGTTATTTTAAAAGAAAATGCAAACTCTCTTTCAAAAGAAAATAATCTTTTAAAAATTGACATTTCAAGTATTTCAAAAAGATTTTCAATAGGATCTGAAAAGCTGGAAAAGATTTTTTCAATACAAAGACCTTACTTCAACAAGTCAGGCTTGGGAATGACTTCAGAAATTGTTCCTCTAATCGATTTTCTAAAAGTAAAGGAATGAATCAAACAAAGACCAACAAAGACTTTTTACAGGAATCATTTTCAAAAAGTTTTTATAAAACCTGTTGGCCAAAGTACTCTCAAATGTTCAAATTGCAATAGCTCAGAACATTTTGAGAAAGAATATCCTATGGTTTGGAGACCTGTTAAGAAGGAATGGGCAAAGACCGCATATTGCACTAACTTCTCTGAACCCAAGAAAATATGGGTACCAAAGAAAGCTTGAGTTTCTTTTTTAATTGTAGGTCACCATCAAGAAAAAGATTAAATGGTATTTGGATAGTGGTTGCTCAAGACATATGACTGGAGATTTAGGTTGTTTTATAAATCTTGTTCAAAAGAATGGTGGAAAAGTCTCTTTTGGTGGAAATAGCAAAGGAAGAATTGTTGGATGTGGAACTGTAAATATTGGAAGTCTCATAATCAACAATGTCTCCTTGGTGGAAGGATTGAATTACAATCTACTCAACATTAGTCAACTGTGCGACACTGGATTCAAAATCAATTTTCAAGAAGGAGTATCTTCGGGAATTAGTAAAGATTTTTCCCAATCTTTTACTAGACGAAGACATGGGAACATCTATCTTCTGGATATAAAACCATAAAGTTTGCAATGTCTGATTTCAATTCAAGATGAAGCAAATCTTTGGTATCGAAAGCTTGGCCATGTCAACATGAAGCAAATTACCAAGATCTCTTCCAAAAATCTTGTTCGTGGACTACCCAACCTGAAGTATCAAAATTCTGACTTATGCACACCATGTGTATTGGGAAAATAGGTTAGAAGTTCTTTTAAACCGATAAATCAAGTTTCTACTAATCGTGTTTTGCAGCTTCTGCATATGGATCTCTTTGGACCAACCAGAACTCAAAGCATTGGTGGAAAGAGATATTGTTTAGTAATTGTGGATGATTATTCACGATTTACTTGGGTCTACTTTCTGGCAAGTAAGTCTGAAACATTCTCTCACTTTTCAAAATTTGCCAAGAAAGTTCAGAATGAGAAAGGATATGTTATTCCAAGCATACGAACAGACCATGAAGGTGAGTTTGAAAATCAAGACTTTGCAAAATTTTGTGATGATTCGGGCTTTCAGCATGTTTTTTCTTCTCCATATACTCTAGAGCATAATGGAGTTGTAGAAAGAAAGAATCGATCTCTACAAGAGATGGCAAGAACTCTTTTAATAGAAAGCAATATTTCTTCTCATTTTTGGGCTGAAGCAGTTTCTACAGCCTGCTATATTATTAACAGAGTATTCTTAAGGCCTATTCGAGAAAACTCCCTATGAGTTATTCAAAGGAAAAAGCCGCTTGTTTCTTACTTTCATGTGTTTGGCTACAAATGTTTTGTCTTGAAAAATGCAAATGATCGAACTGGCACGTTTGAAGAAAAATCAAACGAAAGAATCTTCCTTGGCTACTCAACCTCAAGCAAAGTTTATAAAGTGTTCAACAAAAAGACTCAAACTATGGAAGAATCTATGAATGTTAAATTTCAAGACGCTCTGCAAAGTGAACTGATTCAGACTCAACCTGAAGAATCTGAATCTACTTTACAACTTACAAAGTCTACTTCCCCTGAAGTGGATCAGACTTCTGAAGATCATCAACAAATTGAAGTTGAAGAATCAACTGAAGATCAGCAAGTCATCAAACCAACCAGCAATTGGAAGCACAAGTCTAGTCATCCCAAAGAACTTATCATTGGTAATGTTAATGAAGGGATTCGCACCAGATCCAAAAAGCAAGAAAAGTCTAGCGCCGTGGCACTTATTTCTAAAATAAAACCCAGAAGCATCGAAGAAGTTTTAGCTGATGAAAGCTGGATTAAAGCAATGCAAGAAGAACTCAGACAGTTCAACATTAACGATGTTTGGGAATTAACTCCTAAACCAAAAGGCAAATCCATCATTGGGGCTAAATGGGTTTTCAGGAACCAGATGAACAAAAAAAAAACCGTAAAGGAACAAAGCAAGACTCATGGCCAAAGGATATACACAATAAGAATGGATAGACTATGATGAAACTTACACACCAGTAGCTAGGTTAGAAGCAATTAGATTATTACTTGCTTTTGCCTGTTATAAAAATTTCATGTTATTTTAAATGGACGTCAAGAGTGCATTCTTAAATGGATTTATCCAAGAAGAAGTCTATGTGGAACAACCTCCTAGATTTGAAAGTCCAAAGAAACTAGACTCAGTATTCAGACTGAAAAAAGTCTTATATGGATTAAAGCAAGCACCTCAAGCATGGTATGACAAGTTAAGTAAGTTTTTAATTCAAAATGGTTTTAACAAAGGGAGAGTGGATACTACCTTGTTTATTAAAAGGGAAGGTAAAAGCTTTCTACTTATTATATTTGGATCACCTAATGAAAGTTTGTAAAAGAAATTTTCTAAGACTATGCAGGACGAATTTGAGATGAGCATGATGGGTGAACTCTTCTTCTTTCTCAGATTACAAGTAAAACAATTGAAGGAATGAATTTTTATTCACCAAGAAAAATATGCAAAATAACTCGTCAAAAAGTTCGGTTTGGAGAATTGTAAAAAGACTGAGATACCAATGTCAAGTTCTTCGAAGCTGGACAAAAATGAAGGAGGAAAGAAAGTTGACCAGAAGCTCTACAGGAGTATTATTGGTTAACTTCTTTATCTTACTGCTTCTAGACTTGACATTTTGTTTAGTGTTTGCATTTGTGCTAGATTTCAATCCGATCCCAAAGAATCTCATTTAAGTGTTGCGAAACGCATCATCAAATACGTTGCAACTATCTTAAGATTAGGTCTATGGTATCCCAAAGAATGAGACTTTACTCTCCTTGGATATTCAGACACAGATCTAGCAGGTTGCAGAGTTGATAGAAATAGTACATCAGGTACTTGTCAATTGCTGGGAAATAGAACAGTATCTTGGTTCTCAAGGAAGCAAAGCACTGTGGCTCTTTCAACAGCAAAAGCAGAATATGTGGCCCTTGGAAATTGCTGTTCTCAAATCTTGTGGATAAAACAACAATTGAGAGACTTTGGAATTAAAGATTCATGCACCGAGATCAAATGCGACAACACCAGTGCAATTAATCTCACAAAGAATCCAATTCTTCATTCAAGAGCAAAGCATATAGAGATACGACATCACTTTATTAGAGATCATGTTCAAAATGGAGAAGTTATGATCTAATTCATTGATTCAAAGAATCAACTGGCGGATATATTTACAAAGCCACTGGAGAAAAGCCTATTCGAGTCTATACGCACTAGACTGAACATCACATCCTTTAACTATTAAAGTCTGAAGATGCTCAGACTCAGAGGTAAAGTCTGAAGGTACTCAGACTCAGAAGGCCAAGAGTTACAACTGTAAGTTATTTTGTTTTGTTCTAGTAATTTAAATTTCTTGGAAAGATACGTTTACTTATCGCTAATTGATTGGAATTATCTTTCCAAGTTTCGTTTTTGATTTAATGACGCTCATTCATTTTCAAAAAGGCAATTATCTATTTTTTGAAAAATGCAGTTATCCATTTTCAAAAAAGAAGTTATTATTTTCAAAAAGGCATTTTTATTTTTTCCTTTTCGTGACGTTTCATTTACCTTGCTTCACTTGCTTTATAAACTGTAGAAATTCATCTTCTTCGTTTTTCACTCGCAAACCCTAACTTACTCCCACTTGCTCTCACTTTCTCTACTGTTTAACCCAAAATTTTTTCATCTTTTCGAGCAAGTTGTGAAATTCTCCCTTGAATCGACAATGTCTTCAAGAAAGTCATCGAGGATTGCAAGCAGGGGACCACGCAATATGCCTGAGGGTCCTACCCATTTCGACTTGACCGAGGAAGAAGATTCTTCACTTCCACAGCAACCAAGTCAGCAACAACATTCTCAACAGCATCAAACTCCTCCACTGACTCATCTTGAAGAAGAAATTGTCGAAGATGTTGAACCAGTAAGGACTCTTACTCCTAAAGTTGCTTTCAAGCTTTACTCTTGCTTGAAAAAGGGAGGTACTGCTATGTCATTGATTGATGAGTCTTTGAGAGAGAGAGGATACAGAAATGAAACCATGTTCTTGCGTGACATGGAAAGGATGGAAATTGCTAAAAAATGGTTGACTGAAAAGGCCTTCGCTAACTTTCCTAGCAACCCACGTTTTGGCACGGCAAATCAACCAGAAGGACAAGATGACGATGAGAGAATGTTTACACATTTCTAGCCTAGATCAAGTGTGGCTGCAAATGTTGCAGGTGACAGTTCAAGTCTTGTTAGATTGAAGAATCACAAAAGGGTCTATTTGGACTTAATGAAGAGAGGGGTCATGAACCCGAGATGTGTTGATTTTGATTTCCTTGATTCGGTGAAAGTTAATCCACAAGAGAAGTTTGCATTGTTGCAATTGGAGCATTTTTGTTCTGAATCAACTACTGCCTATCTGGAACTTACAGCCTATTTTTATTCAAATTTGTCTTTTGTGGATGCAAACTATTTTTCCTTCACTATGAGAGATAAGGAGTTTGTGGTGAACATGGATACCTTGGCTGACCTAATTGGGGTGGAAAGAGGGTGTTTTCAACTAATTAGTGTATCTGTTGCTCATGCTACTCTGTCTTTAGTGCAAGACAGGATTCCTGAAGGCAAGATATCCTACTCTAGCCTGAATGCCACCAATATCTTACTGCACAAGATTGTGATCAATTGCATCAGGCCAAAATCGACATCCAAGACTGACGTGTCTTAGTCTGAAGCAAAATTGATTCATGCCATCAATATCGGTTACAAATTCTCTCTCCCTCACACCATCTTGTTTCACATGTACAAGACTATAGTAAAAGATAAGGGACAACTCCCTTATTCTGCTCTTATCACGTGTCTTTTTAGGCATTTCTACATTCACATTCCTACTCCTCTGTGTTTGACCAGCATTACTTCGATGGTGATTGGATTCAAAATGATCACCAAGATGCGACTAAAAGAGCTGAACAAGGTGTTAAAGCACATGAAGGAGAAGTCTCCATCTAAGGTGAAACTAGTTTCTACAGGGGCAAAAAGAAAAGGCAAGGAACCCATGGGTGCTTCAGCAAAGAAGAAGAGATCTCTCATCTTGTAGGATGAAGAAGATGAGGATGAGATGACTCTCTCTGCCTTGAGGAATTTGAAAAGTTTTGTCGGTTTTCACGAGACAAGAGAAGAGACTGAGAAAAGAGATGCAGATAGAAGAGAAGAAGCAGAAGAAAGAAGAGAAGCAGAAGAGGAAGAGGAAAGAAGAGAAGAAGCATAAGAAAGAGAAGAAGCAGAAGAGGAAGAGGAAAGAGGAGTAGAAGCAGAAAAAGAAGAAGAAGGAAGAAGAGAAGGAGAAGAAGAAAAAGAGAAGAGGAAGGAAGAGAGGAAGAAGTGACTCGAGATGAATCTCTTGAGCCTACTTTGGCCATATCCCTGTCGAGTAATTCTGGAAAAACAAAGAGTGGAATTGCTGGTGAGCAAGCTCAAGAAAAGCATCACACCCCTGCTGATGCAGAACAAGAAGGAGAATCCATCTCTCCTCCTAAAGGTACTCATTCAGGGGGAGATGCGATTAGACAAGGTGGATCAACACCTGGACTTGACTCAGCTGGACCTAGTTATGCCACAGCACATTCAGCAGACTTTTCGTGATTGCTAGAAATTTTATTGGATGTCAGGAAAGAGCAGTATGCTATGAGCTATGAAATGCAGGTTTTCAAGAATGCTTTCATGTCCACTTCAATTTCTCTACACGATCAGTTGAATGAATTGAAGACGCAAGTGCAAGATTCTGTGAAGGGTGCAGATTTACAACCACTGAAGGAGACTATTGAAAAGTTTGAGAAGACAATGCATTCAATGGAAGAATTCCAGCTTGTTCGCCTGCCCAAACAACCTTGACTTTCTTCATTCTTAAAACAACTCTTTTTATTTTGTTTTCCACTTTTTGTTGTTGACAAAAAGGGGGAGAATGTTTGATTTTGCAGCAGATTTGATATTTGTTTGCTTTTGCTTTTGACTTTGTGATTTTTTTGTTTGGTTGTGGACTGCTTTGATTTGATCTTTTGATGCCTGCAGTTACTTAGGCTTTGTTAATGATTATGGAAGAATAGTTGATTTGCAGGACTAACTTGTTATCTATGGTTGCAGAATCGATGCTATTCAATTCCTAACTCACTTAGCCTTTATGAGATATCTTGTTTTGCTTAAGTGTTGTTTTGCAGGACAAAAGTGTTCAAATCTGAAGGAAAGTTTTGCCACCATCAAAAAGGGGGAGATTGTTGGAGAAAACTTCCTTATTTGTTTTGAAGTTGACAAAACATTTCCATCAGTCTAGTCTGAAGACTCATAGATTCTATCGTCAAAGTCTGAAGACCTCAAGACTTAAGATTCAAAGTCTACCCTCACTGATATTTTCCAGACCGACTAAGAGAAAACTTATCCAGATGCTAGTACATTCTCAAGGATTTGATTCGTACGGTTGAAGAAGATCTCACAGCTGGAGATAGCACTTCGTGATTTATTATTCTCATTGCAATCAATTTTGGATAATTAGATCTGGTGATTGACGAAGTATACTTGGAAGGTTCTCTTATGGAAACCTAGATCTCGATTGTATGGGCGAGCAGGATTGGTGGGCTATCATCACATTCCTTAAATAAACTCGAGATCTCCCTAATTGATTTTGTCCAATGGTATGATTGGAAGAACTCCTTTGGAAAGTGCTAACGGATATGAAGGCACGGAGGAGTATATAAGGAAGACACTCAAGTTGTTCGATGGTGTGCATGATAGAAGAATTCTAAAGTCTGAAACTCCTAATTCTTTATTATTTCATTTGCTGAGCTTATACTGTATTCGAAAGAGAGATAAATACTTGTGAGATCTTGAGGAAGTGTAGTAGAGTCTCTACACTATGGAATCAAGGACGTGAGACTGTAATATCTCTTTTAATTCTTAGTGAAATCCAGCCGATGGGCTGTCAGTGCAGGAGAGTGGACGTAGGTTTGGTCTAAGCCAACCACTATAAACTATGTGTTCCAATTCTCTTTCCCTAAACTCTTTACTTTAACTTATAGTTTTACATATCTATTTACTATCTTTTATATCTTCAGTCCATCTTTATCAAAAGATGAATTAAGCTATTAAGTTTTTAGTAAAGATTGACTTAACACCTATTCAACCCCCTCTAGGAGTTCTTACTAGCCCTATCACCCTGCTCCGAGCCCGGCGCCACTCTTGTTGTTTTCGATGACGTCATCCCGAGAAGCCATCAATGAGCCTTGAACCATCGTGACGATCTGCTGCCCTCTATGGATTTGCCAGCCATGCCTTTAGCCGCCTACACCAAAATTTGAATTTGTTTTTGCAGGTTTTTTTAGGCGAGAGATTACTACTCTAGCCCCCTCGTGACAAGTAGCTAAGCCAAGCTATTACTGAGCCACAACGAACACCTTGGCAATCCCACTTGTCTAACCACCACCGCTAGCCACTGACCATTGTCCACAAATCTCCCTAGCCACCGATTCTAATTGGAACCAAAGCTCTCAAAATAGTAACTTTCCTTATTGGTTTCGAATTTAATATTTTATTGCTTCATTTGAACATATCTTGGACTAATGTGATATTTTGAGATATTTTTGGCATTATCCAATTAGGAGATCTTAAGTTTAAAAAATCACTATAATCACTAATTTGGTCCACGAGATGTCGGATCATTTTTTTATTATTTGGATTTTTTTATTGAATTTAGATTATGATAATCGTTAATTTGAAACGCGCGATGTTAGAATATTTTTTTCGTTTGTCTTGATGTTTCGTTTTGAATTACAATGAATATCTTGATGTGGGTTTCATATATGTCATGCTTCGATTTGGTGAAATTTCATATATTGAAAAAATACAAAAAAAAAAAAAAAAATTGCATCTCATGTTAGATTTAGATGGTTTTTTCAGATAAAATTGCACATTAGATATTATCTTATAGCTTAAGATAAGTTTCTAAGTAAAAAATAATAATAATCTATTTTTCTCCTAGTTTGAATTGGATAATATCTCACTTTAAATCATTTCTTTTAATTATTTATTAATTCTGAGTTTTAATAAAAAAATCCAAATAAAAGGAGCATGTGAATGTCATATAGGAATAGCTCGCCATGTCATTTAATGCCATGTCATTGTTATGAACCATGTCATCGTGCCATGTCATCTTTGCCATGTCATTCATGCCATGCATCATATATGCCATATCATCAATTTCATGTCATTTAGTGATTGTATAAGGTCATTTAACTTAGCATGCATGTTATATTAAAATAGTTTTATTTTAATTGCATGTCATGTCAAATTAGGTCATAATCTAGAATTTTCATTTTACACAGAGCATATAGCTTAGTTTCATAAATAAAAGAAAAACCAAACAAAGGGGAATTAATTAGAGTTGTTAATTAGTTAGTAAAAAACACATTAGGCTAGGCATTGCATTTTAATAGATACCTTGCAGATATTTGGGAAATTGATTTATGTGCTTTGCTTGCTTTGAGGAATTTAAATCTCTTTATCTATTGTAGCAATATGTTTATTGTATTTAGTTTATTAAGTGTTATTTTTTATAATTGCGCACCAAATTGATCACCCCTCACATGATAATGGTTAGATTAGTAATTAATCCAAGTTGCCTGCAAAATATTCTTGAAAATAAAATAGTAAATTTATCAAAAGGGCGTGAAAGTAATCTGACATAATCAAGTCCCTAAGTCCATAATCTCTTATTCATAGAAGTAAGTAATCCCCTATAGTCTACTTAAGGCTTTGTTTATTTCACGGAAAATTTATTATTTTCGGAAAATATTTTCCAAGAAGCCATTTTCCAAAAAAATGACGATATTTTCCGATGTTTGGTTTAAACCTAAAAATAATATTTTCAATCGTGTGGTATCTGATTTGATTTTTTGGGAAAAATTACCAAAAAATCAAATTTTAATTTTTTAATCGACGAAAAAATTTTAAGTTTAATTTATATATATTTATTAAAAATGAATTTTAGTTATTTTTTTATTTAGTTATTTTATTTTTATTTTTTCTTTCTTTTTCTATTTTGCTTTTCCTTTTCCTTCTTCCTTCTTCCTTCTTTTTCTTTCTCCTCTTTCCTCCATCGCCGCATGCCGTGGCGATGACCGATTGCCCCATGACCTACCAAAATGCAAATCAACAGGCCCAAGCTTTGCCTAGGTCATCGAGCTCACGACTTGCCATATCCAAGCGAGCTTGAGCTCACCTATGATAGGTTGGGCAAGATTGAGCCTCCCCCAACTCGCTAGATTTAGCTTCGGGCGAGCTCGAGTTAGCCAAATTAGGAGAGGCGAAGCCTCACCCATCTTGCCATTGGTTGATGAGCTCAAGCCTGGTCAGTATTTGGCGAGCTCGAGCCTCAACGACTTGTAACAAGACTTAAGCTAGCTTATGATTGGTTGCTGGTTGCCGTTAGGGGTGAGCGGTTCTAGGTTCTGTGTATGTTCCAACTAGAACCTAAAACCTACCCATTAGAATAAGTTCCTTATTTTTTGGAATATGGAACCCACTCTACATACCCTAATACTTGGACCTTACCCTGTCAAAGGTTCCAAGGTCGATTGTAGGGTCTACCCAGGTTTCACCTATATTATTATTTGAACAACTACAGTTCATTAGCCATAACTTATATTTAGACACACGAAAAATATAAACATTAATACAGTAAAAATCTTGTAATAAAATGAAAACTTAGACTAGTGCTTCCAGATTATAAACTCATCATCGAACAGTATGAAATATTGGAGGATCGCATGGAGACATGGACCAAGAAAAACATTAAAAACTTATCCTAGGTTCTAGGTTCTAGGTTACAAGTTCTAGGTTCCAAGTTCCTCTAACTACCAACCTGAAAACTACCCATTGAAACAGGGTATTTATTTTTTGGAACTTGGAACCCACCCGACATACCTTAAAATATGAAACCTACATGTTCCCACTAATCTGATTCTCAGGTTCTAAGTTTTACCTTGGCACCATAGTCACCCCTAGCCACCATCATGGTCGACGACCGCCCAAGAAGAAAAAGAAAAGGAAAGAAAAGAAAAAAGAAAAAAATAAAACTCGATTTAAAAAAAGAAAATGAAAACATAGAAATAAAATGAAAATGTGTTTGATGAAAGAAAGTGAGATAGTAGAAGTTATGGAAAATGTTTTCCATTTTCTGAATAGTGGAAAATATTTTTCCCACTTTTGAAGGAATTTTTTAATAGTGGAAAACGTTTTTCTTGACTAGTTCATTATTCGTGAAAGAAACGCCAAAAAATCCAGAAAACATTTTTCTACAAGTTATTTTCTATGAAACAAATGGAGCCTGTATATCTAATCAACCTACTAAAAACTGATTAGTGACAGCTCCTAAATGAATTGATCTTGCATGTTAATAAACTCGAAAGTTGTAAATTGGTATGGATTGAGGGAAAAAGTACAAGTTTAGTAATCCATTAGCCATCCCCTAATTGGTTCACTGGAGGAAGGTCACGATGGGAGAAATTGTTAAAAGGCACATGTGAATTGTGTTAGAAAAATCTCACATCGGAGAATTGGTATAATATGGGGTAGTTAATATATCCAAATTGGCCAATAAATTATTAGCTTAAGTTTTTTAGTCAAGATAGATTCAACTAGATATGTTGATGTATTCAGACTTAAGTTCCCTCTTTGCAATCTCCCCAAGCAAAGGTATCAGACATCTACTGCTCATAAGAATTGGAAGGACATTTGGCGATGAAATCTAAATAGTTGTTTGAATCCTAAGCTAAACTCATGTCCTTTTTAGTTCAGTTGCTTTTGCTCTTGAAGTAGCTTTCCTTATGGCTTATGGCTATTACATAGCCGGTTTTTGGAGTTTCATTCTTTTGAGTAATGCTAAGTTAAGCTCTTAGAGTTTCATTCCTAATCAAAAGGATTAGCTCTGCCCTATTCGTCAATGGGGGTGTTCTCCAAGTAAGGGTCTTCCTCGGCTAAAGAGGTCTTCTCTATCTTATTTGCAAATGTTTACTACTCGATTCATTGATTACTTAATGTCTTGACTGCCCACAGACTGAGTTCCAAGTCATGACTCGCTTTGAAAGCAAAAAATCTCCAACATCTACAACAACTTATCTTCTAGCTCAAGAAGAAAGCTAGAGAAACTAAACTAAACAATCATTTACGTTGGATCCCTTCCAACCTAGCATGCAGCTTGCGTTTATTCCAAACCTTCTTTGTTTGCCAGAGTGTCACACCCCGAACCCCGAGCACGCACACATCCCTCGGTGGTCGACTAAAATGCGATGTTCCTAAGACACGTCGCCAACCCATTCGTTTTATGCACATGCGGAAGTGAATTTAAACAGATACCCTGACAACCATCAAACACTAGGATAGTAAAATCACATGCTAACACCTTCTCACAAAACACACTTTATAAACATATCAGGTTCAACCTACAGCTTTATATACAGGAGTCTAGATTAAAAAAAAAAAAAAAAAGCTACCAAGCTAACCCTACCCCGGACCATACCTACTCGGGATCCGGGTCTACCACGACACCATCTGGGATGTCGATGTCCAAAGGATCAGCTACCTCTACTCAGGACCCTTCAGCCTCGGGACCCGAGTTCATCGTGATATTGTCTATATATCGATATCCATGGGGCCAAGTACCTTTCCATCCTTGGGTTCAACGGTAGGCCTGTCAAAACCCTCCAAAGGACCCTCCCGAATCCCGTTGGGCTTGTTAAGGAACCACGCTTTGAAGCAATGAGGTACCAAGTGAGGTAGGCCCTCATCGACCCAAATAATGGTCACCACAAGCTCACGGGTCCAGGTGGTCCCAAGGATGGGAAGAAGTAGACTCGATCTTCATCTCTCGTGGACACCCAAAACGGACATGACGTACCTCCGTCTAAGAACTTGAAAATATTTAACCACGACGGGGTGAAATAAATCTCAGTGAGTCAACACCCTAAACCCCGAGTAGGAAGAGAATTCACTCAGAGGTAGCCTAAACAGGCATCACACACAAACTTACCTCACCTCAGCACCTCCCTACACATTAGCTCATCACATATATCATATGCACACAACAAACATATTTCACAACTGGAACACATCATTTTCATATATCACTCAATCACATGGGTCTCGATTATAAAGCCAAACCGTTATGACACGTCACATTCCGTGCCACACAATTTTTTCCCATAATTAGGCATGGCTATCTCAATCACTCAAGCGTGTCCCAGTTATTTACGACCCAACGGCCATGGCCAACTCTATAGTCGACGGTCATTCGGCATAACCGGGCATCGTCCCGCTCCGTCGAGCACAGAACCATCTCGCGTAAACGCATAAGGATGGCATTCAACACAAGAGCATCGGCCTAGCCTCCACTGCGACCGGCATCCATTGACAAGGGGCATCCGAACTTAATCAAGCATCGTCCCATGTAAACACATCAAAACGGGTTCACTACCTCGTGTAAACACATTAGGGTATTAGGTGATCACACACCAGCACATACTTGGCCAAGAACATCGTGCTTTGCACTCAAATACTACAATTTCAAATAATGGACTTGGCCAATTTTCTTCGTATTAAAAATCATCATAGTAAAATAATTGTGCGTGGTCACACATTTAAACATAGTACATTCTCATTTCAAAGTCCCACGATTGTATATAGTACATAAAATATTTTTGCCATCAAAACCTAACACTCGGTATTTTTTTAATTAAATACCATAAAATCAATTTTTGGCAATAATAATTCAAAAATCATCACCAAACACCCAATTGCATAATTTAGCAATCAATTTCACAAATCAATTCAACCATGACGATCAATGTAAAATTCCACTAACCAGCTATCCCGGCATAATTTACGCTAATTAAAATTAATTAAATAAATTGCAAATTATTATAACTAAATCACTTAATTAATTTAAATAGGCTAACCAAACCAACCTAATTGAGCTAACTAAACTAATTTAACTAAGCTAACTACATTAATCTAATTAAGCTAACTAAATAACCTAACTAACCGCCTAACTAACTAGTCTAGGTAACTAACTAATCCTAACTAATTTAGTTACACTAACTAAATTACACCAATCCTAATTAACCTTAAGCCCGATGGCGGCGCGAAGACGGTGAATACCTGAGCCTATGGGGTCTCCAACAGAGGACCGGATGAGGCTGAAAAAGCCTTTTAAGCCCGCTCGGCTTAAGCTGGGCGAGCTGGCTCTGCTTGGTTCTTAGCTGAGCTGGTGGGCTCGGCTGAGGTGAAGCTAGACGAGTAGGGGGTTGGTGGTGGATGGCCAAGGGGTCCGGCGGGCTGGATGGATGGCAGCGACCGGCGGAGCTGGTCAACTTAGTTTAGGGCAAGCTGAGGAGGCCTTGGCGTCACGGGCTGTAGGCGATGAGGCGGTCACTCAATGCTGGTAGCGCTAGACTAAGACGGCACAGACACGGCTGGTCGTGGGGTTGGACTGAGGCGAGCGGCTGGCAGGCAGAGGTGCTGGTCGAGCAATGAGGGTGCGACAACAGCAACATAGAGGGAATTGGAGAATGGAGAAGATGAAATGAAGAAGAAGCTGAAGAACAGAAGTTGTTCTGCAGGGGGGAAAGCTGGTCGCACAACAGGGGAATTAGAGGGGGAATAAGGGCCATGAAGGTCAACAAGTTGGCCAATGGGATCTCAATGGAAATATCCAAGCACTTGAGTGCTTAACCCCAAAAGTCCTCAGCCCACAATATCAAGGGGTCCTCCAATGGCTGATTTTCCCTCATTTCCTTCATAAACAAAGCCATTTTGGTGGCCTAATTACCACACCAAGTTGCCCATACGAATTTCCACCATTTCTTTTTGCCGAATTTGATTTTTCAGCAACAATTCCGAGCTCGACGGAATTTTCCCAAAAGATGAGACAAGGTCCTAAAAATAAATCGTGACACGCTCGAACGTTCGATTCCCGAAATCGAATTCAATTTCGTGGTTAAAATCGACCGGACACGATTTTAGCGTGACCTAATCAATCGGATAACTTTTAGGGATTTTAGCGCGTTTGACCCGTGGTCGATAATTTCGATCCACGTTTGTGCATCTTCGACTCGTAGGCGATTCTCGATTGTCATAAAAATCTCAAGGTTTCAATTACGGGTATCGAGTACAGAATTGACAGAAAATCGGGTTAGTGCCATTCGACGCGAATTTTGCAATCAGGTGGATCACCCACAATTCAATTACGTGCTTCCGTCGAATCGACCTATAACCGATCACTAATCGATTATAATGGTGTTGTATTGACGCATGCCGATCATCATGGTCGAGCGATTGATTTTTGATCGAATTCTCAAGTCTGTCGCGTTTATATCCCTTCACGGCTTCACCTAATATATCAGTTAACTTGTGAGTGGCCATGTGACATCCCAAATTTCACCAACCTTCATTAGTATAATTGGATCATTAGAAATTTGGATTATTTTAGATCGGGTTAGAAAGTGAACCCAATGGACCGTGAGGATTGAGTGGGCTTGAGAAGTAAGCGGGCCACACGATTTGGACTTGAAAAGCCGAATGAAAGATTATGGGCTTGGGCTTAGTTTAGAGCGGGCCAAGACTTAGAATTGTTAGACCGGTAAATTTAGTTTAGTGGGCCGGATTGTTATAGATTAAGCCTGTTGGGCCAGAGATGAATATTTAGGCCCGAGTGATTTTATTTTTAATTAAGTTTATAGATTATGGATATGATAATTTGATTAATGATTGTAATGCTAATATCAATTTCTAACTTTAACATTTTTTCGTGATTAATTCTTTATAGACTAACATTGACTAGTCTATATGTTATATATGTTATGACTTTGTATAATTATGAAAGGATTGAAATCAAGTAGAAACAAAAGGAAATTAATTGAAAAACATTAGAAACTAATGAACCGACTAACGACACGGATTAGAGACTAATTAAATTCGAGTGACAAATGGCGCAAGAGATCAAACTTGGAGGCCACGACATCTCACTCTCTCGTTTCTTCTTGTACGTGACACCCACGGGATTCCCCATCCACAAAAGCTGAAAACAAGCAAAGAAGGCATAATTATTAGCAAATCTCATCATTAGTCTAGCCTAGGGATTAGTTTGTAGACCTATTTCCCTCATAAATTTCGAAACCCCTCTCTCTCTCTCTTCAAGACCGAAAACCCACCTTCATCTTCTTCTTCGTATCTCTCTCGGTCAAGCAATGAAGAACCAGCAACAAAACCAGTGATTTCTCCTTTTGCATGCGAGATTTTAGTGTTGATCTTGAAGCATCTTTGTGCTGTTTGATAGCTGAACTAAGGTAAGGAAAGATAAGTTTCTAATCTAGAGATTATCCATTGTTCTTGTCAAGAATCTTGAGGATCTAGCCGAATGGTGGAAGATTAGATGAGAAGTGGTTGTTTTGTGTTAATTTGAGCTTGATGTACACAAGAGTGAAGCTAGAAGTCATTGCATGTTGTTTTTAAGTCTTGCATGTATCGAAAACTTGATGAAAGTCGGCTGTTTGATTGAGCGAAGTGAAGAGGTGATTGCCGAGAAAAGTAATGAGGTGAATATTATGATGTGTGAGTAGATGTGTGGATATATGTTTGAGCTAAGCTGTGAAAGGATTCTTTGTGGAGAAAAAATTCGCTAAAGTTACTCTTAGATGCTGTGATGAAGTATTGAAGTGCTGAAGAAGAGATTCGTGGAATAATAAGTGGTTTAATCGGGCTAGAAGTAGAGGAATCGTGTATATATATATTCTGTTCTAGAAGAATATGGTGAAGGAGTATTCTGTTTTGTATTATTTTCTTAATGCATGTTAAAGAAAAGAAGAAAGGAACTATTCTACATGATAGAACATCTATAAGATTGAATTAGACACCTAGTTATAACCATACGAATATAAAAAACATAGAGATGGAAGTAAATTTAGCAAAACCAGTGAACTGTTTTTGTAAGAAACGGTTTAACCTTTGTCAATTATATTAATTTTCTGTAATTACCTAGCTAGAATTGGACTTTGAATCCTTAATGAAAATTTTAGAACACATCTTAGGGAATAACGTGTCAAGATTTGAGATTAAATGGATAAGAATTGGCTAGTAAAACAATTTTCTTTGTAGATGTAAAATCTGGACGTCGGTACAGGGTGTTAGTAAAGATTATAGCAATTGTTACTCTTAATATAGTGAGATTCAGACTTAAGCTTCTTCACGGAAAATGTCAATCTGTGTCTCTAATATAACATACTAAAATTTGGTAGTATTTTGACAAGAATTGATATACCTTCTGTGTTCGAAACCGAAACTGTACATTTAACTAGTAAACTGTTTAAACCGAGAACATATAATAAATGTTGTGTCTTATATATTCGACTTGCATGACACACATAGAGTCTATTAAGCTCATAATAGATATTAGTCATGTAAGAATAAGTCTCATACATCTCATTTGAGATATAAGTGCATATAGTATCATGCGAGTGCTATGAGTGCGGTGCATAGTGCTTGATTATGGGATAAATATTTGTTCGGCATGGAATGGGACATGTCGTAATGGGTTTTATCTTATAATTTGGACACGCACGTGTGCTAGGTTCATGAGAGTTAGATATATAGTTAGATACTTTGGAGTCTTTTCTTTTGCATACAATAAATGAATTAATTAAAGGTGTGGTGGTGTGAAACGTGTGCTTAAGAGAGTGAATGAACCCATCGGTACAGAGATACCGGTGATGCCCCCGGAAGTTTGGGATGCCCATGCTGAGTGGTCTTGGATGCCTCGGTAGAGAGATACCGGGATGCCTTGGAGTGAGATGCCCTTGTGTGTGATCAAGGATGCCTTAGTTGTGTGATACTGAGATGCCTCAGAGTGAGATGCCCCATGCTGAGTGGTCTTGGGAGGACCTCGGTTGAGTGATGCCGGGATGCCTCAGAGTGAGATGCGCATAATAGAAATATTGTGGAAGTCCAGATAAGGTAACTTTCGGAAGTGACTCGATCGGGCCGGCAAAGTTCCGGTTAGTGACTGATCGAGGGTGGATTATATGCACACTAACTATAATTAAACTTGGCGAGTGAGTTCATTCATTATTGTTGCATTTTATCTTGATATAGAAATTGAGAACGTGGTAAGTATATTTGGTGTTTATGGATGTATTTGTATTTAGTATGTCTCATATCAAGAGGTTACACATATGATGTATTAATATTCATTAGATTATACTCATGACAATTCTATCTTAGCATCTTCAATTGTTTGGTCATGATTCCCTTGTAAACTCAATGGCTGTGGATTGTCTAAATTAGACTCTTATCATTCTTTACTGGGCATAGTTTTTGCTCATACCTTACATTTTTTCAGATTGATAGTATGGATGTGCCGCCATTAGCTCGTTATGGAGTGATATCGAACATTGAGGTTACTTTCACTAATGTGTATGACTCTGATGTTGAGCTGACCTTCTCCAAATATGAGGCCACGTTATGGATGGATAATGGTAGAGCTAAGATGATCCCTATGAAGTTTGTCGCATGGTTTATCAAGCACGATGGAGCGATGATGGAGCAGGAGCTGGGACGGATGGCGCCTAGACGCCTTTGATCACGTAGAAGCTGACTATCTTTTGTTTTCTTTTGAACGTGGGCTTGTGTGGGAACTCGTGGAGTAGACACCCTCACCCTTTATCCCTGGCTTTTGTTACGCCTTACTTTTGTTATGTATATGTTGTATATATAGGCGGTGAACATGGAAAGAGTCCAGGTTGATAAATTTTGTAGGCCTTGATGATGGTAAGAAGAAATGAAGCTTCTTGTGGTCTTGTCTATGTGCATGAATGAATTGGCCAATACTAATAATTGGTAGACTGTTTGTAGGATAACTTCATAGTATAAACTATAGATTTTAAATAATCCATGTTATACATGCTAACCTTCAATAGTGATCACTATAAATGGAAGTCACAATTTTTAAAGATTATAATAATAAATAAATTCCGATTGCACTTAGTACGTGACGCCCTGGGACGTCACAGCTCGTTACAGGCCAACTTAGAGAAAAAGGACCATAGGCGCGTCGACGAAAAGCCCATTTCATATAATCGAGACGAGGTCGAAATTCAGGATGTCACAACTCTTCCCCTCTTATAAAAATTTTATCCTCAAAATTTAAACCATTACAATTCTTCTTCAAAGAGGTGGGGGTATTGACGTCTCATCGATTCCTCGCTTTCCCACATTGCTCCTTCCATTCCGTGGTGTTGCCAAACCACTTTAACCAAAGAGATCGTCTTGGTGCGCAACACTTGCTCCTTTCGATCCACTATCCGGACCAGTCTCTCCAAGTACGACACTCTCTCATCCACGTCTAATTCTTCAAATTTTAGCACGTGGGTCGGGTTAGGCTCGTACTTCGTCAACATCGACACGTGGAAAACGTCATGCACCTGAGCAAGTCTTCATGGCAACACAAGATGATACGCTAAAGTCTCTATTCTTTCCAAAATTTTAAAGGGACCGACATACCTCGAACTTAAATTCCCTTTCTTGCCGAAGCGCGAAGTACTCCTCATTTGTGACACCTTAAGGAAGACGTGTTCACCAACTTGGAACTCTAATGGTTTTCGCCGCTTTTCTGGCAACTCTGAGCGGTCTTGAGTCTTTCTCGAATGACTTTGACAGCGTCCACTGACTACTAAACCAACTCACGACCCGTAATCTTCTGCTCTCCAACTTTGTCCCAACATACTAGAGTTTTGCACGCTCTTCCATACAACGCTTCAAACGGTGCCATCTAAATGCTCTGCTGATAACAGTTGTTGTAGGCGAACTCAACTAGATGAAGTTATTCCTCCTAGCTTCCCTTGAAGTCTAGCACACAAGCTCTTAGCATGTCCTCGAGGGTTTGAATCATCCTCTCAGACTGGCCATCCGTCTGCAAAGATAAGCCATACTACACTACAGCTTCGTTCCCAAGGCAGTCTGTAAGCTTTTCCAGAAAGCTACTGTAAATTTCGGGTCTCGATCTGACGTAATCGTCACTGGAACTCCATGAAGACAAACTATCTGTCGCACGTACAGTTCTGCATATCTGTCCAATGTAAAGTCCTTTGGCATGGTGACGAAGTGAGCAGACTTTGTCAATCTGTCGATTACAACCCATATGGAATCATTACCTCTCTGACTCCTTGGTAAGCCCATAACAAAATCCATTGTGATATGTTCCCACTTCCACTCGAGAATCTTAAGAGGTTGCAAAAGTCCTCCAGGTTTGCAATGCTGAGCTTTCACTTGCTGACACGTCAGACACTTGGCGACATGTCTGGCAATATCCGCCTTCATACCAGTCCACCAATAGTGTTGACGCAAATTCCGATACATCTTCGTACTGCCTGGATGAATGCTGTAGCTACTACGATGCACTTCTGACAATATCTTGTCCTTAAGCTCTGCATCGTCAGGTACACACAATCTTCCACGAACCTGTAGTATCCCATCTTCAGAAACTTGAAAATCAACCTTTCTCTTTTCCACATCCTCTTGCAAAATTTTTTGGATCTCAGGGTCTTTCAACTGCAACGTCTTGATCCTTATCTACACTTTCGGTTCAATTCTGAGGGTGGCCATAAGACTTGAAAGGTGGCCTACCTCAAATTTGAAAACTAAATCTCGAGCTCCTTTGAGTAGAACCCACTCCTGGATCACCATCTACGCGATGAAAGACTTTCAACTCAACGCATCTGCAACTTTATTAGCTTTTCCAGGGTGATATACGATGTCATAGTCGTAGTCTTTGAGAAGTTCCATCCAACGACGTTGTCTCATGTTCAACTCCTTCTAAGAGAATAAGTACTTAAGGCTCTGGTGGTCTGTAAAGATCTGGAACCTTTCTCCGCACTAGTAGTGTCTCCAAATCTTCAGAGTGAAGATAATCGCTACAAGTTCTAAGTCATGTGTCGGGTAATTCAACTCAAGAGGCCTCAGTGATAGGACGCGTATGCAACAACTCTTCCATATTGCATTAAAACGTAGCCCAGTCCTCTGAATGATGCATCACTATAGATCTCATATCCTCTAGGACCAGACGGAATCGTCAGCACGAGTGCGGTAGTCAGCTTCTGCTTAAGCTCTTGGAAACTATGCTCGCACTTATCTGTCCATACGAACTTCTCTTCTTTCTTCAGCAGTTGCGTCAACGGCATGGTATTGCAGAAAATCCTTCCACGAATCTTCTGTAATAGCCTGCCAATCCCAAGAAACTTCTGATCTTTGTCACTATCGTCGGTCTTGGCCAGTTGATCTCAGCTTTGATCTTAGTCAGGTCCACGGAAATCCCTTCACCAGAAATCACATCACCTAAGAAAGCTACATGAGTCAACCAAAACTCGCACTTACTGAACTTAGCGTACAGTCCATGCTCTCACAGAGTCTGAAGCACTATCCTTAAATGTCTTCCGTGCTCCTTTGGACTTCTCGAGTATACCAGGATGTTGTCGATAAACATTATCATGAATTGATTCGAGTACTCCTTGAATACTCGATTCATCAGATTCATAAAAGCAGCTGAGGCGTTGGTCAAACCAAACGGCATTACGGTGAATTCATAATGGCCGTAATGCGTATGAAACACCGTCTTCAGTATGTCTTCCTTCTTGATCCTCAGCTAATGGTAACCTGTCCTTAGGTTGATCTTGGAAAATATCGACGCTCCCTGTAACTGATCAAACAAGTTGTCAATGCTTGGTAACGAATACTTATTCTTGATTGTCGCCTGGTTGAGTTGCCAATAGTCGATGCAAAGGCGCAATGAACCATCTTTCTTCCTCACGAATAGAACCGGTGCTCCCCAAGGTGATGCACTAGGACGTATAAATCATTTATCCAACAACTCTTGCATCTGCACCTTCAATTCCTTCAATTCTGACAGCTCCATACGGTAAGAGGCCTTAGAAATCGGCTCCGTCCCGGGGGGGCCAACTCAATTACGAACTCGATCTCCCTTTCTGGGGCAAACCGGGTAATTCTTCAAGAAACGCATTAGAATACTCCTGCACGACGGCGATGTTCTCCATCTTCGGCTCCTCAATTGTTGTATCCACAACAGTTGCCAAATAACCTTGGCAACATATTTCTAACAAACGAGTTGCCTCAAGCAACGAGATTAAAATAATCGACGGTCCTCCTCGACTCCTAATAAACTCAAAACTTTCACCCACTAATGGGTTAAATTGAACCAATTTACGATAACAGTCTACAGTAGCTCGTTACTTGATGAGCCAATCCATGCCAATGATCACATCAAAATCATATATGGCTAGGACAATCAAATCTATCATTCCTCTCGCTCACAAATCACTAACTTGCAACCAGGACACCTTACTGCAGACAACACCTTATCCTTTAACAAGGTGAATATGCTAATGACTGACCCCAATGGTTCTGGACTCAACCCTACTAACTTAACGTACTGCTCAACAATAAATGAATGCATAACTCCAGGGTCAAATAAAGCATAAGCAGCATGGTCGTTCAGCGAGACCATACTTGTGATCACGTTTGGTGAGTCCTCTACCTCTCATCGAGTGATAGCATACACCCTTCCCTACGCCGGAGGCCTGTTCATCATGCCCTGCTGTGCATTCTACAACACACTCCCTCGATTTTGTCCCATCGGCAGTAGTGGCGGCTGTGATCCCATAGGCCTGTGCGGACAGCTTCTTATTTGATGGTCATACTGGCCACATCTAAAACTTACTCCTGACCTAGCAGAACACAAGGCTAACCCATGTCGTCTTCTGTAGAAACAACACACACCATTCTGGTTGGGCGTTGACTTTCCAATCCCACCCTTTCTGTTGGGCAGAATGGGATATCTTCCTCCAGTCATCGGCTTCTTCCTAAACTGATTATTATCTCTGTTAGACCCGAACCGCAACCTAGATGCGATGGCTCGTTTGTTCAACTTTCTCTCGATCAACTGTGCCCTCTCATATAGATCATTGTAATCCTTCAAATTAAACGGCACCAGCGGATCCTTTAGCTCCAGTTTCAGCCCATCTCGAAATCTCCTTGCCCTGTCTACTGGATCCTCAATCAATCTGGGGGCGTACTAGGACAACTCGGCGAACTTTGCCTTGTATTGATCCATAGACATTAGACTCCAACGAAGGCGTTGGAATTCCGCCATCTTCTTCTCTCTGGCGCAATTAGAAAAATACTTCCCATTAAAACTTCAACAAAGGCATTCCACACCGGGACCACGCCTTCAAGGAACACTCTTCCTCTGGTGGCCCTCCACCAAGTGCTTGCATTTCCCTGCAACTGGTAGACCACAAGGACTACTTTGTCTTCCTCCGAGCACCTTAACAGTGCAAAGGCCTTCTCTAATACTTGGATCTAGAGGGTTACAGCCTCGAGATCGCCTGTTCCAGTGAACCTCGACCAATTCAGTTTCAAAAACTGTTCCACCAACTTGTGCATCAGTCTCTCCCCGATCACATTCCCAAGTGGGATTTCAGCAGGTGCGGCTACGGCAACAGCAACAGCATTGGCGGCAGCAATGGAGGCAGTGGCGGCTTGATTCTATGCTTGCTGTCCCATCATGTTTCCCAAGATCTCGAGCGCCTGGACGATCCCGTCTATTCTAGGATCACCGAGTGCTGCTACACCAGTACCAGCCTGCGGCAGTACTCTCTCTCTCACGCGCTGGCCTGAGCCAACGCTCTACCTCAGTTACCGACCATAATCGGCATCCTACCCCGGTTAATAAACGCGACAGTCCTCTTTCGAGAAGTCCTCTGCTCCGGATCACTCATACTACAAACTCTTTATAGAACCTGCTTTCCAATTCCACACAGAATTAGAAAACTGAGCAACACACACAAATCAATCAATCAGTCAATCATAGGCATCGGCATAAGGAAAAAGCCTTTCCTACTAACTATCCCATAACCCATCGCACCTTATCACTCCAAACACTAACCAGCTCTGATACCACTTGGGGCGGGGATGTCACACCCCGAACCCCGGGCACGCACACATCCCTCGGTGGTTGACTAAAATGCGATGTTCCTAGGATGCGTCACCGACCCATTCGTTTTATGCACATGCAGAAGCGAATTTAAATAGATACCCTGACAACTATCAAACACTAAGATAGTAAAATCACATGCCAACACCTTCTCACAAAACACACTTTATAAACATATCAAGTTCAACCTACAACTTTACATACAGGAGTCTAAATCCAAAAAGAAGATACCAAGCTAACCCTACCCCGGACCTTACCTACTCAAGATCCGGGTCTACCACGACACCATATGGGATGTCCATGTCCAAAGGATCAACTACCTCTACTCTGGACCATTCAGCCTCGGGCCCTGTGTTCGCCATGATATCGTCCAATATATCGATATCCATGGGGCCAAGTACCTTTTCATCCTCAGGTTCGACGGTAGGCCCGTCAAAACCCTCCAAAGGACCCTCCTAAATCCCATTAGGCCTGTTAAGGAACCACACTTTGAAGCGATGAGGCACCAAGTGAGGTAGGCCCTCATCGACCCAAATAGTGGTCACCACAAGCTCACGGGTCCAGATGGTCCCGAGGATGGGAAGAATGGTAGACTCGGTCTCCACCTCCCGTGGACACCCAAAACGGATATGACGTAACTCCATCTAAGGACCTGAAAATATTTAACCACGACAGGGTGAGTTAAATCTCAACGAGTCAACAACCTAAACCCCAAATAGGAAGAGAATTCACTCAGAGGCAGCCTAAACAGGCATCACACATAAACTTACCTTGCCTCAACACCTCCCTGCACATTAACTCATCACATATATCATATGCACAAAGCGGACATATTTCACAACTGGAACACATCATTTTCATATATCAATCAATCACATGGGTCCCGATTATAAGGCCAAACGTTATGACACGTCCCATTCCGTGCCACACAATTTTGTCCCAAAATCAGGCGTGGTTATCTCAATCACTCAAGCGTGTCCCAGTTATTTACGACCCAACGGCCACGACCAACTCAATAGTCAGCGGTCATCCGGCATAACCGGGCGTCGTCCCGCTCTGTTGGGCACGGCATCATCATGCGTAAACACATCAGGACGGCATTCCACACAGGAGCATCGACCCAGCCTCCACTATGGCCGGCATCTGTTGACGAGGGGCATCCGAACTTAATCAAGCATCGTCCCGCGTAAACGCATCAGGGTATTAGGTGATCACACATTAGTACATACTTGGCCAAGAACATTGTGCTTTGCACTCAAATACTGCCATTTCAAAATAATAGACTTGGCCAATTTTCTTCGTATTAAAATTCATCCCAGTAAAATAATTGTGCGTGGTCACACCTTTAAATACGGTACACTCTCATTTCAAAGTCCATCAATTGTATATAGTACATAAAATATTTTTGGCGTCAAAACCCGACACCCGGTATTTTTCTAATTAAATACCATAAAATCAATTTTTGGGAATGATAATTCAAAAATCATCACCAAGCACCTAATTGCATAATTTAGTAATCAATTTCACAAACCAATTCAACCACGACAATCAGCGTAAAATTCCACTAACTGGCTATCCCAGCATAATTTACGCTAATTAAAATTAATTAAATAAATTTCAATTAATTAAATAACTTGCAAATTATTATAACTAAATCACTTAATTAATTTAAATAGGCTAACCGAACTAAACTAATTTAACTAAGCTAACTACATTAATCTAATTAAGCTAACTAAATAACCTAACTAACCACCTAACTAACTAGTCTAGGTAACTAACTAATCCTAACTAATTTAGTTACACTAACTAAATTACACTAATCCTAATTAACCTTAAACTAATCCCCCTAAGTGCAATTAACTTCCTAATCCAAGATTAGGGCGTTAACTCATCGAATTAGCAAGACGACGGGTTCATGGCGACGGCGACGGCGACGTGAAGACGGTGAAGACCTGAGCCTACGGCATCTCCAATGGAGGGCCAGACGAGGCTAAAAAAGCCTTGCAAGCCCGCGGTTTGAGCTGGTCGAGCTGGCTTTGCTCGATTCTAAGCTAAGCTGGTCGACTCGGCTAAGGCGAAGCTAGACGAATAAGGGCTGGTGGGGGATGGCTAGGTGGTCCGGCGAGCTGGACGGACGGTAGTGACGGGCGGAGCTTATCGACTGAGCTTAGGGCGAGCTAAGGCTGCCTTGGCATCGCAAGCTGCAAGCCCTAAGGTGGTCGCTCAGTGCTGGCGGCATTGGACTAAAGATGACGTAGACACAACTGGTCACAGGGTTGGACTGAGGCGGACGGCTAGTAGGCGAAGGTGCTGGTCAAGCGGTGAAGGTGCAGCAGCAGCAACACAGAGGGGAAATGGTGAATGGAGAAGATGAAATGAAGAAGCTGAAGAGCGGAAGTTGTTCTGCAGAGGGGAAAGCTGGTCGCACAAGAGGGGAATTGGAAGGGGAACAAGGGCCATGAAGGTCAACAAGCTGGCCAATAGGATTTCAATGGAAATATCCAAGCACTTAAGTGCTTAACACCAAAAGTCCTCAACCCACAATGTCAAAGGGTCCTCCAATGGCTGATTTTCCCTCATTTCCTTCATAGACAAAGCCCTTTTTGTGGCCTAATTACCACACCAAGCTGCCCATACGAATTTCCACCATTTCTTTTTGCCAAATTTGATTTTTCCGCTACAATTCTGGGCTCGACAGAATTTTCCCAAAAGATGAGACAATGTCCTAAAAATAAATTGTGACATGCTTGAACATTCGATTCCCAAAATCGAATTCAATTTCGTGGTTAAAATCGACCAGACACGATTTTAGCGCGACCTAATCTATCAGATAACTTTTAGGGATTTTAGCGCGTTTGACCCGTGGTCAATAATTTCAATCCACATTTGTGCATCTTCAACTCGTAGGCAACTCTTGGTTGTCGTAAAAATATCAAGGTTTCAATTACGGGTACCGAATACAGAATCAATAGAAAATCAGGTTAGTGATGTTCGACGCGAATTTTGCAATCAGGTGAAATCACCAATAATTCAATTACGTGCTTCCATTGAATCGACCTATAACCGATCACTAATCGATTATAATGGTGCCGGATTGACCCTTGTTGATCATCACGGTCGAGCAATCGATTTTTGATCGATTCTCAAATCTGTCATGTTTATATCCCTTAACGGCTTCACCTAATAGATTAGTTAATTCGTGAGTGGCCAACTCAAAGAAAAAGGACCATAGGTGTGTCGATGAAAAGCCCATTTCATATAATCGAGATGGCGTCGAAATTCAGGATGTCACACTCAGTAAACAAAAAAGCTTCCTCGTTATTGTTGGTTAATAAACTCTAAAAAGCGGCCATTCACTTCAGGGTTTGAAGGAGATGTAGTTGCTTTTACTTTTTTCTTTATCGAGATTGGCTTGGTCTTCAGTGTACTGCACCAAAGCTTATGGAGCCTATGCGAAGCAAGCGGGTAGAGGATAAAAAAGAATGCATTGGATGGATGCCCGGGCATTAAGAAGGAAGGATGCTTTCTGTCACGCCCCAATCCTCCAGTGCACGCCCATCCCTCACTAGTCGATAAATATTTGCGACTTTCTAGGACAAGTCGCCGACCCTTTCATTTTAATGCACATGTGGAAGCCAAACAAATACCCCTGACTACAAACAACATGGGATAGGAAAGTAGGGCAACATTTCACAACAGCACTCTTATAAACAACGAGGTTTAGGTATAAAACGAGTCTGGTCAAAAGCCTACAAAAGATCGGCTCTCAAAAAGGAGCTGTCCCACAACATACGAGTCGAACACATACGCCAATCCTTCGGACTCCACATCCACAGACTCTGGGGCTTCGGTCTTCCACGACCACCATCTAAGGACCTGAAAATGGTTATATAATAACCAATGAGACAATGTCTTAGCAAGTTCACCCCCTAAACTCCTATTAGGAAGAAAATAAGCCTTAGGGCGTTCTAGCCACATAGCCACACAATTAGAAAAAGAGGACTTACCTCGCCTCAGTTCCTTCCTGCACATCAGCACAGTTCATATCTCAATTATATGCATAAAGCAATATCACACATCAATTGGAACGTCTCGATCAATCACAATATTGCTCACATAAGTCTAAACTACAAATTAATCACTGCTCACACAAGCAAGAATTACAATCAATCACTATTCACACGAGCAAGAACTATAAATCAAACACTGCTCACATGAGCAAGATCTATAAATCAAACACTGCTCACACGAGCAAGAACTACAATCAAACACTGCTCACACGAGCAAGAACTACAATCAACATGCATTCCAATTAATTAATACTACTCGCACAAGCAATTTTACCCAACACACGCCGGTCCATCAATTCAAAGAATTATCGACACACGCTGGGGATAGGTAATGTCCACCGACACACGCCGGGGATAGGTAATGTCCACCGACACACGCCGGGGATAGATAATGTCCACCGACACACGCGGGGGATAAGTAAAGTCCACCGACATACACTGGGGATAGGTAAAGTCCACCAACACACGCCGGGGATAGGTAATGTCCACCGACACACGCCGGGGATAGGTCATGTCCACTGACACACGCCGGGGATGGCTAACATCCACCGACACACACCGGGGATGGTTTCTCTTAGCCAACACATGATCATTCAATTTTAGCCAAGGACATCGTGCTTCGCACTCACATGACTCAATTAAGATAAAGACATTGGCCTGTTTTCTTCTTATCAAAAAATCCAGTGAAAATATAGTGCGTGGGTACACGGTCAGATCGAACCTTGAAAACTGATACTCTTCCCTTTTAAGATCCCACGGTTTGATATAGTTTTTAAAACTATTTTCGGTGTTAGTTACCGACACCTGGGATTTTCTAATCATCACTCAATTGCACAATCCAACAAGCAATTGCATAAACTAACCACACCACTGCAGTCGGTACAAAATTCTAAAAACGGCTCTCCCGGTATAATTTCCAGAAAATATTAATTAATTAATAATTAAATAAATTCCGAAAATTAATTTAATTTAAATAATAAATAATATAATTTAAATAAATAAAGTAATTAATTGAAAGTCTAATTATGCTTAACACTAATCTAATTGCATGATTAGACTAATTAATCCATCCCTTAATCTAATCATTCATATAATCTAATTAACATTTAAATAAACTAATCTAACCACATAAACCATCATTAGGCTAATCTAAACACCCCTTAAGCATAATCAACTTTCTAAGCGGAGATTAGTGAGTAAACTCATCGGTTTAGCATTCCGGCGAGTCCACGGTGAAGGCGACGCCAAGGCGGGCGACAATCCTCCTAGCGGCGACACCAAGCAAGGCTAGGAAGGGCTCGAAAATGGGCCACGAAGTCCCAAAGCCTTGCTGGAACTTCAGCTTCTGCTTGCTGAACCGGGAAGGAAAACCAGTGGCTGAACGGCGAGGAATCAAGCTGATCAGAGCTCCAGCGAGCGGGTGGTCGGCAACCGGTGGCTCCCGAGGGTCAAGGGGGACCTACTGGTGGTTGGTATGGGTGAAGGAATGGTCGAAATGGCGAGAAAAATGGCGAAACGAGCGAAACAGGCAAAACAGGTGGAACCGGGCAGCGGACTGACAGACCGACTAACGGTAGATTTCGAAGGCCAGGCGGGTCGGCCGACAGCTCCATTCAGGGCGAGGCCGGGATCTTCCGTACGGACTGGACGTGCTCATTACAGTGGTGGGTGGAGCGTGGGCTGATTCTCACTGGAAGACAACTTTTAACTCGAGTTTTTTACGAAAGGTCAGCTCGAGCAAAAAGTGGCAGAAGAGAAAACAGAGAGGGAAAAAGAACCCGCGGTGGTTGTGCGGGGTGCAACGGTGGAGAGGGCTGGTGTGCTCGGTTTCTCTGGTTCTTGGAGCACTCAAGGTACACCAACAATGGAGAAAGCAGCCAAGGAAAGGAGGGAGAAGCTACTGAAGAGAGAGGGGACCCCTTTGGCTTCCTAAGCCTTCAACACTTGTCTTTCTCACTCAAGTGGCTGCCCCACCACTCCTCAGCCATCCACAGCAGCCTTATCCACTCCCAAGCTTCCCCAACAAGCTTGCCAAGTGGTCCAAAGGTTGCTCCTCCCTATGGCATACGAATTTTGTGACATTTGGCCATCAAAGTCTTCAATTCCATCAATTTCTCTTCAATTCTTCTCCAATTGGACTCAATTTGATTTCCATAAATCCAACCAAGGTGCCATCATCCCAATCCACATTTTTCCTCATCATATAGTCCAACTTGAATCCCAAAAGCAGGATCGAAAACGAGCTTAAGAATTTCCCGATCCAAAATACCCTTACTTTGGATTTTTCGCCAAAAATCTCGATTTTTAGAAAAATCTTCAAAGGATGAGTCGACGTTCCTAAAATGATTTGTGACAAGACAAAACTTTCAATTTCTGAATTCAGGTTTCAATTCGCGGTTAATTTCAATCTGGCGCGATTCTTAGCGCATCCTAATCTACTGGGTAGCTTTTAGGAATTTTCGTGCAATTGACTCGTGGTCAATTATTTTCGAGCCACACGTACATCTTCATCACATTGGCAACCCTCGGTTGTCATAGAAATTTTGAGATTTCAAATATGGACACAGGATACCAAAATGACAGAGAAATCAGTCTAGTGTCGATCGGTAAGAATTGTACAATTAGATAGAATCACCCACACTTAATCACATATCTTTGTCGAGTCGACCTATCTATGGTTTCTAATCAATATGTGCCGTAATGACCCTTACAGATTAGTATGGTCAAGTAGTTGATTCCTAGTCGAATTCTCAAATCTATTGCGTTTATATTCCTTAATGACTTCACCTGATAGACTAGTTATTATGTGAGTGATTGGCTCAGGGAAAAGAACTATAGGCGCGTCGATGAAAAACCAAACTTAATAAGTCGAAATCAAAACCTAAAATTCATGATGTCACAACTCTTCCCCTCTTATAAAAATTTCGTCCTCGAAATTTGAAGCATTACAAATCCTTAAACAAAAGGGTGGGGGTACAGTCGTCTCATCGACTCTTCACTTTCCCAAGTTGCTCCTTCAATACCGTGGTATTGCTAGACCACTTTAACCAATGCGATGGCCTTGGTGCGCAGAATTTGTTCTTTCAGATCCACAATATGAATCGGGCTTTCCATGTACGACACTCTATCATCCATGTCTAACTTTTCAAAATTTAGCACGTGGGTCGGGTCATGCTCATACGTCCTTAACATCGACACGTGAAAGACGTCATGCACTTGCACCAATCTCGGTAGTAATGCAAGACGATACACTAGGATCCCGATTCCACTCTAGAATCTCAAAGGAATCTATGTACCTCGGTTTCAGTTTTCCCTCCTTGCTGAAGCACAAGGTATCCCTTATTGGTGACACCTTCAGAAAGATGTAATCACCAATTTGGAACTCTAAGGGCCTTTGATGCTCAACGATACAACTTTTCTAGCGGCTCTGAGCGGTCTTTAATATGTTTCTGATCACCGCAACTGCAATCACTGACTGCTGAACTGACTCTAGGCCTATGATCTTTCCGTTCTCCAACATCATCCCAACATACTAGCGTTCTGCACGCTCTGCCATAAAACACTTCAAAAGGAGCCATCTGAATGCTCTGCGGATAGTTGTTGTTGTAGGCAAACTCGACAAGGTGAAGCTATTCTTCCCAGCTTCCCTTGAAATTCAAAATGAAAGCTCGTAGCATGTCTTCGAGGATCTGAATTGTCCTCTCAGACTGGCCATCTGTCTGAGGATGGTAAGCCGTACTATACTGCAGCTTCGTTCCTAAAGCACTTTGTAAGATTTTCCAAAATGCAAATGTAAACCTCAGGTCTTGATTTGAAGTAATCATCACTGGTACTCCATGCAGACGAACAATCTGACACACGTACAACTCTGTGTCTATCCAAAGCAAGGTCCTTTCATACTGCGATGAAGTAAGCCGACTTCGTCAGTTTGTCGACCACTACCCAAATGGAATTATTACCTCTCTGACTCCTTGGTAAGTCCGTCACAAAGTCTGTTGTGATGTGTTCCCATTTCCACTTGGGAATCTCGAGAGGTTGCAAAAATCCTCCTAGCTTACAATGCTAAGCCTTCACTTGCTAACACGTTAGACACTTGGCGACATGCTTAGCTATGTCCGCCTTCATACCCAACCACCACTAGTATTGACGTAGATTCTGGTACATCTTTGTACTACCATGATGAATGCTGTAACTGTTACATGAGCTTCTAACAAGATCTCCTCCTTAAGCGCTGCATCGTCGGGTACACACAATCGTCCTCAGAACCCTAGTGTTCCATCACTAGAAACTTGAAAGTCAGCATTCTTCTTTTCGGTCTTCTCTTGCAGAATCTTCTGAATCTCGAGGTCTCTCCATTGAAGTGTTTTGATCCTTATCTGCACTTTCGGTTCAATTCTAAGGGTGGCTATAAGGTTCCAAAGGTGGCCTACCTCAAATTTGAAAGCCGAATCTCGAGTTCTCTCGAGTAGAATCCATTCCTTGAGTGCCATCTGCGCTACTGAAGACTTCCAACTCAGCCCATCTGCGACCTTATTTGCATTTCCAGGGTGATGCAGAATATCACCGTCATAGTCCTTCAAGAGTTCCATCCAGCGATGCTGTCTCATATTCACCTCCTTTTGAGAGAATAAGTACTTGATACTTTGATGGTCAGTGAAGATCTGGAATATTTCTTCGCACAAATAATGTCTCCAAATCTTCAAAGCAAAAATAATCGCTACGAGTTCTAAGTCATACGTCGGGTAATTCAACTCATGAGATCTCAACTGACAGGATGCGTATGCAACAACCCTACCATGTTGCATCGGCACACAACTCAGTCCTTTAAATGAACAGATGCGGTAGTCAGCTTATGCTTAAGCTATTGGAAACTACGCTTGCACTTATTTGTCCACACGAACTTTTCTTCCTTCTTCAGTAGTCAAGTCAACGGCAACACTGAAGCTGAAAACCCTTCTACGAATCTTCTATAATACCCTGCTAAACCCAAGAAACTTCTTATCCCCGTCACTATAGTCGGTCTTAGCCAGTTGATTACTACTTCGATCTTGGTCGAGTCCACGAAGATTCCTTTGCCTGAAATCACGTGACCTAAGAAAGCAACACGAGTCAACCAAAACTCGCACTTGCTGAACTTAGCGTACCGCTCATGAATCCTAAAAGCTTGGAGCAATATCCTTAACTGTCTTTCGTGCTCCTCAACTGTTGTATCCACAAAAGTCGCCAAATAACCTTGGCAAGCCCCATCTAACAACGGGTTGCCTTAAGCAACAAGATTAAGGAAATCAACGGTCCTCCTCGGCTCCCAATGAACTCGGCACTTGCACATGCTCACGGATTAAGCTGGTTTACTCCACAACAACAATTCATTACCACAAGATGCTCCAGGAGCTAACTCTTTTCACACCTGACATTAAAGTTATACATCAATGAACCCGTCAAGTATAACTCTAGTCAGTAACTCTCCTTTCTATGATTTTATTACAACAAACTGAAATTCCACCCACTTCACCTAAAACTCTGCTGCGCTACTCTGATAAAATCACTCCAAAAACATTCTTCCTCTGATCGGTGCACGGTCGGTCCAATTCCTGTCCCTTTCACCATCCTAGTGGTGCCTTATATGTGGTAGCAGTGCTTGTGTTCCCTTGGACTCATACTGATAGTCCCTTACCTAATGGTCGTGCTGGCCACATCCATAGACGCTCCCGTTATACCAGGACACTGGGTTGGTCCATGCTTCCTTCTACAAACTCGGCACACAACTGGTGAGTCCTTTGTCTCTCATCGGTTAACAACATGCACCCTTACTCGCACCTGGGGCTTGTTCCAGATACCCCTATGTGCATTCTGCGACGCATTCACTCTGATCTATCCCATCGGTGACGATGGCACTTGCGATCCCATTGGCCTATGCGGACAATCCTCGACCAGGTGGCGGTACTGGTGACACCCATACAAATTCTTGTCCTAGGAAAAACATGAGGTCGATCCATGTCGTCTCCCACAGGAACGACATGCTCCATTCCAATTTGGTGCTGAATTGTCTATCCCACCCTTCCTATTGGGCGAAACATAATACTTTTCTCCGATCATAGGGTCCTTCCCAAACCGGTTTCCAAGCGATACTCTTACACTCTGCCACGACTACCTCGGGCACCGATCCTTGTCGGCGTTCTACCCCGAGTTACAGAGGCTACTGCCCTCTTACTAGGAGTCCTTAGCTCCTGATCACTCATACTACAGGCTCTTTATAGAAACCCGTTTTCCAATTCCAATATCATATTGGAACTTGAGTGATCCGCACCAAACAATTTACCACTCAGCTATCAATCACATGCATCAGCATGAAACAAAGGACATTCCTACTTACTATCCCATGACGCATCGCGCCTTATCACTCCATACACAGACCTGCTCTGATACCACTTAAACGGGGATGTCACGCCCCAATCCTCGAGTGCGCACCCATCCCTAACTGGTTGATAAATATTTGCGACTTCCCAGGACGAGTCACCGACCCTTTCATTTTAATGCACATGCGAAAGCGAAACAAATACCCCTAACAACAAATGGCATGGGATAGGAAAGCAATGCAACATTTCACAAAAGCCAACTTTTATAAACAACAGGGTTTAGTTACAAAACGAGTCTGGTCAAAAGCCTACAAAATATCGGCTCTCAAAAAAGAGCTGCCTATGACATACTAGTCGAACACATACGCCGATCTTTCGAACTTTACCTCCACAGACTCCGAGGCTTCAGTCTTCCATAACCACCATCTAAGGATCTGAAAATGGTTATACAATAACCAATTAGACAATGTCTCAGCAAGTCCACCCCCTAAACTCCTATTAGGAAGAAAATACGCCTCAGGGCATTCTAGCCACACACACAATTAGAAAAAGAGGATTTACCTCGCCTTAGTTCCTTCCTGCACATAAGCAAAGTTCATATCTCAATTATATGCATATAAAAATTTCACACATCAATTGGAATGTCTCAATCAATCACAATATTGCTCACACAAGCCTAAACTACAAATTAATCACTGTTCACACAAGCAAGAATTACAATCAATCACTGTTCACACGAGCAAGAACTATAAATCAAACACTGCTCACACGAGCAAGAACTACAATCAAACACTACTCACACGAGCAAGAACTACAATCAACATACATTCCGATTAATTAATACTACTTGTGACATCCTGAATTTCGACCTGGTCCCGAATATATGAAATGGGCATCTCGTCGGCGTGCCTATGGTCCTTTTTCTCTGAGCTGATCACTCATGAGTTAATCAATCTATTGGGTGAAGCCATTAAGGGATATAACCGCGGTAAAATCCCTAAAAGCTACTCGGTAGGTCGAATCGGACTAAAATCACGTTTGGTCAATTTTAACTACGAAATTGAATTCGGTTTCGAAAATTGGACGTTCGAGCATGTCACGGTTCATTTATAGGATGTTGTCTTGTCTTTCAGAGAGGTTCCGTCGAATTTGGGATTTTTACAAAAAATCAATTCGGACGTCGCGGAAATTAGCGGAAAATTGGATCGACCAAATTGATTGGATTTTTTGCCTCTTTATCAAACCTTTAGGTGTCGGGGACTTGCTGAAAATCGTATGGAATATTTCTTTGATGAAATTGGATGTTAATTTGGAGAATCAAATGAAGAATTGGAGCCAAGAATTAAAGAAATTCGAAATTGGACTAAGGGCTGCATTTTTGGCTTCAAATTGGATAATCATGGAAATAAAAGGGCAAGAAAGTATTAGGGAACATTAGAGATATTTATGAAGAAATAGGGGGACACCATAGGATAAACTTGAAGACTTTTGAGGCCAAAATCATGATGAATTTTAGATATTTTGGCCTTGACTAAGTAAGCTTGGTTTTCTCTCTCCTCCTCCTCCCTTTGTGCGACAACCAGGTCTTCCACTTCACTTTCATTTTCATTTTTGAGCTTCTTCATTTCGGTCTCCCTCTCTGCAAAGGCATTCCCCCACCGAAATTTCTTTTGGTCGCATCTCCTTCAGCCCATGCCATCATCATCATCTTTCATCATCAATATCACCATCCACCATCACCCTCCATCACACATCCGTCTCTTCCCCACAACCAGCACACCTCTCCAATCAACAAATCCTCCAATCGAAGGTCCGTCGTAGACTCATCTCCTGCAGCAACGACCGAACGCCGGCTGCCCGTTCTCTTCCATGCCAGCTCGCAACTGCTTCATCCATCTTGCAGCGTGAAAGTCCACCGAAGCTGCTGCCACGAGTCCAACGCTGCAGCTACTTCTCGCACGTTAGTCCCCTCCGATTGAAGCCACGGCTCGCGAATTCTTTAGCCCGTTCGTCTCATTCAACGAGCCCGTCAATTGCCATCTTCAGCCCAGCAAAAATTTAAAGTGCAGTAGCCCATCTTCATGTGTCAGGCCCAATTTGAAGCCCATGAAAGTCTCTGCAGTCCAGCCCAAGAATTCAGTGAAAGTGAGCCCACAATTTGAAGCCCAAGTCTACAAGTGCAGCCCATCTTCAATTTTTGACACAGCCTTCAGCAGCCCAATCTCAAAGCCCAAGCCCGTTGCAGGCCCAGCCCAATTCAGCAATCAGTCTCAGCCTTGCTGAGATTTGTTGGGCCCGTTTTAGGCCCGGTCCGTGTGCCCACCGGTGTTGTTGAAAGCCGATTTCGGCCACCGTCACGTGGCCGTTGCAGTGCCTCGACCTCCGCTTTTACCAAGTGAGTTTTGCTCACTAATGCTTTCTTAGTTTTCTAATTATGCTTAGGGGTTGGTTAAATTTAATTAAGTGCAATTAGGTGGTTAGATTAGTTTAGATTAATTAAAATTAGTAGCTTAATGATGCATGTTAGGTGGTTAGACTTAGTCATTAGCGAGTAGACGTGTACTACTATTTATTCAATGCATCTCGGGATTTTTCCCGACTTGTCTTGGGCTCTAATTAGGCATTATGGGCCTAAATTGGATTTTTAGTATTTATTTATTAATTTTTGAAATTAATTTAATTAATTAGTTATTTTTCGAAAATTAGGCTAGGATAGCCGACGATCGAAATTTCGTGCTGATTACAATGCTGCAGTCCGTTTATTTATTTGAGCTCTACGTTGTGTTGAATTGAATTGATTGTGCAATTTGATGAATTTTTCTTAAATTGATTGAGATTGAGTAATTGAGTTGTGGATGGCCAAGTATGATTGTTTAGTGCCAATAATGCTTTGATGGGCTACTAAGTGGAGAAGATTGTGAGAGTGAATTGAATATACTCTTGACTAAGACCAATCGGGTACGTTAATATCGTGTGAAAATTGAGTGAGTTGATGAGTATGTGGGGATTTATCCCAAGATTGATTAGTGTCGTTGTTCAATTAGAAATCGACTGTGAGAGGTTGTGAGTTGAACCTCGACAGCTACCAAAGTATGACTGTGCCGAGTGGGGCCGTGATTCCACTAAATCTAGAAAATTGCCAAGTGGGGCCGTGATGCCACTGAATCTAGAAAATTGCCGAGTGGGGCCGTGATGCCACTAAAGTCTAAAATTGCCGAGTGGGGCTGTGATTCCACTGCCGTGATGCCACTAAACCTAGAAAATTGCCAAATGGGGCCGTGATAAACACCAATTGTAGAAAAGTTGCCAGCGGGGCCGTGATGACCACTTAATCTAGGTTATGCCTGTAGGGCCGTGATTCAAAGTCGAGAATGAATAGTCGGGATGACCGAGGGATGGTCTAATTGACATGTAATCGACTAGGTCGATTGATCAAGATATCGATATGTGATGTGATTGTTTGGGTGCCTATTGAACTGTGCTAATATGCAAGTGGAATCTGAGGCCAAGGTAAGTCCTATGAGCCGTGTGTGCATAGGCAGCTCAAGCATATTGGTTTACTAATCGGGTCTTAGGAGGTAGAACTTGCTAAGACGTAATCTCATCCCGGTTGTGGGACAACATTTCAAGTCCCTAGATGTGGCAAACCTGGATTTTGAAGATCTCGAAAGTCCGGTGTAGTCTACTAAAGGCTCCAGTTGGAGTGTGGAGGATGATGAAGAGGAGGACGAGGACCCGTAGTTTGTGGAACCCCCACCCCTGCTTATAGACCTTGATTTTGAACTTGTTTAAGTTGAATCCGGCATAGTAGTCCGCCATATATATATAAGTGTGGTTGTTTTTTAAAGTTCGAAATTTAATCCTACTTTCCTATCCCATTGTTTTATTGTCTAGGGATTTTATTATATGCTTCCGCATGCGCATATTAAATGAATGGGTCGGCGATGCATCCTGGGACGTCGCTATTATATCGACCCGGTGAGGGATGGGCACGCGTTCGAGGACCGGGGCGTGACACTACTTGCACAGGCAGTTTTACTCGACATACGCCGATCCATCAATTCAAAGAATTACCGACACTCTGAGGATAGGTACTATCCACCAACACACGCCGGGGATAGGTAAAGTCCGCCGACACACGCCGGGGATAGGTAAAGTCCGCCCACACACGTCGGGGATAGGTAAAGTCCGCCGACACACGCTGGGGATAGGTAATGTCCACCGACACACGTCGGGGACGGCTAACATCCACCGACACACACCGGGGATGGTTTCTCTTAACCAACACACGATCATTCAATTTTAGCCAAGGACATTGTGCTTTGCACTCACATGACTCAATTAAGATAATGACATTGGCTTGTTTTCTTCTTATTAAAAACATCCAATGAAAATATCATGCGTGGGTATACGGTCAAATCGAACCTTCAAAACTGATACTCTTCCCTTTTAAAATCTCACGGTTTGATATAGTCTTTAAAACTATTTTTGGTGTTAAAACCCGACACCCGGGATTTTCTAATCAAATACTATAATTTCCACAATCATCACTCAATTGCACAATCCAACAAGCAATTGCATAAATTAACCACACCACTACAGTCAATACGAAATTCTAACAAACAACTCTCCCAAGTATAATTTCCGAAAAATAGTAATTAATAATTAAATAAATTTCAAATTTTAATTTAATTTAAATAATAAATAATATAATTTAAATAAATAAAGTAATTAATTGAAAGTCTAATCATGCTTAACACTAATATAATTGCATGATTAGACTAATTAATCCATCCCTTAATCTAATCATTCATATAATCTAATTAACATTTAAATAAACTAATCTAACCACTTAAACCATCATTAGGCTAATCTAAACACCCCTTAAGCATAATTAACTCCCTAAGCGGAGATTAGTGAGTAAACTCACTGGTCTAGCGTTTCGGCGAGTCCACGGCGAAGGCAACGGTAAGGCGGGCGACAATCCTCCTAGCGGCGACACCAAGCGAGGCCGGGAAGGGCTCGAAAATGGGCCACGAAGTCCCAAAGCCTTGCTAGAACTTCAGCTTCTGCTTGCTGAATCGAGAAGGAAAACCAGTGGCTGAACGGCGAGGAATCGGGCTGATCAAAGCTCCAGCGAGCGGGTGGTCGGCAACCGGTGGCTCCCGGGGTCAAGGGGGACCTGCTAGTGGTTAGTATAGGTGAAGGAAGGGTCAGAATGGAGAGAAAACTGGCGAAATGGGCGAAACAGGCGAAATGGGCGAAACAGGCGGAATCGAGCAATGGACTAAAGGACCTGCAAGCAGCAGCTTCCAGCGGCCAAGCGGGTCAGCCGGAGGCTCCATTCGGGGTGAGGCAGGGCTCTTTCAAGCGGGTGGTGGGTGGAGCGTGGACCGATTCTCACCGGCTCCATTCGGGGGGTGAATAGGTGTTTAAACAAAACCTTAGCAAATATATGCGGAATAAAATAAATGAGTTGAGGGAAGAAAATAAGAACACAAGGTTTATAGGGTTCGCTCTTTCGTACGGACGCTAACAACCTTCTTGGACGTGCTCGTCACAAGAGTGGTGGGTGGAGCGTGGACACACTATCTCTCACTAAGTCACTCTTTTTAGATTCTCTCGGAAGATAACTTTAAGCTCTCGAGTTTTTGACAAAAGGTCGGCTGGAGCAGAAACTGGCAAAAGAGAAAACGGAGGGGGAAAAAGGTTTAGCGGTGACTGTGTGGGCATGCGACGGTGGAGAGGGTTGGTGTGCTCGGTTTCTCTGGTTTTTGGAGCTCTCAAGGTACACCAACAATGGAGAAAGCGGCCAAGGAAAGGAGAGAAAAAGGTTTAGCGGTGGTCGTTGAAGAGAGGGGGACCCCTTTGGCTTTGGAGCTCCTAAGCCTTCAACACTTGTCTTTCTCACTCAAGTGGCTGCCCCACCACTCCTCAGCCATCCACAGCAGCCTTATCCACTCCCAAGATTCCCCAACAAGCTTGTCAAGTGGTCCAAAGGTTGCTCCCCCCCATGGCATACGAATTTTGTGACATTTGGCCATCAAAGTCTTCAATTCCATCAATTTCTCTTCAATTCTTCTCCAATTGGACTCAATTTGATTTCCATAAATCCAACCAAGGTGCCATCATCCCAATCCACATTTTTCCTCATCATATAGTCCAACTTGAATCCCAAAAGCGCGATAAAAACGAGCCTACAAATTTCCCGATCCAAAATACCCTTACTTTGGATTTTTCGCCGAAAATCTCGGTTTGTAGAAAAATCTTCAAATGATGAGTCGACGTTCCTAAAATGATTTGTGACATGACAAAACTTTCAATTTCTGAATTCGGGTTCTAATTCGCGGTTAATTTCAATCTGGCGCGATTCTTAGCGCATCCTAATCTACTGGGTAGCTTTTAAGAATTTTTTGTGCAATTGACCCGTGGTCGATTATTTTCGAGCCACAAGTACATCTTCGACACATTGGCAACTCTCGGTTGTCATAAAATTCTCGAGGTTTCAAATACGGACACAAGGTACCAAAATGATAGAGAAATCAGTCTAGTGCCGATCGACAAGAATTGTGCAATTAGATGGAATCACCCACACTTAATCACATATCTTTGTTGAGTCGACCTATCTCTAGTCTCTAATCGATCTGTGCCGTAATGACCCTTGCAGATTAGTACGGTCAAGTAGTCGATTCTTGATCGAATTCTCAAGTCTATTGCGTTTATATTCCTTAACGGCTTCACCTGATAGACTAGTTATCTCGTGAGTGATCGGCTCAGGGAAAAGAACTATAGGTGCATCGATGAAAAGCCAAACTTAATCAGTGGAAATCAGAACCTGAAATTTAAGATGTCATACTTTCATAGGCGAAAGGTCATGGGGATATACCGTCCGTGATCCATGGATCCCCAATCGGGAAACCATATCCAAGCTCCATGGCTAGTTACAAGTCATGTTCTCATTACTTTGGGTATCTCATTTTCTATTTTTATAGGCATTACTATAGTGGGATTTCAAAGATCGCTTTACACTTGAAAGGGGGATCACCCTCTAAGCCTAAGTATTCCTCAATGACCGATAGCGTACAAGTACCGTGAGGGAAACTCGCTCCGTACACAATGATCAACTTGTGAAAATTCCAAGATCTCCGTTAAGATAATGTAATTCGTTAATATCTTATCACCACTTGCCAAAACTAGAAGATAAAGAACAATTAATATTTCATTTATGACTTGGGAACATCACACAACACCCGTAGCCGCAATGGGAGAAACAAGATTCTTCAATAAATATGATAGTGTTTCTCCTTTCAAATGTTCCTTCTTTTTTTGGACCATTGTCATGACCCCAAAATTGGAATCTCAATGCTTATTTGAGACATTGAGCATAATTTTTGGTTAATTTTAGTTCTAGGAAAGGTCCATGAAGTATTCAAAGCCCTTATAACATGCATTAAAACTCAACTTTAGTATTGATGCTTAATCTTATCAACCAATTGGATACCTAGAATTAAGCCAAAGAGTCCCCACAAGGTTGAGTAACCATCAAACTAAATTTGAGTAACTCTTACGTAGTTCAACATTATCACATCAACAAGCACAAGGTACTTTACATTTGAAATGTCCTAAAATGGTTGCAATATTTTTAATTGGATAAAGGTTAATTTTCCATTTTCAGTCATGTAAAAGATGGTGATTTCTATGAGAGGTACTAGATTCAAAACGTTAATAGACAAGGCAAATAATAGTCGAAAAGATATCCGTAACATTGGTAATTTCCAAAGGAGTCAATAGACGTTGGTAAATGACTTAAATATCAATTAATAAACTAAACTTAACTCACAAGTTAAATGGAAAAAAGTTGATCACTACATCCAATAAAATAGAAGGCAATTTTGACTAACAGTTGATAAATTTCAAGTGTGAGTAAGAAAAACAAATTTGAATGGATAACTGACTCTAAATAAGAGTTAATAACATAATACTTACGACTTCGAAACTAGATAATTGAAAAATGATCACTTTATAAAAGAGTTCATGAATCGAAACTTTGTAAGCGAGGCAAATAAACTTCGGAAAATCAATAGACTAGTTGGCAAATGTATGAAAAAACCAAATATATATACATATATAGAGTTGGTAACTTAATGGAACAAAAGTTAGTAAGTCAGTACAATTGAAGTTGGTCTCTCTAAAAAAATGTTAATAAATATAAGGGGTCGATAACCAAGGTAAAAATGGAAAAATAACCCAATAGAAAAGTTGGTATATTCAAGAAAAGGATGAATGTATAAGACCTCAAACTTATTGCAAAAGTATAAGTAAATAGTGCAATCAAATTATAAACTTGACGAATTAGTACAATTATGAATTTCCATCACCCAATATAATTTAAGTGATGCAAAATGCTTAACGTGCTATTTGTTAACATTTTTTAATAATAGGTTTTTTAATATTTCTGAGGAAAATGCTAACTTAAACAAATGTTACCACGGTGCCAAAAACAAAACAAAAGAGCCAAAATTAAGCCAACAAGTTAAAAAAAAAAAAAAAAAAAAAAAAAAAAAAAAAAAAAAAAAACACGCAGAATATACATAGAGAGAGAGAGAGAGAGAGGGAGAGGGCATGCGCTTGAAGCAGTTCATGAATAATTGATCACTTAATGACATAAGGCTTGGTTACTGATTGTCTTGCTATACTAGAAGACGAGGCATATCAAATTTTTCGCGTGAATAGATGATGCATGTTTCCTGTAGTAAATACATCAACTTAAGTTATGGGGTGATGCTCGGGAAGAAATTTTTCAGTTTCGCTAGTATGCTAAATACCGAAATATGTCCTAAAAAAAATTAAATTATTAATGAAAACTGAGGGTAACTCAAATCTACATTACTCATAATAGGTGTACTCCGAATGAACAAGTCCAACCTTATATGTGGAGATAAAAATATCACGTGTCATAATCTTTATACGATATTCACTTGAATATTATAATTTATTTATTCGATCACTTTTTATCTAAGCAATGCCCTTTGAGTCTTTTACAAAGTGGCAGTACCAAAGCTGCTACTCTTGAGTGTTGTTTCACCACTCTCCGTTGCTTGTTTCTAAAAACCAACATCACCATCAAACTTATCACCCTTAGAAAGCCAAATCCTGAAATTTTGCAACAATTTACCGCCACACAGGCTCTCAGGCGCATACACGCGCCACTGCGAATAGAATTCATGCGCCTCCAATGAGCCAATGCCTTTGAGTGATATTTTGATGCTTTTGGTGGCTTGTTTTTTAAAGTCAACACCAAGATCAGTCTCGCCGTCCTCCAATGAGTCAAATCTCGGGGACCAAATCGCCAATCGCCACCGCGCATGCCACCGAGCGCCGCTATAATTGCGATCTACGCGTCGTCACACGCTAGAAGCCTCTACGGCATTGCAGACGTCATCTCTCACCTGCCAGCCACGTGCATGCTCTAGCCAATTACTAACGTCCCTACCACATCATCGTGCCACGTCAGCAGTTGACCTTGCCCAACTATTGACTGTTGACTGTTGACCAGTTCAGTTAGACCGGCCTGACCATGGACCGATCGGTTCCCACGTTTTCCGATCGTTTGCTAAGGCATTTCAATGTGCTGAGTCTGTTTTCGGCTTTATTTCCTACCCGTGTGCCCTCTAAGTGCCGGTTTTTTCACATCTCTTCTTCCATTCTACTAATTTTACACTGCAAAGTGCACGTAATAGATAAACGTGATAGTCTAAATTCAGACCATTTCACAATGAATCAAACTATATATTCTGGGCTCATAAAACATTTGATTTTTTGAGAGGACGCAGATTTGGCAATATGTTATCAGTGATATCCGTCACCTACTAATATTACCGGTGAAACTTAGGACAAAGTTGTGGAACGTTTGGAGGAGTGAGATAGCAAGAATCATCAAATCCTCATCTAGTTTTGAAACACTTTGATTTCATCTGTCCGACTTCAGTTTGGTCACCCTAATATAACACAAGAAACTTGAGATCTACTTGCCAGCTGATATTCCACCTTAGACATTGTCCATATGTATTCGCTAATATACCGGTGTCTGAAGTTTTCCACTGGAAACTGATAGAATAACACTATGGACTCCTTTCAATGTGCAGGCCCTCCTAAAAACTAGTTTTGGCAATTGGGTCTCAACACTGATTGATGTCTATGAGTTTATCATCTAACATGAGAGCTCTTCCGTTTTCGGGATAAATACAAACTCAGGTCATATTGCCCTCGTTATCATAATCCTAGCTGTTGGATTATCTCTTTTAATTGCTGTAATATTGTGTATCTGTTTGAGGTCAAGAAGATAGAAGAAAGATATCGAAAGCAGGTTTGCATTACTCTGCGTGAGTGATTGGCTGAGAATACTTTACGCGCAGGGTGAATAAGATCCTCCGTGAAACATTTTAGCAGCCAAGAAGTTCAGGCAGACTTCTTGAGAAACTATTGAGAAAGTTCAATATGCTAACGCCATAACGGGCAAAAGCTTCTAAAATTTTCAGAAACTCAGACGATGGTGATCTCTGACTAAATGATGACAGATTCGGTATTGGCGATAGATATCGAAGTCCACTGATTGCTCTGGAAAACCTTTTAGTGGCTACCATCATTAACGGTATTTGCAAAAGTGATATCCACTTTTTCATCAAAGGTATCCACCATTGCAATCCTTTAATAGAATCCTGGCAATGATGTGCTATGAAGCGTACCCACACAATTTATCTGGTAATCTAAACAATGAATCGTCTAAATGATAGCCTCAAAATCTCGATTACTGTGGACCTGGATCAGCATGATTGCTATCACTCGGAGACCCCAGCGATGTTATCTTGCTAACAGATTGGTCCACTTTGCTGTTTGATTGATCTGAGTTCAGACCACCAGGTGCCTGTTTGTACTTCTTACCAGGAAAGAAGAACGAAGGTCTTTGAGGTACTGGTATGCTAATAGAATCGCTGTTTAACATCAGAATCACAGAATCCATGGTAGGCCTGTCTTCCATGTCATCTTGGACACAAAGTAAGCCAATGTGCATGCATCTGATCACTTCGTTCACAGAATAAGCACCACTTAAAGCTAGGTCCACTACTTTCAATGGTATTCCATTGCTCCAGTGCTTCCAAACCTAAAAGAATAGTTATATAAGTAATTTTTGTTCAAAATACTGTTGTAATTCTATTAAAAGTGATTTTAACCAAAAAGGAATGGCTTTATTAAGATACTCACATAGCCTAGCAGGTCCTCATCGCAATCCAATGCGAAGAATTGGCTGTTCTTTTTGCCAGTTATAATCTCCAGCATAAACACACCATAGCTGAAGACGTCGGATTTTATGGAGAAGTGTCCAAACATCAGATACTCAGGGGACATGTAGCCACTACATTGAACACAATATGTTAACACAGTTGAGAGAATGTTTAACTATAGACATATTCTACCAGAAACAAATTAGGACGAGTCTGCTTTTCTTGCTTGTCAAGAAAATGCTCCAAGTCAATGCCAATGGCACATTGTTCATTGCCAATAACAAGTCGGATTAGCCGATGTTGTACTTACTACGTTCCAACAATTCTTTTAGTGCTTGCTTGAGTCTGATCAGAATTGAAGATCCGGGCTGCACCAAAATCAGATATTTTTGGGTTCATGTCAGCATCTAGCAAAATGTTGCTAGCTTTGAGATCACGATGAATAATTCGAAGCCGAGAATCTTCATGAAGGTATAGCAGTCCACGCGCCACCCCTACCATGACCTTGTAACGTGCTGACCAATCTAGTTGTCTCCTGAGCTCAGGATCTATTCATCAGTCAAGAAATTAATCTGTAAGTTGCATCAACTAATACTAGCATAATGCTCATGCCCAGATCATCACATATAGTTGCTTTCATCAACTTTGGATCAATGTTCTCATTATCAAGTAATTCATTTTCCCTATCTACTTCTTCACTATGTTCTATCTTTAAAGTTGCATTCGTGCATGTAGAAATGAAGTGACGGAGAAAACTAAGTAGAATAATAACAAGATGTTTATTTGTATCACGTTATCCTGCTGTCACTAATATATCTAGTCTGTCTTCATTTAGCCAGAATAATATTTTCGTCTCATCTTCTCTTAACGAAACATATCATTTAGATTGAAATTCTGGAGAATTAACGTGGTGTAAAGGAGATAAAAGAGAGGCAAACCAAATAACAAGCGATCGAGGCTCCCGTTGGACACGTATTCATAGACCAGTATTGTTTCATCTCTTTCCATGGAGAACCCCAGAAGCCTCACCAGGTTTCTGTGTTGAAGTTTGGCTACTAGTTCAACCTCGGTCTTGAATTCCTCCACACCTTGTCCAGAGCTCCTAGATAGCCTCTTTGCTGCAATTTCTTGACCACCAGGCAATGTACCCTGATAACAGAATAGACATAAAAACAAATTTGCCAAAATAGACACATCTTATTGTTTCTTCGTTTGTTATACTTTTGGTTATTGCGTATATGCGATTGGGCATTGAAATAGGATAACCAGATGCATAATCTCGAAGTTTTTCCTATCTTACTAATGTAAATGAGAAAAATCCCCTGGTGCTTTGAGAGGCTTCACTGTAAACGACAATACTACATTATGAATATACATGAGAATTAGCGACTGTCGGCTTCCTGATAAGTCAAAAGCTGAATGATATTTTTGAACATCCTAATTACCTTGTAAACTGGACCAAATCCACCTTCCCCTAACTTGTTGTCGTTCGAGAACTTATTTGTGGCGGCTTCTATTGTTTGCAGATCAAATTGCAGGGAACGGAGCTCAGAAATTTGCCTCTGAACTGGCAGTTAAATGGTTCACATATCTTTAGTGAAATGAAATCAATAAATTGTATTTATGCAATAGCATTGTTTTGCCGAGTTACCGATTGGATATTCTTCTATGCAACTTTCGCTCTCCCTTCTTAGAACTCCTCTTCTTCTTCTTCCTCTCAGTAAATGCTGAGCTATCATGTAAATAGGTAGCGTCAATCCTACAATAGCAGCGAAAATTGTGGCGGATATTTTCACTTGAAAGGGCACCGTCCCTGCATTTGTAGTCGCAGCGAATAGTATCATTGACATACAAGAAAGTGTGGCTTCTTCTAGTTATAAAATTTCATCTTCCAGCACATACATAAGAGCAGGATATTCCCCAACTCCATTCGAAAGCTATTTCAGACAATTAAATGGGCTGTACTTAACTAAAACGAGCTGTGAGTGATATAACTGTAAAGATTTTATTTGTAGCTGAATTGAAAAGAAAAAAATTATTTTGCTGGCAGAAAACTCTTATGACATCTGGAAGAGCAAAGACTCAGCTTAAGCGGACAACATGAATTCCGTTTTAATCTTAGAAGAAACAACAAGCATGATGATGAACTTTCGAAAAATAAAATATGAGGGACTACCTTACCTTTTGAGCTGCTCTGATAAAACGGGTAAATCTCGGACCGGACAAAGCAACTCGGAAGCAACACTCTGCCCCCGATTTTCCCCTTTTGGAGGCTTAAGAGGTTCGATGTTGCAGTGCGAAGGCACTCCCAACAATCATTCTTGGAAAGATAACGCACACACTGTGCAAACGTGTACAACTTTTTTTCCCGAGTGAACTTGGCCTCGCGATGGCCATACATCCTAGAAGAATGCCAAGCAGCCTTTCCTGCGGCGTTATTCATGGTCTTGTTCAGTAGCTTCACGAGGTCATCTGGCTTTTCTGTGTTCTCTCCATTGTAATCGTCCAACAGAGGTTCCATCTCCACAGTTGAGGAGAAATTCACGTCGGCATAGCGCAACATGCACTGATCGTACCACAGGATAGAAACTTTGGTCAACTGGCATAAGCGGGTTATCTCAACGCTCGCGTTCTTGATGCATTCCACGCACTCTGCCTTCGAGACATCTCCTCTGCACATAAAGCTGCCGTAGACGGCCTCACTCGATGTGAGGAAAAATCCTTCATCACGGTCGGAACTTGCACTAGAGACGAGATCATGAAGAACACGAATGAGGTTGGCTTGGTAGGTGCTATTGGGAGCGATGGTGCTTGAGTTTGAGCAGTAATGTCTGCTTATGGTGAGTGTGAATTCAGCAGCCTTGATGGTGGAAAAGCTGAGCGTGCAAAGAAGTAGAAAAAGTGTCATTGGCATCTTCTCACTCTTTTGCTGTGCGTTTGGTATGTGAATTATGATGAAGAAGGGGGATTCGTTCTTTGTATTCAATTGTGAGGCCCCAACATGGATTTTTAAATAAGAGGAGAATTCTGCTGTTCTGAATAGCACCAGTTTTGTTCTTATGATTGATATATGGTTGAGGGTGATTGGATATTTTTATGAACACCTTAAATATATCAATTCTTATACAAAATTACGACCTTCTATTAGTCTGACTTAGATAAATAGTTCCAATTATAATTGTGGAACTTTGTAAAACATGTGAATAAATTCAAGACCCCGGTAATCAAAGCAAAAAAAGAAAAGCAAAATGTTAATACAATAGAAGAGTTTTTAAATTAATGGATAAATAAGGAATAAATGTACCGAGTGACTAAAAACTTGTCGCAAAAGTATAATTAAGTTCTAAAACTTTTAAAAAGTAAAATCATTACTAAAACTTGACCAATAAGTACAATCATTAACTTCTTCAAATTTGAGTAATGGAAAATGCTTAATGATGGCATTTATCTTAATATGACTTTCAATCAGATTGGGTAAACTTGTAAATATAGCAATTTTAAACTAACACTCGTATTTCAATTTGACGTTCCTATGAGATTTTGGATTAAGATGAAAGAAATTAAATTTTGGTCGAAAAAAAAAAAACGAGGACTGGTTTTGGTAACAAAAACAAAGTACAAGGACTCAAATTGAATGTTTCTTTTAGCACATGGATCGAAAGTCTAATTTTTATCGAAACTTGTATATGTAGGTGCCACATATTGATTTGTCAATGCTTACTCAGCATATTCCATTCACACATTCATTGTAAATTAAAGGGATAGGTGTACTAGAAGTTCTAGAATTTATTATTAAAATACAATTAAGTTCTAAAATTTTCAAAAAGTGCAATCAAGTATTAAAATTTGTCAAGTTGGTACAATCAAGTCTTTTCATTTACTCCATTCAGCTTAGCAAACAGAAAATACTAATAAGCTTCAAGACTTAACAGCACGTTTTAAAAGTTTTATGATCCAATTGCACTTTCATGACTAATTTTAGGACTTTCAATGCATTTATTTCTGAATTAAATTTTAATCCCAAAAAGTGCCGCAGAAAAGTTGAGGGACTAAACTATAATGAAGTATAGTAGAAGGACCGAAACTGAAGTCGGCTAATAGTACGGGGACGATTTTTGTAATTTCCCCTCAAGTATACTAGACTTATAAACATTACTTTATGAGAGCGGACGCACCAGAATAATTAAAAATTCTGAGGACGTAAGACTGACTAGTAACAATGTATCGGCCCCATGCTTGGTAGGGTGCCTCACGGCTCTTTGATTCATGGGAATGAACAGACCGCCAACTTGTAACCACCGACATTGGAAACATGCCTTCCTTTCGATTTAAAAAGGACAATACCATATAATTAGAATAGAAAAATATCATCGCATTTAGGCTACCAGCATCAGCTCGTGCAAACGCCGGGGACTCCTTTCACTCATGACAATTCCAATCATAATGTATTTTTTAAGATATATTAACTAGGGATGTCCAAATTAGAATAAAATGAACAATTAGCATTCCACTTATGACGTGTGGAACATCACAAAGCACATGCAATGGCAACTGAAAAACAAGATTTCTCAATTTATGTAAGAGCATTTCTCATTTCAAATGTTCCTTTTCTTAGGACATTATCATATGTATAAGTTAGATAATGGATAAAAAAAAAATTAATATGGAAAATTGTAAATAAAAATGATCAGATTATTGCATAAACAAATACGGGATGGAGCCACGATATCGAGTAAGAAGGGTCAATCATGTAGAAGCATTGTGTTACAAAGTTTTCAACTTCAGCACGAAACACTTATGCTGCCATTTTAAGCTCTACTTAACGACTCCAAAATCAAGGAAAGTGATAGTTTCATAAAAGAGTTCGTAAATTGAAACATTGATTAGCCAAACTAATAAAATTTGGTAAAGCAATAGAAAAGCTGATACGTGTGTGGAAAATTCCAAAAACACCTTGATAAGTAATTCAAATGAGACTTGAAAACTTAAACTAATAGAATCATGTCTAGATAAATTTGTCAAACATCATGTGAGAATGTCGACACGGACCTCATTCGAATAATTATGAGCGAGAACAAACTTCCCACGAAAGCTAGAGAAGGTTGTTTGATTTAATGTCTTGTTGATTTTTAATGGCATTCGATGATCCTTTCATGAAAATTTCTTAAGAAATGATATGTTATTTATAAATTGGTAGTACCTGTGATGATTATTGAAAAACTTAATACGTCCAACCTCTCTCTCTCTATATGTAAAGTATACAAAGAGTATAAAATCTTATAAACAATCAATGTGAGATAATTTGACACCTCATTATACACATAAGGTGAATTAATAACCAGATTTGAGACTTTCTTTTAGAAACTTAAGAAATTGCACATACTGATTTGGTCACATGACAGTATTCTCTTCGCATGCTCTTACTTAATCTTTTTAAAATTTTCATCAAAAATATTGTTGAGTGGCTGACTAATTAATATGCGTATATACTAAGTGCGTCTTCTTTAATGATTAGATTTAATAAATGAAATTGTTTTCTGCCGACAAAACAAAGGTTAGGGTCTAAAAACTACATAAAGGGGGCAGACGGCCCCACTTAAAGTAAAAGTCATGGTATAAGACCGTTGTTGTGCAAGATCCATTGAAGCATGTGGTCCTTAATGAGTAAAGCACCTCCCTAATTATTAATTAGTAAAATTCTTTTTTGATGGCCAATCAAACTCCTCAAATTAGTAAATCTCACAGGTCAAACACCGTCCACTTTGTCATTTCAGAAGACAAAAAAGTTCAAAATTAACAAAGGTTTTATGCTCTAACTTTTCTCAACCTATAAGTTCTTGCGTCAGCTCCCACTTGCGGTTGCCTCCCAATTTATGACCAGAATATAATAAATTATATAGAGGGAATAGCCTCTTTTACACAGGTTTAAATAAAATCTTTGTCGCGATCAAGTGAAATTAAAAATGCTAGTAAGTAACTCCAATTAAAATTGATATTTTGTTGATAAGCCAATGGACTGGTAACCAAGGAAAAAAAAAAACCATAAAAAAGATGGTAAATTGAAAAATAAATAAAGGATCAATGTACTAGCAAATCTAAAACTGGTAACAAAAATTTATTCACGTCTTGAAACTTTTAAATAGTAAAATCAGATCCTAAAACTTGATCAATTTGTACAGTCATAAACTTTCATTAATTCCATCAAATTTGAGTAATGGAAAATGCTTAATGTGATATATTTCAATACTCTTCAAAAAAAAAAATAGTTTCTTTAATTTTTTGTAACATTACTGAGGAAAATGCTAACTTGACCAAGTCAGCCATCATCATGGCTATAGCAAGATATGACAGCAATATAAGCTATTTAGGCACGGGTTAATTTTCTCTGTTATAAACTAATGGAGCAAGGAAAGGCAACTGGTGCTGCAACCCCTTTAAGAGTTGTCATATGAGTCCGATACCTAATACAGGACTATTCAATTTGAGCCATGACTACTCTACACCACTCGTGATTCAAAGGTTCGAGGTTGGCTAGCACATCATTGCAATCTCTTCAAGATGTAAGCTAACGATTCAGAAATCTCTCCATACAAGATATGCCACAACTAAGCAATGCAATCGAGTCGTTAGAAGTTTGCTTAAGAAGTGAATCAAACTCATGACCCTGGCCAAAATGTGTCTCATCTACCGTTAGGGCCAACCACTGTCGTGGCTAAGCATGGGCCTGTTAATGCACGCTTTGTCCCAACATGCAGTTTAACATAGTTAAATATAAGTGAGTGGACAATCCCACATTGTTTTGCTTCAGTAGTTGGGTGCAGTTTCGACCACATTTTCTGGAGTGGGATCCAAATGGTGATGATGAACGAGAATCACATGGAGAAGCTAAGTCAATGAAATTCGGAAAAGGAGTTTGTTGTAGGCTATAACTGGTGAAGGGTTCAACCACATTTTCTGAAGTGGTCAACTCTCTCCACAAGTGGTAAACGAATCTTTTTTTTTTCTTTTTCTTTTTTAAATCGAAGAATCGATGGGAAGTGCCGTAAGAAGCCTCATATTTATTAGGTTAATATAAGCAACAGTATTGACACCCTTTAGATGGGTCCACGACCAAGGAATGGCATTTCCTACTTAATAATTCCACTTTTCTCTAAATGTGCACGGAATGTGCTCGGTCAGCACTAGCAAATCGACACATGGTGCCTATCGATTCTGCTTTTGGTCCTCCCGCTTTCAAGAGTGTTCCATTTCCGTCCTATAATTTGTTTTAGTTATAGGATTAGTCCTTGATTAATTTTCAATAAGAACTTAATTTCTTTCATCGCATAATTATCATGATGAATCTTATGGAAATGTCAATTTAAAACAAATAATTAATTGATCGTTCCTGCGTTTGTCCACAATCTAATTGACAGCCCCAACTAGGATCAATTCCATCACATGCAATAACTTAACATCCACATTTTCAGTATAGATTCATACAAAAGTATTTAGGGGGACTTTTAGGGGAAAAATGAAAAGAAAAAGAATAGTATAGATTAATTCTAGTATTATCGATTACATATCAATCACGTGTCAAAAATAGAATGAAAAAAATAGTTACCATTTCATTTATCACAAACCACACACTGCGGCCATTGGAGAAACAAGATTTCTTGATAGATATGAGTGTTTTCTCCTTTCAAATTCTCCTTGTTTTATTACCATTATCATATGTCTAAGTTCCTTTTCAGTATGGAACATTGTAAATGAAATTGATGGAATGCGTGCATAAATAAATTCAGGGACAGAGCCAGCATATCAGTCCAGTGGGGTCAATCGTGTAGAAGCACCATGTTACAAAGATCTCAATTCAGAACAAAGCACTGGTATTGCCATTGTCAAGCTCCATTTCGTGACTCCAAAATTGGAAACTCAATGCCTATTTCAGAAATTGATCTCAATATTCTGTTGATTTAAGTTCAAGGAAAGGTCCACGAAGCACTCAAGCTACTTATGACGTGCATTAAAACTCAACTTTATTATCAGGTTACCTTTGTTTTGAGAAAAATAAACGATTTAAAAAACATTTTCCTAAATATGATTACTTGCGTCGCTTACAAAAAACAAATGACAAAATAATATCTTCGGTATTCACGAAAATATTTCAACTTAAATTGTTGTTGATAATGAAAATATTCTTAATTGCCTGACAATTTCAGATGATACGAACGATTTGCCTTTAGGAAAATATTATCCAAATTATTCATTTTTCACGAAACAAACGGAGTCTTAATGCTTAATCTCATCATCCGATTAGATACCTAGAAACAACCATAAGAATCAACATAAGGTTGGGTAACCATCAAACTAAGTTCAAGTAAATCCTAAGTAGCTCGAGATTTCTTACGTCAGCGAGCACAACGTACTTTTAATTTGAAATGCCCAAGAAATAATTACAAAATCATCACCTAAGTAGTCGGTTGATTTATTGCTATTATTTGGGCCCGTATTTGCACGGTCCAATTTCTCAAAAGGAGTTTGGACACGTTTGATCATAACCGGCCTCTTTAACTAGAAGAGATTTAGCAACGTGACCTCCACATTCTCGTTTCCTTCACGGCCTCATTGTTCAACGAAATCGAGCTGTTCAAAATGTTCTTCGAGGTTGGAATGGAGAGGTTCACCACCGTGAAGGAAGGTGTTGGGGACGTAGACTTAGCCATATGCAAAATGCGTGGAAGGTTAAGAGAGAAAAGATTTTAAGCTGCCATAGATAGAAGCTCCTTGTCTCAGACGTGAGGATTTCTTTGGTAAGATTAGAGAAAGACCCTGCCTTTTTTATCGAGGAAGATGATTATTTAGTGGAGAAAAATTGATCTGGTGTGAGAAAAAAAAAGAGCTGAATGTGATGAAGTACAATGATAATTTAGCTGTGGAATCTCATATGTTTGCCTCAAGTATAAGCCGAGTTCAATGAGATTAAAATAATGGAGGAGCATATGCTCTCCTTCTCAAGTATGATCACGCTTTTCCTCTTTTAGGGCTTGTTGGGTTAGCATTAGAGTTTTTGTTTCATTCGAAGCTAGCACATCATATATATGATACTGCATTGCGATTCTCTGGGATAGGAGGATGGTGAAAGACAACATGATGTGGCCATGGAATAGAAATTAAGTGTTTTTTTTTTTTCTGGTAAATCTGCTTATAATGTAGCTATAAGACCTAAGAATGAAACTTGCATGAAAAATAAACCTTCATGTTCTTAATCATAGGACTGACAGTAAGGTGTGGAAGCCGATCCAAATCATTGATTTTCAGCTGAAGATTAGACATTTTATGTGGGATTTGTGTTCTGGTGCATTAGCTACTGCTGAAGACTCATATCGAAGAAAGATCATAGAATCCTCTAAACGTGTCTTCTATGATGAAACTGAAACTGATGAACATCAACTCAAACTTTTGATAAGTAGCTTTCAATGCAGGTGGAAGGACAACGGTTGAGCTAGGAGGACTTGAAAGCTCCGCTGAGGAGGATTCTTATTCTTGCTGGAATATTTGGAAAGTTGGGGATGCCATTGCCGTTGTTTATCAGATGAAGAATGTCGTAGAATTATCAATTCTTCCGGCATTTCCCTTTTATGAGTTTGCAGGTGGAGAAGATCTAGGCAACCCAAGGCCGAGCCCTATATGTCGTTGATGCAAGTGTATTACCAAAGTGTAAATGCATCTGGCAAGTTTGAACCTAATTTCTCCATTTTAGACGAATTTATGTTGCCAAATAAAGTTATCTATTTTGAGTTGACATGTTTATATATTCAAAATTAATGCCACATGTTATTTGAATGATCGAGATTTTCAAAAGTTGTGTCACTTAAAAGATCACTTCGAAAATTTTGACACTAAAATAAACGTAATGCGAAAGTTGTGAAATTATTAGTGTCCTTTTCATCCATCTTTCCGCCATCAGTTTATACGACTCTTCAATTGGGTTTTATAAAGTTGTGCAAAAGTCTTTGCCCGTGAAATTCTACAGTCCAATCTCACTTTCTGGCCAAGCGGCACTTTGTACTATATGGTCTTTGACTATTTTTATAGACGCCACCGGTGATGACCAAGGTAGAAGGAACTGAAGCGGAAGATGAGGGTAGTACTCGCGCCCTTACTAAAGACTGTCTCTATAGCACTTACTAAATGGAGTCGATTGAAATTTTCCAGGCTCATCATCAAATTTTTACTTTGCAGCAGCAACTCCAAACACTTATTAATCAACCGAATGGACACAATGATAAACAGCAAATCAATAATCTAAAGGCAGAGATATAGAGCTTATGGCAGCAAGAGGAATAGTTCTAGGCGATGCGATCTGGGATTAGTTGGCTAAAGTGGGGCAATAAGAATACTAAATTCTTCCATGCAACTACACTCCAATGGAGACAGCGGAATCGAATACGAATGCTTCAAAATGATGAAAACAGTTGGGTTCGGGACTGTGACATCCTGAATTTTCAATACTGTTTTCAATTGAATAAATCGGGCCTTTCATCGACGCGCTATAGTGCTATTCTCGGAGCCGATCACTCATAAGATAACTAAACTATATGGGGAAGTCATTAAGAGATTTTAATGCAATGGACTTGAAAATTCGATCAGAAGTCGACTGTTCGACCGTGCTAGTCTGCAAGGGTCATTATAGCATTGTCAAAGTCGATAAGAGATCAGGGATAGGTCGATTCAACTAAGATGTGTGATCAAAGTGTGGCTGATTCCACCTGATTGCAAAATTCTCGTTGATTAGTACTAAATCGATTTTCTGTCGTTTTGGGTACCCTGTGCTCGTAATTGAAACCTTGAGATTTTCACGACTACCGAGAATTGCCAAAGTGTCGAGTGGGTTCATTGTGGCTTGAAGAAAATTGACCACGGGTCATTTGCACTAAAAATCTCCGAAAACTACCAAGTAGCCTAAGTTACGCTAAAAACGCGCTCGAGTGAAATTAACCGCGAATTCAGGTCCAATTTCAGAAATTGAAAGTTTTGTGGTGTCACGATCTATTTTAGAAACGTCGACTCATCCTCCAAATAATTTTCAGAGATTCCAAGATTTTTACAGAAAATTGTTTCAAACGTTGCGGAAAATTAATGGAAATTCGGATGGGCTCGTTTGAAGGAAAATTGGACTTTCAAGCTGGGCTATGTGCTAATGGGAATTTATAGAAATTATGGGGACTTTCTCTTCTCCAAAATAGGACTTCGAATTGGAGAAATTGAGGATGAAATGAAAGCCAAAGTTATGTGAAATTCGGATTTATACCTACAAGTCAGTACAATTTCTATCATAGACAGCACGAGAGCATGAGCAACAAAGAAGCTCCAACAACTGGAACGCCACACTCAATTCACAAACTAGTACAGAGGTCCTGATTATGAGGCTAAATCATTATGAGACGTCCTATTCTGTGCCACACCATTTTGTCCCATAATCTGACACATTTAACTCAATTATTCATGCGTTCTTAGTTTTGATCTCGGTATATAGCACAGCCTACTCTCTGTTTGACGGTCTTCTGGCATTGCCAGGCATCGTCTCACCCCATTGAGCACGGCACGTCACTACGTCAATAGCTTTCCCGAATGAGCATAGGGTCCAAAATCTATGCGACCGGTTTCCCGTTGTCTAGGGGTGTTCCATATAGGCGTAACGTCCAACGTAACAACCCGGGACGATTTCTCTTAACCATCACACGGCAATTCAATCTTGGCCCAAGACACCGTGCCTTGCACTTAAGTGCCTCTATTAAAATGGTAATCCTGGCATGTTTTCTTCGTATTAGAAATACCCAGTAAAATAGTCGTGTGTGGGTACACGATCAATTCGACCTAGAAAAGTTGATATCTTTTAATTTAAAATCCCACTGTTTTATATAATATATAAAACCATTTTCGGTGTTTAAATCCGACACCCGGGATTTTTTGAATAAATATTGGAAATTCATAAATTTTGGAATTAAACACTCAAATTTCCAATCAGCATTCAATTTGCGCAATTTAACATCCAATTGCAGAAATTAACCACACCATTGCAATCGCACGAAATTCCGATCATCGGCTATCTCGGCCTAAATTCCGGAAAAATAATTAATAATTAATTAATTTCGAAAATTAATTAAACAAATACATTAAATATTTAAAAATACTAACTTAGGCTAAATAATTCTAATCTAACGACCTATTGAACTAATTAAATTATCCTAACCATTCTAACTATAAAGCTACCTAACGGGCTAGCTAAATTTAAGCTCTAACCACCTAATTCACTAATCTAACTAACCTAAATTAATTAAATAAACTAAAACTACACTAATCTAAACTTAAATAAATCTAAACACCCCTTAAACGTCATTAGCCTACTAAGAAGAGTTTAGTGCATAAACTCACTAGTTTATCGCGAAAACCGGTTCACCACGACGGCGGCCGAACTTGGGCTCACGACGACACTTGGGCCGGGCCAAAAGCCTTGCAAGCCCACAACAAGTGCTAGGCTTGACTTCGGGCTTGCGCTGCTTCACGGGCTTCAAGTGAACTGGACCAAAGTTGGGCTGAAAACTGAACTCGTGCGCCTCCAACAACCCGACGCTTTTGAGTGATGTTTTGATGCTTTTGGTGGCTTGTTTTAGAAAATCCACACCACCATCGGTCTCGACGTTCTCGAACGAGTGAAATTCCGGAGACCACATCGCCCATCACGACCACACATGTCCGCACATGCCATCAAGCCCCACTATGACTGCGATCCACGTGTCGTCCCATGCCAGAAGCCTCTACGACTATGACTACTGACCAGTTCCGCTAGACCAGCCGGACCATTGACCGATTGGTTCGAACGTTTTCCGACCGTTTGCTAAGGTATTTTGATGTGCTGAGTCTATTTTCGGCTTTATTTTCTACACATCTGTCCTATAAGTGCCGGTTTCTTCACATCTCTTCATCCATTATACTGATTTACACTGAAAAAGTGCACGTAATGGATAAACTGAAAGTATAAAATTCAGACCATTTCGCAATGAATCAGACTATATATTATGGGCTCATCAAATATTTAATTTTTGGAGAGGATGTAGATTTGCGTAATGTTATTAGTAATATCCGTCGCCTACCTAAGATTACTGGTGAAACTTAGGACAATGTTGTGGGATGATTGGAGGACTGGGATAGCAAGAATATCAAATCCTCATGTAGTTTTGAAACACTTCGATTTCATTTGACCAACTTCAGTTTGGTCGCCTCAATATAATACAGGAAGCTTGAGATCTACTTGCCAACTGATATTCCACCGTAGACATTATCCATTAGTATTCGCTAATATACCGTCATCTGAAGTTTTCATCTGGAAACTGATAGAACAACACTATGGACTCCTTTCAATGTGCAGGCCCTCCTAAAAACTAGTTTTGGCAATTAGGTCTCAACATTGATGTCTATGAGTTTATTGTCTAACATGAGAACTCTTCCTTTTTCAGGATGGGATACTAGCTCGGGTTATATTGCCCTCAATTTCACAATCCTCCCGTTGGATTATCTCTTTTAATTGCTGGAATATTACGTATCCGTTTGAGGTCAATAAGATAGAAGAAATATATCGAAAGCAAGCTTGCATTACTCTGCGTGAGCGATTGGCTGAGAATACTTTACGCGCAGGGTGAATAAGATCCTATGTGAAACATTTTAGCAGCCAATAAGTTCAGGCAGACTTCTTGAGAAACTATTAAGAAAGCTCAATATGCTAACGCCATGACGTGCCAAAGCTAGTAACTTTTCAGAAACTCAGAGGCTGGTGATTTCCCACTAAATGATGACAGATTCAGTACGAGCGATGATTATAAAAGTTCACTGATTGCTCTTAAAAAACTTTTACAGGCTTAACATCATTAATGATATCGGCAAATGTAGAGTCTACTTTTCATCAAAGGTATCCACTGTTGCAATCCTCTAACACAATCCTGGCAACGAAGATGTACTCTGAAGTTTACACACAATTTATCTGGTAATCTAAACAATGAATCGATCTAAATGATAGCCTCAAAATCTCGGTTACCGTGGACCTGGATCAGTATGATCCAGGTCCGCCAGAGACCCCAGCGACGTTATCCTGCAAATAGATTGGCCCACCTTGTAATTTGATTGATCTGATTTCAGAACACAATGTGCCTGTTTGTACTTCTTACCAGGAAAAAAGAACGAAGGTCTTTGAGGCACTGGGATGCTAATAGAATCGCTGTTTAACATCAGAATAACAGTATCCATGGTAGGTCGGTCTTCCATCTCATCTTGGACACAGAGCAAGCCAATGTGCATGCATCTGATCACTTCGTTCACAGAATAAGCACCACTTAAAGCTGGGTCCACTACTTTCGATGGCATTCCGTTACTCCAGTGCTTCCAAACCTAAGAGAATAGTTATATTAGTAATTTTTGTTCAAAATACTGTTGTAATTCTATTAAAAGTGATTTTAGCCAAAGAGGAATGGCTTTATTACGATACTTACATAGCCTAGCAGGTCCTCATCACAGTCCAGTGCAAAGAACTGGCTATTCTTTTTGCCAGTTATAATCTCCAACATAAACACACCGTAACTGAAGACGTCAGATTTGATGGAGAAGTGTCCAAACATCAGATACTCAGGAGACATGTAGCCACTACATTGAGCACAATATGTTAACACAGTTGAGAGAATGTTTAATTATAAGCATATACTGCTTGAAACAAATTAGGATGAGTCTGCTTTTCTTGCTTGTCAAGAAAATGCTCCAAATCAATGCCAATGGCACATTGTTCATCGCCAATAACAAGTCAGATTAGTCGATGTTGAACTTACTATGTTCCAACAATTCTTTTAGTGCTCGCTTGAGTCTGGTCAGAACTAAAGATCCGAGCCGCACCAAAATCTGAGATTTTTGGGTTCATGTCCGCATCAAGCAGAATGTTGCTAGCTTTGAGATCACGATGAATAATTCGAAGCCGAGAATCTTCATGAAGGTATAGCAGTCCACGCGCCACTCCTACTGTGACCTTGTAACGTGTTGACCAATCCAATTGTCCGCTGAGCTCGGGATCTGTACGTTAGTCAAAAAATTAGTTTGTGAGTTGCATCAATTCACATTGGCATAATGCTCATGCCCAAATCATCAGATATAGTCACTTTCATCAACTTTTGATCAGTCCTCTCATTATCATGTAATTCGTTTTTCCTATCTACTTCTTCACTATGTAGAAATGAAGTGACAAGGAAAACTAAGCAGAATAATAACAGGATGTTTGTTTGTATTATGTCATCCTTCTTTCACTAATATCTCTAGTTTGTCTTCATTTAGCCAGAATAATATATCTTCTCGTTTTCTCTGAGTGAAACGTATCATTTAGACTGAAATGCTGGTGAACCAACGTGGTGAAAAGGAGATAAAAGAGAGGCAAACCAAATAACAAGCGATCGAGGCTCCCGTTGGGCACGTATTCATAGACCAGTATTGTTTCATCTCTTTCCATGGAGAATCCCAGAAGCCTCACCAGGTTTCTGTGTTGAAGTTTGGCTACTAGTTCAACCTCAGTCTTGAATTCCTCCACTCCTTGTCCAGAGCTCCTAGATAGCCTCTTTGCTGCAATTTCTTGACCACCAGGCAATGTACCCTGATAACAGAATAGACATAAAAACAAATTTGCCAAAATAGACACGTCTTATTGTTTCTTCGTTTGTTATACTTTTGGTTTTACTTACTAATATGTTGGGCATTGAAATAGGAGAACCAGATGCATAATCTTGGACTTTTTCCTATCTAACTAATGCGGATGAGAAAAGTTCTCTGGAGCTTCGAGAGGCCTCATTGTGAACCAAAATATGATAAGATACTACATTATGATTAATTATGAAAACTCCGATTATCAGCTTCTTGATAAGTTAAAAGCTGAATGATTTGATTGAACGTCTTAATTACCTTGTAAACCGGACCAAATCCACCTTCCCCTAACTTGTTGTTGCTCAAGAACTTATTTGTGGCAGCTTCTATTGTTTGCAGATCAAATTGTATGGAATGGAGCTCAGAAATTTGCCTCCCAACTGGAAGTTAAATGGTTCGCATATCTTTAGACGCTAGTGAAATGAAATCAATAAATCGTATGTATGCAATAGTATTGTTTTGTCAAGTTACCAATCGGATGTTCTTCTGTGCAACTTTCACTGTCCCTCCTTAGAATTCTTCTTCTTCCTCTTAGTAAATGCTGAGCTATCATGTAAATAGGTAGCGTCAATCCTACAATAGTGGCGAAAATTGCAGCGGATATTTTCAACGGAAAGAGCACCGTCCCTGCATTTGTAGTCGCTGTTAATAGTATCATTGACATACATGAAAATGAGGCTCCTTCTAGTTATAAAATTTCATCTTCCAGCAAAAACATTAGAACAAGATATTCCCCAACTCCACTCGGAAGCTGTTTCAGACAATTAAACGGGCTGTACTTAACTAAAACGAGCTGTGAGTGATATAGCTGTAAAGATTTTATTTGTAGCAGAATTGAAAAGAAAAAGTTTCTTTTGCTGGCAGAAAACTCCAATAACATCTGCAAGAGCAAAGACTCAGCTTAAGCGGACAGCATGAATTCTGTTGGAATCTTAGAAGTAGTGACAAGCATGATATATATAGAAGAAGAATGCAGAAGAGAAATAGAGAACTTTCTGTGTGTGTGTATGTATAAGAGTATAAGGACAACCTATTTATATGCTTAGACAGAGGAAATCAAGTGAAATCTAATCAGATGTGCATAATAATAATAGATATAGAAAATCATAGAAAATATGCTAAATATTTCTAAAATATATTTTAATACTGCTAATATCCCTAATATCACTAACACCCCCTCTCAAACTGAAGGTGACATTATCAATTAAAAATTGAATTAGTGTCAAACAGTGCCACAAAAAACTTGTTACTCTAATGACACTGCCAGACGGGCTTGCCGTGGTGGGGCAGTGTGTGAGGTAGCATCTTCCAGATCTAGATCATTTGAGGTCGGCGAGTCATTTGGAGGTGATGTTGGCTTCTCAAAACGACGCGCCAAATGTCGAGGATTGGAGTGGAAATAACAAGCAGTCAATGTGGCTGACTTGCGAAACAATAATTAAGTAACGTGGCTGATACGACTGGTGTCATAGCATCAAGCAACCTAAACGGCTAGCTTGGGAAGATAGTTACTGAGTGATGCGGCCTATGTGGCTAGCATTGAAAGAAAGCCTCCTTCATAGAAATGGCTCGATTGTGTGACACAATCGATGCGAATAGCATCGAAACACTAACTATTGTGGAATCGGCTCAATTAAGTGCTTCCTCAAATAAGACTTTTGCGCAACGCCGTTGAGATATGAGGATGAATTTATTTGGATGTGCAACAGGATGCTCGGGGCACGCAGGGATGAACTTATTTCGATGTGCAGTGGAACGCTTGGGTGCACCGGGTGCGATGTGCACTGGCGCACTTGGGTTTCCGTAGGAATGAAAGCTCTGATACTAAGTTAAATGTAAAGTAGAAAAAAAGTTGGGAATTTTCTATATATTTCGATATATATATATAAAAGAATACAAGGACAACCTATTTATAGGTTTAGACAGAGAAAATCAAGGAAAATCAAATTAGGTATGCATAATCAAAATAGATAAATCAGAGAAAATATCCTAAATATTTTTAAAAGATATTTTAATATCACTAATATCCTTAATATCGCTGACAAGGTTCTACCTTACCTTTTGAGCTGCTCCAGTAAAACGGGTAAATCTCAAACCTGACAAAGCAACTCGGAAGCAACACTCGGCCCCCGATTTTCCCCTCCTGGACGCTTAAGAGGCTCGATGTGGCGTTGTGAAGGCACTCCGAACAATCGTTGTTGGAAAGATAAGGCACGCACTGTGCGAACGTGTACAATGTTTTCTCCTTATTAAACTTGGCGTCGCGATGGCCATACATTCTAGGAGGATGCTGAGCAGCCTCTCTAGCCGCGTGATCAGTCGTCTCGTTCAGTAGCTTCAGGAATTCATCTGACTGGTCTACGTTCTCTTCATTGTATCCAACCAATCGAGGTTCCAGCTCCACCTTCCTGGTAAAATTCGTGTCGGAGTAGCGCAACATGCACTGATCGTACCACATAAAGGAGACTTTCGTCATCCGGCATAGCTGGGTTATCTCAAGCCTCGCGTTTTTGACGCAGTCGGCACACTCTTTCTTCGAGACATCGCCTCTGCACATAAAGCTGCCGTAGACGGCCTCACTCGAGCTGGCTTCGCTCAAAGCAAAGTCGAACCCGCTATCAGGGTTGAAGCCCGTATCTCTGACGAGACAATTAAGAACATGATTGAGGTTGGCGTGGTAGGTGCTGTTGGGGGTGAAGGTGCTTGAGTTGGAGCAGTAATGGCTGCTCATGGTGAGGGTAAATTCAGCAGCATTGATGGTGGAAAAGCTGAGCGTGCAAAGAAGTAGAAAAAGTGTCATTAGCATCTTCTCACTCTTTTGCTGTGCGTGTGGTATGTGAATTGTGATGAAGTGGGATTCGTTCTTTGCATTCAATTGTGAGGCCACAACATGGATTTTTAAATAGGAGGAGAATTCTAGTGTTCTGAATAGAACATGTTTTGTTCTTTTTATTTTTTATATAGTTGAGGGTGTCTGGATATTTTTATGAACACCTTAAATATACAATTCTTATACAAATTTACGACCTTCTATTTGTCTGACTTAGATAAATAGTTCCAATTATAATTGTGGAACTTTGTAAAAAATGTGTGTAAATTCAAGACGTCGATAATCACGGAAAAAAGAGAGTAAAATGCTAACACGATAGAAAAGTTTCTAAATTAACAGATAGATAAAGAATAAATGTACCAAGTGACTAAAAACTTGTCGAAAAAATGTAATGAAGTCCTGAAACTCTTAAAAAGTAAAATTATTGCTAAAACATGACCAGTAAGTACAGTCATGAACTTCTTCAGCTTTGAGTAATTGAAACTGCTTAACGACGACATTTATCTTAATATGACTTTCAATCAGATTGGGCAAACTTGTAAATAGAGCAATTTTTAACTAACACTCGCTTTTCAATTTGACGTTCCTATGAGATTTTGGATTAAGATGTAATGAAAGAAATTAACTTTTTGTTGAAAAAAAAAATGAGGACTGGTTTTGGTAACAAAAACATAGTACAGGGACTCAAATTGAATATTGCTTATAGCACGTGGATCAATAGTGTAATTTTTATCGAAACTTGTACAGCAGGTACGTAGGCACCACATGCCAATTTGTCAATGCTGGCTCAGCTTATTCCATTCACACATTGATCGTAAATTAAAGGGAGAAATGTACTAAAAGTCATAAAATTTGTTAAGCATCATGTGAGAATGTCAACACAAACCTCATTCGAATAACTAAGAATGACAACAAACTTCCCATGATAACCAGAGAATGTCGTTTGCTTAATTATTTGTTTGTTTAAATGTCTTCTGTTGATTTTTAATGGCATTCCATGATCTGTTCAAGTAATTTTCTTAATGAAATGATATGTTATTTACAGATTGGTAGTGCCTGCGATGATTATTGAAAAAGTTAATATGTCCAACCTAAATATGTATATATGTAGTATACAAAAAATATAAATCCTGTAAACAAGAGACATGAGGTACTTCAACATCCCATTATACTCACGAGGTGAATTAATAAAAAGCTTTGAAATTTTCTTTTAGAAATTTAAGAAATTGCACGTACTGGTTTGGTCATGCAATAGTATTCTCTTCGTGTGCTCTTATTTAATCTATTTAAAAAATTTCATTAAAAAAAACATATATTGTTGAGTGGCTGGCTAATTAATATGTATATATACTCAGTGCGTCTTGTTTTGATCTCCATCAAGTGATTAGATTTAATAAATGAAATGTTTTCTTCCGACAAAAAAAGGTTAGGGTCTAAGAACTACATAAAGGGAGGAGACAGCCCCACTTAAAGTAAAGTCATGGGATAAGACCGTAGTTAAATTTGTGTAAGATTCATCAAAGCACGTCCTCCTTAATAAGAAAAGCACCTCCCCAATTATTAATTAGTAAAATTCTTTTTTGATGGCCAATCAAACTCCTCAAATTAGTAAATCTCACAGGTCACACACCGTCCACTTTGTCATTTGAGAAGGCCAAAAAAGTTCAAAATTAAAAAAGGTTTCGTGGTCAAACTTTTCTCAACCTATAAAGTCTTGTGTAAGCTCCCACTTGCGGTTGCTTCCCAATTTATGACCAGAATATAATAAATTATTTAGAAGGAATAACCTTTCTTACACAAGTTTTAAAATCTTTGTCGCAATCAAGTGAGATTAAAAATGCTAGTAAGTCACTTCAATTAAAATTAGAGTTAATACCCTGAAAAACCCCAAACTATTTTTTTGACAACCAAAAACCCCAAACTGGTATACCTTTGACAAATTTACCCAAAACTGGTACACTTGTAACAAATTTACCCTCTATTAGTTTTCGTTAAATTTTACCGTCAAATTATTAAGTTAAATAACACGTGACAGTTGACTGGTATACAAATTTGGGATTTTATGCTCCATTTGTCACAGTTTACAATTTTTACGATTTTTTGTGGTATTAATCTAATTTATTGAATAGTATATTTGTCACAAATTTACCAGTTTGTGATTTTTTACGGTCAAATAAATTACTTTGGGGTAAATTTGTCATAAATGTACCAGTTTATAGTCAGTCAAGGTAAATTTATCACAGGTGTACCAGTTTTGGGTTTTTCGTGGTCAAAAAAATAGTTTTTGGTAAATTTATCATAAGTGAACCAGTTTAGGGTTTTTTGGGGTATTAACCCTTAAAATTAATATGCCGAAGGGACTCATAACCAAGGCCAAAAGAAAAAAGCCATAAAAATGATGGTAAATTGAACAATAATTAAAGGATAAATGTACAAAAAAACCTAAAATTGGTCATAAATATGTATTCACGTCTTGAAACTTTTAAAATAGTAAAACCAAGTCTTAAAACTTGACCAATTAATATAGTCACAAACTTCCATTAACTCCATCTAATTTGAGTGATGGAAAATGCTTAGCGTAATATATTTCAGTATGTACTGATTTGGTCATATGACGGTATTCTCTATGCACGCTCTTACTTAATCTTTTTTGAATTTATGACCACGATATAATAAATTATTTAGAAGGAATAACCCTTTTTACACAAGTTTTAAAATCTTTGTTGCGATCAAGTGAGATTAAAAATGATAGTAAGTCACTTCAATTAAAATTAATAAGCTGAAGGGCTGATAACCAAGGTCATAAAAAATAAATAAATAAAAACCCCATAAAAAAGATGGTAAATTGAAAAATAATTAAAGGATAAATGTACAAACAAACCTAAAACTGGTCACAAAAATGTATTCACGTCTTGAAACTTTTAAAATAGTAAAATCAAGTCTTAAAACTTGATCAATTAATATAGTCACAAACTTCCATTAACTCTATCTAATTTGAGTGATGGAAAATGCTTAGCGTAATATAATTCAGTATGTATTGATTTGGTCATATGTCAGTATTCTCTATGCACGCTCTTACTTAATCTTTTTTGAATTTATGACCAGAATATAATAAATTACTTAGAAGGTATAACCTTTTTTACACAAGTTATAAAATCCTTGTTGCAATCAAGTGAGATTAAAAATGCTAGTAAGTCACTCCAATTAAAATTGGTACTTTGTCAATAAGCTCAAGGGACTGATAACCAAGGCAAAAACACTCATTAAAAGATGGTAAATAGAAAAATAATTAAAGAATAAAATTACCAACAAATCTAAAACTAGTCACAAATATGTATTCACATCTTGAAACTTTTAAATAGTAAAACCAAGTCCTAAAACTTGACAAATTAATACAAACACGAACTTCCATTAGTGATGGAAAATGCTTAACGTAATATGTTTTAGTATGTACTAGTTTGGTCATGTGACAACATTCTGTCTGCATGCTCTTACCTAATCTTTTTTGAATTTATAACTGGAACATAATAAATTATTTAGAAAGAATAACCTTTTTTACACAAGTTTAAATAAAAATATCTGTCACGATCAAGTGAGATTAAAAATGCTAGTAAGTCACTCCAATTAAAATTGGTACTTTGTTAAAAGCTCAAGGGACTGACAACCAAGGCAAAAGAAACCCATAAAAAGTTGGTAAATTGAAAAATAATTAAAGGGTAAAATGTACCATGAAATCTAAAACTAGTCGCAAAAAAGTATCACATCTTGAAACTTTTAAATAGCTAAGCCAAGTCCTAAAACTTGACCAATTAAGACATCATTAACTCCGTCTAATTTGAGTGATGAAAAATGCTTAATGTAATATATTTCAATACGTACTAGTTTGGTCATGTGACAGTATTCTCTCCGCATGCTCTTATTTAATTTTTTTTAATTTATGACCAGAATATAATAAATTATTTAGAAGGAATAACCTTTTTTACACAAGTTTAAATAAAATCACTGTCTCGATCAAGTAAGATTAAAAATGCTAGTAAGTGACTCCAATTAAAATTGGTACTTTACTAATAAGCACAAGGGACTGATAACCAAGGCAAAAGAAAAAAAAAAACCATAAAAGGTTGGTAAATTGAAAAATAATTAAAGGTACCAACAAATCTAAAACCGGTTGCAAAAATGTATTCACGTCTTGAAACTTTTAAATAGTTAAACCAAGTCCTAAAACTTGACCAAATAATATAATCGCAAATTTCCATTAATTCCGTCTAATTTGAGTGATAGAAAATATTTAGTGTAATATATTTCAGTACGTACTGGTTTGGTCATGTGATAGTATTCTCTCTGCATTCTCTTACTTAATTTTTTTTCTAATTTATGACCAGAATATAATAAATTATTTAGAAGGAATAACCTTTTTTTACACAAGTTAAAATAAAACTTCTGTCGTGATCAAGTGAGATTAAAAATGCTAGCAAGTCACTCCAATTAAAATTGGTACTTTGTTAATAAGCTCAAGGGATTGATAACCAGGGCAAAAGAAACCCATAAAAAGTTGGAAATTTGAAAAATAATAAAAGGATAAATGTACCAACAAATCTAAAACTAGTCGCAAAAATGTATTCATGTCTTGAAACTTTTAAATAGTAAAACTAAGTCCTAAAACTTGACCAATTAATATAGTCACAAACTTCGTCTAATTTGAGTGATGGATAATGCTTAACGTAATATATTTCAGTATTTATTGATTTGGTCATGTGACAGCATTCTCTCTGTCCATTTTGAGTGACAGAAATTTAAGAAATTACACGTACTGGTTTGGTCACGTGACAGTATTCTCTCCGCATGCTTTTACTTATTTTTTTCGAAATTTTCATTAAAAAAAAATTATATCGTTGAGTGGCTGGCTAATTGATATGTATATATACTTAGTGCGTCTTCTTTTGATCTCTATCAGTTGATTAAATTTTAATAAATGAAATTGTTTTCTTCCGACAAAACAAAGGTTAGGGTCTAAGACCTTCATAAAGGGAAGAAATAGTCCCACTTAAAGTAAAGTCATGGGATAAGACCGTTGTTAATGTAGTGCGAGATTCGTCAAAGCGCGTGCTCCTTAATAAGTCAAGCACCTCCCTAATTATTAATTAGTAAAATTCATTTTTGATGGCCAATCAAACTCCTTAAATTAGTAAATCTCACAGGTTAAACATCGCCCACTTCGTAATTTTTTAAGGCAAAAAAGTTCAAAATTAAAAAAGGTTTTATGCTCAAAATTTTCTTAACCTATAATTCTTGCTTAAGTTTCCACTTGCGGTTGCTTCCCAATTTATGACCAGAATATAATTAATAATTTAGAAGAAATAACCTTTTTACACAAATTTAAATACAATTTTTGTCACGATTGAGTGAGATTAAACATGCTAGTAAGTCACTCCAGTCAAAATTGGTACTTTGTTAATTAGCTCAAGGGACTAATAACCAAGGCCAAAAACCCAGACAAAAGATGGTAAATTGAAAAATAAAAAAAGGATAAATATACCAACAAATCTAAAACTGGTCGCAAAAATTTATTCATGTCTTGAAATTTTTAAATAGTAAATCGAATCCTAAAACTTGATCAACTAGTACAGTCATAAATTTTCATTAATTCCATCAAATTTGAGTAATGAAAAATGCTTAACGTGATATATTTCGGTGCTTTTTTTCTTGAAAAAATATGGTATCTTTGTTGTTTTTGCAATATTTCCGAGGAAAATGCTAACTTGACCAAGTCAGGCATCATTATAGCTATAGCAAAGATATGACAGCTACGAATAAAAAACAAAGGAAATACCTAATGAGGATTAATACAAGTTTTATACATGCAAGTAATTAGGTGCAGTTTCGACCACATTTGCTGGAGTGGGATCCCAATGGACAATCACATACTTTTACCAGTCGTGGAGTAGGTAAGCCAATAAAATTCAGAAAAGGAGTACGTTGTGGGTCAACCACTGTGGTGGCAAAGCATGGGTTCGTTAATGCCCTCTTTGTAAAAACATGCAGTAGTAAAATAATAATAATAATAATAATAATAATAATAATAATAATAATAATAATAATAATAAGTGAGTGGACAATCCCACACGGTATTGGTTCAGTAGTTGGGTGCAGTTTCAACCACATTTTCTGGAGTGGTCAACTCTCTCCACGAGACCGACCAAAAAAAAAAAAAACTCTCTCCACGAGTGGTAAACGTATCTTTTCTTCTTCTTCTTTTTCCAATCAATGAATCGATGGGAAGTGCCGCAAGAAACTTCATATTTATTAGGTTAATACAAGCAACAGTATTAACACACTTTAGATGGGTACATGACCGAGGAATGACGTTCCTACGTTCGCTAGGGTCCACAATCTGATTGACAGCCCCAACTAGGATTAATTCCATCACATGCAATAAATTAACATCCACATTTTCAGTTCAGATTCATACAAAAGTATCTAGGGGGACTTTTAAGGAAAAAAGATGGTTTGAAAGTAATGTAATGACAATTTAACTCTCTATTTAATAGCGTAATATTTGTTATAAAGTTTGTATTAAACCATCAAACTTTATTACCATAAGCAACTCCACATCATATTATTTGTAACAATTTACATACAATAATATTTATCTTAATAAGACTTTCAATCTTCTAGAACATTCCTATCTCAAAAACTTCATTCACAAGTGTCAACTAATTGACAATTTCATTAGCAAAATCAGTACCAGAAAATTTTGGAATATCTCTCTTGATTTCCTTTTCCCAATCCGACTCACAAATTTCTTGTGTGCGATATGAAACATCCTCCTTTAGGAAATGATTGAACACTTTCTGAATAAGAGGAATCGCCATTGGATTCTCTAGTTCTGGAATGAGCTTCAGCCCTCAAATGTTAAACTTCTCGAGTCAAGTCATCAATTTGTTGTTGCATATATTGTTGCAAATTCTCAGCAAGTATTTGTACTTTGTTCAATGGAATGGTTCTACCGCCTTAACGCCTTGCTTTTCTTGGACGCATTGTCCTCTCCTCCAAAGCTCTAATACCAAATGATGTAGCCCAAGGTTGGCTATTCAAATAGTAGGACCGGGATAGTGACTTACCCATACGGAAACTTAGTCACAAAATTGAGGAGAAATTTTTGTTCTACACATGGATGGGAAAATGACATAACTTTGCTGATTCAAATCAGAATAACTTGATTCCAAAGCCAAAAGAACATAAATGATCTACAAAATTTATTTTTTGAGTTTTCTCATATAAGCACTGTAGGCTTGTAGCATTGTAGGCTTAGTGATTTTTGATGGAAGTGGGTGAAACGGGATTGGATAGAATGAAGAAAGAATAGGAACTTTAATGGTCGCTCTTCTAGGCCTCCAATGAAGCTGAAATAACACCAATTCTTCGAGATTGATGGCTGCAACTTTTCAAGGATGTAGGCTTTTAGAGTCCCGACTCTTCAAGGATAGAGTGAAAATTCTTCTAAGTTTTCAAGGGAGTTTGAACTCTTCAAGGTTCAAGGGAATTGCACTAAGCAAATTTTGTTAATCAAATTCGGTGTCCATTTACAGAGGTTCAATGACCTTTTATAGTTAAAACAAGAAAAGACTAGATTCAAACCTAGAAACTAATAATCATTTATGTGCATAGAAACTAGGAGCTATTAAATGTACAATATTTCGAATGCTTGTGGTTATTCCAAAGTGTCTTGATGCAACCTTCAATGTGTGAGAAATGACAAAACCTTCATGACAAAGTCAAAGATGAGCCTCTTCACTTGTGGATGAGGTTTATCGATATTAGGTTTATCGATGAGAGTGTTGTTGATCTTGAATATGCACAGATCTTCTTGATTGAATGAGTTGGTTTTGAATATAGAATGCATTATATTCTTTCAACATTTTGACGGATAATTGAATTTTGTCTCGAATTGTAGCCGGAAATAAGTTGGGAGGCTAAATTATAAGGACATACAGGGACCAAAACTGAATTCGGCTCAAAGTACGGGGACAACTTTTATAATGTCCCATCAACTTCTATAGGTGTACAAACATACTTTACAAGCATGGACACACCAGAGTTATTAGACTTCAAAGACTTAGGATTGACTAGTAACAGTGTATTTGATCACATTCTTAATAAAGAAACTCTACGACGTAAGGAAGAATCCGATTCTTTGGTGGCAAGATTTCTTTGATTCGTGAGACTAGAGAAAAGACTAACCTTTTCACCACCGTCCTTTGAACCATTCCTGCCTTTCAATTAAAAAAAGGAACAAGATAATATAATTGAATATAATCGGAAAAATGATTAACTATTACCTATAATAATCAGCTCGTGCAAATTCCAGGGTCTTCTTTGACTCATGACTATTCCAATGTGAGGAAATAAATTGTGTCGGGTCAATTCCGACGCAATTTTTATAATGTCCTATCAACTTCTCTAGGTTTACAAACTTACTTTACATGGACACACCAGAATAATTAGACTTTGAAGACTTAGGACTAACTAGTAACAGTGTGTTTGATCACATTCTTAAAAAGGAAACTCTACAACGTAAGGAAGAATCCGATTCTTAGGTTGTAGGATCTGTCCCAATTCTTTGACTCGTGGGACTAGAGAAAAGACTATCCTTTTCACCCCCGTCCTTTCAACCATTCCTGCCTTTCAATTAAAAAAGAAGAAGAAGATAATATAATGGAATATAAAGAACAAATCATTACCTATTATCTATGATAATCAACTTGTGCAAATTCCAGGATCTTCTTTGACCCATGACTATTCCAATGTGAGGAAAAAATTGTGTCGGGTCAATTCTGACACAATTTTGTAATGTCCCGGCAACTTCTCTATGTTTACAAACTTACTTTATGAGCATAGACACACCATAGTAATTAGACTTCGAAGACTTAGGACTGACTAGTAACAGTGTATTTGATCGCATTCTTAATAAAGAAACTCTATGACGTGAGGAAGAATCTGATTCTTAGGTGGTAAGATATGTCATGATTCTTTGATTCGTGGGACTAGAGGAAAGACTAACCTTTTCACCACCGTCCTTTGAACCATTCCTGTCTTTCAATTAAAAAAGAAGAAGATAATATCATCGAATATAATCGAAAAAATTATCACCTATTATCTATAATAATCAGCTCCTGCAAATTCCAAGGTCTTCTTTGACTTATGACTATTCCAATGTGAGGAAATAACTTGTGTCGGGTCAATAGACCGATAGCCACATGGAAGGAGTTGGATCGCTTTCGGTTCACCCGTACGCGCACAGAAAGCAATCTTGTATGGGTCGTTTCATAAAATTGCATCGAAACCGGCACCCGCCACTGACCGGAGAGCCGTGTGCTTTAAGTAGTAAAATAATAAAATCAAGAGTCGATTTTGTCTTGACCTTGATGTGATAGGTCTTGCATCGTATTTGCCTAACGAGGCATTCCACATAGGTCGCCATGTTAAATTACATTTGTTCGGATGGTTCCAAAACATTGATCGAAGTATGCCCTGAACCACCCATCTCCCTTCCTACATGCAATATAGGACTGCTTGTTTAAGCCTTCTCTTCCTTCGGTCTAATCCTCCCATCCCGTGACTTGCCTTTCATTTACTTGACAGGGAATTCCAACGAGATCTCGTGAGAGCTTTGACTCAGTAAGCTCATCAACTACGACTCAGTTAGCGCCTAGGGTTAGAGGTGGAAGTTCGCTTCAAGGCCGTTTTTGTTTGCTTTGCCCCTTTTAACCCTCTCTAGACAAACTCTCTACCCCTGCGCACTTGGGAACGCACTATAGCCTCTGGCTCTATAACTATTAAACATTTTCTTTTTTCCTCTCTCCAAAATCAATAGAAAAAATAATTCCTTTGCGGCTTACCACTTACCTATCTTTCTCCAAAACCCTCTCCGCACATAGCACACGTTACGGCAACAAGAAAAACAAGATTCTTCAATATGTAGATATAAGAGTGTTTCTCCTTTCAAGTGTTCCTTCCTCTCTCTTTTTTTGGACCATTATCATCGGTCTACGTTCCATAATGGATGAAATATTTTAGCATGAAAAATTATCTATGAAATTGTTCGAATATGTCACGAAAAACAAGCAATCGAACACAATAATAAATAGATCAACGGAATAGATTGGCCACTTTTACATGGTTCAATCGGAGAGACAAACTTAATAGGAAGAATAGTAGAAGATTTCACTATAGATTAAGCGAATATAAAAGATTTACAACCACAATCATGTTACTCGAACACTCTCCATGTTTCCTATCCCCAATTGCATCCAATAATTCATACAATATTTAGCTCTCACAAATTTTAAAGAAACAATCTCTCAATCTTGTAAGTGAATTCACAAATTTTACCACATGGTCATTGATTTCAAAACACTTGCAATTTCTTCAAGATGTAGTTCACAAGCACTCTGCACAATTAATTGTCATGGTAGAAAACTACTCCTCTCTGATGGGCAAAAACCAATGCCTACGACATTTATAAAATATAATATAAAATATTTGGATTCAAAATAAGAAACCCCTTATTGGAACCTGCTCAAACTAGAAAACCTACTTAAATAGTTCTTCTTTTCGGGGTCAAACTCTAAAATTATCAACAATCTTTACCTTAACTCATGACTATGCCAATGTGAGGAAATAATTTGCATTGTGTAGATTCCTATGAGATAACATAGGGAGAAGTACAAAAAAAAAAGTAATAAATCTCTTGCATTTGTACTATTTCATTCCTAAAACTTTTCAATAGACCAATTTAATCATAGACCTCTCAATTAGACTAATTTTAGTATTGTCAATTATATATTAATCACATGTGTCAAACCTAGAATGAAAAGAATAGTCTGCATTTCATTTATCACAAACCACACACTACAACGATGGGAGAAACAAGATTTCTTGATAGATATGAGAGTGTTTTCTCCTTTCAAATGTTCCTTGTTTTATTACCATCATCATATGTCTAAGTTCCTTTTTCAGTATGGAACATTGTAAATGAAATTGATGGAATTCGTGCATAAACTAACTCAGGAACAAAGCTTGTAGAAGTACTATGTTATAAAGATCTCAATTCAAAATAAAGATTATACTGCCATTGTCAAGCTCCATTTCATCACCCCAAAATTGGAAACTCCATGCTCATTTTGTTGGAAGCACGCAATAGAAGTGTGATACCTTCAGCTAGGGAGATTGTTCAAAGGAAGTCCAAATCCGAGCCCATCAATATATTCGGTTAAACCTACCTTCACTCAAAAACTTAAGTCAATGAGTTATGGGTCAATTAGAATATATTAATTGCTCTACACCACATCAATTTGCCGATGTAAAATTTCTCTAACACAACCCACTCACGCGTTTATTCTAACAATCCGTGTTAGGTGGTCTTGGGCCACTCTCACCTAACAGCTAGCTCAAAATGTGAGACTTTCCCTCATACTTATTAATCAACCACCAACTCTTTCCTCAAGGATATCCCCCTCACACATCAGACACAACCCAAAACTCTCCCATGTGACTACTAGGTCCAAACTTTTGGCAACCTAAGCTTTGATACCAATAGTAGGTGGTCTTGGGTCTTTCTCACCCCAAAAGCTAGTTCAAAAATGAGACTTTCCCTCACACTTATAAACTGACTACCAACCTCTTCCACAACCGATGTGGCACAACCTCAACATATTTTAGAAATTGATCTTAATTTTCAGTTGATTAAGAAATCGACTTTAAAATAATGCGGTGCCTTTGTTTCAAGGAAAATGAATGATTTAAAAAATATTTTTTAAAATATGATTGTTTGTGTTGCTTACACAAACAAACGAACAAATAATATATTCATTATCTACGAAAATATTTAGACTTAAATTGTTGTCACAATGAAAACATTCTTAATTGCCTGGTTATTTCATGTGATACAAGCGATTTGTCTTTAGGAAAATGTTATCCAAATTATTCATTTTTTGCGAAACAAATGGAGGCTTAGTGCTAAATCTCATCATCCAAGCAGATACCTAGAATCAACCAAAAGAATCAACACAAGGTTGGGTAATTATCAAACTAAGTTCGAGTAACTCCCAAGAAGCTCGAAATTTCTCACGTCAGCGAGCACAATGTACTTTTAATTTGTAATGTCTAAGAAATAATTAAGAAAGCATCACCTAAGTATTGGGTAAATTGGTTGCTATTATTTGGGCCCATATTTGCACGGTCCAATTTCTCAAAAGGACTTCGGATACGTTTTGATCATAACCGGCCTCTTTAACAAGAGGAGATTTAGCTACGTCACCTCCACATTCTTGTTTTCCTTCACGGCCTCATGGGTCAACGAAATCGAGCTGTTCAGAATGTTGTTCGAGGTTGGAATGGAGAGGTTCACCATCGTGAAGGAAGGGTGTTTGAGACGTATACTTGGCCATATGTAAAATGCGAGGAGGGTTAAGATAGTAAAGATTTGAAGCTGCCATCGATAGAAGCTCCTTGTCTCAGCAGTGATGATTTCTTGGGTAAAATTAGAGAAAGACCATGCCCTTTTTATTGAGGAGGATAGTTATTTAGTGGAGAGAAATAGACCTGGTGAGAGAAAAAAGAGCTCAATGTGATGAAGTGCAGTGATAATTTAGCTGTGGAATCTCATATGTTTGCCTCAGGTTAAGCCAAGTTCATTGAGATTAAAGTAATGGAGAAGCATATGCTCTCCTCCTCAAGTATGATCACACTATATCTCTATAGGGGCTTGTAGGGTTAGCATTATAGAGTTTTTGTTTCATTCAAAACTAGCACATCATATATATGACAGTGCATTGCGATTTTCCAGGATAGTAGGGTGGAGAAAGACAACATGATTTGGCCATGGAATAGAAATGGATTTTTTTTTTTTTTTTTTTTTTTTGCTATTAAATCTATTTACAATGTAGCTATAAGAACTAAGAATGAGATTGCATGAAATATAAAACTCCATGTTCTTAATCCTAGGACTGACAGTAAGGTGTGGAAGCTAATCCAAAAAGGTTGATTTTCAACTGAAGATTAACCATTTATGTGGGATTTGTGCTCTGGTGCATTAGCTACTACTGAAGGTTCATATCGAAGAAAGATCATAGAATCCTCCAAACAGGTCTTCCATGATGAAACTAGTGAACATCAATTTAAACTTTTGATAAGTAGCTTTCAATGCAAGTGAAAGTGTAAGGACTCGAGCCCCACTGTGTAATATTGTCCGCTTTGGACACTGAGTCCTCACGGCTTTAAAACGTGTTACACAGATTAGAGGGACCCAAGCCTTATAAACTAGCCTAGAACTCCCCTCCTAAACGATGTGGGACAAAAGAGGGACCCCTTCCCTACGCACGTCTAGGAACCGAGGCACAGACACACCGCCATCCCTCCTCCCCGCACACCGCCACTTGGGTTGTCACACTCTCCACCCCTTAGGAGCACAGCATCCTCACTGTGGCCCCACACATGGTCAGGAGTCGGCTCTGATACCATTTATAAGGACTTAGGCCCCATTGTGTAATATTGTCCACTTTGGACACTGAGTCCTCACGGCTTTAAAACGCGTTACACAGATTAGAGGGACCCAAGACTTATAAACTAGCCCAGAACTCTCCTCCTAAACGATATGGGACAAAAGAGGGACCCCTTCCTTACGCACGTCTGGGAACCGAGGCGCGGACGCACCGCCATCCCTCCTCCCCGTGCACCGCCGCTTGGGCTGTCACACTCTCCACCCCTTAGGAGCACATCATCCTCATTGTGGCCCCACACGCGGTCAGGAGTCGGCTCTGATACCATTTGTAAGGACCCGGGCCCCACTGTGTAATATTGTCCACTTTGGACACTGAGTCCTCACGGCTTTAAAACACGTTACACAGATTAGAGGGACCCAAGCCTTATAAACTAGCCCAGGACTCCCCCCCTAAGCGATGTGGGACAAGAGAGAGACCCTTTCCCTACGCACGTCCGGGACCGAGGCACGGATGCACCATCATCCCTCCTCCTCGCGCAAGCCGCTTGGGCTATCATAGATCGGAGATAAGTCGGTTCGACTAAGATGTGTGGCTAAATGTAGGTGATTCCACCAAATTGCAAAATTTCCGTCGATTGGCACTAGACTAATTTGTCTGTCGTTTTGGCGCCATGTGCCCATATTTGAAACCTTGAGGTTTTCATGGCAATCGAAAGTCGCCAATGTGTCGAAAAGGTATGTGTGGCTCGAAGAAAATCGACCATGGGTCAATTGCACCAAAAATTCCTGAAATCTACCCGGTAGATTAGGTCACACTAAAATCGCGCCAGATTAAAATTAACCGTGAATTTGAACTCAATTTCAGAAATTGAAAGTTCTGTCATGTCACGACTCATTTTAGGAACGTCTACTCATCATTCGAAGAATTTTCGGCGATTCTCGAGATTTTTACGGAAAATCGATTCGGACGATTCAGAAAACAAATGGAAATTCGGATTGGTTGAATTGAAGGGATTTTTGACTTGCAAACCGAGCCATTGGGTGATGGGGACTTGTGGAAATTTTGTGGGTTTTTTCTTCATCAAAATTTGGACATAAATTGGAGATTGGGTGAAGAAATTGAAGCTCAATATGAGGAAATTCGGAGCTAGGAAGAGAGCAGCATTTTTGGGCTTCAAAATTGATTATTTTGGGGATTTACTTTACAAGAAAGAATTAAGAGACCGTGGGATATGTTTGAAGGCTTTAAGGGGGACCAAGCATTAATGTAGTTGGATAATTCTCTTGACTTTTTACCCTCATCTCCACCGGACTCTTTCTCTCTTCCGGTCGTTCCTTCCCCCTCGCATGCTTGGGTCGCTTTCCATTTGAGCTAACCGCCTCTGCCTCTTCTCTCTCCCCTGATTTCTTCCTTTCCGTTCTTCCCGTCTCCCACTTTTTATTCGAACAGCCATCTCCACACCCATTTCCCCTACAACTTAATTCCCTTATTTTATTATGCCGAAGCACCACTCATCCTCTCCACCATCGTCCGTGGCCATCTATCGGCAATTTTGCCCCCTCCGGTCAACTAACGAAGCCCCTCCCTTCCCCTTCATTGACCGCAAGCAGTGATCGAAGCTGCTTCTTGCAGCTACCACGCAGTCATCTCCATGAAACCAACCGTCCAGCAGCATCCACCGAGTGAAGCCCCACGTTCGATCAACTTCAGCACCAACAAAACCAGTTTGTTGACCCTACAACTACCATCTTCATCCACGTTTCTTCCTCCCACTGACAATCCCCTCGGTCCACCGAAGCTGCCCTTCGTCCGCGTCAAATCCCCGTGCGAAGCTTGGCCGAATTCAGCCCTTGGCCATGAGCTTTGTGGGCCATTCTTCGAGCCCCATCCGTGCCCCGTTTACGTCGTCACTTTGGAGAGTATCGCTCGCCGTCGCCGTGAACTCACCGGCTCACAAATCCGATGAGTTATCTCACTAAATCTCGCTTAGGAGGTTAATTATGCTTAGAGGGTAATTAGTTTAAGTTAATTAAGGTTTAGGTGGTTAGTTAGATTATATTTGTGATTTAATTATTCAATTTTGCATGTTAGGTTGTTATATTGGATTAATTAAGGCCTAGATAAGTTGTATTAATTATCTAGATTGGTTCGGGAATTTTTCAGACCCGTCTCGGTATTTAATTAGGCAATTTCGGCCTAGGTTAGCTATTTTGGTATTTAATTGAATTATTTAATTAATTTTGATAATTATTTAATTATTAAATATTTTCCATAAATTAGAGAGGGATAACTAGTGACTTGAATTTCATGCTAATTGCAATGGTGTGTTCAGTTTCTGCAATTGGATGTTAACTTGTGCAAATTGAGTGCTAATGTTGTCATGCCCCAAACCCCGAGCGCATGCCCATCCCTCTCTGGTCGATAATATTTTGCAACTTCCCAGGACGAGTCACCGACCCTTTCTTTTTATTGCACATGCGGAAGCAAAAATAAATCCCTTAACAATAATCACCTCGGGATAGAAAAGCAAGACATCAATTCACAAAAGCGCAATTTTATAAACAACGAGATTCAGGTACAAAATGAGTTTAGTCGAAAGCCTACAAAAAGGTCGACTCTCAAAAGAGGCTGTCTTACGACATACTAATAGGACACATCTGCCGATCCTCCATACTCCACCTCCTCAGACTTCGGGGCCTTGGTCCTCCACGACCACCTTCTAAGGACCTGAAAATGGTTATTCAATAACCAGTGAGACAATATCTCAGCAAGTCCATACTCTAAACCCCGATTAAGGAGGGAAATACGCCTAGGGGCGCCCTAACCACACAATCACGCATTTAGTATAGAGGACTTACCTCGCCTCAGTTCCACCCTGCAGGTTAGTACAATCAAATACTCAACCAAATAATCAATTCAATCCCATTCAATTCAACCATCAATCAGTCAACTCATTCGACTCCATGTCATCGATACCATCCGTAAACTTTATCGATTCGAACATTGCTCACCTAAGCTGAAATAGATATATTCATATATCATTGCTGCCCAAAGCTGATGTCTAAACTTTGCTCACCGAAGCTGCTAGATCAATTATTGCTCACCGAAGCTGCTAATAACCTTTGCTCACCGAAGTTGCTAAAGCATTATTGCTTGCCATTGCTCACTGAAGCTGCTAGAGATCTATAATGGTGTTAATGCTCCCGGAAGCTGTTATAAATCTATATTGCTCACCTAAGCTGATTTGGTACTCAAAGACCACTTTCGATGTCAACACGACACTCGGTATTTTCCAATTAAAATACCAATATTTCACAAATTTTGGAATTAAATACCGAAAATCCAATCAGCACTCAATTTGCAAAATTTATCACTCAATTGCAAAATTTAACCACACCATTGCAATCGGCACGAAATTCCGATCACCGACTATCCCGGCCTAATTTTTCGGAAAAATAATTAATAATTAATTAATTTCGAAAATTAGTTAAATAATTCAATTTAAATACTAAAAATACCAACCTAGGCCAAAATTGCTAAATTAAATACCAATACATACCTAGAAAATTCCCGAACCCTTTTAGATAAATAGCACAATTTATCTAGGCCTCACTTAATCTAATCTAACCACCTAACATGCATAATTACATAATTAAATTTCTAATTTAATCTAACTAACCACCTAATTCCTAATTAAATTAAACTAAACACCCCTTAGACGTCATTAGCCTACTAAGAAGAGTTTTGTGCATAAACTCACCGATTTATTACGGAAACCGGCTCACCACGACGAAGGAGCGACGGCGGCCGAAATCCAAATTTTCGGCGGCGTCGACAGACACTCGGACTTGAACCAAAAACCTTGCAAACCCATAGCAAATGTTGGGCTTGATCTTGAGCTTGGGCTTGGTTGCGGGCTGGGCCTGCTTTGCGGGCTTGGGCTTCAAATGGGCCTGACCAAAATTGTGTGAATATGGGCTGCCTGTTGGACCGAAATTCTGCTGGAGATGGGCTTGCGACACTTGCTGGGCTTGACTTCAATTGGCTTGAAATTCACTAGACTGAGCTGCAATTCACATGGGCTTGGAGGAGATGGGCCGAAGAAAACACGTGGGCTTCAATGGACTTGTTGGAATAGAAGCTGGACTACTAGGGCCCGAGCAAAGAAGAAACTGCTGGGCCGTTGATGCGGGCTGAGCGGGCAAAAGAAGAAAAATTTTGGGGCGGCTTCAATCATGGCAGCTTGTTGGCGTCCATGCGGATGCTTGCTCGAGTGTGGGATGGGGAAGACCGAGGAGATGCATCGGACGTGAAGCTGTTTCGGTAGTCTTCTTCGCTAAAAGTTGACCGAGCTTGGAGATGGCTTTGTTGAGGTGGCGTTGGCAGCTTGAAGACCAGTGGTGCTTCAATGATTGAATTGTGGGCCGAGTGTCAACAAATCGGCAAGAAGATGAGGATGGTGGAAGAAGACACAGGCGTGGGCAGGGGACACGTGAACAACGTAGTTGGCGGGTCAACACGACTTCGGTGGGTTTGAAGTTAGTTGATTGGAGGAACAAAATTTTGTGGAGATGGGCTGCGCACGAGTGGGGAAGGAAATGATGATGATGTTGGTGAGGGATGAAGACATGGCAGAGAGGAAAAAAAATGAATGAAGAAAAGAGTTGTAGCTTCGGTTGAGGAGGGGCAGTCTAATGCGAGAGAGAGAACCGATGGAGGTGCGCCAAGGAAGCTTTGAAGAAGAAGGGGTAAAAGTCAATAATCCTATCCCAAAAATTAAATGCTTGTCTCCCAAAGTACTTCAATCTTATCTCATATGTCTCCAATAATACTTTCTTGTATTATCTTCACAATTGAACCCATTTTGAAGCCCAAATTTGCTGCCCTTTTCCAAATCCGAATTTCACTTAATTTCTCTTAAATTTCTTCACCGATTCTCCAAATTGCGGTCCGATTTCGCTGAAGAAAAATCCCGTACAATTTTCTATAAATCCCCAATACCCAAAGGCTCGACTTGTCAGTCCAAATTTCCTTTAATTTGGCCCATCCAAATTTCTGCTAATTTTCCACAACATCCGAATCGATTTTCAGTAAAAATCTCGAAATCTCCGAAAAATTTTTGAATGATGAGTCAATGTTCCTAAAATAGATCGTGACATCTCAAAACTTTCAATTTCTGAAATCAGGTTCAAATTCACGGTTGATTTCACTCCGGCGCGCTTTTAGCGTGACCTAGTCTACCGGGTAACTTTTAGGAATTTTTGGTGCAATTAACCTATGATCGATTTATCTCAAGTCACAATGTACATCTCCAACACATTGGCGACTCTCGGTTGTTGTGAAAATCTCAATGTTTCAATTATCGACATAGGGTACCCAAAACAACAGAAAATCAATTTAGTGTCGATCGATGAGAATTTTGCAATCAAGTGGAATCACCCACACTTTGATCACATATCTTAGTTGAATCGACCTATCTCTAATCTCTTATCGATTCTAACAATGTCGTAATGACCTTTGCTGATCAACGCGGTTGAGCAGTCGATTCCTGATCGAATTCTCAAGTCCATTGCATTTAGATTCCTTAATTGCTTCCTCAGATAGTTCAGTTATCTCGTGAGTGAATCAGCTCAGAGAATAGCACTATCGGCGCGTCGATAAAAGGCCCGATTTATTTAATTGAAAACAAAATCTGAAAATTCAGACTGTCACAACTCTTCCCCTCTTATAAAAATTTCGTCCTCGAAATTTAAACCTATTACAATCCTTAAGTAAAAAGGTGGGGGTATAATCGTCTTATCGATTATTCAATTTTCCAAGTTGCTCCTTCAATACCGTGGTGTTGTCTAACCACTTTGACCAAGGGGACCAGCTTAGTACACATAATCTATTCTGAACCACAACTGAATAGGGCTTTCCACGTACAATACTCTACCATCCACGTCTAATTCTTCAAGATTTAGCACGTGAGTCGAGTCAGGCTCATACGTCCTCAACCTCAACACGTGAAAGACGTCATGCACTTGTGCCTACCTCGGCGACAACATAAGACGATACGTTAGGATCCTGATTCTTTCTCTAAAATCTCAAAGGGACCTACATACCTTGGTTTCAGTTTTCCCTCCTTGCTAAAGCACAAGGTATCCCTCATTGGTGACAACTTCAGAAAGATGTAATCACCAATTTAGAACTCTAGGGGCCTTCGATGCTCAACGATATAATTTTTCTGGCGACTATGAGCGGTCTTTAATCTGTTTCTGATCATGGCAACTGCAATCACATACTGCCGAACTGACTCTGGGCCTATGATCTTTCTTTCCTTAACTTCATCCCAACAAACTGAAGTTCTGTACACTCCACTCTATCCTACTCCAAAAGGAACCATCTGACTGTTCTGCTGAAACTGGGAATCCTCAGGTCTAGATCTAATATAAATTCGTCACTGGCACTCCATGCAAACAAACTATCTGACACACATACACTTATGTATGCCTATTCAAATCGAGATCTTTTCATACTACACTGAAGTGAGTCGGCTTTATCCATCTGTTGACCCCTATTCCAATTAGAATCATTACTCCTCTGGTTCCTTGACAAGCTCGTCACAAGATCCATCGTGACATGTTCTCTTTTCCACTCGGGAATCTCGAGAGGTTGCAAAAGTCCTCTCGGCTGACAAAGATGTGCCTTCACTCACGAACACGTCTGACACTTAGTGACATGATTGGTGATGTACATCCTCATATTGGACCACCAATGGTATTGACACAGATTCTAATACACCTTCGTATTGCTATGATGAATGTTGTAATTGCTACGATGAGCTTCTGACAAAATCTCCTCTTGAGTGCTACATCGTCAGGTACACACAATCATCCTTGGAACTTTAATGTTCCGTCATCAGAAATCTGAAAATCAACCTTTCTCTTATCGGTATCCTCTTGCAGGATTTTCTAAATGTCTGGGTCTGTCAACTAAAGTGCCTTGATTCAAATCTGAGCATCCGGCTCAATTCTAAGGGTGACTATATGATTTGTAAGATAGCCTACCTCAAATTTGACAACCGAATCTCTAACTCCTTCGAGTAAAATCCACTTATGAACCATCATCTGCACAATCAATGACTCTCAACTTAACGCATTTGTAACTTCCGTTCTGTCGATTCTGACAGCGGCATATGGTAAGAGACCTTAAAGATTGGCTCCATCCTAGGGGCCAACTCAAACACGAACTCAATCTCCCTTTCTGAGGGCAGATTGGGTAATCCTTCAGGAAACACCTTAGAAAACCTCTGTACCACGGCTATGTTCTCTATATTCAGTTCCTCAACTAACGCATCCACTATAGTTGCCAAATAAATTTTACAACCTACGTCCAAAACCTGGTTGTCGTAATTGACGAAATAAAAAGGAATCGAAGGTCCTCCTCGACTTCCAATAAATTCGAAACTCTCATCCGTCAACGATTCAAACTGTATTACCTTATGCCAACAATTCATTACCACAAGATACTCCTTGAGCCAATTCTTTTCATATATGACGTCAAATTTATACATAAGCAACTAGTCAAGTACAACTATAGCCAGTGATTCTTCTTTCTACAGCTTTATTACCACAACTAAAATTCTACAACCTTAACCAAAATTCCACTGCTCTACTTTGATAAAATCACCCCAAAAACGTTCTTCCTCTTATCGATGCATGGTCGGTTCGTTCCTGTCCCCTTCGCCATCCTATTGGTGTTCTATCTACGATGCTTTCCCTCTGTCTTGTCCATTGGTGATGGCGTATGTCCGTCCTTGTGCTGGAGGCTTAAGTAGTCCACCCTACTGTGCAATTGGTGGCGGGAGTCCTCGGTTCTGACCCATCTGTGGCGGTGGTGGCAACTTCGGTGGTCCCCTCGGCCTTCTAGGACAATCTCTAGCCAAGTGACCCTGTTGGCCACATTCAAAACAAGCACCAATCCTTAAAGGACATGGGGCTAATCCATGTCACCTTCCACAAAAGCGACACACACCATTCGGTCTCTACGCTGATTTTCCTATTCCATCATTCCTATTGGGCAAGATAGGGTACCTCCCTCCAGTCATCGGTCTTTTCCCAAACCGATTCCTATCCTGGTTAAAGCCAAACCACAATCCAGATGCGGTAACTTGCTCGTTCAAATTCTTCTTGATCAGCTAAGCTCATCCGTACAACTCGTTGTAGTTCTTTATATCAAACGGCACCAGCGGTTTTTTAGTTCCGATCGGAGGCCATCCAAAAACCTCATTACCTTCTCCTCAGGATCCTCGATCAATCTCGGGGCGTACTGTGATAATTCGGCGAACTTCGCCTCGTACTGATCCACAGTCATTGGACCCTGACAAAGGCGTAGAAATTCCGCCATCTTTAGTTGCTTGGCACAGTTGGAGAAGTATTTGTCATTGAACGCTCTAACGAAGGCGTTCCACTCTGGAACTACACCTTCTGGGAATACCTCTTCTCTGGTGGCTCTCCACAAAGTACTTGCAATCCCCTGCAATTGATACACTGCAAGGGTGACCTTCTCCTCTTCGGTGCACCTCAGCAGTGCAAATGCTTTCTCAAGTTCTTGAATCCAAAGGGTTGCAGCCTCGGGATCTCCTGTCCCTGTGAACTTCGGTGGCTGCAATTTTAGGAACTGCTCGACGAGCTTGTGGATTGGTCTTTTGTTCCCCTGTGGAACTTTAGCAAGTGCGGCAGCGGCGCGCGGCAGCTTGATTCTAGGCCTGTTGCCCCATCAAATCTCCAATCGCCTGAAGCGCCTGCATGATCCCCTCGAACCTAGGATCACCAAGGGCTGCTACCCCAGCACCAACCGGCGGAACCAGCGGTGGTGCTACACCACTTGCGCTAGCCTCAGCCTGCGCACTACCTCGGCCACCACGAGCACCGGCCCTTGTCGGTGTCCTAGCCCGAGTCACTAAGGATAAGGTCCTCTGCCTAGGAGTTCTTGACTCCGAATCACTCATGTTGTAGATCTTCTACAAAACCTGTTTCTAATTCCATACCGAATTAGAAACTGAGTGATCACCACAACCAATTTACCGAACAACTATCACTCACATGCATTAGCATAAAATAAAGGCATTTCCTACTAACTATCCCAAGAACCCATCGCACCTTATCACTCCAAACTCAAATTTCACTCTGATACCACTTAAACGGGGATGTCACGCCCCGAATCCCGAGCGCATGCCCATCCATCTCTAGTCGATAATATTTTGCGACTTCCCAAGACGAGTTGCAGACCCTTTCTTTTTATTGCACATGCGGAAGCAAAAATAAATCCCCTGACAATAATCATCTCGAGATAAAAAAAACAGGACATTAATTCACAAAAGCACACTTTTATAAACAACGAGATTCAGGTACAAAATGGGTTTAGTCGAAAGCCTACAAAAAGGTCGACTCTCAAAAGAGGCTGTCCTACGACATACTAATAGGACACATCCGCCGATCCTCCATACTCCACCTCCTCGGAACCTTGGTCCTCCACGACCACCTTCTAAGGACCTAAAAATGGGAAATATCTCACAAGTCCATACTCTAAACCCCGATTAAGAGGGCGCCCTAACCACACAATCACGCATTTAATATAAAGGACTTACCTCACCTCAGTTCCACCCTACAGGTCAGTACAATCAAATACTCGACCAAACAATCAATTCAATCCCATTCAATTCAACCATCAATCAGTCGACTCATTCGACTCCATGTCATTGATACCATCCGTAAAATTTATCGATTCAAACATTACTCACCTAAGCTAAAATAGATATATTCATATATCATTGCTGCCCAAAGCTGATGTCTAAACTTTGCTCACCGAAGCTGCTAGATCAATTATTGCTCACCGAAGCTGCTAATAACATTTGCTCATCGAAGCTACTAAATAACTATAATGCTCGCCGAAGTTGATATCTAAAGTGCTCACCGAAGCTGTTAAAGCATTATTGCTTGCCATTGCTCACCGAAGCTACTAGAGATCTATAATGGTGTTAATGCTCCCCAAAGCTGTTATAGATCTATATTGCTCACCTAAGCTGATTTGGTACTCAAAGACCACTTTCGGTGTCAACACCCGACACCCGGTATTTTCCAATTAAAATACCAATATTTCACAAATTTTGGAATTAAATACCGAAAATCCAATCAGCACTCAATTTGCAAAATTTATCACTCAATTGCAAAATTTAACCACACCATTGCAATCGGCACGAAATTCCGGTCACCGGCTATCCAGGCTTAATTTCCGGAAAAATAATTAATAATTAATTAATTTCGAAAATTAGTTAAATAATTCAATTTAAATACTAAAAATACCAACCTAGGCCAAAATTGCTAAATTAAATACCAATACGGACCCAGAAAATTCCCAAACCCTTCTAGATAAATAGCACAATTTATCTAGGCCTCACTTAATCTAATCTAACCACCTAACATGCATAATTGCATAATTAAATTTCTAATTTAATCTAACTAACCACCTAATTCCTAATAAATTAAACTAAACACCCCTTAGATGTCATTAGCCTACTAAGAAGATTTTAGTGCATAAACTCACCGGTTTATTGCGGAAACCGGTTCACCGCGACGAAGGAGCGACGGTGGCCGAAATCCAAATTTTCGGCGGTGTCCACGAACTCTCGGACCTGACCCAAAAGCCTTGTAAACCCATAGCAAATGTTGGGCTTGATCTCGGGCTTGGGCTTGGGCTTGGTTGCGGGCTGAGCCTGCTTCGCGGGCTTGGGCCTCAAATGGGCCTGACCAAAATTGCATGAAGATGGGCTGCTTGCTGGGCCAAAATTCTGCTGGAGATGGGCTTGCGACACTTGCTGGGCTTGACTTCAATTGGGCCGAAATTCACTAGACTGAGCTGCAATTCACGTGGGCTTGGAGGAGATGGGCCGAAGAAAACGTGCGAGCTTCAATGGAATTGTTGGAATGGAAGCTAGGGCTGCTGGGCCCGAGCAAAGAAGAAACTGATGGGCCGTTGATGCGGGCTAAGCGGGCAAAAGAAGAAAAATTTTGGGGCGGATTCAATCATGGCAGCTTGTTGGCATCCACATGGATGCTTGCTCGAGCGTGGGATGGGGAAGACCGAGGAGATGCGTCGGACGTGAAGCTATTTCGGTGGTTTTCTTCGCTAAAAGTTGACCGAGCTTGGAGATGGCTTCGGTGAGGTGGCGTTGGCAGCTTGAAGACCGATGGTGCTTCGATGATTGAATTGTGGGCCTAGTGTCAACAAATCGGCAAGAAGACAAGGATGGTGGAAGAAGACATGGGCGTGGGCAGGGGACACGTGAACAGCAATTGGCGGGCCAACACGGCTTTGATGGGTTTGAAGTTAGTTGGCTGGAGGAACAAAATTTTGTGGAGATGGGCTGCGCACGAGTGGGGAAGGAAATGATGATGATGCTGGTGAGGGATGAAGACACGGCAAAGAGGAAAAAAAATGAATAAAGAAAAGAGCTGCAGCTTCGGTTGAGGAAGGGCAGTCCAATGCGAGAGAGAGAACCGATGGAGGTGTGCCAAGGAAGCTTTGAAGAAGAAGGGGTAAAAGTCAATAATTCTATCCCAAAAATTAAATGCTTGTCTCCCAAAGTACTTCAATCTTATCCCATATGTCTCCAATAATACTTTCTTGTATTATCTTCACAATTGAACCCATTTTGAAGCCCAAATTTGCTGCCCTTTTCCAAATCCGAATTTCACTCAATTTCTCTTAAATTTCTTCACCAATTCTCCAAATTGGGGTCCGATTTCGCTGAAGAAAAATCCTGTACAATTTTCTGTAAGTCCCCAATACCCAAAGGCTCGGCTTGTCAATCCAAATTTCCTTTAATTTGGCCCATCCGAATTTCCACTAATTTTCCGCAACGTCCAAATCGATTTTCCGTAAAAAACTCGAAATCTCCGAAAAATTTTCAAATGATGAGTCGACATTCCTAAAGTAGATTGTGACGTCTCAAAACTTTCAATTTCTGAAATCAGGTTCAAATTCACGATTAATTTCACTCCGGCGTGCTTTTAGCGTGACCTAGTCTACTAGGTAACTTTTAGGAATTTTTTGTGCAATTGACCCGTGATCGATTTATCTCGAGTCACAATATACATCTCCGACACATTTGCGACTCTCGGTTGTCGTGAAAATCTCAAGATTTCAATTATCGACACAAGGTACCCAAAACAACATAAAATCAATTTAGTGTCGGTCGATGAGAATTTTGCAATCAGGTGGAATCACCCACACTTTGATCACATATCTCAGTCAAATCGACCTATCTCTGATCTTTGATCGATTCTGACAGTGTCGTAATGACCTTTGCTGATCAACGCGGTCGAGCAGTCGATTCCTAGTCGAATTCTCAAGTCCATTGCATTTAGATTCCTTAATTGCTTCCCCAGATAGTCCAGTTATCTCGTGAGTGATCAGCTCAGAGAATAGCACTATCGACACGTCGACGAAAGGCCCGATTTATTTAATCGAAAACGAAATCTGAAAATTCAGACTGTCACAAATGTGATTTTTGGTAATTTATTCCAAAAATTGTGAATTTCAATATTTATTCAGAAAACTGCCGGGTTTTAACGCCAAAAATAGTTTTATATACTATATAAAATAGTGGATTTTAAATTGGAGGATATGAATTTTTCGGGTTCGAACTGACCGTATACCCACACGCGACTATTTTCACCGGGTGTTTTTAATATGAAGAAAATAAGTCCATGATCACTATTTTAATGGAGACATTTGAGTGTAATGCACGGTGTCCTGGGCCGAGATTGATTGGTCGTGTGTTGGTTAATGAAAACCCGTCTCAAGCTTTTTTAAGCCAAACATTACCCTATATGGGATATCCATTCTTTGGATCGCGGGTCGCAGTAGATTCTGGACCTACACCCCTTTGGAGAAGCCGTCTATTAAGATATAAACGTCATTGTGCTCAATAGTGGTGAGACAACGCCTGGCTACACCAAAAGACACCGAACTTATGAGTAGGTTGTACTCGGGTCGCAATAGATTCTAGACCTACGCCCCTTTGGGGAAGCCGTCTATTGAGATATAGACGTCATCGTGCTCAATGGCGGTGAGGTGATGCCTAGCTATGCCAATAGACACCGAACTTATGAGTAGGTGGTACCCTTAAGGGGCAAATTTAACAATTGGAACGCATGATTGATTAAACCGATGTGCCTGATTATGAGACAAAACTGTGTGGTATGGTATTGAACATGTCATAACGGTTTGGTCTTATAATCGAGACCCTTGTGATTGATTGAGTTGATGAGACGTTTCAATTGTTGTGTGCATTAAGTATATGCATTTGGGATATGAACTGTGCTAACGTGCAAGAAGGAACTAAGGCGAGGTAAGTCTCCTGTTCTCATTGTGTGATTGTGTGGCTAGAGCGCCCTGAGGCGTATTTCCTTTCTAATAGGGGTTTAGGGGGTGGACTTGCTGAGACATTGTCTCACTGGTTATTGTATAACCATTTTCAAGTCCTTAGATGGTAGTCATGGAGGACCAAAGCCCCGGAGTCTGTGAAGGTGGAGTCTGAAGGATCGGCGTCTATATCAGACTAGTTGCCGTAGGACAGCTTCTTTTCGGGAGCCGATATTTTGTAGACCTTTACTTAGACTCTTGTTGTATATAAACCCAATTGTTTATAAAAGTATGCTTTTGTGAAATGTTGTCCTGCTTTCCTATCCCATGTTGTTTGTTGTCAGGGGTTATTATCCGCTTCCGCATGTGCATAAAAAATGAAAGGGTCGGCGACTAGTCCTAGGAAGTCGCAATTGTATCAACCACAGTGGGATGTGCCCGTGCTCGAGGGTCGGTCGCTGCAATATTTGTTTAAATTCTTTCATTTTTACACAATCACCTATTCAAACCCCTCTAAGTAATAGTTATAGCCATAACAGCTTCATTTACCATCACTATCGTCATCTAAAGTCTCCCTCTCCCTCCCTCCCTCCTTCCCCCTCTCTCTCTCTCTCTCTCTCTCTCTCTCTCTCTCTCAAGTCTTCAGCACTCCTCATTCCTCCCTCCACAACTAGCCTCTTCATTGAACTTTCCAACGAGGCTCATGGTTAGTTTCACCAATTCCTTGTTCATGGGATGAAATGGTTCACCTTATCACTGAACAATCTGTTTGAATTGAAACTAGAATTTGGGGTTAGGTTTCTTTAAGAAAATTCAACCTAATTTCTCAATTGGGAGAAGATTTGGGATTTAGGGTTTGGTTTGTGGTGCAAATTGAACTTAATTTCTCAATTTCGTGCAAATTTATGTTGTCAAGCAACGTCTTTTAATCTATATCTTGATTTGATTTGTCTAGCGAGACATGTCAGATTATCTATTCTAAAATAATGCCACGTGTGACTCTCCGACAACACAAGTGGCCAATGCCACTTGAATGATCGATTTTCAAAAGTTGTGGTACTTAAAACAATCACTTGGAAAGTATAAGTGTCATTTTACTCTATCCTTTACGTGATTAGATTTTACAACTCTTCAATCATGTTTTCTTAGAGTTGTTCAAAAATATTTTACTCATGAAATGAAGAGGAAGACGAAGGAGAAGGAATTCCCTCCATTTTCCTTAGTTCTAACTGGCCAAACAGCACTTTTCAGCTTATGGCTTTCAATTATTTTATATACGTCATTGGTGATGACCAAGGAAGAAGGAAATGAAGAGGAAGATAAAGAAGGTATTCCCGCCATTTTTTTTAGTTCTAGCTGGTATTAAGGAGCATAGAAAATGAGGTTGGTGGTGATTGAAGAGACTAACCGGGATCGGGATAATTATTTAGATTTTGATTGACATTATTTTCCTCCACAACCTATTAAACTAATTTGGATAATTATTCTGTAAAAGGGTAATGTACGGATTTTCATGACCGAATGAAATAGACGAAAAGCACCTCCGACAAAGATTAAAAACAAAAGTAGAGAGATCAATCGAAATATGAGTGAGTTTCATGGTATATTTTTGGAATTTTTTACTTTAGCTAACAAATAAAGCTCCTTTTCTCGTCATAGAGCGGTCAACTTGTTTATTTAAGTTGGGTTCAAAAATGACATGCGTAACTTTCAGTTTTGATGATTGCATTTTTTTCTTTTTTTTAAAGTTATATCAGTTATACAAACTTATACTAGTGTGGAGCTCCGATGGTTTCTTGAGGTTCCAATGCACCGTCCTAGAATTGTCGTACTGTAGTGCACTTTGTTGTACCTCCTACACAGAATGCAATACCACACAAATAGTTCAAGAATTTCCATAAATGACAAGATTTGTTCTTCATGATTTTGTTTTATCAAAAGAAAATTATATTCATTGCTCAAAAGGATATAGGAGAAGTTTATAGACTTCCAAAGCAAAGCAAACCGAAGTAGAGCAAAACCTTGAATACTACAAAACAAAGCTAAGTGTAGAAAACAAAGAGGATTAATAAAACACCAGCAGGGTTAAGCATACACTCGTTCCATAAGAATGAATTTGTTAAGCAAAATAATCGACTGTCGATCACTGGACTTGTATCATCGACAGTTATGAGCACATGCAAAACATTCCTTCTCCAATAACTATGGTGTTGCTAATTGGCAGTGCACGTCTAGGTTTAACTCCCTATATACCATCGCCTTACAAAGACAACCAAAACAAGTTGAATAAATAGAGATATAACATTTGGAAGAGTAAATTTTCATAATTCAACGAAACGCCAGAACTCTTGCGATCATCATTGAAACTAGAAGCAGAGAACCTATACATAGACAGAGTACAAGGGTATTGAATCCTATAACATTATTACTCACATAGCTAAATCAGATGATGATGGCTTTTAGATTTAGAACTAAATTGAGAGAGTTCAAATTCTTATATATAGGACTAGATCGGGAAAAAAGAGCTTACAGATCTAGATCAGGAGAGAAGAAAAAAATGAGAAAAGAACAAGAGAACTGAAACAAAATCAACAAAAGAGGGAGGGGAGGGTGAGACTAGCTCAAACCCTCCCCCACGGCTGAAGAATATTATCGCTATCATGGTTTGTCATATATATCCGGCCACTCGCCAAGGTGGCAGTCTCGATTATGCCAGACCAGGTAGAGGACGTTTCGCAGGGGCTGATTTGAGTTGTTTTTTTTTTAAAAATGATTCTTTCTTTCCCAGTCTGCACGAGAAAAAAGTACATATAACCACTAGTTTATCAGCACCACAGCAGTATTTCTAATTTCTTTTCTTAAAATGAAGGACCAATTTGAGCCAAAAATTTGTCTAATAACAGAGACTGATAATCGAACCTAAGAATTTCATCATATCCTTGTTTGTCTCTCCCACTCACCCAAGAACAATTTCATCACGCTATTATTCTCTCTCTCTCTCTCTCTCTCTCTCTCTCTCTCCGTGTTCAATCATCGCCAGTTATACGAGTGTGAATGCCCTCTATACAAGTAAGGAGTGAGGAAAATGTTCAACTTTTATGACAGAAAGATAGAACAACGAATGCAAGAACACTATAAAATTTCATGGGCAATGACTTTGACTGAACAAAATCTCTATAAAACAGAGGAGAGAAGAGGGTGCAAAGACGAGAGCAAAGATGGCACAGAGGGCTTCTTCTTCTTCTTCTTTCGGTTCATATTATTCCTTTGAGAGATTTTGTTGTCTTCTCTTGGTTGTGATAATCCTTCAAGGCATATCATGCAGAAGTTATGTACCCGTAGGTGCGTTTTCTCTGTATATTAATTCGTCCAGAAAATTAATTGGCTTGTTCAATTTTACCCTTGTCACGTGAGATTGAGCAAGCAATAAATTGTTGAATTCAACTAGTATTGCAAGAGAGATAGTAACTTTATTATTTTGGAGTTTGTAGGTAAACCAGATCCAAGCAAACCAAAGCCAAGCCCTGGATGTCGTTGATGCAGGTAAGCCACCTAAATACAAGTGTGTCGGGGAAAATTTGTATCATTATGTGTTTACATCACATTCTCTTGTATTACCAGATAATTATTTCAGTTCGGAAAATTTTACTTTGATAATTATTGATTGCAGGAGGTCCGTCATTCGAAATAAAGGGTGTCGTCCAACCAAAGCTGTGGCTCCAGTTAATTAATCAGAATTTCATAAATCTCATTTGTCTTGTTTTTCTATTTTATATTTTCCCCAAAGTATTGATGCATTCCATATTGGACCCCATGCACTCTCGAGTAAGTATCACATGGTCTTTAAACCATGTAAAATAAGTCGATTTACACTGTTATTGCACGAACCCTACGGTGAGATTTACATGTTTTTCATTCAAATAAAGTGACTTGGTGCAACTGCAACCAATGAATTTTATTGGTCTCACAGAATTGTATAGATTTGATATGATTTCTCAATCTCCAGTGGCAATAGTTATTTTAGAACATGAGGTTTTGAATATAATTAATCACTAGTTAAATGTATATCGGTCGCATGAAATTATATATTTTTTGTTTGAATTGGTCCTTCATTTTTAAGAAAAGAAAAAGGAAATAATACTTTCAATTGAATAAATCGATAGTTAAATGTATATTTTTTTTGTGTCACCTAAATAAAAATAGTAGAAAATTGAAAAGAAAAACTCAAATCCAGAGAGAGAGAGAGAGAGAGGAGGAAGAGGAGGAGGAGGAGGAGGAGGGTCACCAGTGAGGACCACCAAGCCCTAGCCAATCTTTGGCAACAAGAAAGCTGTGGAGAGAGAGAGGAGGGGAGGGAGGGAGGGAGGGCAAAATCATCAGGGTCACACAATTTTGGCGAGAAGTTGAATATATAAGACAAATCATGATAGAGATAATACTTATACCAGGCATTTCTAAAAACCGTAGGATTAAATTCTTGAGGATTAGTGACAATTGAATCAAGAAAGAACAAATCTCGATCATTCAATTCTTGAAATGTTTTATGTTATAAGAGATGCAACATATAAACTATAATACAATAACTTTAGAATGGTACATTCATCCCTCATGAAGCCATAAAAATCTCATGCTTGTATAAGTTTGAGTTATTAAAATAATTGAAATGAAATAAAAAAGTATTATTAAAATTAAAGAATATTTGTGTCATTATCCGAACCCTACTTAACAAAACAAGCTACCCGCTCAAGTACAAAACACAACTTTATTAGTTAGCTACAAATACAAAATCCAAAATATATCATGAAACTCGTGAATATTTCAATTGATCTCACAGTATTTAAAAAAAAAAAAATTATGTCAAAAACGCCAACCTCACTTTATATGCCCCTTATAAAAGTTAGAAATTAGGAAAATCGTGGGAATACCACCTTCATCTTTCGCTTCATTTCCTTCTTCCTTGATCACCACGAATGGCGTATTAAAATGTGATTGAAGTCCACAAAGTGAAAAGTGCTGTTTGGCCAGAAAGTGAGATTGGACTGTGGAATTTCGTGAGCAATGACTTTTGAACAGCTTTATAAAACACGACCGAAGAGTTCTCAGAACTGATCAGAGAAAGATGGCACAGATTGCTTCATCTTCTTCCTCTTCCTCTTTCAGTTTTTATCATTCCTTGGTGAGATTTTCTTGGCAAGCCATGCAGAAAAGGTGCGGGTGTCTTATAGTTTTGACGCGCATCATCGAACTTTAACCTTGTGTTTGGGTCTCTGTCATTGGCTTTTTCAGTTAGCTGTAGTCACATGAGTTTTTGAAAATAATTAATCGTTAAAATTTAATAGTTACATATGTAGTTTGTGGTTGAAATGCTTACTTCTTCTTTTTTCTTTCTTTCTTTTTTTTTTTTAATGTATTTCTTATTTGAGTTTGCAGGTGGAGCAGATCCGGACAATCCAAAACCAAGCCCTGGATGCCCTTGACGTAAAGCTCACTATTTAATGTAGCAGGTCCATCGTTCGAAATACAGGGCATCGTGCCACCACAATTGTCGCTCTAGTAAACTAGAACTTCATAATTTTCCTTGATATCAAATATCAAAGTTCTTATTTTCCTTTCTCTTTTGGCATCATTTCTAGACTATTTGAAACTATGAGCTATGCTCTGTACAAAGAAGCCAATAACTTCTTCGATGTACTTCATTCGAAGCCATTAATTATATTTTCAATAGACCTAATCATAAACGTGGCAAGACTTATGGGGCCACCCACCAAACAAATTGGCTTGGCAAAAAAAAATTAGGCCTGTCTGAACGGACTTGGCCAAAATTTTTTGACCTGATTAATTTTAGGACGGGACCTAGGCAGGAGAGTTCAAGCCTTGGCCAGCTCCACATGCAAACCTAACACATACACGCACATCCCTACAATACCAGCGCTAGCGAGCCTGCCCCTATGCCCTTTCCCACCTCAACCCCCCAGAGAGAGAAGAGAGAGAGAGAGGTGGCGGTGGCAATTGTTGATTGTACGGCGCCAAAGTTGGCGGTGGTCGGAGGTAGACCTGACCTAACGGTGGCGTTAGATCATAGGAGAGAGTGGAAAAGAAGAGGAAAAACGAGAAAGAAAAGTAAAAAAGATCCCCGTCGTCCAAGTATCGATCATCAAGAACGGGTAAATTGATGACGCGAGCCTATTCTTGAATTTAGAGCATCCTTACCCATACTAAACTTCGATTGACTATTGTAGCACATTTTGCCAAGTCAACAAACACCAACCCTGTGTCTGGGGAGAAAAGTAACGAAAGACAGGGCATTGGGCGAATGAACGAGTTAGAAATGGCTCTAGACATTGTTTGGATGAGGAGGAAATGGGGCAGTGAAAGTGAATTGAACAAGATTCCATTTTGTAGAAAGTAACAATATCTGTCCTTTAAGTAATAATAAAACTGCCATTTCGAAATGTAATTTCTGTCTCTTTTCTTCATTTTTTCTCTAATTTGGAGACTTTTCCTTTCTTCTTCTTCTTTTTGTGACGTAGGTAAAACCTTTATGTTCGCTTTCTCATATGTCTAGTGGTAATTCTACCATATATAAATAATCTACGGAGAATATCACTTAATTATTAAACACTTCAAATGTGGGCACATATTAGCTATGATAATCTACAATTTATTCACACTCCAAAAAACCATGATGTATTACTAAAGTCGCTTTCCCCCCACCCCAACCATCTGAACCTCAAGAAGAATGACAATAGGACCATTGAATTTCTGCTGGAAGTTTGACAAATTACAGTCGTTATTTTCTTGCTACCGCCGTATAAGTATGAAGGGGTCAATTTGATAATCTGGAATCCAAAGACTTGGAAGAACCAATTTCTTGGACTCAACAATGACAAAGACTTCACCAGTTCGAACAATTATTTTATATAATGTCTAATGGACCAAACCAGGCATGTTTCAAGAACTTGCAGGCCTATCATCCGGTCTCATAAAAACATACATGATCCCTTACGATTTCTGCGTTGTGATTAATTCTTGTTCGCTACGTCACTCGTGAAGTAAACGTAGGTATTATTTTTTCGACCGAGACCCGTTCCAACGGCACTTTTCAAAAGCTTCTACCCTTTTTTTCTGACCAAAAAAGCACAAGTTGTCCTGAGACAGAGGCTTCCTTAAGCCGTCGAGACACCTCATTTTTTTAAGTATCTGAGCGGATCCTGTCAAGAGATTCCTTTTGACAAAGTTAAATTAATCGATATGAGATCTACCCACCCCCACCTGCTAAAGCGATCAATCGTATGTAATGAAATTGGACAAAGTCTCTAAAGTGATCAAACTTGGATCCCGGCAAATTCTTCCTTTCATTTTGTCCCTTTTAATCCTCGCGTGCGTATCATTTGCGAAGACTCAGAATGGTAAGCAATGTCTTCGCTGGACAAATCTATGCCCTTCCTTGTTGTCCTCACGTTTGTGCTCATCAAATTCAAGCCCATCGCTTGCCAACCAACCTACAATTACCATGTCTGTTTAGGCTCATCTAATGATACAGCAAACTCTACTTTTGGTTCCAATCTTGCCACGCTTTTAGATTCTTTATCCTCTGAAGCACTCCTCAACAATAGCTTCTACAAGAACGGCTCCAACGGCATCTTTGGCCTTTTTCTCTGCCGGGGCGATGTTTCGAGCAGCTCCTGCCAGTCCTGCATCGAGAATGCAACTCAAACGCTCCCCAATCGATGCCTGTCCAACCGGGAAGCGATCATATGGTATGACGAGTGCATGCTGCACTACTCAGATGCCGACTTCTTTGGAGTGATGGTGACCTACCCAAGGGTCTTCATGTGGAATGTCCAGAACAACACATCGCCCGATGATCCAGATGTCAACGCTCTTGCTTTGATATACGATCTAGTGGCTAACGCTCCGTCTATTCCTACGATGTATGAAGTGCATGAATCCGATAGAGGCAACGGCTCACAGCAAAGATATGGACTTGTGCAGTGTAGTAGAGACATCAATAGTACTCAGTGCCAATCTTGTTTGGCTCAGCTGACAGAAGATATCAAGCAGTGCTGTGATGGGAAAAAGGGTTGGCGAATTCTGAGCCCAAGCTGTAATCTCCGTTATGAGGATTACCTTTTCTATCAGCAACAGGCGGCTTCACCTCAACTAGTTCCGAGTTCATCTACAGATAAAGGTCAGTACTCAAAAAAGTATATGCAATAAAGCAGGCTTGTTCCTGGGACTGGAAAAGTATAAGATTATTTGGTGTACAAGTTATGAGTCATAGGATTAACCAATCTTGATGCTTAGAAAGTGAACGATTAGTCTTGTTTACGTGGTCATGGACATTTGTTTACTCTTCCTCTACCCTAATTGTAGGCTCTGATGTAGGGGTCCCTGTTTTTAAAGCAGAATTAGTCATGTCTAGCGAATTAATCCAGGGAATTTCTGGCTACGTAGAGGAGAAGTTTCTTATTTGCCCATGTAAAACCTTAGACAAGGTCAACATCAGTAATTTGGTTTTCCCGATATATAGTAGATTCAATTCTGGTCACTATGTGCATGGATATATGGAGATTTCAGGTATCAACTGTTAGTAGATGTGTGCCTTTCGTCGCTATAAATTTGTTTTTGCTGAATTCCAATAATAGCAGCTAGAAAATCACTTCCTTTTGGCTCACTCTCTATTATTCAAATTCATATGCAATTCAAATTGTAGTCCCGTTAGTATTAGCGTTATTTCTGATCCCCAGTTTGATGCACTAATTGTAAGCAGGAAAGGGACGAAAAAACACGACGAAGATCATAGCCATTACTATGTCACTGATTTTAGTAGTGGCATCACTTCTGGTGTCTTGTTACTACTTATCCAGGCATAGAAAGAGTCGGCAAAGAGGTACATGTAATGATTAATTCAGTATTGAGTAACACTAGTTTAGTCATATTCTAACACATAGTGATTATACAGATGGAGAAACAAATGAAGATATACTTTTGCGAAGCATGGAGGATTCTGCGCACAGGACGAGCTTGAAGGAGAGAAGCGCACCCAATGGATACCAAGACGAAAGCGGCGAGATACGCTATTTTGACCTGCCTACTATACTAACAGCTACAAACAAGTTCGCCGATACTAATAAACTTGGAGAAGGTGGCTACGGGCCAGTCTACAAGGTCAGGAAGCCTACTTTCCACGATGGACTGACATAGTTAATACTGATGTCTACTTTCTTGTCACGTGATATTGTTGTCTGCAATTTACTCTCCCTCACTCCTTATTGGGGAACATGACTACCAAATGCAGGGCAAGCTACTTGATGGGAAAGAAATTGCAATCAAGAGGCTTTCGATGAGATCGAGGCAAGGCATTGAAGAGTTCAAGAACGAAGTGATGCTCATTGTTAAGCTTCAACACCGAAATCTAGTGAGGCTATTGGGGTGCTGCTTAGAGCGAGGCGAAAAGCTTCTTGTATACGAATACGTAGCAAACTGTAGTCTCGATGCCTTCCTATTTGGTTCAGTCTCTTACCTCTATCTATCCATTTGTCTATTGTGTTCTCTATAAAGCATTGCTCGCTATATACTTAAAAAATTTCCTATTTTCCCAATGCAGATCCTGTGAAAAGGAGCAAATTAGACTGGACAAAGCGTGCGCACATTATCAAGGGAATAGCGAGGGGCCTTATGTATCTGCACGAGGATTCTCGGCTCAAAATCATCCATCGAGATTTGAAAGCGAGCAATGTGCTATTGGATGACGAGATGAACCCGAAGATATCAGATTTTGGCACTGCTAGAATCTTCGAAGGCAATCAAATCGAAGCTAACACTAACAAGATCGTCGGGACATAGTGAGTTGCTCACATTTGTATTTCTATTGAATTATTATATAAAAACTTGGATGATATTATTTTCTTACATAATTGGAATAGAGAAAAGAGATGAGGGTGTGTTTAGTTCAGCATTTGCAAAGCCCTTTGGAGCCCTAAAGCCCTTTCGGCAAATGCAAATATCGTCGAGTAGTCAACCTGCAGCCGATGACACTGGCCAATTTGGCTCGCCGGCGGTGGCTAAGTTCCGTCGGAAAATAGTTTAAGGTTTTTTATAAAAATAAAATAGAAAAAATCATTTACAAAGTGTAGTTTTTCTCAAATGACATTTATATCAAAGTTGCTTTTTAATATATTTTTAAAATACATTTCACCAAACACTACTTGCATTTCGAAAGCCCAAAGGCCTTTGCATTTTCTCCTACTGTATTTTCTTTTATTTTGCTTTCTTTCCCTTGGCTCAAATGTTATTGTTTCTTCCTTCTTAATGTCGATTATCAACAGTGGGTACATGGCTCCAGAATATGCTATGGAGGGGCTATTTTCAGTGAAATCCGATGTCTATAGCTTTGGGGTCTTACTACTCGAAATCCTCAGCGGACGAAAGTGCAACTCTATTTTTAATAACTGTGATCATGGTCAGAGCCTAGTATCAAGTGTGAGCCACATATTTCTTCATCTTTTGCAATTAGGCCATATTGAATGTTGTAATATCTCTGTTTCTTTTGTCGGTTAAAACTAAGAGAAGGTAGGATTTTGACAGGCATGGCTGCTGTGGAACGAAGACAAAGGGCTAGAGTTAGTTGATGCAAACTTGATCGGATCCTGTCCGAGAAACGAAGCTCTAAGATTGATCCATATATCGCTGTTGTGCGTTCAAGAGGATCCGAGTTTTAGGCCTACCATGTCGACAGTCGTCCTCATGCTCGGGAGCGAATCAGACCTTCCTCACCCGAAATCGCCTCCCTTCTCTATAGGCAGATCTTTCATGTCGGATCAATCTTCCACCGACGCCGGCACTGGATGCCTCTCTTCCGATATATCTTCAGCAAGTGCACCAAATTGATTCGGCGTATGGTAAAATTCTGTATGTAAAGTCCATGAGATTTAATTATTCCAATTTCATAATCCATGATACTGTACCATTGGTGGAATTTTTTAGTTGAATTTCATTTGACATAACATATGGTGTATATGGTAATCAGTGAGGTTGCAACTTCAGCATACTTCTCTTCTCAAATACGAAGTACTAGGTCCAACATGCAATACCACAAAAGGATTAGGATTAATACTACGAAAAATCCCAAACTAAAACATTCCTGACAAATTCAGCTCAAACTAATTTTTTAATCAAATCCCAAATTAATACACTTGTGACAAATTTATCTCAAGTTAATTTTTTAACTACCCAAAATCCCAAATTGGTATACCTTTGACAAATTTACCCTCCGTAGCTTCCGTCAAATTTTACCTTTAAATTTGCTAACATGGATGACACATGGTAATGTGGTATGGTGACATGGCAAGTCCATGTGAAAATCCATACTGCTAAAACTATGAAAATCTCCAAGTCAATTTGTCACAAGTGCATCAATTTAAGATTTTTCGTGGTATTTACCCTATAGATTTCCACAATACCACATCACCATGTGTCATCCAGATTAGCAAATTTAACAGGGAAATTTGATGAAAGTTAACAGATGGGAAATTTATCACAAGTGTATTCGTTTGAAAGTTTTTTATAATCAAAAAAATTAGTTTTGGATAAGTTTGTACTTAGATTTTTTGGTAAATTTGTTATTTATATATCAATTTGGGGTTTTTCGTAATATTAATTCAAAGGATTAAGACAAAATGAGCACGCAGAAAGTGTCTATTGTAAAGAAATAGATGAGGTAGTCCAAAGATGACGTTGACCCTTTTGGACATGTGGTCCGGTCTCGTGTTCTCAAACCTTAGCCTCATACAAAAGTATGTTTCTAGGGAAAAAAAGGTAGAAAAGTGCGGGAAGTGGGTTTCGTTTTTTATGTAAAGGCCCTTGGACTCAATCATTTATAAAATACATGAATTTCCGCAAAATCTCGAAAATCTAATCTTGTAGAGACACGGTGGCAAATGAATTATATGAGAGAAAATCTCACCCGTTAACAAATTTTCTAAACTTTTGTCTGAATTATGGCGCTTTAAATAAAAATTAAGACAAAAAACTTATAAATTAAATCATGATCGGTGAGAATGGGGGATCGATCCCAGTGGACCATAGAAGGTCCCCAGAAAGAATAATTTCTTATGTTCTAGCAACGGCGCAAAAAACGGTGGGGAAAAAGTTTTAAAATGTGTACAGAAAAAGAATTTGCTTTTTTAATATTTGAGTGACTTAGAGAAAGTGGAATTAAATATTTGTTTGGTTTTTTGTGGAACTTTCTAAAAGCTTGTGCTTTTTGAAAATGACAATGGTTTGATTCAGTTTTGCATTGTATATATGTATAATAAATAGTATAGGTATTTATTGAATAAATTACATTGTTTACATAATCAATCACAATGGAGAAAATTTAAGTAAAAATGATTATTTGTAGGAGATCTACATGTTTGACGTGTGATTTATTTCATCTGGGAGGATAAGTCCAGATAAATTATCCTGTCTTAGGGTTTGCATGGTAACATTTCTGTTCCTCCGGATTTATGTTCTTTTGTTCCCCTAACAAAAAAACAACAAAATCCATTTGATAAAACATTTGTTTTGGAACAATTTCTCTATTTTTTTGTTCCCAGGAATAGATTTAGAGTAGAAACGATAAATAAAAAAAAATTACTTCTTGTTCCCGAGAACAATTTCTAGAAATAAGTCAATTTTCTTTTTTCTTTTTTTTTTGTTCCTCTCTCTTGTCGCAGCCACCTCCAACCGCCCATTGCCGCCCGCCACCCGCTGGTCGCCGCCCGGCGTCGACCTCCGCCACCCACCGCCGCCTCCGCCCGCCACTGTCCACCGCCTCCGCCCGCCACTGCCCGCCACCTCCGCCTGCCACCGCTGCACAACCACCCGCCGCCACCGTCGCTAATCGCCGCCCACCGCCGCCCGTCACCGCTACTACACGACCGCCGACCGTCACCGCCACCGCCACCGCACAGCCCATCGGCCGCCTCCGGCGGTCATTGGCGGCCGATGGGCTGTGCGGCGGCAATCGGCGGTGACGGTCGGCAGCCGGCGGTCGTGCAACGGTGGCGGCGGGCGACGGGCGGCAACAGGCAACGGCGATTGGCAGTTGGCGATCCATGAGCAAAAATAAAAAAGAATAAATACAAAAAAGAAACGGTTGCGTTACCAAACACATTTTTATTCTTTTTCTATTCCAAGAGTAGAAATTTTGTCTAATTACCAAACGTGTTATTTTACTTAGAAATTATTTCTCGAATAGAAATATAAAAGAACTATTTCTGAAAAAAAAAAAAAAAAAAAATCCCTCATCCCAAGAAGCGTTGTCATGCGCATCCTTACTCATCCACCATAACTATCAAATCATTATCAAATTAGGGGACATAACTAGGGTCGAGCTTCCCATTATAATATAAGGTTTTGTCATCAAGTCAAAAAAAAATAATGACTAAATTCTTTTTTTTAAGATAATCAAATGTAAAGGATGTTCACCGTGTAGAAAGTCGTTAACTATTACAATTTGAAACACAAAATTTAGTCAAATGTGAAAATATTTATAACTAAATTGGTCTAATTAAAAGGTTTAGAACTGAATTGGTACCAATGATATAGGTTTATGACTTTTTTAATACTTTTCTCATCTACAGTGCATATGCCTTGGACATTTGCCATAAAAAGAAAATCCAATTATTTATTTTATTAGTTAATAAAAAAAATTCTGATTAACGGTTCCATCACAAGGCTTGGCTAGCGATGACGATTGGTGTTGAGTTTGTGGCTCAAGTGCATGAGACCTGGAGAATAGAATAGGTCGAAGTCATGTTTGGATCACAATCCACGCTCATTGACAAAGCATTTTTTAAGTATTATCTTGACATATTTTGTTTAGAACATGAACCCAGCTTTGTGGAACTTTCTCTTAATTCAAAATGCCAACATTAAGTTTCTATTTCTGGAGCCAAACCGACTTAAAATCGCTCTCTAAAATATGAATTTTTTGAGATGTGAGATCTAAGCACCGCATCACCCTCAAATGAGCAAACCCCTTGGTGGTGTTCACTGTTGCTACTCGGTCCTCTCCTCTAGATCTCAGAAGAAGCGTTGCATCTTTTCAGTCAACTGGAGAAGTCAATTTTATCAGGAAAAAAAAAAATCGATATATGGAGGGAAAAGGGCTGAACATTCAAGGTTTTCGAGATCTTTTCCTAAATCGGCTCAAGGCTGGTTTCAAAGATAACCGGGTAGGTTCAGGGGTTTAAAACACAGGAATTAGGAACCGACCAAACACTACTCGACCCTTGATTCAGTCTTGACCCCTTGCAGATGTGAACTAGCTAGGCCGGTTCCCGGGTAAAATCGATCTTCAACAAGTGAGCATATTTTCAAAAAAGAAAATTGTTTTATTACCAAGTTAATAACTCAAATAATGAAAAGAGGTTTCCGGAAATAAAGTTTCAACTCAATATGAATAAAAAAAAAGATTTTTTAAATTTAATGTACCAAAATTTAGGAAAATGGAGTTCAAATTTCCGGTTCTACTAGACAGACAGTTTGGTTCCAAGTTATTTCTGTAGTAGACCGATTTAATACTCAATCCTAGATTTTCTGGAATCATTCCAATGGTTCCATTTCCAAATTTAGCTGCACATGCACTCTGTAGTGGTAGCATTCTCTCTAAAATAAAGCAGAAGCGTCAAAATATCATTCGCCCAAGCAGAGAATTTTACAGCAAGAAACCTTCTCCCTCCTAATCTCTCTCTCTCTCTCTCTTAATTTTTCTTTTTATTTTATTTTTCCTTTATTTTTCTTTCTTTTTTTTTTTTTTTTCTTCTTTTTGGCTCTTAATGGTTTTTCACTAACTTTGAGACTGTTTTTAAGTCACCGAGAGAGTAAACAGGAAATTCCCGATATCTAGAAGTGCAGGTAGCTTTTGATAAGTACATGAATCGAGCCGACCTTTATCATCGACGAATTGCACGATTTGCTTTTCTCCTCGCCTAACTGGAACGACTTGCTTTTCCCTCACCAAACTTGGATGGTATTGGGACAGCTGGTACTCTCCCTACTTTCACCTTCTTTACTGGTTATTTTCACTTTCTGCAGTGCGGACAAGCAATCATAATTACTTTTGAACTATTTCTTTATGTACTCGCTTTTTGTCGGTTTCGTCACTAATGCCAGGCAAAGACCGAAGATGCTCCCCTGCCCGTGTATAAAGAGAGCGCAGTTTCCCTTTTTGGCCTTTTACTGAAGTCCCCTCAACATGAACACTCGTTTCCTGCTCTCAGCCCTCTTCTTCTTCTTCACAGTCCTAAGCGTTGCACATGCTCAAGGAAGGGGACCCGTCTCAAGAATCACAAGAACTCGTGATCTTTCCAACCAAACTCATCACTGGAGACACACCCAGATGACGAAATCACAGGTGACTGGTGTCGAGTTCAAGTCTTTTTCACCTCCAATGGTGCAAGCAGGTGTCTTGTGCTTCGTAGCAGCTGCTATTTCAAGCGCGGGCGGGATTGGCGGTGGCGGGCTTTTCATACCGATTCTCGCTATAATTGCAGGCCTTGAGCTCAAGACAGCCTCGAGCATCTCGGCTTTCATGGTCACTGGTGGATCGATTGCGAATGTCATCTGCAATTTGGTCATCAAGAGCCCCAGGTTTGGCGGCAGGTGCCTGATCGACTATGACATTGCGCTCCTCTCAGAGCCATGCATGTTGTTGGGAGTGAGTGTTGGGGTCATATGCAATGTTGTCTTCCCTGAGTGGCTCATCACTGTACTGTTTGCAGTCTTTCTTGCTTGGTCCACCTTCAAGACCTGCGGGAATGGGGTCTTGTATTGGAAGCTGGAGTCACGGGAAGGGAGAGAGATAGTACACTTGGAAAATGGGTCTGTGAAGGAGGGGGTTCTTGATGGGTCTGAGGAAGCCAAAACTGCAAAAGAACCTCTTTTGCGTGTTGAACCAGAATGTCCAGACAAGTTTCCATGGATGAAATTGGGGGTTTTGGTTCTGGTCTGGTTTTCATTCTTCTTGGTGTACGTTCTTCGTGGAAATCGATATGGACAGGTTTGTTTCTTCTGTTATTCTTTTTTTTTGTTGTTTTCTTTTATATCTCCTTTAACTCCACTATCATCTTAGATAAGGCTAAAGAATTATCATGCCTCCTGTGATTGAATTAGGTGAATGAATACAATATACCAGAAGATCTGTCCATTTTGTTTTCATCCTCATTTTTTATTTTACAATTATAGATCATTCTCAATATAAAGATTATAGACAGATCATACTAAATCTTGTTGCCTTGTTCTTATCTAGTGAGTCACCTCTTGAACTGAATTTGTAAGGAAATGATGATTAGGATGTTTATGGATTTATCTTAAGAATGATATTGCCCCAGACTTGAAAGGAGTTTTGTGGAAAAAGTTGTTGCTCATGCCGGGGACACTTCGTCATGTCACAGAACAGCAGATTTGTTTGCTTTGTGTTCTATAATTCAGGGATGACTCGCTTGATTCTTAAATGTGGGACTCTTGTGGGTCTATATTTTTAATATTCTAATCCACCGTGTCAGAAGTTTAAAAAAAAATGATTATTTTAAAGATACATATACAATTTTATTCTTATTTTTATTTTTTGGCTTTTTAAATAGATTACTGGAAGTCAATGTTTGATCGAACAAAAGAAGATTGATAGACTCGAAGCTTAAGATGAAAATTTTTTTTACTACAAAACAAAGCCGAGAATCAAGAATCAAAAGCTCTACAAATATCTCCAAAAAGAAATTAGATTTGTCAATGCCAGTGGTTTAGACTCACTTACATTTTGTTTGGATTTGGTTCCAATTCAACAGATAGAGACTACCTCATAGTTGAGCGAGGTTGCTTGCTAGGAGACTGCGACATAGATGGGTCGATTGATAGCTGACTGTCAGCCTATTCAGATTGATCCGAGTTCCCTAAAAAATACTAGACTACAGCTGATCTAAAGGGAATTGTTGCCGCGAATCGGCTGAAAGAGTTTAAATAGGCCAGGATCCATTATTTCTTGTTTTTGTCTCCTTAGAATGGTCCTTTTAACAGATCTTTCGACATTCACTCTGGTGGTATATCGAAAGCTTCTTTCTTTTCTTCTTTTCTTTTTCCAAAACTGAAGCATCTCATTCCACTCATATAGAGTACATGTTTGTCTATGGATGGTGACTCATTAGTCATTAGCTTGCTCTAAATCAATTTTAAAGTGTCAACTGATGGAAGTGATCTACATAGACTTCAATATCGGTTTGAGTTGCTTTCGGTGCATGCCACGTGGAAGATGCTTTCAGCTAGCAAATCAAAACCTAGGAAGAAAAAACCAAATAAGCTCCAGTATCGCAATCTCGGATGTTGCCATGAAACTTCTAAACTGATACCATGGTCCTCTTTCTTGCTTTATTTTCTTCTTTTCTTTTTCCGCCTTCCTGAGTAAATCTTTGCAAAGATTCTTCACGTGACTGTCCTGCAATACGATACTTCCCTCCAAGTTTGTACGACAGATTTGATGTGGATGGTCTTTGAAATTGTGTGCAGAGTATCATCCCAATTGAGCCCTGTGGTCCAGGATATTGGATACTTTCATCCATTCAGATTCCACTAGCTGTGGCCTTTACTTCATGGATCCTTTTCAGGAAAGAAGGCATTCAAAATCAAGTTTCAAGCCAGCAGGTCTTTGCTTATATACTGAAAAAGATTAATAAGAACCGTAAGAGTTGTTTTAGTAAAATAAGCTCGATGACTTGAACTTCATTAAGATGTGGTTCTTTTTTAAAGGACATTGATGACCTGAACAGAGAAGAACCAGCCAACAGGTTTATTTTTCCGGTGATGGCACTGTTGGCTGGACTTCTGGGTGGAATTTTCGGAATAGGCGGTGGAATGCTAATAAGCCCACTCCTCCTGCAAGTGGGAATTGCACCTGAGGTAACTTCTTGGTCACATATCATTTGCGACTCTATCGTTTCCTTGCATGAGCTGGGATAAATTATTAGGTGAAGTCACTTGAATGTTTAGCATCATAGACGACGCCAATCGTAGAAAACCCGTGAGGTCCATATCCTACATTAAGGCTGAATCTGTCAGGCCGAGCCCAATTCAGATTTTGTTAGGCATAACCTGCACTTCATCTTGCAGGTTACAGCGGCGACTTGCTCATTCATGGTTTTCTTCTCGTCCACAATGTCGGCGCTCCAGTATATCCTATTGGGGATGGAGCACACAGAGATCGCCCTGACATTATCCTTTATTTGCTTCGTCGCATCACTTCTGGGAATAATCGTGGTTCAGAGGGCCATAAGTATATACGGGAGGGCCTCGCTCATCGTGTTCTCCGTCGGCATTGTGATGGCATTGAGTACGGTTCTCATCACCGGATTCGGAGCCGTTGAGGTCTGGAACGACTACATTTCGGGCAAGTATATGGGATTCAAACCTCCCTGTTGACGACTCTTGCACATGGAATTTTCGCCAAGCGCGCATGCTGTAAAAGTTATGAACAGCTCGCTTCTATTCAGCTAATATGGAATAAAGATCATGCCTATCCCATTTGTGGGATCAGGCCAACATATTAGAACTCGTCTCTCTACGGGAGATTGTTCCCATAGACTAGTTTACGATATCGGGTATTTTCTTGTGTAAATTCGGGAGCGGAAGGGCCGTGCATGGAGATTTCTTGACCTGGAAGGATGATCCTTTGTATAATCTTGTAAGACAAGTATGATGATCCTTGCCGTGAGACTGACTTTTCAATGTTAAGCACAATAAAGCATGCGATTCCACGACGTATCTTATCGCTCAAAATTAGAAACAAATCCCACTACCCTGATCGAAATAGATTTATAAAGGGAATTATTTTGATTCAGTCATCTCGGTTTGGATTTGGTCAGTTGAATATTTTATGTTGAATACGGAGTAATCACATAGTTCCCTCGTTACTGTGATATCTTTTATGCTATTCAAGATTAGCAAGTGATTCCAGAAATCAAAGTAACGCACGGACGAGACAGGCAATTTAGTTCACTGATGACAAAAGACACAAACATTGACATGAGAATCCCATCTTTAGAGGTGACTTCAGTTGCATATGGGGGGAAGACTTTAATTTCTACGTAACATGCAGTCGAAAGATCAATACATTGTGAAGAAAGTATCAGGAAATATGCAGCTTTACAATTCAAGTGGCCGTATCATCCACGGAATTAGTATAGTACAAATTTCAAGTGATTGTACTATCTGCAGAATTCGTGTATATACCTTCTTCTCAAAGATTCTTGCAAACTAACAATGGGTGAAACACTTTGATGCTAACAATTTATCAAGAGATGATGATCTAAAAACTCGAACTACAAGGCGGAGAGATCGGCAGAGGACGAATGTTGTCCATAGAACTCCAAGGACAAAGGTAAAAGATAGTTGTGCATAAATGAAATATAATAATAATAATAAAATAATAATAATAATAATAATAATAATAATAATAATAATAATAATAATAATAATAATAATAATAATAATAAAAATAATAATAATAATAATAAAAGAATGAAATGAAAAAACACATGAGAATTTGTTATCGAAGTTCATTCAAACTTGAGCTACATCTATGTGCAGAGACATCCCTTCGAATCATACTAGATTTCATAGTAGATATACAATGATAATTTTCTCTCAAGAAAAGCGTACAAAGAGAAAATACTCACAAAGAAAAAATCATTTTTTCTTCTCTTGCCGCACACACTCACATTATTCTTCCTATTTGGCCGTCACTATCTCTCTTTTGTCTTTTCTCTCTATTTTCTTCTTAGCTATCACAACCTGCCACTTCTCAAGAGCTAACACGTGAGATGTAACTTTTAGCCTAAAAGGAAAATGAAGAGAAAAGACAAGAAAAAACCCTTAATAAAAAAGTTTGGCTTCACCTACCAACATCTCCCACTTAAAGATAAATGCACTCAATGCACCAGGCGACTTTGCATTCGTCCACTCTTTTTTTGTTTTTTGGGTCAATCTTGCATCCGCTAAAAATTATACTAGTACAAAAAAGATACTTCTCTATGTCTACTTCATTAGTAAACATGTCCGATGGATTCTTTGTGTTACCTATTTGATATCTGTGCATGTTTATTTCGAGTCTATTCAATCCTTCTCCTAAGATTTTCTCTATTTCTTTAATCAATACCAAGTCTAGATTACGATCCTTGAAAAGACCTTTCCACATCAAGAAGATGTAGTTGTGTATGGATGTGATCGAGCATTCGACTTTTTTAGGAAAATATGTATTGCTTAAATTTTATAATCATGTCCCGACTATCTTTCGTCTAAAGAGGATGTGTCTACTTTTATAAAAGGAGCCGTCCTTGATCCTTGAGCCTAGATTTTGCTAAAGTGAATTTACCATTGTTGAAAGATGTCACCATGAATTTTTTCGTTTTGAGATCAAACCAGTCGATGATAGCTAAGCACCATTATCGCCCTCCTCAAGTGAATGACCATATCATAGAAAATTGGTTTGCAAAACCTAATTTTCCACAAAAAGGAACATGAAAGGAATCAAGGATCATAAAATGGATATTTGAGAACCTTGAGATAAACCGCTCTCAAGTCACCTTCCTCAATGCTGACAACCCTGAGCGACGGCGACTGCCACGTCACTCTGCAGTCCCTGATCATGGAGTGTGCTCCAGTCCAATGATCGATTGCCACGTAAGCCATTCCATCGATGCGGCAAGATGGAAACGGCGGAAGAGGGAGAGAGAGAGAGAGAGAGAGAGCAGTGACGGAGAACGTGAGGAAGTGGGCACCTGAAAATCGGAGAAGTGGGGGCCCGCTCCAACACGTGGTGAACAATTACTGGACTGGAGTGTGGCCTACATGGCACTCCTAAGCCTGGATCCGACCAAGTCGGATTCCTCGGATCTTGAAACCTCTCTAGCCTAGTGAACATGTTTTGACCAAAAAAAAGAAAAGAGAAATCTATTGTTAACAAGTTATCAACTCAAAATAATAATAAAAAAGGCTTCCAGAGACAGAATTTCAACTGAAAAAATAAAAATAAAATGATTGGTTGTTGTGTTTTAATATATTGAAACTATATAAACATAATAGACAAGTTCATGGTTCTACCGAGTGGCCACTTGCGGTAGACCCATTCAACTTCTGAGTCTAGATTTTCTTAGAATCAATCTCTTAAGCTTGTTTTTTTATTCAAAATCTAAATCGGACCACTCGAACCACGTTAATTATAATATTAGCATTATTCTTAAAATTATGAAGAAGGGCCAAAAAAAAAAAAAAAAACAAAAGAAAAAATCAGTCCCCCTGACAGAACTAGAATTTGACAACTAGAAAGAATCTGCCTTCTCTCTCCAAATCCATCTAAATCTCTCACTCTCTCCTTAGCCATAACGGAAGCTTCAACAGACAGACTTTTCTAGTCGTCGGGAGTAAAGAGGAGTCCGAGGAATTTGCATGCTTTTGCTTTTCCTTCACCCAACTCGGATGACATAACCACACATGGTAAGTCTGTAGTTTCACCAATTCCACATTCTTTCATCTTTTACTTCGCTCCTTGCTGTGCTAAGAGTTGATAATGATTCCATTTTACATTTATTTATTGACAGCTATATTTCCACCACTTATCCATCTTATTTTTATTAAAAATATAACATTGCCCTTGATTATTCAATTGTAATTTAAAGTAGCGGCTCCAAGTTTATTTACTTTTTTTCTATTTGTAGGTAGCATCAAGTTGCATATTAAAAATATCACATATCTTATTTTTGCTTATCGTGGGTATCCATGTATGTTAAAGGCACTATGTTTTCTTTTCTATTGTTGGATTTTACTTCCCAAAAATTTACTTTTGCTGAAAAGAGATTTTCAACAAAACCCAGTTCTTTTTTTACACTGTTGAGCAAATGTATGAATTAATTATCAAGTGGAATCTAGAGACAACTTTGTTAACATAGTCACATGTTTATAAAATTTTACTTTTATTGTGCATACCACCGTCAAACCATTTTTTATTTTGGTCTGAAATGTAAGTACTATTTATAAGATGGTGTACCATCAGACTATTTATTATCAGTTATCTTATATATACACACACACAAAGGGGTGATTGGATGAAACAAAAAAAAAAAAATCTCTTTAAAGATTTTCCAGCACAAAATCACAATTACATTCCTAAACATGAAACTTTAAATTAAGACTCTATTCGTTTCACGGAAAATAATTTTCGGAAAACGTTTTCCGGATTTCCGGTGTTCGTTTTACGGCAAATGAATTCTTTGGGAAAATGTTTTCCATGAAAGGAAAAAAAAATCTTCTAAATTAGGAGAAAATGTTTTCCACTTTTGAAAAGTGGAAAACATTTTCCCTCTTAATCTTTCTTATCTCACACCTCTACAAATCCCCATTTGCTTCTCCCCTTTCTTCTTCTTTTTTCTTTTCTTATTTGAATTATTTTTTAATTTTCCTTTTTCTTTTCTTTTTCTTTTTATTTTTAATTTCTTTTTTTTTTTTCTTTTCTTTTTTTTTTCTTTTTTGTTTTTTTTTTCCTTTTTCTTTTCTTTGTTTCCCATCTTCTTCTTTCTTGGCTAGTCGTCGGCCGTTGCCAAGTGAACCTCAAGCTCGTCGATCTCAAGCTCGCACTCTACACTCTTGCTTATCCTTTTGTTTATTTACCCTACCCTGCAGTTGTACATTGTTTAAGCAAATGGCTCTACATGCTTTGCTTCTTTTTTCTTTTGTTTATTGGAACACAAAAAACACAGGAGGAGAACAGGCCACTCAACTGAAAAATTCTCATTAAGGCTGTACATGTTTTGCTTCTTTTCTCCTTTACTTCTTTTTAAAATCCATACAAACATTTTTTAGAGTAGATAAACGTTTGGTGATAACAAGGGAACAAGGATATGAAGCAAGTTTGCCCAAATTTAAAGGCAAGTTCATATTTGATGGATTTATAAATCGATAAGTGATGCATGCCTAAGTGGTGAAATCTTAGAAAATATTTTCCTTATCGAACACCGGAAAATATTTTTTGAAACATTTTCAGATTTTAACCGAACACCAGAAAATATTGTCATTTTCCTAGAAAATGACTTCTAGGAAAATATTTTCTAGAAATGGCCCATCTTCTACAAAACGAACGGACCCTTAATCCAATCCGGAAGTTCTAGTCCGGCTAAAAAACTAAAATGCCCTCTTTTTTTTTTTTTTTTTTTCCTCAGCTTTTTCCAGTTCAGCCCTTTCACCTATTCGACTACTTCTTCATTTTTTTTTTTTTTTTTTCGTTTTTTATTTTATAAGTAGCTGTAACCCTTAACCTGTTACCATCAATCCTCTTACAAATTTTCTTGGCTGTCTCGGGGTATGGTGGCTGGGTTATCTTTCATATGTTAAAATCGAAGAAGTTCCTTTCTTTTATGACGATGGAATTGCTCCATTTTTTTTTTCTCAACCGTCTAAAAGATCACTTCTTTCTTTCGGAAAAATATTTAGTTGTTTCTTTTATTGGCACAACAAAACATGATAATTTTTGTACTTGTTACCATGGCTTTTTGGTGATTCCGATTAATAAGTTGAAATGAGCTCTATCATTGCCCCTTTTGTAAATATTATACCATGGTCGAAGATTTGTTCTAGTTTTAGAAGGCTTTAGTTATGAAGAATGTTGTTTATCGTCTGAATTGTAACTCTGAAATTGTCAATAATTTGACAAAAATCAGCTCATAGTGCCCTCTTTTAGCAATGGACCGTGATAAGTCAGATTGTTTTGTCTACAATTAGAGTTTGGTGGCTCATCTGACAATTTGCGTTTTTCCAGTTACATGGATAAATGTGTGACTCTCTCTCTCTCTTTGCAATTTACCGCAAAGTATTGGCAAATTTCCTTGATTTAGAAGCTGCAAGGCCTAGAAGCAACTCTCGAATTCAGGCTTTGTGCTCATTGCATGTGGCCTTGGAAAAAACCAAAGACAACTGAAAGAGTTGTATGTGTGTCGCTTGAGGTGGCATCATCATTAATGGGAAGCTGCAACACGTCCAGATGTGCAAGAGACACCAAGGACAACACCAAGGACGTAGCACGCCAGGAGGAACAAGGGGGTTTAACTAGGAATCAACGTCGTTGGTGTGAGGCTCGGGAAGAAGAAACGGATCGCCGTCAGTGCAGGAAATTCGGAGAACGTCGTCGTTGGAGGGACTCGAAAGGAAATGGCAACGGCGCCGTCCTAGTGCGTGGTTCGCTAATTTGAAGCAACGAACCCCGGAACAAGGAGGCCCGATCTCAGCTGTAGGGACTCACCGCAGCAGGCGAGAATGATGGAATCTTCACGTCTCTCCGTCTCTAGACATTCACGGCTCTCTCTCTCTCTCTCTCTCTCTCTCTCTCTCTCTCTCTCTCTCTCTCTCTCTCACTTTCTCGTGTGTCTCTCAATTTTGTCCGAGAGCTTTTTCCCCCACTTTCTGTCTATATTCTTGTGCTTTTATAGTGCCCCTTTTGCACCACAGAACCAGTAAGAAAAGATCGTCCCTTCTGTCTATATTAACCTTGTGTTCTTTGGAGGACCGATCATGTTGCCCGGATTCTTCAAAAATAAAGCAGCAATTTATTGCAATTACCATTGCTATGTCGATGTCACAAAATTTGTTCTTTTGTCATGTGTTTGAGTGTGGCTTTTGTTAACAATAGATAGCACTCAGCTACCTCTTTTTTCACATCTTCGATTCCAAGTTAAGCATATATACGGAAGAGAAAAATATGGGATTTCTATATATTTCGATGTATTGATAAAGTGTATATGAGTTATTGGTTGATTATAAGGTAATGAGATAAATATAATATCAATTATAATCAATCAAGGATATCACATTAAGAGAAGATATATGCATAATCACGAGAGATATGGAAAATCAAGTAAATATTCTAACATCGCTAACCATGGATATATGAGCTGAGTATCGAATCTCTGTCAAGCGGGGGAAGAAAGCCTGTAATCAAGAAAAGAATCTTAATAATGGAAAGTGACTCTATAAACTCACATTCAGGGGGATTGCCATATCGTATAGTATAGGTCCAGGTGCACTTTAAGTCTTTAACATCTTGCTTTTCGATGCATGGTGCAATTTTATTATAATCAGCAACTTTATGAGTTCTGAAGGCGGTCCAAAGAAAAGAGAACCCATGGCAAATCCTTTGGTTTGTTAAGTTCAAGTTTCCATATCAAGATCCACTTGACGCGACTGTGAATTTTGGCAATGCTGGTAGTATGTAGCTAAGGAGAAAATAAGTAGGGTACCTTGATAATGGCATTCCCAAACTCATTTTTAGGATGATCGAGGGTTACAGTAAGCTGAGTAACCAACTCAATTAATTGTAGTCAACTATTGGAATAGTTGGTAAATTGGAAAAATTAGATAAACGTTGATATCTATAAGTAAATCAAACTAAGTTTTTTTTCGAAACTTGAAGAAATTGTGATGGGTTTATACGTTACACAGGGATGAGAACGATTCACCAATGTTAAAAACAATGATGGCATTAAGGTTAAAAAAACTAGATAGAGAATAAAGGGAGGATGTTCATATTAAAACAGCTTCATTTCGGTAAAATTTACAGATGATATTTGTCACACCCCAAAACTACAAAGAATAGGGATGACACGGCCGTCCTTTCAAACAAAGGACGCAGCCTCAAACACAACCAACAACCTGATATCAACTTATATATATATATATACCATATACATATACATATCAGATAGACCGACAAATTGGTTGCAACATCAGAGTTTCTATAATCCACAAAAAAGAAAAAATACAAATAGAACTCAGACAAACCAACCACTAGCAAGGAAAGTGCACCACTTCCTTAGGCCATACCCAAAAATAGAACTCCCCAAAAAGTTTCCCACCAACGGCGCACTCGCTCTATTCGCCGCTAACCGAGGAACCTGAAAAGATTAAAGGAGGAGTGGAATGAGCAACAACAGCTCAGTGAGTAGTACATATCTTCTAAGCGATCGAACAACCACTATGCATGTATACAAAGTAATACCAAACTTCATAATGCCAACTTAATATATAAAATACATAACAAATCATAAAAGAGTTATTTGATATCATCAAAACTTTATACTAATATGGAAAACTCATTTAAATCATCATCAAAAGTCAAGTATCAATGGTCAAGTCCATTGAATAATCTCTCCATCAAATATCACATATCAATGGTCCATCCATTGATTAATCTATTGCTCAATATTCCACTATGGTCACGACACAACGCCTTGTGACAAGGCGACCAAGCTTTTCCTGTTGGCAAGGTCTCCACCTATAAAGCCGATGGCTGGGCCCAGAACGATATCCTAAACCTGGTATGCATACCCCAAAAACCCCTCATTGGGTTCACAGTCATATTGAGCATAAATGATCATTCTCCAATACCATAAATCCAATCCAAAAATCAATATCTTAAATCAAACAAATAATATTTGCAACATAGCCCATCATCCATTTAATATCAATTTCTCAAATCATTATAAACCTTTCCATAAATCAATCGCAAAGCAATTTCATATATATATTTCTCCACTTACTTTGTATAACATGCTTTTCAAACATTCATAATCAACCAAAGGGTAGTAAATGCTCGATCCGACTTTTATGCAATAAAAATACTCTTCTCAATTCAATATATTTATATATATATATATATATATATATATATATATATATATATATATGTAATATTTTTCAAGACATGATTTTATAAAACCAAAGAAGATATAGTACCACTCACCTCGACGTCTACAACCAAACGACGAACGATACCCGTATCGTCGAACTCACGGCCCTATCAAATAATCGAGGAATAATGTTAAAATCTAATAAAACTCTTATCTTAACTACGAAATTACTAACTTATGCCTTAACTCTAACAAAAGGACTTCTACGCGCTAACAAAACGCAACACGGAGTTAAACGCAAAACTTGATCACGCCCTAACTTCCTCCTCCGAACCCCGATCCAAACGAATTTATAGTCAATAGAGAGCCCTTGACACATATTACAAGAATCCCAACTTCACCGTCTCAAAATCAAGCCGAAAGGTGACAAGATATAGGCCCGAAGCTGCTGGACGCTACTGTTCACTGCGCGCGGGAAACTTTGAAATTTTGTTCCGGACAAACCACAAGCTCAAATCACAATCCGTAAAATCCCATGGCTCCACAACACCCTAAATTATCATTCCTATGAAAATACGCAGCTCAACGACTCCAAAATCGGACTTCGCCACTTGATTTTCCAACAATTCCGAATTTGAGCCCTAAACCCAAAAATTACTTCAATTGGACAAACGAGGGGCCTAATCTCTTACCAGGTGCCATGTTATGGAGTCGAGTCGGCTTGGCGAGGTATCCGTGGCGTGCACGTGCCAAAACCCCTTTCCTTTCTTCTCCTTTCTCTTCTTCTTCTTCTTCTTCTTCTTCTTCTTCTTCTCCTTTTCTTTCTGCCCCGAACGTGGGCTTTCTTTCCCTTTTATCTCTTCCCCCTTTTTTCTGTTTTCTTTTTCTTTCTTTATTTAAAGTGGGTCCCACTACCTTTTCTTTTCTTTTATTTTCTTCCTCTCTCTCTCTCTATCTCTCTCTCTCTCTCTCTCTCTCTTTTTCTCTTCTCTTTTCCCCCTCTCCCGAACTCTCGATCCCTCTCTCTCTCTGCTGTAGCTTCTACCTTTTTCTTTTCTTTTTGACTGGGTCAAACCCATATTTTACAATATTTGAGGGTGCATAGCCCCTCGCCTACAACTAGCGGCTGCCAGCCCTCCCTTGCCGATGCTCAAGTAAGGGTTGACGGCTTGTGGGCAAAGCAGGGCGGGGGCGCCACCCCGCAGTGTCAAGTGATAGGGGTGTGCAAAATACCTGGGAACTGCCCGGACCGCCTGGAACCGGATCGGAAACGTCCGGAACCGGCGGTTCTTGAGGGAAACGGTCCGGTTCCCGGTTCCAATTTATGGGAACCGGTGGGTACCGGTCCGGTTCCCGGTTCCATGGGCAGATCCGCCCACTCGGACGGGACTGGAACCTTTTTAATATTAAAAAAAAATGCTAAAAGAAACCCTAGATCTTATCTCACTCCCTTCGTCTTCGGCTCCTAATTCTATTGCCATTTCGCTGCGTTTACTTCTCTCACCATTCGCATCTCCACGTACTTAAATTTGGTTTTTCTTTCTTTGGCTTGCTTTGATGTCACGTAGTCGTTCTATGTTGAAAACCAAAATTGTTTCGCGTCAAGATCGGTTCCATGGATCCACCTGGGAACCGAACCGGACGACGGTCCGGTTCCCCGGGTGGATCCATGCAACAAACAGTGGATCCCGGTTCCAATTTTTCGGAACCAGTCCTTAGCGGGCGGTTCCCGGTTCTAGGTCGAGAACCGCCCACCCGGACCATGCACACCCCTATCAAGTGAGACACAAAATCTTTCTTCAATTATTTATTTTGCTTTTAAAAAAAAACTCGGAAGCATAATAAAACAATCACATTATTTGGTAACAGAAATATAACAAGTTTAAATAATCTACCTGGGCACTTTCTTTTCAATGTTCATCTTCAAAGTATTAATATAAACACCCAAAAAGAAATAACGATGAGTCTGCTTATCTCCAATTCGTGAACTTAGCTGAGACAATGCTATATGATAGCATCCAATTAGTCCTAAGAAGAAAGTCGGATCAACTGGCGCCATTACACCCATATTAACCCAAAAACGAGCCTGTACGTTATCTAAGCCGCTGTTCAACTCAAGTATTAATGACATTTGGCATCATCACGTGACCACCATTGTCATGACCATGTGGACCATCAAATCCTCTCAATGATTTTACTATCTCGCCATTAATGTCAGCGTACCAAGCAATAGAGCGATGAGGGATTAACTCTTGTAGCTCTTCTTTACCCCCAAACAGTGGAAGTACATTTGATATTCAATAATTTTACAAACAAATATCTAGGAGTTTACCAGTTGGTCAAAGATACCAACTCTTATAATAGATAATCAACTCTTTCAAAATTTATTAACATTTATATGGAATTGTTTTCAACTTTTATACAAAATTATTGACTTTATTCTAATCAAGTACAGCATTTTTTGATTGTTTCGTAATTGTGAAGTGTTTTTATAATCTACCAACATATGAGGCCATTGTTACACGAAATTATCAACTTTTATCTAGTATGTTTAACACATTAGTAAGCAACTCAAGGAGTGGAGTGACATAGGGCTAACTAGCAAAACAAGTTCACTTAATATCTTCTTAGGAGGAGGAGGAACGTGGAACCCGCAAGAAAAGAAAAGGAAAAAACAAAAAAAACAAAAAAAAAAAGGGAGGAAAATTTGATGAAAGCATGCACGACAAAGGGGCAAAATGGTAAAAAAAGAAGAAGCTATTTTTCGGAGTGTAAAGCCAAAATTGGGGTGGAAATAACACAATCTTTTTATTTTGATTGATCTATTATTATATGTTTCTAATTGGAAAATTCCCTCTTGGTAGCCCCCTCAAGTGGAATAAAAGATTACAAGAAAACTTGGGGTGGAGGCAACACCGTTTCCCCTCCCTGAGAAAATATTGGGTGGACTTGTTTTGCCTGCAACTTTATTGTCATCCTCCTATTTTCCATTAATAAACACTAAAAAATTGGCTTTCTTGCCATGTTGAGAAATGCAAAGAGATTCGTCTCGAAAAGCCAATCTTTCGAGATCGAGTGAATTGAAGGGTCAAAGAAATTTAGACAAAATCCTCCTCCTTTTGCTTGCCATTTTGAAGGAGATTCGATACAGTAGATTACACGGCCTAGCACGGATGCGTCTTTATTCACTTTCCTAAACATTGGTCGTCTCTTTGGTTATAAAACAATCAAGTGAGAGAAACAGAGATTCTCAGTTTGGTGAGAAAATACTGATACTGCTTTTTCAAGTTTGGAGACGACGATAATGAAGAAAACGTCACCGGAGATTCTTTGCTGGCTCGTGGTTGTCCTAATAATCCTTGTATCTGACCATGGTATATCTTTACTATGATGGCTTAAAAAATCTAGGATGTCTATACAATTATCTTTTCAAGAATCTCGCGATCATCGATGGGTTTGATATATACGTCCATAGAAATCATGCTTTCTAATGTATTTTCTGCATGGATTTAGTTTTATGCGCCATATTGTCCGTGTGATACGCTTATGCTAGCCTATGTTCATTGCATCGATGGAAAAAGATTTGCTCAGACATGATACTATTCTGTGTGCCTTTTGGTGATTGTTTTAATTCATGTTGTTAGCAATTCGATCATTCGAAGGAGTTAATTCAATCAGATGAAAGTTAATTATGCCGGATTTTCACTACAAATGGTTGAATCGCGTGCTATGGATACCATTAATTATTGTGCAATTTCTTTCTGTTGTTTTGCTTCTATAAAGACTACGACTTATCAGTCATGTACTCCCATTCCCGTCCAGGTTTGGTGGAGTGCAGCCTCCAACATTCTGAAAAGTGTTCGGAGAGAGACATTACGATAAACCAAGCCTCAGTAGGCATGCAACCTTCGGGGATTCCGATTTTCTCAGTTGAAATTAAGAATGTTGGAATATATGATTTATCAAATCATACATATATATATATATATATATATATATATATATATGTTAATAGTTAGAGAATCCTGTTTATTTTAGGATTAGAAAGATAAAGGAATATTACTTTTTCTTTATTAATCTCTTTCTTTGTAATTAAATACTCCTTGTACATACAATGGAAAACATACTGAATACAAAGAACTTCTCCTCCTACATTGCTTCTATCTCTTTCTCGGTGCTTTTCTTGGTCTTCTGACATGGTATCAGAGCAACCACCGATTCTGGCATAGCTTCCGCATCGATCATTCTTGATTGCCTTGAGGAACTGTAACCTGCAAAACAGTTACCGAAAGGAATCAATTTTTTTCCATATCGAATTTCCTTTACAATGAGCAAATCGGAGGCTCTCACCTCAATTCCAGAAGATCAGCCAGCAAGAGATGAGACTCCACAGAGTACTCACAACCCAGATTCAACTATTGTGACAACTGTGGCAGAGTAGCAATTCAACCAAAGCCAGATCCATTCTCCTCATGTTCAATGGCAGAATCCGGCTCAGTACAATCTGGGGCAGCCCTATTCGGGCCATCCTTACCAGTGGATGCCATATCCATGGATCCATGGGGTAAACCCACATACATCACAGCCGGGGTATCAAGGCAACATGCGGACCGACGAAGGCGCACCAACCAATAGTGGGGCAAGCTCTACCGTCGGCCCGGAGCAGACGAGCGGATTTGGCGAATCGGGGGGAACGAATCCCTATCCGAATTTTAATGCGGGTCGAGAAAATGGAGCAAATGCAAGGGCGAATACCTTTCCAAATTTCTCACCTGGTTTTTTTCCTTACCCGATCCTTGCTGCCGGAGGACGGCCGGAGCCCGGTGACCCTCTGTACACCACAAATGCCGACGGACCAGAATTGAAACTGATTAGTCAGCAATTGACTGGCCCAAAGAATTACTCGACTTGGTCGCGAGAACTCCGACGTGCCCTGGTAACAAAGGATAAAGAGGGCTTTCTAGATGGAACGGTTCCCGTTCCAACCGACGAGCGAATGGCTCGTTTTTGGAAAAAATGCAATCAGCTCGTGAGAACCTGGATTGGGAACTGTATCTCAACTGAAGTATCAGCGGGACTTCCTCCGACAAAAGATACGAAGGAAATATGGGACAATATTAAGGAGATGTATGGAAAGATGGATCAAATCAAAATCTTTTCCATAACACAGCAGATTTCAGATCTGAAGCAGGGGAATATGAGCGCCGCGACAGTTTACAATAAACTGTCAGCACTATGGAATGAAATGGAATCGGCTGAAGAAAAATTCACTTGGCCCGAACCAATTCTCCATCAGTACAAGAACATGCGCAACAGAGAAAAATCAATCCGATTTCTCCTGATTCTAAACGAAACGTACCTTTCGTTTCGGTCCCAGATCCTCACAATGGATCCCATGCCAAACCTTAGCCGGATCTACCAGCTCGCCGTCTAGGAAAAAAGCCAACAGAGGACGGCGACTTCTGGAAGAGGAAGCGAAGCGATGGCCCTGGCCGCTAGAGGCCATTATCGCCCCCCACAGAGAAACCCTAGAATCGGAGGAGGAAAGGGGGCGAATGCGGGGGGGCGAAACCCTAATTTGCTTTTAACCGAGCAAATGGAGGGCCCAGATTTCGGCGATCAATCGGACGGCTCAGGCTTTTCAATGTCTGGGCTTTTCTCAGACGGCCCACGAGGCGCCTTCGCTGGAGCAGATGGGCCACACGAAATCGATGGGCTGCGAGGGAGGATTCAAACGCGCGAGAATGGCCCGCGAGGATTCCACCCCAATGCACAAGAAGGAACGTACGGGCCCACTTCAGCCCAAATTTTCCAGCCCAACAACAACAGATTTTTTCCAACGGTAAAATCCAATGTTCAAAAAGGAAAAGGTAAATTATATTGCGACTATTGTAAACGTCCGCATCATACCATTGAGAACTGTTGGAAATTACATGGGAAACACGGAGAAAAGAGAGCGAGGAAAATCTTCACAAGTTTTTCGGTACTAAGGCGCCGACGGATAAATCAATTTCACATGAGCAATATCAGGAATTGATGCAGGCTTTAAAAAGGTTGGATGCATCTGATAAGGCTGGAAGTTTCACAGGTACATCTTATTGCTTGATGAACTTAATTTCGAAGAAAGCATGGATTATAGATTCAGGTGCTAGTGATCACATAGTATGTGATAAGGGTTTCTTTTCCAAGATCCAAAAATTATCCTTTCCTATATCAGTACAGCTTCCAAATGGAAATTCCACACAAGTTGTCATGACCGGCACTGTGAATCTTAGTCCCCTTATTACTCTTCAAAATGTACTTTATGTGCCTGACTTCCAATTCAACCTAGTATCAGTTAATCGGGCTTATGAAGAAAATTCATGTCACGTCCTATTCACTCCCGAGATAATTGTTTCTTTCGGCCCTTTCGACGCAGCAACCGATGGGCTTGGGTAAAGCTTATCAAGGGCTCTATTTTTGGATGGATTTTCCCAGCAGTTTTAAATTGTCGTCTGTTGAATTCAATAAATCATTGTGTAACAATGTTATCAATGACAAAAATTCCCTTCATCATAAAAGATTGGGACATAGTGCCTCATTCCCTTGTCCCCAATGTCCTATTTGTCCTTTGGCAAAGCAAACACGTGCTACTTTTCCAAATAGTGATTCCCGAGCAGATAGTATTTTTTCCTTGATTCATGCTGATGTTTGGGGACCTTATCACACTATGCATCACGATGGGTCACGATATTTTCTCACAATTGTTGATGATTTCTCTCGTGCAACGTGGATATTTCTCATGCAATCCAAGAATCAAGTCTTTACTCATCTAAGAACATTTCTTACCTTATCCAAAACTCAATTTGGAAAAACAATCCGTCGGGTTAGAACTGATAATGGAAGGGAATTCTTCAATAATGAGTGTGCTTCTTTATTTTCACTGAATGGAATCTTGCACGAAAGTTCTTGTACTTATACACCACAGCAAAATGGTGTTGTTGAGAGAAAACATCGTCATCTCTTAGAAGTAGCACGTGCCCTCAAGTTCCAAGCATCTATTCCTGAGAATTTTTGGGGGGACTGTGTAGTCACAGCGGCGTATTTGATTAATCGCATGCCATCACGCATTCTGAAAGGAAAGACGCCATTTGAGATGTTGTATGGAAAGAAGCCGAATCTGAGTCATCTCAGAATTTTTGGATGTCTCTGCTATGTTACTACAGTAGGACACAGGGATAAGATGGCACCACGAGCTAATGAATGTATATTCATGGGATATTCCACTTTGCAAAAAGGTTATCGGGTTTATGCACCATCCACAGGAGATTTTTTTGTCAGTAGAGATGTTATCTTTCATGAGAATATATATCCTTTCCAAAATCTGGTTTCTTCAACTGAAAATGAGAAGACAGGGAATTCAAGATTCTTATTTGAAGAAGATACCTTTTCGGGAGATACAATTCTTGCTACTTCTCTCCTAGAACCAACTGGTGGATCACCTACACTACCTATTGAGACTTTTGCGAGTCATCCAAACGAAGAATCTCATATAGAAGAATCAGCCAATTTCACTGAATATCCAGAATCCACTCCCGCTGAAGAAGAATCCTCTTCATCGCCACATGAACTTCCACGGCGTTCTAGTCGCGCAGCTCGCCCACCAGCTTGGACAAAGGATTACATATGTGGTTCCTCAAGATCGCCAGGTACTCGTTATCCCATCTCATCTTACATCTCATTTGATAGGTTATCAGCAGAACATTTATGTTGCATGAGCCGTGTTTCTGAAGAACAAGAACCTTCTAGTTATAATGAGGCCAAAGACGATCTTCGTTGGCAAAAGGCCATGGAGACCGAACTCCATGCTTTAACGGAAAATCATACTTGGGATATTGTACCAATGCCGGCTCATCGAAAACCCATTGGATGCAAGTGGGTTTACAAGATCAAGTACAGGGCAGATGGTTTTGTGGAGAGATATAAGGCTAGGTTGGTAGCCAAAGGTTTTACACAGCGAGAAGGCTTTGACTACCATGAAACTTTTTCGCCTGTTGCAAAAGATGTCACAGTTCGATCTTTTCTATATGTTGCTGCTTTTCGTGATTGGCCGTTACATCAAATGGATGTACATAATGCCTTTTTACATGGTGATCTGGATGAAGAAATCTATATGGATCTTCCACCAGGATTACGGAGACAGGGGGAGTCTAAGGTGTGTCGTCTCCATAAATCTCTTTATGGACTAAAGCAAGCCTCTCGACAATGGTATGCCAAATTCACCAATGCACTTATGGCTGCTGGATTCAAACAGTCCAAATATGACTATGCCCTATTCACCTGGACAAAAGGTATGTCATCTATTTATTTGATGATTTATGTTGATGACATACTTATCATGGGAAATGATGATTCTGCTGTGAAGAAACTTAAAGAATATCTGCATTCCACTTTCCATATCAAAGATCTAGGGCCACCTAAGTATTTTCTTGGGATTGAGATAGCTCGTTCAGATCAGGGAATTTCTCTTAGTCAGAGGAAATTCATATTGGAAATCATATCAGAAATAGGATTATCAGGTTGTAGACCAGCCATTATTCCTATTGAGCAAAATGCTAGGCTGACATCTGTCGACTATGATTCTGGTATATCCTCTTCTTCTGATGATCCATTATTGAGAGATCCGTCGGGATACCAGAGACTGGTAGGGAAACTTATATATCTGACCATGACTAGACCAGACATCTGCTATGCAGTGCAGACTCTCAGTCAATTTATGCACAGTCCGAAGCAATCCCACATGAATGCAGCCTTGAAGATTGTGAAGTACTTGAAGACATGTCCGGGGTTGGGGATACTCCTCTCTCGAAAATGCAACATGAAAATGATGGCTTACTGTGATGCAGATTATGCCACATGTCCTATGAGCAGGAGATCCATCACCGGTTATTGCATCAAGTTTGGGGAATCATTACTTTCATGGAAGACAAAGAAACAATCTACTGTATCTCTATCTTCAGCCAAAGCAGAATATCGATCCATGGCCAAGACTGTTTGTGAGATAGTTTGGCTAAGGGGTTTACTTCAGGATCTCGGGGCAACAGTTGAAGGACCAACCACACTTTTTTGTGACAATGATTCAGCACTAAAGCTTGCAGCAAATCCTGTATTACATGAGAGGACAAAGCACATAGAAGTCGATTGTCATTTTACTCGAGAGAAAATTCAAGAAGGAATTATCGAGACAAGAGGAATCAGGACTTCAGAGCAACCGGCGGACATATTTACTAAGCCACTTTGCCAAAGACAACATGCATATCTTCTAAGCAAACTTGGTATCTTGGACATTTACAAGCCACCAACTTGAGGGGGAGTGTTGGAATATATGATTTATCAAATCATATATATATGTTAATAGTTAGAGAATCCTGTTTATTTTAGGATTAGAAAGATAAAGGAATATTACTTTTCCTTTATTAACTTTTCCTTTATTAATCTCTTTCTTTGTAATTAAATACTCCTTGTACATACAATGGAAAACATACTGAATACAAAGAACTTCTCCTCCTACATTGCTTCTATCTCTTTCTCGGTGCTTTTCTTGGTCTTCTGACAAAGAACGAATGCTCGTGCGCCATCGCGAACGTCCACTTCCACTGCGGCGAATTCGGCTCCGACAACCTGATAAGACCAGAAATCTTCAAGCGGCTCGACTACGACGACTGCTTGGTGAATAACGGGGCAGCCCTCTCCCCCGGTCAGGTCCTCTCGTTCAAGTACTCCACCACCCGTATGTACCCCCTCTCCGTTTCAAATGTCGACATCTCTTGCTCCACCTGATGAACTTTTTAATCTAAGACTATCAGTTTTTAGTTATCTCGGTGTATTAGACCTAATGGAGGCATCGGCGACATGAGAGATTTTCAGATTCCTTCTGTTCTTTGGAGGACCGATCATGTCGCCGGGATTCTTCCCAAATAAAGCAGCAATTTACTGCAATTACCATTGCTATGTCGCTGTCACAAATTTGTTCTTTTGTCATGTGTTTGAGTGTGGCTTTTGTTAACAATAGATAGCTTCTCTTTTTTCACATTTTCGATTCCAAGTTAAGCATATATGCGGAAGAGAAAAATGCAGGATTTCTATATATTTTGATGCATTGATAAAGTGTCTATGAGCTATTGGTTAATTATAAGGTAATAAGATAAATATAATATAATCAAGAATTTCACACTCGGAGAAGATATATGCATAATCCCTAAAGATATGGAGAATCAAGTAAATATTCTAACATCGCCAACCATGGATATATGAGCTAAGTATCGAATTGAAAGGATCTTTCATCTCTCGAGTGGGGAAGAGAGCCTGTAATCTAGAAAAGAATCTTAATAATGGAAAGTGACTCCGTAAACTCACATTCTGGGGTATTGCCATATAGTAGAGTACAGCTCCAGATGCATTTGCAAGGTCAAACATCCAGAAAGCAAAGAGATCCTGTGGGAGAACTTTTACTTCTTACTTTTCGATGCATGGCGCAATTTCATTATAATCTGCAGCTTCATGAATTCTGAAGGCGGTCCAAAGAAAACAAAACCCAAGGCAAATCCTTCAGTTTTTAAATTTCAAGACTCCAGATCAAGATCCACTTGACCAGACTTTGAATTTTGGCGACTGGTAGTATGTAGCTGAGGAGAAAATAAGTAGGGTACCTTGATAATGGCATTCCCAAACTCATTGTTAGAGTGATCGAGGATTGCATTAAGCTGAGTAACCAACTCGGAATAGTTGGTAAATTGGAATAATTAGATAAACACTGATATCGATAAGTAAATCAAATTAAGTTTCTTTCGAAACTTGAAGAACTTGTGATGGGTTTATACGAAGGAAACTGTACTTGGTAGACTGCATAAGAGTTACAAAGGGATGAGAATGATTAACCAATGTTAAAAACAATGATGGCATTAAGGTTAAAAAACTAGACAGAGAAGAAAGGGAGGATGTTCATGTTAAAGTCACAAACGGCTTCACTTGGGTGAAATTTAGAGAAGATATTTGGTAAGTTATCAAGATAGCTTGTAATTCAATACGTAAACAAGAAAATTGGTATTTGCTCTAAACACCATCAAGTCAGGAAAATATTTTGAAACTTAATTGAATAAAAAACTTGCACAAAATAAGCAATTGTTTTTAAATGCCAATGAAATTTCATCATTTTGGATTAACAAAAATTAATATTATGTGTGACTAAATTCATGGAAATTCTTTTATGATGGTACAAATAAAAAGTTAATAAACATGTGAATAAGTTAAAAAGTTGTCTCTGTTAAATTTTTTTCTAAATTTTACTTGACAATTAATCCATAAATTTGCTCGATAATGTAGAAAAAACCTAGCTTTCTTGAAATTTTCTCTTTTTGACAAAGCTAATTTTGAAGAAAGCAAAATATGAACATAAAGAAGAGAGCATAATAACTTTTAATAGACATGGCATACCCACGATAAGTAAAAGGAAAAGATGTGATATTCCTTGGATTCTACACATCAATAGAAAAACTAAAAAAGAAAAGTAAATTAAACTTCCACCATTATTAATTACAATTAAATGGTGGAGTGTAATTTTGTTATTTTAGTGAATACGGGGCGGTTTTTTTTTTTTTTTTTTGGTTGGATACCTTTTTTTTTTTTTTTTTTTCTTTAGGTTGGATACCGGGTGGGTTGAAAAAGCACGATCCTCATTTATTTTCTCACTTTTCGGTGGTCCCCCCACCAATGCCATGCAGAAGATCAAATATCTCTCGCAACCGCTGTATATCAGGAGAGTGCAGTTTCCGTTTCCGTCCATTCGCCAAGCTCTCTCAATATGAAGAACCAGAGACTCTCCGCTCAATTGCTACTCTCGGCCGTCGCCTTCTTCGTCTTCTTCTTCACAATCCTAAGCCTTCATCATGCTAAAGGAAGGGAACCCATCTCAGGAATCACAAAAAGTCGTGATCTTTCCGACCAAACTCATCAATGGAGACACACCCAGATGAGGAAGTCTCGAGAGACCCGTGTCGAGTTCAAGTCACCAGTGGTGCTGGCAGGTGTCTTGTGCTTCATAGCATCTGCTATTTCCAGCGCGGGTGGGATTGGTGGAGGTGGGCTTTTCATACCGATTCTTGCTATAGTCGCCGGCCTTGAACTCAAGATGGCCTCGAGCTTCTCCGCTTTCATGGTCACTGGTGTGTCGCTTGCGAATGTTGTCTGCAGTTTGATCATCAAGAGCCCCAAGTTTGGTGGCAAGTGCTTGATCGACTATGACATTGCACTCCTCTCAGTGCCATGCATGCTGTTGGGAGTCAGTGTAGGGGTCATATGCCATGTTATCTTCCCTGAGTGGCTCATCACGATACTATTTGCAGTCTTTCTTGCTTGGTCCACCTTTAAGACCTGCAAAAAAGGGGTCTCGTATTGGAAACTGGAGTCAGAGGAAGGGGGAGAGAGAGCCCACTTGGAAAATGGGTCTGCGAGAGAGGGGGGTTTTGATGGGTCAGAGGAAGCCAAAATTGCAAAAGAACCTCTTTTGCGTGCTGCATCAAAACGTCAAGAAACGTATCCATGGATGAAATTGGTGGTTTTGGTTCTGGTCTGGTTTTCATTCTTCTTCGTGTATATACTTCGTGGAAACCCACATGGACAGGTGTGTTTCTTCTGTTACACTTTTTTTGTTGTTGTTTTTTTATCTCCTTTAATTCCATCATCATATTATATAAGGCCTAGAGAATTATCATGCCCCTGTGACTGAATTAGGTGAATGAATACGGTGTACCAAAAGATCTTGTTGGTTTTTGCGGAAGCGTGTTTGTGCGCGTGCAAGTGTGTATGTGAATAAAAGTGGACTACAATGGCAAGGGAGTATAGGTAAAAAAAAAGAAACTTTTATTATGGAAGTTGATATTACAAAGGAAGGAGTGTTTTCTGGGTTTTTTTTTTTGGCTACAAGGAACAAAGACATCCAACTCCTATTTATAGGCGTGACACCGCCTTACACAACTGACATTGTACAAAAAACTAATATAAAATTACAGCTTCTTCTTGTCTTCTGCTTGTTGCGACTTCTTCCGCATCTTCTGGTGTCTTCTCCATTAATCTTCATTTTCTATTCCCAGCAGCTTTTGTTGACTTTTCTTTGCTTTTCTTTTGTCTATTTGCTGCCCACGTGGTCTGCTGCCCACCCGTACCAGAAACTTCTTCAAAGTACGAGAGTCTTCAACTTTGTCTTGGACAAGTTGCCACTTTTTACTATGCTTAACTCTAGTGTGTTCTAGTACTTTTCAAAAAATGGATCACATTTTAACACTCCTCCTTGATCCATTTTTGTGATACTCCAAGCATTTCCCGCAAAGTCTCGAACTTGGCTAGCGGTAGTGCTTTAGTGAAGATGTCCGCTATTTGCTCCTCAGTCTTACAATACTTCAGCTCGATCTCTCCTTTGTTTTGCACTTCACGAATGAAGTGATATTTTATATCAATATGTTTCGTTCTTCCGTGAAAGACTGGATTTTTTGATATTGCAATCGCGGACTTGTTGTCACAAAATATTGGCGTTGATTCCATTTGTGGTTCTCCAATGTCTTCTAGAATTCTTCAAAGCCATATTGCTTGACGGTGGTCATTGCGGTTGCGATGTATTCAGCTTCTGCAGTAGACTGTGCCACTGAGTCTTGTTTTTTGGATGCCCATGAGAATATTCCGGAGCCCAATGTGAAGGCGTAGCCGGTAGTACTTCTCCTATCATCAGCTGAACCTACCCAGTCGCTATCAGTGTAGCCAATGAGCTTGGCATTTGCACTTGGCCGATACCAAATGCCGTAATCTATAGTTCCTCGTAAATATCTGAGAATCCTCTTGGTAGCTCCAAAGTGAATTTGGCTTGGACTCTGCATAAACCGTGATAGTAAACTTGTCGCGTACATAATATCTGGCCGTGTAGCTTGGGTCTTGATGTAGAGTGTCGGCTCACTCATACTCCTCCTAAATCCTTGCTTGATGAAGTACTCATCGATTCTACTATACCATGCACGTGGTGCTTGTTTTAACCCGTATAGGGCCTTCTTAAGCTTTAAGACTTTTTCTTCATTGCCTTTGACAATAAAGCCTTCTGGTTGAGCTACATAAATTTCTTCTTGAAGATATCCATTTAGGAATGCTGATTTTACATCTAGTTGATGGATCTTCTATTCTTTTTGTGCTGCTAGAGCTATGAGTGCTCGAATAGTATCAAGGCGAGCAACAGGAGCGAAAGTTTCAGTATAGTCAATACCTGGTTGTTGCAAGTATCCTTTCGCCACAAGCCTTGCTTTATGCTTCTGGATTGATCCATCCGCATTGAGCTTCGTCTTGTAGACCCACTTGACGCCAATGATCTCTTTGTCTTCGGGTCGATCGACAAGTTCCCAAGTTTCATTTTTCTCGATCATCTTGATTTCTTCCTCCATGGCTTTTATCCAGACTTCATCTTTGGATGCTTGTTCGTAGTTTTCTGGTTCCAAAATAGCAAAGTTGCATGTGTCGTAAATTCTTCTAAGGGCTTTTACCCTTAGTACTGGAGACTCTGGAGTAGATTCTTCTTGCGTTACTCTTGGAGAGCTTGGTGGAGTTATGTCATGAGTGGTGGAATCCGGTACTTCTCCTTCTTGTGATGTTGACTCCTCTTGAGCAGGTGGTATGTCTGGCAAGGTGATGTACTTCTTCTCGATCTTCTCGCTCTCCCAATTCCAGGCAGCATTTTCGTCGAACTCGACGTCTCTACTAATCATAAGCTTCTTGGTTCTTAGGTTGTAAACCCGATAGCCTTTTGATTGGTCACTGTAGCCAAGGAATATTCCCTTTTCTGTCTTTTCATCTAGCTTACTCCTTTTTTGAGCAGGGATGTGGACGTAGCAAATGCATCCAAACACTTTGAGATGCTTTGCTGAAGGCTTCCGTCCACTCCATGCTTCGACTGGTGTTTTATTTTGAACAACTTTAGTTGGACACCTGTTTAACGGTATACCGCAGTATAAACCGCTTCGCCCAAAAAGTGTTGGGAAGGCCTTTCTCCTTTAGCATAGACCTTGCCATCTCCATGACGGTTCTATTTTTCCTTTCAGCTACTCCATTTTACTCTGGGGCGTAGCCAACAGTTAGTTGATGATGGACTCCTTCATCTTCACAAAATTTGTTAAACTCCTTTGAATTGTATTCTGTGCCTCTGTCACTCCTTAGGACTTTGATTCTTTGGCCACTTTGATTCTCGACGTGGTTTTGAATTTTCTGAAGATAGAGAAAACCTCAGATTTTTCTCGAAGAAAGTATACCCACGTCATTCTTGTGTAATCGTCAATGAATAGGATGAAATATTTATTTTGACTAGGTGTAGGTGTCCTCATCGGACCGCACACGTCCGTGTGGACAAGTTCCAATGGCTCCTTAGCTTTCCATGCAACTCCAGATGGGAAGGATTGTCTCTGTTGTTTTCCAAGAAGACAGCCTTCACAAACATCTGAAATTTCTGTAATGGCTGGAAAATCTCTCATCATATTTTTCTGATGGAGAATTTTTAGCCCAGCAAAATTGAAGTGGCCAAATCTTCGATGCCATAGCCATGAATCATCAAGTTGAGCTTTCATGGCTATATCTTTGACATATTTCCATTGAATAGGAAAATTGTTATTTTTCATCTTAACAGAGGCAATGATATTTTTATATTTATCATAGATAATGCAGGCATCTCTATTAAAATATAGAGAATACCCACTTTGTATCATTTGGCCCACACTCAAGAGATTTTGTGCAAGACGAGGGACTAGATATACATTATGTATATATTTTGGGCCTTTATTTGTTTCCACGGTGATGGTGCCTTTTCCTTTGACATCTACTAATGCACCATTGCCCAACTTTACTTGGGATTTCACCGACTTATCAATATTAGTGAATATAGATTCGTTTGCTACACCCACTATCGATGTACCATGTTTCACTTTTATTGTTATTTGCCACTTGGCCTGCGTAGAATGTATTCTCTTCACTTTTTTTTTTTTCTACATAGTTTGCTCGATTATTTGTTTTCGAGCGACAATCTTTTTCTACGTGGCCATATCTTTTACAGAAGCGGCATTGTTTTTTATTTTTAAACCAACAATCCTTCTCCAAATGATTTGTTTTCTTGCAAATACCACAAGGTGGATAGTTTTCCTTTTTTATAATTTCTCCTCCTCTTTTGTTTTTCCATGAGCTCCTTCCATCATTTTTAGTTTGATGAGACCGTATATTTACTTTAGACTGAAAGGCATTTTCAACTGAATCTTCCTCTTGTTCCATTAGTCTTTTCTCATATGCTTCTAGAGAGCCAATTAATTCACTTATCGATAGGGTTGTCAAGTCTTTAGTTCCTTCTATAGTTGTAACTATGGAGTTGTATTTTTTGGTAAGTGACACCAATATTTTCTCAACAACCCTTTGATCATTTATCCCATCTCCATAGGCTCTCATTTGATTAACGAGTTCCTTTAATTTTCCACAATATTCTTGTACGGTCTCATAATTTTTCATTTTAGAATTCTCAAAATCTCTTCTCAGAGTTTGAAGGCGAATAATGCGTACCTTTTCCGATCCTTGAAATTCTTCTCGTAGTATATCCCAAGCCTCTTTTGCAGTCCTCGCTCCAATAATTCTTGGAAATACGGTTTCCGAGAGTGCTTGCTGGATAAAATATAGTGCCTTTGCGTCCTTTTGTAGTTGATCCTTAGAAACACTTGCACCTTCTTGCGGAGCCTCGCAACCTTTTTCCACGATGTCCCATAAGTCTTGGGCCATCAAGAATGTAGTCATTTTTATGCTCCAAAAGTCATAGTTGTTCCCATCAAAAATGGGAATGGGAAATGAGGATGAGGTAGAGTTGGCCATGGTTTAGTTAGTGGGTATTTGGAATGGGTAGTTTTAGGAATGGGTAGGTAGGACAAACGCCCAATACCAACCAAGGACGTGGCTCTGATACCACTGTTGGTTTTTGCGGAAGCGTGTTTGTGCGCGCGCAAGTGTGTATGTGAATAAAAGTGGACTACAATGGCAAGGGAGTATAGGTAAAAAAAAGGAACTTTTGTTATGGAAGTTAATATTACAAAGGAATGAGTGTTTTCTGATTTTTTTTTTGCTACAAGGAACAAAGACATCCAACTCCTATTTATAGGCGTGACACCGCCTTACACAACTGACATTGTACAAAAAATTAATATAAAATTACAGCTTCTTCTTGTCTTCTGCTTGTTGCGACTTCTTCCGCATCTTCTGGTGTCTTCTCCATTAATCTTCATTTTTCTATTCCCAGCAGCTTTTGTTGACTTTTATTTGCTTTTCTTTTGTCTATTTGCTGCCCACGTGGTCTGCTGCCCACCCGTACCAGAAACTTCTTCAAAGTACGAGAGTCTTCAACTTTGTCTTGGACAAGTTGCCACTTTTACTATGCTTAATTCTAGTGTGTTCTAGTACTTTTTAAAAAATGGATCACATTTTAACAGATCTGTCCGTTTTGTTTTCATTCTTATTTTTTGTTTTTCAACTACAGATCATTATCAATATATAGACAGATCGTACTAGATCTTTTTGCCTGGTTCTTATCTATTGAGTCACCTCTTCCAACTGAATCTTAAGTTACTGATGATTAGGATGTTTATGGATTTATCTTAAAAATGATATTTCTCAGACGTGAAAGAATTTTGAGGAAAAACCCGTTGCACATGCTGGGGACATTTTTATTCATCTTATAGAACAGAAAATTTGTTTCCTTTGTGCTCTATAATTCAGGGATGACTCGTTTGATTCTCAAATGTGGGACTCATATGGTTCTAGATTTGTAATATTCTATATCCTTTTTTGGGCTTTTTATACAGATTACTGGAAGTTGATGTTTAATCACATTAGGATGAGCAAAAGAGGATTGATAGACTTGAGGCTTAAGATGAAAAATTTTCACTAACAAAACAAAGCCAAATATTACGAATCAACAGTTCCACAGATAGTTCCAAAGAAGATGAAACTAGATTCATTGTTCCTTTGCTTTTGTCTCCTTAGAAGGATCCTTTTAATAGATCATTTGTCATTCACTCTGGTGGTATACCGCAAGCTTCTTCTTTTTTTCTTTTTTTCTTTTTTCCAAAATTGAAGTGTCTCATTCCACTCATATAGAGTTCAAGTTTATGGATGGTGACTCTTTAGCTTGCTCCAAATTAAATTTTAAGTGTCAACTGATGGAGGTATACTACGAAGACTTCAATATTCAGTTTGTGTTGCTTTCAGTGAATGCAACATGGAAGACGCTTTGTGCTATCAAATTAAATCTAGGAAGAAACCAACAAATAATCTCTGATATCGCAATCTCATATGTTGCCATGAAATCACAATACTGATGGTATGGTCCTCCGTTCTTGCCTTGTGTTCACATAACACTGACCATAAAGGGTCGCTTTATGATGATGATACTCCTCATCTTTGGTCCAATGCGCTATTTCTTGCCTAAACTTTACATCACACTAACTTGCCACGAAATTTTCTTTTCTTTTTCTGCGTTCTTCGGTAAATCCTCGCAAAGATTTTTCATGTGACTGTCCTGTAATACTATCTTTTCTTCCAACTTTATACTACAGATTTATTGTGCATGATCTTTGAAATTATGTGCAGAGTATCATCCCAATTGAGCCCTGTGGTCCAGGATATTGGATACTCTCATCTGTTCAGATTCCACTAGCGGTGGCCTTTACTTCATGGATTCTTTTCAGGAAAGAAAGCATTGAGCATCAAGTTTCAAGCCAGCAGGTGGTTGGGTTATATATAGAAAAAGATTAATAAGAACTGCAAAAGTTATTGTAGTAAAGTTGCTTGAAGCTCATTAAGATGTGGTTCTTTTTTAAAGGACATTGATGATCAGAACAGAGAAGGACCAGCCAAGAGGCTTATTTTTCCGGTAATGGCACTGTTAGCTGGACTTCTGGGCGGATTTTTCGGAATAGGCGGTGGCATGCTTATTAGTCCACTCCTCCTGCAAGTGGGAATAGTTCCTGAGGTAACTTCTTGCTCGAAATATCCACTCGTGACTCTACCTGTTCCTCGCACGGGCTGGGAGAAATTATTAGGTGAAGTGACTTCAATGTCTAGCATCATAGACTAAGCCAATCGTAGAAAACCTGTGAGGTCCGTATCCTATATTACGGCTCCCACCCACTTCTGATCATACCGTTCCTGAAAGGCTGAGCCCAATTCAGATTTTGTTAGGTATAACCTGCACTTCATCTTGCAGGTCACAGCAGCAACTTGCTCGTTCATGGTTTTCTTCTCGTCCACAATGTCGGCACTCCAGTATATCCTATTGGGGATGGAGCACACAGAGGTCGCCCTGATATTTTCCTTTATCTGCTTCGTCGCGTCACTTCTGGGAATAATCGTGGTTCAGAGGGCCATAAGAGAATATGGGAGGGCCTCGCTGATCGTGTTCTCTGTCAGCACTGTGATGGCTTTGAGCACGATTCTCATCACCGGGTTCGGAGCTGTCAAGGTCTGGAAAGACTACATTTCAGGCGAGTATATGGGATTCAAACCTCCCTGTTGACGGTGCTAGCGCATGGAATTTTCGCTAAGCGCGCATGCTGTAAAAGTTAGAAACAATGCATTTCTCTTCAACCAATATGGAATAGGTAGAGTTGGCCATTTGTGGGATGAGGCCAACGTGTTTGAACATGTCTCTCTACAGGAGATCGTTCCAATAGATTAGTTTCATGATGTCGTGTCTTTTCTTGTGTAAAGATGGGAGTGGAAGGGCCTTGCATGGCAACTTCTTGACCTGGAAAGATGATCCTTTGTGAAATCTTGTAAGATAAGTATGATAATCTTTGCCATGAGCTTGACCTTTGAATATTAAGCACAATAGAGCTCTCATGTGATTCTGTGACGTCTCTTGTCGCTCAAAATTAGATATCGATCCTGATGCCCCGATTGAAATAGAATTATTAAGGGAACTTTTTTTATTCAAATCAATTTGTTCAGTTGAATATCTTATGTTAGATAATAAGTAATCACATAGTTTTCCAATTATTTTGATCTCGTTTAGGCGATTCAAGAGTACTAAGTGTTTCCAGAATTTATAGGAATGCACTGATGACACGAGGCAGAGACATTGACCTGAGACTCCCATCCCAAGAGATAGGTTCCCTTGCACATAGGGAGACTAGAATTTCTACATGGTCTGCAGTTGAAAGATCAAAACATTGTGAAGATTGATGCATGACATTCTCCATAGAGTATCAGTAAATATGCAACTTTCCAATTCAAGTTGGCCTATCGTCCATGGAATTAGCATAAGTACAAACCTCAAGTGATCGTATCATATGCGGAATTTGCATATTTATCCCGTTCACTAAAATTCTCACAAATTGACAATGATTGAAAGCACTTCAGTGTCGCCAATTAAGTGAGAGATGATGCTCTTAAAAACTCGAATTGTGGGGTGTAGAGATCAACATGGGAGGAATGCCGTCGATGAAACTCAAAGACAAAGGTAAAAGATAACTGAACTTATGGCAACCCTCTGTTAAAACACGATGCTTACAAGATCAATGATACTGCAACACAAATTTAATTTATAAACAACATGCTTGCAAGTATCAACACCATAGCATACTCAAACCCCCAACCTTACAAGGAGCAAAGCATACGATGTCAGCCCTGTCGAGGCAAGAAGCTGTTACCTATTATTGATAAGAGTTAAAGAAAATGGTTAATACTATGAAAAACTCCAAACTGATACATATATGATAAATTTACCCTTCGTTAGTTTCCGTTAAATTTTACTATCAAATTGCTTAATTAGATAACACGTAACAGTTGATAAATGTACCAGTTTTGAATTTTACCCTATATTTGTTATATGTATACCAGTTTGGAGTTTTTTGCCATCCCATTTCATATTTATCCTTAAAATTGAGTGACATTACTAAGGTAGAAATAAAAAACAAAATCAACCTAGCAGAACTAGAATTGTGACAACAACAAAAAAGCCTTCTCTCTCTCTGTCTTAGTGCCAATTGCAGTCCTCCACGGCCTTTTCATTGGTTGGATACTCAAAAACAAAAATCTCCCTCTCTCTCGTGTGATTTTTTGACTGTGAGACTGTATAGTCATCGAGAATAAACAGAATGTCCACTAGAAATCCCTGAGAGGCAGCCCCATTCTTTAATAATTACTTCACTTGTTGCTGTGCTTATAAGCAACAATGATCACGTTTTACACTCATTTATTTTACTCACCTTTTGTTGGTTCCCTCAATAATGCCATGCAGAAGACCAAAGATCCTTCCCAACCCGTGCATAAGGAGAGTGCAGTTTCATTTTTTGTCCATTCACCAAGCTCTCTCGGTATGAAGAATCAGAGACTGTCTTCTCAATTCCTACTCTCAGCCATCTTCTTCTTCTTCACAATCCTAAGCCTTCCTCATGCTGAAGGAAGAGAACCCATCTCGAGCATTGCAAAAATTCATGATCTTTCCGACCAAACTCATCAATGGAGGCACGCTCAGATGATGAAATCTCAAGAGACCAATGTCAAGTTCAAGCTTTTTTCACCTCCAATGGTGCAAGCAGGTGTCTTGTGCTTCATAGCAGCTGCTGTTTCAAGCGCAGGGGCGATTGGTGGAGGTGGGCTTTTCGTACCAATTCTTGCTATATTTGCAGGCCTCCAGCTCAAGACGGCCTCAAGCTTCCGGCTTTCATGGTCACTGGTGTGTCGATTGCTAATGTCATCTACTACTTGATTATCAAGAGCCCCCAGTTTGGTGGCAAGTGCTTGATCGACTACGACATGGCACTCCTCTCAGAGCCATGCTTGCTGTTGGGAGTGAGTATAGGGGTCATGCAATGTTGTCTTCCCTGAGTGGCGCATCACGATGCTGTTTGCAGTTTTTCTTGCTCGGTCCACCTTCAAGACCTGCAAAAAAGGGGTTTTCGTATTGGAAAATGGAGTCAGAGCAAGGGAGAGAGATAGTACACTTAGGCTCCATTCGTTTCACGGAAAATAATTTTCAAAAAAATGTTTTTCAAATTTTCCAACGTTTGTTTTACGGAAAATAAACTAGTCAAAAAAAAATGTTTTCCTTAAAAAAATAATTTTTAAAAGTGAAGAAAATGTCATCCACTTTTCAAAAGTGGAAAATATTTTCCATAACTTCTTCGACCTTGCTTCTTTTCACCAAACACATTTTCGTTTTTATTTTTATGCTTTCTTTTCCTTTTTTTCTTTTTTCTTTTTTTTTTTAAATCAAGTTTTTAATTTTTTTTCCTTTTCTTTTTTTCTTTTCTTTCTTTCCTTTTCATCTTCTTCTTTGGCTTTGGCCGGTCGCCGGCAATGGCAACGGCCGACGACCGACCGCGAGCCAACTCAAGCCTCACCGGCCTAGGGAGGAGCAAGGGCCTTGCCTGAGCTCGCCAGATCTGGCAGCAAAGCTCAAGCTCCTGATCCAAGCGAGCCTTGAGCTCACCGGATCGGCGACTACATCTTGGTCGACCATCGGGCAGCCACCATCGTCGAGGCATGCGGCGGCGGAGGAAGGAGAAGGAAGAAGGAAAAGAAAAAGAAAAAAAAAAAAAGAAAGAAATAATTAAAAAATAATAAAATTTTCGATTTTTTAAAATACAAATAATTAAAAATTCATTTTTTAAAAAATAATAAAAATAATATTTTGGTCAATTAAAAATATAAAAATTCAATTTTTTGATAATTTTTCCCAAACAATTAAATTAGCTAATGAATGGTGGAAAATATACTCAAAGTTCAAGTTTCAATGATCTTGGAAAATATAGTCTTCCTAGAAAATATTTTCCAAAATGTGATATTTTTCGCGAAACGTACGGACCTTTAAAAAAGAGTCTATTAGAGAGGGGGCTTTTGGTCGGTCAGAGGAAGCCAAAGTTGCAATAGAGCCTGTTTTGCATGACGAACCAAAATGTCAAGATCAGTTCCCATGGATGAAATTGGGGGTCTTGGTTTTGATCTGGTTTTCATTTTTCTCGGTGCATATTCTTCGTGGAAATCAACATGTACAGGTGTGCTTCTTCTGTTACTTTGTTTTTTTTGTTTTTTTTCTTTTTGGTTGTTGTTGTTGTTTTGATCTGATATCCTTTTAACTTCATCATCTTAGTTAAGGCTAAGGATGTTTCATGTCCCTGTGACTGAATTATGTGAATGTATACCGCATTCCAAAAGATCTAACCATGTTATTTTCATTTTCATTATATATTATTCAACTACAGATCATGTTCAAAATATGGGCAGATCATATTGCCTTGTTCTTATCTAGCGGGTCACCTTCAACAGAACTTCTAAGTGACTGGCAATTGGGATGTTCGTGGGTTTATCTTGAAAATGATATTTTCTCGGATGCAAGAAGAACTCTGTAGAAAAACATTGTTGCTCATGGTGGGGACATATAATCATGTTACAGAACAGCAAATTTGTTTCCCTCGTGTTCTATAATTGAGGGATAATTTGCTTGATTCTTACATGTGGGACTCATGTGGGTCTAGATTTTAATTATTCTAACGCCCCGTGTAAATGCTTGAACTCAAGCAATATAAGCTTTTACATGTCAGAAGATTAATTGTGATTATTTTGGATGTCTTCTTTTTCTTTTTTTAGAGAAATTACTGGAACTTGCGGTTTGATTACATTGGAATGAGCAAAAGAGGATTGATTGACTTGAGGTTTAATATGAAAAAATTTTAGAACAAAAGAAGGCCATGGATTAATATTCAAAAGCTCCACAAAAATCTCCAAAGAAAATAGAGAAATTAGATCAATTATTTCTTGCTTTTGTATCCTTAGAAGGGTCCTTTGAACAGGGCCTTTGTGCCTATGAACTGGTGTTTTATCATTTATTCTAGTGTTACATTTAAACCCTTTTCTTCTGTCTATTCTCCTTCCAAAATTGAACTCAATGCATCTCATTCCATTCAGACAGAGCACATTGTTTTTGGATGGTGACTCTAGCTTGCTCTAAATCAAATCTAAAGTCACAACTGATGGAAGTAAACTAGACTACATGGCCTTCAACTTTTTATTTGAGTTGGTTTCAGTGAATGCAACTTGGAATATGCTTTGTGCTAGCAAATCAGAGCAAGGAAGAAACCAACAAATAAGCTAAAGTATCAGAATCTTGAATTATGCCATGAAATCACTATACTGATCCCATGGGCCGCTTTTCTTGTCTTATTTTCATATTACACTTACTGGAAATGGCCGGCTTATGATGATGATACCACTCATCTTAGGTCCACTGCACCATTTCTTGCTAACAGTTTACATTAAACTAACTTCCCGCTAGATTTTCCATTCTTTTCTTTTTTTATCCCCCGTTCCGGAATTACTCCTTGCAAAGATTCTTCCCCAACTGTTCTGCAATACTATCTTTTCCCCCAACTTTTTACTGCAGATTTAATGTGCTTCATTTTTTAAATTATGTGCAGAGTATTATCCCCGTTGAGCCCTGGGGTTCAGATTATTGGCTACTCTCATCCGATCAGATTCCACTAGCTGTTGCCTTTACTGCGTGGACTCTTCTCTGGAAAGAAAGCATTCAAAATCGAGTTTCAAACCAGCAGGTTTTTGTTTATATACAGGAAAAAAGGTTTATTAAGAACCGTAGAAGTTAATGTAATAATTTCGCTTAACGTGAATGAACTAGAAGCTCATTAAGATTGGGCTCTTTTAACCCGTTTGGTTTGGCTTTCCCAAGGGACTTTGGCCCCCAAAGCCTATTGGGGAAAATATTTTGTATTTGGCATGTGTTTTTGAAAGCTCATTTGCCCAATATCAGCATTCCCAATGCTGAAAACCCAATGCTAAGGAGAGGCTACTTTGAGCATTGGCATTTGGAGATGCGATTTCACTGTTTACGAGTCATTGTTCATCATCTTTTTCCCGCCCATCTTCTTCGCCGTTTGTCTTCTTCTTCACGATAGGCGGCGCTCAGCCGTGAGCAGCTAGATCTGGCTGCCGGGGGGCCAGATCTGGTCACCGGGAAGCCTCGCCTAAGGTCGCGCAACCTCAGGCAAGGTGGCCTAAGGTCGGGCGACCTTAAGCGTCGCCTAGGTCACTCAACCAAGCGGTGTCACCGGGGCGCGCGACCTTAGGCGACGCCTCGGGTCGTGCTTGAGGTCGAGCGACCCAAGCAACGCCGCCTAAGGCCACTCGACCTTGGGCAAGCCACCTCCCCGCCACCCACCACCACCGCCTCCCCACCAAAGAAGAAAAAAAAAACTAGCCGCTCCCCCAGATCACCCAGCTTATCCTCTTTCCTTTTCTTTTCTTTTCTTTTTTCCTTTTTCTTTTTACCTTAAAATTGCTTTGCAAAATATACACTTCCAAACACACTTGCCTTCACAAAATGCCCATTCACTCAAAGATACTTTTTGCAAAGCTGCATTTCCCCAACAAAAAAACAAAAATTTTGTTTATAAACAGAAAAGGACCAGCCAACATACTTATTTTCCCAGTAATGGCACTGTTAGCTGGACTTCTAGGCAGGAATTTTCTGAATAGGCGGTGGAATGCTTATTAGCCCACTCCTCCTTCAAGTGGGAATTGCACCTGAGGTAACTTCTTGGTCACATATCATTTGTGACTCTACTTCATCCTCACACGAGCTGGGAGAGATTATTAGGGCAATGTCACTGTAATGTTTAGCATCATAGATGAAGCGAATCGCAGAAAACTGGTGCTGTCCATGTCCTATATTACGGGTTGTATTGACGATGGATCATACCATTTCTGAAAGGCCAAATCTGTTAGGCCGAGCCTAATTCAAATTCTCTTAAGCCATAACCTGCAGTTGGTCTTGCAGGTTACAGCGGCGACTTGCTCTTTCGTGGTTTTCTTCTCATCCACAATGTCGGCGCTCCAGTATCTCCTATTGGGGATGGAGCACCCGGAGATCGCGCTGATATTTTCCTTCACCTGCTTCGTCACGTCACTTCTGGGAATAATCGTGGTTCAGAGGGCCGTAAGATTATATGGGAGGGCCTCACTCATCATGTTCTCCATGACCATTGTGATGGCTTCGAGTACAGTTCTCATCGCCGGGTTCAGAGCCATTGAGATCTGGAAGGACTACATTTCGGGCAAGTTTGTGGGGTTCAAATCTCCTTGCTGACGACGCTACTTTTGTGCATAAGATTTCGCTAAGCGCCAACACTATGAACTTGTCTCTCTACAGGAGATTGGCCCAACGGACAAGTTCCACTATGTCGTGGATTTTCTTATCTAAACATAGGAGCGGAAGGGTCGGACATGGAGATTATTTGACCTGGCCTATGAAAAATCTCGTAAGACAAGACAAGACTTATAATCTTTTACATGAGGATGAGATTGAGTAATGAATATTAAGCACAAAAGTGCATTCATGCAATTACAGGACCTTATCTCTTGAAATAAGATAATCCTGATGCCTTGACGTCTATAGAATTTTAAAGGGGATTATTTTAATTCAACCGTCTCCTTATGCTAAAAGAAAGGGAACCCATCTCAAGGATCACCAAAAGTCATACTCTTTCCAACCAAACTCATCGATGGAGGTACACCCAGATGACGAAATCTCGAGAAACCCATGCCGAGTTCAAGTCTTTTTCACCTCCAGAGGTGCAAGCAAGGTGTCTTGTGCTTCATAGCATCTGCTATTTCGAGCAAAGGGGGATTGGTGGAGGTGGGCTTTTCATGCTGGTTCTCGCCATCATTGCCGGCCTTGAACTCCAGACGGCCTTGAGCTTCTCTGCCTTCACGGTCGCTGGTGTGTCAATTGTGAATGTCATCTGCAGTTTGATCATCAAGAGCCCCAAGTTTGATGGCAAGTGCTTGTTTGGAGTCAGCATAGGGGTCATGTGCCATGTTATTTTCCCCCGCTAGACGAACATTACGTCATCGGTGGGAAACTTGGGCATGGTTCGCCCCATTAGGGCCCATGGGCCTAGGCCAACCCAAGGCCCACCCGGTTACAGGCCTAGGAGCAGAGGGTGTATTGCATTGCCCTTCTCGACCTTGGGCCCAACGGGACCACGACTCATTTAACGTAGTGGTGATCGGCCTGGTCTGGTCCGGTTCCAAGATGGAGCCAATAACCGGGGACCAAACTAGTTGGTCCTAAGACCAGGAATCAGATATCTTATTGTCTAAAGCATGACTAGAATAAATTTAAAACTCGAGATAAACCATATGATACCATCCGAATATCTTATTGTCCAATTACAAACTTCTATTTCCTCAAAAATAATAAACTAAACCAATATATGTAGTCGATCCAGTCTAATTCCTTATGAGAACCGAACCGCACGAACACCAGTTCCACTTTTAAGAATCGAGAATTAAACCAACACTCCCAGGGATTGAACCAGCACTCTCGAGAACCAGACCCAACCGACCAATTCGGATTTCTAATTTGGGCGATCCGAAACTGGAGTCAAAGCAAGTTTAAATGGGTCTAGACTTGTGCTGGGAGCTAGGCTTTCCCACAAAATAAATAAGTAAATAACTATGCAATAGCAACATCGTGTGTTACCAATTAAAAAAAAAAATGCTAAGAAATGAATGTTGTTTCGAAATTTACAATTCATCTCCACTTCCTTTCGCTTCAAAGGACATGTATACTTTGTAAAAAGAGCCGCCGTCGGTCCTCGAGCCTAGATTTTGCTGAAAGTGAATTTAACGCCCGTGGTCGATATTAATTTTACTCTTTTCGGGTCAATTCGCCCCGCCCGCTGTCGCCACATGGTCTCCCCGTCTCTAAATTTAGAAGGACCATGCTATTTTCATCTTTATTATTTAATTTTATTCAATTGCGGATCATGTTCAATAAATAGGCAGATTATGCTAGATCGTTTCGCCTTGTTCTTATCTAGTGGGTCACCTTCAACTGAACTTCTAATTGACTGACGATTGGGATGTTCGTTGGTTTATCTTGAAAATCATATTTTCTGTAGAAAAACTTTGTTGCTCATACTGGGGACGTTTAGTCATGTTACAGGAGTGCAAATTTGTTGCCCTTGTGTTCCTATAATTGAGGATGATTTGCTCGATTCTTGCACGTGGGACTCGTGTGGATCTGATTATGATATTCTAATGCACTGTGTAATTCTTTCATTTATTTTAGATATTGCGAATAAGCTCCGGTATGCCATCTCGAATCTTGCCATGAAACCGCTAAATTGATCCCATGGGTCGCCCTTGTTGTCTTGTATTCATACAACACATACCGGAGATGGCCGGCTTACGACGACGATGATACCACTCATCTTTCAGGTCCACTGCGCTATTTCTTGCATGATGTTTACATTACACCAACTTCCCGCTAGATTTTCTTTACTCTTCTGTTTATTTTTTCTGCATTCGCCGAGCAAATCCTTGCAAAGATTCTTCATATGACTGTTCTGCAATAGCATCTTTTCCTTCGACATTTTTTTCCAGATTTAGTGTGCATGATCTTTGAAATTATGTGCAGAGAATTATCCCAGTTAAGCCCTGTGTGGTCCAGCATAATGGTCACCCTCATCCGTTCAGATTCGTCTAGCTGTGGCCTTTACTGCGTGTACTCTTATCAGGAAAGAAAGCATTCCACATCAAGCTTCAAGTCAGAAGGTGTTTGGTTCCATACAGAAAAGAGATACAGCAAATATGATTGTTGATGTAATAAATTAGCTTGATATGAATGAACAAGAGAAGCTCATTAAGATTGGGTTCTTTTTTTTAAAGGACGTCGATGAAGGACCAGCCAACATGCGAATGGCACTGTTCACCGGACTTATGGGTGGAATTAAGGGTGTGCAGAGAAGGACCAGCCAACATGCTTACATTTCTGGTAATGGCACTGTTCACCGGACTTATGGGTGGAATGCTTATAAGCCCTCTCTTCCTGCAAGTGGGAATTTTCACAAAAATTGTTTCGCACCTAAGGTGGAATGCTTATAAGCCCTCTCTTCCTGCAAGTGGGAATTGCACCTAAGGTAACTCCTTGGTCACTGTAATGTCTAGCATCATAGACAGAGCGAATGGTAGAAAACCAGTCGGGTCCGGGTCCTGTATCATGGCTCGCATCGATGACGGATCATACCATTTCTGGAAGGCCGACATAACCTGCAGTTCGTCTCGCAGGTTACAGGAGCGACTTGCTCGTTCATGGTTTTCTCCTACTTGGGATGGAGCACATGGAGATCGTCCTGACATTTTCCTTCGCCTGCTTCGTCGCATCGCTCCTGGGAATATTCGTGGTTCAGAGGGCCGTAAGGTTATACAGGAGTGCCTCGCTCATCGTGTTCTCCGTGGGCATTGGGATGGCTTTGAGAACGGGTCTCATCACCCGATTCGGAGCCGTCAAGATCTGGAACGACTGCATTTCAGGCAAGTACTAGGAATTCAAACCTCCTTGCTGACGGCGCTACTTCCGCGCTTAAGCACGGAAGCTACGAAAGCTAGATCAGCTAATTCGTCAAACGACTAACATGGAATAGGGGAGAGCTAGGCATTTTTGGGATAATGCTAACATACTTGAACATGTCTCTCTACAGGAGATTGACCCGACGGACAAGTTTTGCGATGTCTGTAGTTTCATTGGCCGCACGGTGAAATTTCTTGACCTGGAAAGATGATCCTTTGTAAAATCTGGCAAACTGACTTCTGAGTAAAAAGAACGAAAGCGTACTCATGCAATTCCATTGCGTATCTTATCGCTAGACATTAGATATCGATCCCAATGCCTTGACAGAAACAGAGCTTTAATGGGAATTATTTTGATTTGACCATCTCTTGTTCAATTAGCTTCGTTGAATTTTTTACTTTATACTAACTATTCAAGTGGCTGCATCATCCATGGATTTAGTATCAGTTCAAATTTCTAGTGATTGTACCGTATACAGAATTCGAGTATATACCCTGTTCTGTCATGTTGACGCAAATTAACAATGGATGAAACACTTCAATGTCAACAATTCATCTTAAACAAGAAGGTCTAAAAACTCGAACAGCAAAGAACAAAGATGTGCACAGGATGAATGCTGTCAATGAAACTCCAAAGACCAAGGTATGAATACTTGTGGCAAACCACCATTAAGACATTTGACACTTACCAGATCGATATACCACAAGACAAATTAACAAACAACATGCTTGCAAATGCCGACACCATGGCAGACTCAAACCACAAATCTTAGGAAGACCGAAATGTACAGTGACGTCCCTGTCAGGGGGCAAGAAGCCGTTACTAGGCAACGCTGGTGCGGAAGGACTGCAAGAAACCATCTATCCTTTTCCTGATCTCTTCAGGATTTGCACCCACCAGCTTGTCGACCGGAGTTTTGTCCTTCAGCATTAGAAACGTTGGCATGGCTTTCACCTCCATTTTAGTTGCTACCTCCTACGAAAAGCAAACCTTAAGAATGATGTTTCCTCACAGGCAAGGCTTGGCATAAACATATTGGTTAGCCAGAGGAAAAAGTGACAAGATCTTTCAAATGCATATCGTTGCAGACTTATCATGACTAATAAGCCTCCTCTGCTCTTCAATGGAAGATCAAGACAACAAGCTTTGCAACGCAAAAGTACTTCAAATATTCTTCTCCCCCCAACAACATATCAAAAGAGATACATCGATGCTGGAATGCGAACTTATAAAGCTTAGAGTGCCAGTATCAAAAGCCTAAGTTACTTTCAGAACCACGACACCATCCGAGACAACAGACATCCTAACTCACAAATGGGAAAAGATAATCGCGCCTGCTGAGAAATTTCAGCAACTATGCATCCTACTTTGAAAGTTTCAATTGCTTTCCAAAGAATTCGAAACCGCTCCACCAAAGATCAAGACTGAATTCCCAAGTTTTCCACTGTGTAGTAGTTTCAATACTAAAGCAAACATTCAGGAGAAAACACCAACAAAGCAGATTCAAGTTGCAGCAGAAAGTACAGAATCGTCCAACGGGAATAAAACTTTCAAAGTGGTCGGGGAAATCGCTTGTTGCTTTAATGAAAATCATAATCCCAACCCTAAGCAAAAGCAAACATATTCTAATCTTGCTAGACACCAAAAGAAAAAATTTCATATACTACCTTTCACAACATATATTATGTCACAAGCTTATGTACAAGAAGAAAAGAGTACAAACACCTAATGATCTCAATGACATCCCAAGTCTAAACTGTAGGTTCCCAACTGCCGAAAATGGATTCCATCCTAATGTAACGAGCTAAAACTCAAGTCCTCCTGCACAAATTACTCCGAGACAAGACCTGGGCGTTACCTTAACATCGTCAACATCAACCGTGAGAAACAGAACATCTGGGTCCGCCGAGGCCAGCTCCTCAACGAACGGGTTCATGGCCACCGAAGGCATGCACCAAGCAGCGGTGAAGTGCACCACCACCTGCATCAACACCAACCCATCACGCCACTCCTTCGAAATTCATAGCCCAGACGGAAATTCCCAATCTCAAAACCGAAACAGGGGTTTGCAGCAAGCAGCAGTCATCGGGAGGCAAAAAGTTCGAAACTTTGACGACACCCGAGTCGAGATTTTTCTGAATTACGACGGAGAAGACGCAACGGTACGAGAAGAAGCAGGAAAAAAAGCTGTACAGGGCAGGCTTGAGCGGCGGCCTGAGTCAAGTAGGTTTCCCACGACTCGGGCGAGTCGACCTTCACGACCCGCGACTTGTTGTGCTGGTCATATTGCCCTTCCATTCTTGCTTGCCCTGAAGAGATTTGCCCTAGTGCTGGTGCTGGTGCTTTCCCTGGCCTTCTCCTTCTCTCCCTCCCTCCTGCTCCTGAAGCTTCAAGAGATTTTCCATTGTAATTTAAGCAAAGAGGTTGATGCCTTCTTTGGTGTGATTGCAGAAGAAGAAAGGCAAGGGGGTGGGGCCCACTTTTGGATATGCACTTGGGGGAATTGTTGAGGAAGGGAAATCTTTTTGTATTCCGGGAGCAGCATCATCATCCTGGGGGCGCCCGCCTTATTGTCCATTTCAGGCCCATGGGCCCACTTCTTTTCCTCCGGTGGGCCCAATTGGCCCACTTGCGTGCCCCATCACGAACGTGATCTGCCAGCTGTCATGTCTCGAGCTGACGTGCGAGTTATCTAACTTTCGGGATCATCAATTTTGGACTGGACTGATATAAACTAAGATGCGAGAAAGTCATTGGGATCTTGATAGATTACGCTAGGGCTTATCCCGAATGGCGTGGGAATTTGTTCAGAGGTGGTGATAGAATCTGATTAATGGGTGATTTTTAGCCTTGTTTTTGGCATTTGAAAATTTCATGTCAAGTTCGGCGAAAATTTGGAATATGACTTTATTATCTCGGCATATTTCAATTCCATGCTGATAAAATAAGCAGTGTTGCCCTTGTTACTTGCAATGCAAGCAAAGAAAGTCAAAAGTATTTCGCATCTTTTTTGTTGTTTGATGAATAAGTATTAGTGCTAGGTACTATCAGCCTTCTTTTTATTCTTATTTTTCCCTGTCCAAGGTACTATCAACCATTTAAATACAATCTTTTGTTCATCAAATGAAGCTACAGCTGTTCTCTAGTAGCCATCCTTTGCAGCTGTTGTTGTCCTGGCATTAGTCTCTCTCCAGTTTCCTAATTGGGAAATATATACATATATCCTAAATTGGAGAAACATCGGATGGTGTTAACAATAGTTAAACAGAGTCCCCTATTTTCCCTCTTCCCAAGGTAAATTTCTTATAAGAATTTCGCATGGATCTCACAGGTAAGGTTTACATAATCAACGGTTGTGGTTGATCCATTCCAATATATTCGAGTCTAGATAAGAAAATCCCCCTATTGAGAGAGGCAAACAAAGCAAAGCCGAATTGCGTATAAAACCATATTAAGTACAGAATATCCACATAAGATGATGTGCTGAATTTTTATTAGGCATTAAATATCATGTACTTTTTTTAGGCCCACTAATGATTGGTTATATTATGTAGCGTGTCAAGTTTGTAGATAGACTTGGTCTTAATATCGATGTCATTACAAACTATTTTAATGCTTTGAGATCTTTTAAATCACCCGAAAGCAGCATCGTGATGAAGAGTTGAGGGTGGGCAGACCATGACAGGGTACCTAGGAAATCAAATCAGTCTGGATTGCGGCTGGTCATGTCTCTCATCTCACTAGATGATGATGGCGGCAAAAGGCATTGGGCAAAGGCCCAAGTGTTTTGATGATAGCCATGGCCAGGCCCCATCAGTTAAATGAGCCTGATTCTGCACGGATCAGATAGCCCAATTCGTTCTTAGTTGAAGCCGACCTGACCCAGCTCCAAGCTTGGTTTCTCCCGAAGAGAAAGATGGAAAGAACAAAAGATGCGTCTCGTTTCTTGCTTGTTAATGGCCAGTCATCATCAGTCATCTTCATCATCTCTTCACTCTTTGAGCTGCCTGCTAATCCAGCATGATTAATCCCCTTGGTGACGCTTAAGGTGGGGTTAAGCTAGGGGTGTACAAAGAAATCAGGACCCGCCCGGAACTGCCTGAAACCGATGGTTTTTAAGGGGGCCGTGCCCAATTCCCTTGCCCACTTTATGAGAAGGTGGCATGCAATCCAATTCCTTCCCACGAATGGATTCGCTCACCCAGATCGGACCTAAGTTATATTATAATAGTATATTAATTTTTAATATTAAAAAATTCGAAATTAGTAAATCTAAAATATTTGATTGAGCTCGAGCATAACAACTTCTCCGATTTAGATTCTGACAAACACCCATCATGCCATTGGTTCTCTAAGTTAGACAGAAACATTTTTTTCCACGGAACTCGATGTGGATTTGTTTCAAACTCGCTCTCGATTCAACCCATCAATGCAAGCTACCTTTGAGGTGGTGATGGAAAAATTCGAAAGCCTACGCCGAATCCGAAATTTTTCATGGGGGAAACATGAGATTTCAAGGGGGTTGTTGTACCCATAGGAGAAAAGCGGTCTGAAAGGCGACATATAGGTACCAAAACGTTATTTTCCTCCTTATCATTGCTCGAGTTAGACTTAATGTTGGCTACTAGTTTCTGGTAGCGCAAGTCTAGATCGGCAATATTTCATTGATCTTTGGTGAGACCGGTTCCATGGATCCACTCAAGAACCAGACCGGACCGGCAGTCCAGTTCTTGGGTGGATCCATGCAACTAACGGACAGTTCCCTAATCCAATTTTTCGGAACCGATTCTTAGTGGGCGGTTCCCAGTTCTAGGGTGGGAATCGCCCACCTGAACCATGCACATCTCTAGGGAGAATTATCCAAAAGTCCTAAACCTATCGCACTTTTGCCAATTCATCCTAAACCTTTTAATTTTGCCAATTGAGTCCTAAACTTTTCACTTCTTGCCAATTCAATCCATCCGGCCAATTTTGGCCGGAAAATGATGACGTGGATGTCGGCAGTGCCACGTAGGATTGCCGATGCGACGTGAACAATTTTGCATAATATTTTAATATTTTTTTGAATTTTTTTGAATTTTTATTTTTATTTTTTTTTTCTGTTTTTCTGTTTTTTCCTCTTTTTTTCTTTTCTTTTGGTTTTCTTGGCCTTTTCCGGTGGCCGGCCACTGACCATAGCCAGCCGGCGGGCCTTGCCCGCCACAGGCGAGGCCCGGCAAGGGTCGCATGGGCGAGGCGACCCTCGCCCGGCCGGGCGGCCTCGCGAGGCATCGGCGGGCGACGATGACATCGGGCGAGGCCGCCCGGCTGGGCGAGGGCCGGCCTCGCTAGATCCGGCAAGGGCTCCCCTCGCCGGATCCGGCGAGGCCGGCCCTCCCCTAGCGTCACCGTCGCCCGGTTGACACCCGGCGAGGCCACCCTGGCCTGGGCGAGGGCTCCCCTCGCCAGGGCTCCTCCTCGCCTAGTTGGGCCTTGCCTGTGGCGGCGAGGCCAACCGGCTGGCTGTGGCCGGTGGCCGGCCATCGCCTGTGGCTAGTGGTCGGCCACCAAAAAGGCCAAGAAAGCCAAAAACAAAAACAAAAAATAAACAAAAAATAAAAATAAAAATCCAAAAAAATATTAAAATATTATTAAAAATTGTCCACGTTAAGCACAAGCCAGCCCTACTGCGTGGCGCCGCCGCCCACGTCAACATTTTCCGGCCAAAATTGGCCGGATTGACTAAATCGGCAAGAAATGAAAAGGTTTATAACTCAATTAGCAAAGTTAAAAGGTTTATGACTAAATTGGCAAAAGTGCAATAGGTTTATGACTTTTTGGACAATTCTCCCCACATCTCTAGGTTACGCACACTGGTGTCTTCTTCAAAAGTTCAAAAACTTGCAAAGGGCATGGATGGAAGTTCTGTTAAATGTGAATTTGCAGACATTCTTGTATCCCCTGCTTTTGATTTTGATCTTATAGGAACTTTGCACTAAAAAAAATTTATGATTTAGACCCAGTTACTAAATTTCATTTATGAGTAGATATCTTCTGAAAGAAAGAACAATTCAAGAAAATCATATGGCAGTTGAAAGAATATGGAGGGAGAAAGAGACTATTGATAGCGACACAATCAGCATAAGAGCTCAGGAAAGCAAGGTCCGCAGCTGTAACTGCTTGGTGTCCTGAGCCAAAATCATTCCCAGTCCACGTGTCGAAATACAAGCAGCCCATTTCCCAACCCAATCCTACCTGTCAAATTCAAACACCCTCATTATCCACGTGGCGGCAGGGGAGTGGCCAGGACCATATCCAAGTAATCCAAGCAGGAAAATGGCAGATAAGGTAGTGTCCCAGATCACTTCACACCACATAACCTCACGGCCTATTCGAGAGACTTCATCCAATTCATAGAAATATATTTCCTCATTTGACCCTCTTGAATCAAAACTTGCTGAGCAATAGCACTTGAGAATTGATATCGAAGGTGCATATGGCGCATGCTATGGCTTCAATGGCTGGCTTACCGGGCTCCTCTCAGGCGGTGCTGGAAGGCAGCCTCCAGCTTAGCGGCTCGACCCGCCTGAGCATCAGCGGTGGCAACAGGGTCGGCTTGGCCAGGCCTGGCTTCAGCATTAGAGCTCAACAGGGCTCGGCCGAGGCCGAGACTAGCCGGAGGGCAGTTCTCGGTCTGGTCGCCACCGCTTTGGCTTCGGGTTCTTTTGTCCAAGCAGTGTTGGCCGAAGCCAGGTCGATCAAGGTAGGCGGGCCTCCCCCACCATCCGGCGGACTGCGTAAGCCTCCTGCCTTTTTCTCTTCTTCTCTTAGTCTACATCTACGAGCGTTGCAGATAAATCTTGCTCGAGAACTAGACAAGAATGTTGCATTGCATTGAAGATTTTTCCCTTGCAATTGCTTCTCTGTTGAAAAGGAATTGAAACTGTTAACACATAGCTAGATCTGCATTGTTCACATACCCGGTTGTTTTTGGAGACCAGTACCAACTTGATTGTGATTATTCTATTGTTGTAATTTAATGTGTGATTAGATCTGGAGATGTATCTGATATGGATATTTGGCATACTGCTCTGAAAGCATTTAGCTCCTTTCTGATGAAACTGTTGCTTTGGAGAGGTCCCTAATTTTAGGCCAAAATTCGGCAAATTCGAAATTCAACCTGGCTCTATCCATGGTCGGTAATGACCCTATCTACCCGGTCTTAGAATAGTGACTGAATTAGTGCTCGAGTTCTTGCATTGTTCAACGAGATTCTGATTTCTCTTTAACCTTGAGGACTGTAGAATGTAAATATAAGGAAGAGCTGTAGCATTCGAAGTTGTGGCTTAACGAATAATGGCAGTGAAATGCCTTCTCTTTATGTAGCTGGAACCCTGAACTCTGATGAGGCAAGAGATCTCGATCTCCCATTGAAGGACAGATTCTTCCTTCAGCCACTGACTCCGGCACAGGCGGCAGCCAGGGCAAAGGAGTCGGCCAAGGAAATTGTTAACGTGAAGTCGTTCATAGACAAGAAGGCATGGCCATATGTCCAGAACGATCTCCGCCTCAGGGCCGAGTACCTCCGCTTCGACCTCAACACTGTCATTTCCGCGAAAACCAAGGAGGAGAAGAAGTCGCTCAAGGAACTTACTGGCAAGCTCTTCCAGACCATCAACAATGTGAGTCGACAGAGAAACTCTTGAAACATGTCTTGCTCATTCAATATGCCTATGAAAATACCTGACTGATGCGATTTTAATTCCGTGTGCTTTTTGAGCAGTTGGACTACGCGGCGAAGATCAAGAGCACCCCAGAAGCAGAGAAATATTATGCCGAGACTGTATCTACCCTTAATGATGTTCTTGCCAAGCTTGGCTAAATCAAGTTTGTGTATTTGTCACACTTTATCGGACGCTTTGTTAAGGGCATTTTGAAGGGATCTCTTTTCCAATCCGGATAATGCTTTGTTAACTTCTCCTGCGCCATTGCTACGATTCCTTTTTCTTGAAGATAAATGCACAACTCTTGTACTTCATGTTCAGAGTTGTACTTGAGAAGCATTACATATCATCAACTTGGAGAACACGCCCATTCATTCAAAATTAACATCATGCCGAAAGTTGAGTGCTATCAACTCTTTTTGTGCAACAACTTCACAGACCATCGCTAGGCATGCGATTAGAAAGCGTCTCGATGAGAGCCTTTTCAAGCAGTAGGGATTGTGGCATCGAAGTTAGCTCACAAGGTCGAACGTGAAGCAGCAGGAAACTCGCAATCTTATGAGCCAAATTTTAACAATTTGCATCATCTCGTGCCTTCATTGCATTAGCTTAGGTGTCTCATCAGTGTATTCGCTATGAATTTTACATTTCTCAGCCTGAAAACGTCTCGCTATATTTGATTTGCTCATTCTTCTGCCTTCACATCATCGGGGTGTACCTTCAAATCTACCGCCAAGATTTCGAGGCAGGGTTCAGCCTGGCTGGCTCTGCAGTCCTTTGCCACCTGCTGTCTCCAGACGAAGTAGACAAGCTCGGCATGCTCGTCTTGCTTACCCTATTTTGCCGATCACAGCCTCGGCAGGCCATATGATCAGTCATCCTTGGTATGCAATTGTTCATCCATGTTATAGCAGATCTCCGAGGCAGTGTGCCACAGCTGCAGGCTCTGGTCATACTCTACATCCTCGATGTATCCCCACTGGCAATGTGCCACGGTACCACGGTCCACACACCGGTAACATGAACGAACAAAAGACTAGCGTCATCCAAAATGTTCTGTCGCACCCCTCCAATATATCGGTGTATTGCAATTTCTCTATTTCTGTAGTCTACTACGTTACATGGATATATTCCGCCATGAAATTTGTCGAGCTTGTCCTAATGATTGTGTCGTGTCGTGTGGCATGGCTCAACTTTCTGAGGTATCACTTTGACGGATATGAGAAAGGTGGAGGCGATGGTTGATTACTTCAACAAAGAAGTGATCTTGTCGGATACATTGCTTGATGCCCCAAAACACTGGTCAAAGAAAGAGTGAGAAGATTTCAGCATCAACCAGTTTGATGTCATGGTGGATGCAATCACTGCTTATCCATGCAATGTTCGAAGGGTTGAATTTGAAACTGAAGGGTCACACTCGTTGTCGAAGTCGATTCAATCAGACACCGAGAGAATAGAGAAACGTTGAAACTGTTCTTTAGTGTACTTGGGGGGAGCGAAGAATACTAATTGAGGAATAGCACCTGAATATTTCCTTCGTTAGGTCTGATTTATGATTGTGAATATCACTTGTTTCTACCTTGCTAAAACATGGTTCAGCATTACGCTCTTATCACGCAAATGGTTCAGCATGCTGCTCTATATTGGATATGCTAATTAAGTGGGAGTTCCTATGTGGAACTATAGATTCTGCATAATGTAACAAAATAATGATAATTAACTATTTGGTTAAGGATAATGACTGGAAAAATTAGTAATTCTGTACGATATAACGTTTTGCTGAGGATTTGGTGTCGCGTAATCTCTGTTTATCTGGTAACTATTCATAGCCGCAAGAAAGAATAGCATAACTGACTTTTATAAGGGTGAATAGCTGAACAGTGATAACTTTGATATCTGATATCAAAAAGTGCAACTTGTGCTGAAAGAACAAGCACCAACAAAGATATGAACCAAGTCATGAATGACCCTGACACGGAAGATGCTCAAACTAGCAGAGATCAACAGACATTTGGAGCCTGGAAGAAAAAGGATAACACGGCCCGTGCCGCATTGATTAGCTGTATGCAAGATGATATCATAAGATGGTCCAGGTGTTTTCCCTACTGCTCCTGAGATGCGGCTTGCGCTGGAAGAGAGGTAAATCTCTCTATAGACATTAAGAAGCCTCAACCTCAATAGAGCAACTAGCATTTGTTTCAAATCCTGAGATAAACAAATCTTCCAACTCACACCAACAAACGTTAGCAAGGATTTGTGCCCTTGTTGAACCATATGTCCATGGCTTTCCTCAAGCTAGTCAACTACGAATCTAGCAGTGGTCGAGCAACCTCAACCTCAATTCTGCAACCAGCATTTGCTTCAAATCCTGAGATAAAGGAATCTTCCAACTCACACTAAAATATATTAGCAAGGATTTGTGTTCTTGTTGAGCTAATATGTCCATGGCTTTTCTCAAGCTAATCGACCACGAATCTAGCAGAGGTCAAACGCACTTACACCTTAAAACAACGAGAACAAAGTAACCTTTAGCCAACCCAGTATCCATAATACACCAAACGAAGATTTGAAAACAATGCACAACAAAACTAAAACCCAAGCTTGGCATGATCTTACCTAATTCATCTCCTGTCCAATCTAATCTGATTTGTATACTCTGTTGTATTCCCCTGATTCATGCTTGCTTTAGACTATAGATGTCCATGCAAACAAAATAGTGGGGACTAGGATGTTAAGACACCCCTATGCTTCTTACAAGCCCCAGGTGTTTTTCGATAGAACAATGGGATAAAATGTTCTCCGATCAAAACAATAAACGGGCCAAGCAACTCTGATTTACAGGAGATGAAGTAATGCATCAGCAACATAACTTGCTTCAGAAACCAACACAAGTGATCATGACATCGGTGTCAAGAGAAAGGATGACAACAAACCAGCTCGCTCATGACTGAGAACCGGCAGATTGCAATAGCAGGCACTAGCAACAGGCCAAAGCAATTAGAGAATATCATCAAACTTAAGAGGACATGCAAAAATCCAAGGTTTACATGCATTAAACTTACAAAACCATTGAAAAAAAGTACCGACATGAACCCAAAACCTAAGTAAACAAGATATATCACCTACACATTTTTTGCACAAAAAAGAACTGGCAGTCCCATCCTACTTTCCATTAGCCCGCTCATAAGCCTCTAAAACAAGATTGGTTTGATCACTAATCAATGTGGCCCTCTCAGCCAATACTCGCATCTCAGCCAATTGCACTTTCCTCCATCGTTCCTTCAACTCCTCCTTCCTCGACTGATCCAGCATCTCCCACCCTTTCTTCATAAAGTCCTGATCCAAGCCAAGCCCAGATATTTGCAACATCTTATTATCACAGGACAACATGCTTCCGGCATCAATATGCTCGGCCGGCACTAGTTCACCATTCTCCTTCGGCCTCTCCAGCGACGTCTCCATCTTCACCTTGGGCACCTTGGCAGCAGTAGCAGCCTTACTCTTCTTAGCAGTACCATTCGCCTTCGGCACAGGCGTCTGCTCACCGCTCCCACCCGCATCGCCGCTCTTATTGGCGCCCCAGATTTTCTTAGACAATTCGAAAACTTTCTGCTCGTGGGGCTTCGAGAACGACCTATCCTCACCGTCCTTCCCCTTCCCTTCATTGTTGCTATACTTCTTCTTCAAAACCCGGATCTTGTTCGCCAATTGACTGTCGGTAAACTCTTGCCCGAGCGATTTCTTGACAAAATGATGGAACGCGTTAGTGTTGGCAAAAGGGTCCATACCTCTCTTCTCCCGGAAATCGATTATGCCCTGCAACAGGGCTAGCTCGTCGTCGTCGCCCCAGATCCTCTGGAACAGCTTCTTCGACTCCTCCCCGGATTTCTGCACCGACCCGTTCTCGGCCGCGTCCTTCTTCCTCCCTCGCTTCGGCTCCTTCTCCTTGGAGTCCTCCAGCTCGACCTTCCGCTTCGCCTTCGAGCCGCCCTCCGGCTCGGCCTTCCGCTTCGCTGCCGCCGAGGGCTGCTGCGGCTTCGACGAGGAGGACGGCGGCTCCGCCCTCTGCTTCTTCGCGGGCGGGGTCTCGACCTTCTCCATGGGTTTCGAGGCTATGGGCTTGACGGTGTAGCGGCGCGAGTCGGACTCGGACTCGGACTCGGTCCCCGACTCGGACCCGGACTCGGATTCCGACTCGGACCCGGCCGCCGCCGCCGCCGCCGAAGACCCACCCTGAGATTTCTGCTGCGGCTGCGTCGGCGGCGGCGGCGGGGGAGTGGGCTTGGGCTGCGGCGGCTTCTTCCGCTCCCCCTTGCCGTCCTCGTCGCCGGAGGACTCGGAATCGGCCTCCGACTCTCCGGATTCTTCCTCCTCCTCCTCCTCCTCCTCCTTGGGTTCTTCGTCTTCGGAGCTGCCGGCCGGCTCGTCGTCTTCGGAGGACGCCGGCGGCGGATCCTCCGCCGGAAGAGGACGCTTCGGGGCCATGGAGCGCGACGGCTTTTAGGGTTTTAGCGTTTCGGTCGATTCGCGTGAGACGCAGCGATGGTGGCGAGATCGGTGCGCAGCGGAGACGGTGCGTGAATATATATATATATATGAAGCAAGGGTAGAAAGGTAAAATAAATAAATAAAAAAGGAGGAGGAAACCCAATCATTTATTTCCTCTCTTTTTTCGTCAGCAAATTATTGTTATTTTTTTTCTTTTTCTGATTATGCATGGCTTTTCTAGTTTTCACGATGGTCGTCATCGTTATTTTTCAGGTGTAATTTTGTGGAATTTAGCTTTTTGATCTTGAAATCATATCGAGGTGCTTCTTTTTGCCTAAAATAGAGACGAAAATAATTTAGTTTCGATATTTTTCGATTTTATGGGATTTTTATATTATTTCGTTATAATCACTAATTACAGATTTTGAATAAGTTTGAAAGGAGATTCTCACTTAAATTTAATGCTAAAATTTCATAAAACCCTTAGTTATAAGTCCTTTTCATGAAAAATTGATGACAAACTATAAGTTTTAGAAGCTCGATTTGCAAGTTCATAATAAAGTCATATATTTTATATAATTAGTGCGATTAATGAATGTACTAAGAATATTATGAAATAATGAATCTAAATGACAATCTATCCGTTCCTTGTCATTAATAACACATTAATATTGTTTTAATAATTAAGCTTGATTTTCACTAATTTCATACTAGGGTTGAACACTCACTTTGTCACGTGCAAAGTTGTATAATATACTGAAAGACTAAAAAAAAAAAGTAACAAATCGGGACGTCATCCAACAAAGGCAATTACTTTTTATAGCAGAACGAGTGAGTTGCTTTGACGGTGAATAGAATTTGGTCGTCGATATGTTTTATACATGAAAGACCAAACGTCAAGATAAGAAGCAAGAAGGGACTAGCTTTCTATTCCTTTTAATTTGCCTTTAATAGAACCAATTGGTGGACAAATTAGAATATCAAAAGTAATGCACTTATGAATCTCTTGGGGAGTTGGATGCTAGCTTGGGATGAATGTTGGTTGCATGCTTACTATATGTAAGTTGAATGGGATTCAGTGTTTTCAGCAGCTTTGTGTGTGTCGGCTCTCGTCTTTTTGGTAGTTAATTAATGTCAATCGATTAATAGTACTAGTGTTGTATAACTAATATAATGAAACCAATTAATTTGTGTATTGGATTTTTTTTGGTTGAAGAAACATTTAATTTATTTCCATAGATAAACGATAGAGAAATGCAATCCAATTGTAAATTAACATAAATTCCAAACAAATCCTAATATAAGAAGATGAATAATCACAATGAAGATTATGGGTTCCATGCTCTTATCTGTAAATTCTTCAAATTGAAATTGGCGGTTAATCAACAAATCCATCTTTAATAATGAGTAAATACTGAGATCTTTCATTTATGGCTACGGCGTTGTCTCTTGATGGTGCACCATAAGTTTGGCCTCTTCGACATAATGCTGTTCATAAAAATAAAGTTAAACACATGTAGATCCGACATTAGTGAGAGCGAGATCTTAATGAAACCATCGTGATTTCTTTTGAAATTGGACCTGTGCTCTAGAAATCAACCAAAGCGAAATCCGGAATCACACATGAGAAAAAACTCAAATCTTGACTACATCGATACCTCCCTGAAATAAGAGAGAGAAACTTATTAATCTAGGCTAAATCAAAAGAGAGAAGCTCCTCAAAATGGGAGGAAAGCAAGAAAAAAAGGAGAGAAATTTTAAAGTGCGTTAATCGAGCGCCACGTGTAAAGTGCTCGAGCCCTGACACGTAATCAACCGAAACGACGCACCGTATGGGAGCAGCGGGGAGGCGATGCTCTCTTCGAAGCTGAACATGCATGGCCCGCGCGCCACGTGGCGGGCAAACCGCATTACGAATTGACGAACGTTGGAAGAGAAGACGCAGTTCTAGAATCCCCTCCCATCTTCTCCATCTTCCTCCCCGATCGAACCGAGCTATAAACTGAAACACGATCGTTCGCGCAGAGAGAGAGAGAGAGAGAGAGAGAGATTTGTAGCTCCGATTCAATCTCCGGCGAACCGGCGGGCGGGCGGGGAGGGAGGGATGGCGGCGTACCGGTGGAAGAGCTTCGAGGAGGACGAGGACCGCCCCGAGAAGCCGCGGCGGTACGGCGTGACGGAGATCAGGGGCCCTCACTACTCCTTCTTCAACCAGAACCTCCTCCAGGTCCCCTCTCGTCTTTTGGTTCTTCTGCTTTATTTTGTTCTCGACTTCGTGCATGCGCCGATGATCGGGGCTCCTGAACCGTCCGATTTGTCGTGGATTCGAGATGATTCGATCGGAGAGTGTTTAGACAGTGCGAATCAGCGAATCGGCATCTGCAGAGTGATTTTTCTTTTTTTATATAGCTTGGACGGTTGAGACGAGGTCGAGTGTTGGAGATTAGAAGCAGTTGGCGCGTGCTGACGATTAGTTCTAGGAGCTGTTCTTAGTTGGATTCTGGCTTTTATGGAGTGCCGCCACGGTAGGAGCGGATTAGCGTAGTTGTTTTGAGTCGATCGAGCAGCGTGCCGAGGCGGCTTGCCTCCTGCTGCTAAATTGGGGAGTAGTGTTTTGCTGTGTAGCGTGCGAGGATTGTTTTTCGCCGAATTGGAAAGAAATTGGCCGATACCTTAATCGCCGCAGATCAAGCTGCAGCTTTTCTTCAATAAATGTACCTTTCCATTGAATATGTATGATTGTTTCCAAAGAATGCTTGCTTTGGTTAAGCTAATCTACGATCCTAAGGGGTGACTTTGCTGCTCACGCACTTCCTGTTAATAAGTAATGTGTCGTGCGATGCAGGATATTTTCGAGTCGATGGGGCCATTCGTTGATGGGTTGAAGTTCTCTGGGGGTTCTCACAGTCTAATGCCCAAGTCTTTTATCAAAGAGATCACCGGTATAGCTCACGAGCATAACGTGTATGTGAGCACTGGGGATTGGGCTGAGCATTTGCTGCGCCAGGGTCCATCAGCTTTCAAAGAATATGTTCAGGTGAGATGCACCGGAGAGGTTCTTTCCTTGTCTTTCCTATTCCTTTTTCGAGGTTTTATGTGTGTTGCTGATGCAGTATGCTGTTCATGGATATTAATCAGGAGTGCAAGCAGTTGGGATTTGACACGGTTGAGCTAAATGTGGGGACTCTGGAGATTCCAGAAGACACCCTTCTGAGATTCGTGCGAACTGTTAAGAGTGGTGGTCTTAGAGTCAAGCCACTGTTTGCGGTGAAGTTTAACAAATCTGACATCCCTAAGGCTGGTGATAGAGCTTTTGGGGCATATGTAGTTCCAGAGTCTCGAAGTTCTGGTAAGAAGCAACTTATATAAATTTACATAGTTTACTCAGTGCAATATTGGTATTAATGATGCATTATGGGACAATTTATACCAGTGATACATAGATGCGCCTTTTCCTGTACAGATGATGAAGCGTACTAGCAATGATAGTTATGAAATGAGTGACTGATGTGGCCACTGGGATATTTTGGAGAGGATGTGAGGTCCTGTCATGGTATTCTTGCTAATGTCTGGATGAAATCAACATCTTAACTGGATAGTCGTCCTTGTGAAAAGTAATTTTGAAAGAAATATGTCTCACATTTTTGGTTCCTAGCAGTTTCGTGTTATCATTATTTTATTTGATAATTAATGATTTGTACCTTTAATTGCATTGGAGAAGTTTTGCTGAGTTTGCTCATCTTCGCAAGTTGGTTACTTAGTTGCTGCTTCTTCCTTGATATGTGTGGCTGTGGGCTTCATGGCTTTAAAATCAATTATTGCCTAAACTTACTATGTGTGAATATGAGCTCTAGAACTTCAAGATTATGTGTTACATGTGTTGTTCTTTTCAGAAGCAGCATTTGAATCCATGTGTCTGGTTGTTCCCCCATTCTTTGTTCCACAATAGATAGCAAGATTTTATTCTTCTAATGCTGTAATTTTTACCCTTTAGACTATTAAGTTTTAAGGAAGGTTTAAATAGTTTTTTAACACCATTGGAATCATTGTTAAAGTACTTCTGTAATCTTGCTATCATTTGTGAAGAAGTGATGCTATTTTTTGGATTTTGAATAAGATATTTCACATCTGCTTGCTTTTGTGGGTTCTGCTTCTGTAGAATTTGTTGAAGATGTTGATCTCTTGATCAGAAGGGCAGAGAGATGCTTGGAAGCTGGGGCAGACATGATAATGATAGATCCTGATGATGTCTGCAATGCTGATGCTGTCCGAGCAGACCTTATCGCGAAGATTGTAGGTCGTCTAGGTCTTGAGAAAACCATGTTTGAAGCATCAAATGCCAGAACCTCGGAGTGGTTCATCCAACGCTATGGGCCCAGGGTATGTACGTCCTGGAATGCAAACTGTGCTTTTGGATTGGCTTTCATTTCTTCAATGATCACTGCGTGTTTTTCACATGCAATATTTTCAGGTTAACCTTTTTGTTGATCACTCTCAAGTCATGGATTTGGAGTGTCTTAGAGGGCGCAAGCTGGGTAAAAACCATTCATCAGTTCTTGGATCCTCCTACTTCCTGTTCTGAATAGGAGATTGTAAAGATGTGTATACCATGTCGGAAACTCCCTTTGTTACAGAATTCTGCTGTTCTGTGTATTGTACCATTGGCTGTGACGCCACAAATATGATCAGAGTGTAACATTATAAGGAAAAGTGTTGCTCTTTTAGCAGGGTTCTTTCAAGTGTCTTTATACAGTTGCCTGCAATGAGCTCAGATTTATTCTATCTTGTGAGGAAAAGTGTTGATTTGCAAAAGTTAAATTTTGTCCATCGTGAAATCTCATGGCTAAAACATTGAAGTAGTGGGAATTGGTCCATCTGAAACTGCATCTTTTGCAACGAGAAACCAGTCTGGGAAGGAGGAAGTGAGGGAAGTGGGAAACAACTTCTCAAAATCACTTGTGCTTTTACTTGTCCATTCTATGGTCTGCGAACATGGTGCATCACTTCATAATTTGTACCGCAAGTGTTCTAATGAACTGATGTTTACAGCTTACCTATGTTCTGCAATCTAAGTGCAGAAGTAGTAGATAAGTTTGTCCATAGAGATGGAAGAAGGAAAGCTTAGTTTGAAAGATCACCTGGGGCCATCCAAGATGATGCCAATCGCCAAGCCTATCTTCAGCTGTAAGTAGACTGGTCCTTTTCTCTTTTAATGGGCAATGGTACGAAGGGCGGTCTTTCCCAGAAGTCCGAAATCAAGCGAAGGAGCTACTAGTCGTCCCTTTCGTGAAATGTCATGTATGCCATCCGCAAGAAAGGATAGAAGTTTAGAGGTAGTTCTCTGCCGTAGTTTTTAGCCCGCAGATGTTCATGCTTCACGTTTTGTCATATAATCAGACAAATTTGCAAAATTCCGCCAGTCGTAAACGCATCAGTTCACAAACATCTGCATGTGCACTTCTATAGGCATAGAATGATTGGTCAGATCGCTTTTGTTCTTGTGGTTGACCAGTACATCTGCATGTTCCACTCGATAGCAGTGTCAATTGTAAGGGGCAAACGCCGGATATTTTGTTCCTTCTACCTTTCTTGTGCTTACCACGATTCAGATCAAGAATGATTACTGGCGGCCTTTGCACTAGAAGAACAACTCGGTTGGGACAATGCCTAGCCAGTTTAGATCGGTCCAGCAACCTGGATCATCGGAAAACTATTTTGCGCCGATAATGAACGGCTGTCTTCGAGTACAATGATTAGGTGGACCGTGCTACCGGGTCTTGCGTGCAGGAACGTATCATTGCCGATCAAGCGAACGAAGAACATGACAATCCAACTCTCTACCTACGAAAGAAGTGGAGGAATCTGGACATGTGCTTCATCTATTCTTGATGGCAGGTGAAGGCATTTACTGGTAAGGAATCTATTTCTCGGAAGTGGGGACCGATCACTCTCAAACTTCTGATTGGGCAGGGGCCCGTTTCGTACGATCTACTTGTGTTATTTGGTTAGTATCTCATGTCATTTGTCTCTTATCTTGATTAGCGCCCATTTGTCGCATTGAGACAAGATTCTGCGATCTTCCGACTCATGCGTGAAAGAGTAGCATATCGACCGAGTAGATGGACTATAAAAATCGAGTCTAAGAGCGTCGTCGGAACATCGAGCGAGCCGACGCGATTTTCCCTTAAACAGACGATTTCATCAATCAATCCGAAAGATACAAACAAAAACGTTTGCCCGTTCGAGTGGGACTTTCGACGATTAAGTAACGCAAGAAAACAAAACTTGGGTCCGATGTGGTTATGGCGTGACCAAGTAAGACTAGAGACTGTTTTGGCTTTTATAAGGCGCCTGTCCGTGAGCTGCTGGCCAGCAGGTTGTTGGTAACCCTTTGGGTCTACGCTAGTTGCTAACCCTTGACGTCGATTTTACAATGCCGCCTCATCGCGTGTAAAGGATGAGCAAACTCTATCGTTCCGCTTGACGACGTAAATGCGCGGTCTCCAATCAAATTGATGAACGCGTATTAGCCGTAATTGAACTCATAGCTTCTATGTAGTTGCGAAAAGTAAGTGACCCAATGCAATAATGCACAGAACAAAGGAATTTACCCGATTTGGATCTGCGTGGTCCGGCCGTGAGACCTACTTCACTTCATGGGAAGAGTGGCATGGGACTTCGCTATAGATCAAGTGATACTATGAAAATTAAATCCATGCTCGAGTTACTCAAATACTTTTAATGTTTCCAATTATGTTCAGTAATTAATATAATTCTTTTACCCCTTATAATTTTTCCTGAAATAATCTATTGATCTAATAGAGGAATACACAAAATCTTACCCAAAAAATAGTATATTTCCCTCTTATATATAGTGATTGAATCCAAGATACGAACCATTTTTAGGAAATCTACTCAAATTAGGAAAGTATTTAAATTAAGAAACTTATTAAAAACCTTATTTGGATCAAGGATTGAGTTTCCTTTACGAGCTCAAACTCATTGGATATTCTCCATACATAGTTCAAGAGTCTTGGGCAAGCATAGCCCACTACCCTTCTAGTGTAAGGAAACGTTCAATCAAGCCAAGATTCTTAATCACGAAGCCAACTCTATGATCAGATATAATAATTACAATGATAACCAATTAGCAAAGTGAATATTTCAGCGAGGATTTTGGAATCCGAGGAAGTATGCATCGTGCTAGATTCATTCGATCGAGTAAGTTCAACGTCATCTAGTCGGGTTTGGTAATGTATTGTGTGCATACAGCAGATCGGGCAAATTAATCAATTCAATCGGAATGATGAGCAGGTCATCCTCGATTGACACCAATTTTTCCATAATGAACAGTGCCATCTACAATCACCATAAATCATGACATGTCTGCACTCGAGATTTTCTATAACAAGATCCTCGTCCCTCTCAAAAGCTTTGTATAAAAGCATAAGACATCCCTCAATGCTCGCTGGTCCTAAAGAAATCAAGGCATGTCTTCCTCCTCCTTGCCCGAGTCACATCTCCTTTATTGCCTCAACTTGTGCACAGGGCGATGGCAAGCCAACACCCTCTGACTCTTCCTCGCTCGACCCTTTCCATACTTGAAGATTTGGAGAACTGAAGTCGTGAGAGAAACACGAGAGAAGAGCGAAGGACGGCGAGCGAGGGATCGGTACGATGCCGGCGGTTTGGTTCGCCCTCAAGAGGTCACTGGACTGCAAGTCGAGTCGTCAGTCGGATGTTCAGGAGCCGAAGTCGAGAGGCCTCAACAACATCATCGTGAGGAGGGCGAGGTGCGGTTGCTCGAAGTCGATGTCGCATCTCAGAGATGTTGTTCATGGAAGCAAGAGGCAGGCTGCTCAGAAGCCGCCGAGCTGCAGTCCAAGATCCATCGCCAGCAATGAGTTCATCAACCCCATAACCCACGAAGTGGTCTTCAATAACTCGAAATGCGAGATCAAGATCATGGGCGTCGGAGACAAAGTCGGCGGGAATCACGGCAGGAGTGATTCGATTCGTCGACTTTCGTCGGGACACTTCATCCCGGAACGCCTGGTCCTAGAGGCCAGTACATGGTCCCAAGCAGTTACAGTTGCCCTAGGTCGACGGGTACTCCCTCGAGGAAGATTGGCGGGAGTTCGGCCACGTCTGGCGGTTCCAGAAGCGGTGGTTTCCCAAAGTCCAGGACTATGGGGGCCCTGATGCTCATTCGGGATATTCGGTTCTCATCTGCCATAAGTGCGGGGAGCAATTCAAGAAGTTGGATGCTGTTGAAGCTCATCATCTCTCCAAACATGCTGGTAAAATAACATCTTACCTTAAACCACATGATCATATCTGTTTCTGCATTGCCTTTGCAGTTTCTCATTCTCTGGTCTAGATAGATATATAATCGTGTGTTTAATTTTGGAGTAGTCTGAACGAACTGGGGATTGAACTTCTGGTTTTAGCTTATCTGAGGATGGAAATTCTTAGACTGAACTGTCAATTTGATTAATGTCATTGCAACTTTTTCTTGTTCCAGTAACTGAACTAAGTGATGGAGATTCATCCAAAAGGATAGTGGAAATAATCTGCCAAACGAGCTGGTTGAAGTCTGAGCACAGCAGTTGTGGACAGATTGAGAGGGTCTTGAAAGTCCACAACATGCAGAGGACCCTCGCCCGGTTCGAAGAATATCGAGAGATGGTCAAGATCAGAGCCAGCAAGTTATCCAAGAAGCACCCCCGCTGTTTGGCTGATGGGAACGAGCTCCTAAGATTCTATGGCACGACGGTGACTTGCTCGCTCGGCGCCGATTCCTCCGGCCTATGTGATCTCAACAATTGTGCCGTTTGTCGGATTTTGAGACACGGTTTTCCTTCGAAGAAGGAATTGGCTGGTGGTGTAGGGATTTTTACTTCATCCACGAGCGGAAGAGCCTTCGAATCGATCAAATTAGGTGAAGGAGATGAGTGCCTCAGGAAGGCTCTGGTGGTTTGCAGAGTAATTGCTGGGAGAGTCCACAAGCCTGTCGAAAATATTCACGAAATGGCGAGCCTATCCGGGTTCGACTCATTGGCCAGGAAAGTGGGTCAGTATTCAAGCATCGAAGAACTTTATTTATGGAATCCGAGAGCTCTCTTGCCTTGCTTTGTGGTAATTTGCAAAATCTGAAACGGGATTGAAGTGGGGGCTATAAAAGAAAAATCTTCCAGTTTCCAGACATAGACAGTTCTTCTGCAACATTTGTAATGCTTCTTCTAACAGATGCAATAATAATATTGATTTTATTCTTGTCGTGTTCATCAACACTAAAACAGTTCCTTCACTCTTGCTGTTCTTCTGTGCTTAAGAAGTTGTCTTCGAAATGCCCGGTACTGAGTACTGTCAAGTATAACCAAAGACGGTTCGAATAAGTAGGTTTCTATTAGGAGAATAAAAGAAAGAGAGACCGCAAAAAAATTTGTGAGCTTGAACGTTTTGTAAAGAAATCGGAACATAAAGCTCTCGAACGAATTGTGAAATTAAGCAACTTAATTGATGAACAGTTTAATATACATAATCCACGAAGAACTATGGTATCAGAGGATGTAATGTCGTGAGTCAGATGCAGAGTCCTGTTATCTTGCATTTACTGTCGTAGCTTTGGTTGTCAGATGAGCCTTTCTGTCCAGTCTGGAGAATGTTGACCTCCATTTTAGGTGAAGCATTCATTTATATCGTCGGAATCTCTTCTCTATGAGCCTTTCTGTCCAGTCTGGAGAATGTTGACCTCCATTTTAGATGAAGCATTCATTTATATCGTGGAAATCTCTTCTCTCTCTGCCTGTCAATGCCGTGCTACTCACCTTTCATACGCTACGAAAGACGAACTGCACTTCCATTGAAAAGAACATGCTCGACATGTTATGTTTCTACAGCATCGTCAATGGTTATTTATCAGCAAGTTCTTTGGCAATAATACCATTCATAAGGATTGCGCGTGAACTTCAGTAGATCGTGCTGTGACTTGTAGTTACTGCGTTGACAGCACCTTCGGAATTAGCGAACTCTGGCCCTAACTAAAGACGACCATCAGTGAGTGAGTACTTAAAAAGTTCGATTGGCCATCCATCATCTTGATGGAAAATGTTGATTACCAGGGACTGCAATGTAGGGAAAAGTCCAAGAGGTTGTGAATTGCACCAAAGGAAGGTTTCTTTCAGTGGACCTGCTCGGCATGTGCCCTCGACTTTGCAAATGCTGAAAGATCTTTCGCCAATGTCTTTACCAAAGGATAGAGTGGCAGGGACCATCTTATGCTGATTTATGAGCTAGTAAGGAGAAGAGAGAAGCAAGAGCAATTTGGATATTTAATGGCAACACCAATCTCTCTCTCTCTCTCTCTCTAGACGTCTGTGCCGACTGTGAATTATCTCACTTGTTGTCACTTTCATGTCATCTGTGCTAGTTTCTATATGCATGTTCCCTTTTAATTCCTGCCCTTTCAAACAGCGATGACGAGCTCCGCTTCATTGCAGGTATTATGTCCTGGAAAAAGAGGACGTGGATAAATGGGTCCTAAGAAAATGCACATGTTGAGGAGCTCAACATTTGGATGGAGTTCGTTTAACATAAAATGAATTGGTTGGGGAAAATATTTTCTATCAACAGCTAAAATAGAAGGCAAATTTCAAATAAAAACATGAAATGCCCTTATTTTCATAATTAACAACATGAAGTAAACCTTATATCAAATAAGTGTCTAAAGGGGTTATAATAGTTTTAAAAAAAGCCTGATCTTGTCGGTTGCTGGTCGGCTAGATCTTCCAACCGGTCAAAAAGCATTTTCGTCAAAAAGACAATTATAATTATAACTTATTTTTTATTTTTATTTCTTTTCTTTTTTTTCTTTTTTCGCTTTTCTTTTTTTTCCTCCCTTTCTAAAGAGTCAGGCGAGGGCCTAGCGACCCTTGTCGGTTACTAACAAGGGTTGCCTAGTCAACTGCCAATGAGTCGACCCTTGGCCAGATTTGTCAAGGGCTGGCCTTGCTTTGTAGTTGATGACAATGGCCCTCTTTTGGGCATTGCTAGCCATCACTTGAGAGTAGCCACCGGCGAAGACCAACCACTGGTGAAGAAGAAAGGGAAAATCAGAAAAAAAAAAAAAAAAAGGAAAGAAAAAGGAAAAGAAAAAGGTAAATGACAAAAATGTTCTTGACTAATTAGAAAATCAAGCCCTTCTTTGAAATTGATATAGTAACTTCGGACCCATATTTGAAGCAAAATCCACTTCATGCTCTTCTTCAAAAAATGATGGCACTTTATGCCTTTATTTATAACAAGATCTTATGCAAGCTATTATTGAAGAAAATGATGACACTTTAGGTCCTTATTTGGAATTTTTCCTAAAATAGAAGAAAACATTTTCCGCTTTTCAAGTAGGGAAAAACATTTTCCTTATTAACTCTTTCTTATTTCACACCCCTACTTGCCCCCCTCTTCTTTCTTTTTCTTTTTAAATTTTTAACTATTTTTTTCTTTTTTTTCTTTCTTTTTTCCTTCTTTCCAAGCTAATTGTCGCCCATGGTGACGGTTTGCAATCAGCCACGGGCGAGCTCAAGCTCAAGGCTTACTCGATCGGCAAGCATGAGCCTTAACTCATAGATTTGAGCCTTAACTCATACTAGGAATGCAAATATATGAAGAGAAAAATTGAGAAGAAAAACAGGCGACAATTTTTACGTGGAAAACCCTTCCCAAAATCAAGTAGGGAAAAGAACCTCTCTAGTATTAGTATCAACATTACAAGCTCTAAAGTTATAAGCCTCAACATTTCAACTATAAAAGATATTGCCTTTGTACATAGTAGGAATCTATGGCATACATAATTATGATGTAAATTACATGTATGTCATTAGCACCAATAAAAGCCTGGTTATCTATAGGATGAATGAGTTAATGGGAAATGCTTGCCCAAAATAAATTGTTTTTACACTTGAATATTGTTTTCCTCTATTGTACTCCACAACTCTATTAGTTGCCCACTTGGGGGCTAATCTTCAAAAAAATAGCAATAATCTTTTATACTATTTATCTTTGTAGCCCAAATTGTCCAAGTGTGGCGGCCCCTCTCATCACTTACCATGGAGGCCAACTGAGACAATTATTGATGCAGAAGGATGCCTAATTAGGTGTGATGGGGAGATCGTTATGATGCACACGTGGGTGGACCATGCTAGAGAAATCGCACATCGGAGAATTGATGTGGTGGAGAGATGTAGAGTAGTTAATATATCCTAGTTGGCTCAGAAATCATTGACTTAAACTTTTGAGTTAAAGTGGGTCTAACTGGACATATTACTGGCTCGTGTTTGGGCTCTCTCTTGGCAATTTCCTCAAGTGAATGTATTGGATTTTTGTTGTGGGCTCCCAACAAATGCTATTAGAGTTCATGATTGCAGGTGAGCATTGTGGTGTAACAACGTGGGCTCGTAGGAAATTGATGTAAAGGATACCTAAATTAAGAGGGAGTGGACCTAACTAACACTAAGCTAACATGTGAGGAGGAGATTATTAGGATGCTCATGTGAGTGAGTTGTATTAGAGAAATCTCACATTTGAGAATTGATGTAGTGTAAAATAATTAATATATTTTAGTTGACCTATAACTTATTGACTCAAACTTTTAAGTGAATGTGGATTAACTGGAGATATTGACGGGCTCGAACTCGGGCTTCCTCTTGGCGATCTCCCCGAAAGAATGTATCAGGCTTTTGCTATGTGCTTCCAACAAATGGTGTCAAGCCCATGGTTGTGGTTGGACGGCAAGTAGATGTCGTGGTGTAGCAATGCAAAACCCTAGGAAGTTGCTGCAGAATGATGCTTGATCACATATGAGGGGGAGATTGTTAGGATCCATGTATGAATGGGTTATGTTAGAGAAATCCCATATCGGAAAATTGATATAGTATAGAGGTATAGAGTAGGTAATATATCCATATTGGTTGATTCATAACTCAATGATTTAAGTTTTTGAATGAAGATGAGTGTAACTGGATTAATATGCCCGTATTTGGACTCCCTCTTGACGATCTCCCAAGGTGAAGGTAATAGATTTCTGCTTAGCACTTCCAATATGGTAAGCTCGAGACTCGCCGAAATCTAGCAAGCCTTGAGCTTGCCTTTGCCTAGTTGCCAACCAACATTATGGCCAATGACCGGCCAAAGAAGGAGGAAAATTAAAAAAAAAAAGGAAAAAAAAAAAGTAACAATTAAATTTTTTTTAAAAAGAAAGAAGAATAAAAATTATTAAAAAGAGTGTAGGGAGGAAAATCAAATTCAAATCGAATTTTCTATATCCGAACAATGGAAAATATTTTCTAGTTCATTTTTAAGTTTTAGATCAATGTCGAAAAATATTATTTTTCCTTTTTACTTGAAAAATATTTCTCAAAGATGCTATATTCTTTGTCAAATGAACAGAGCCTAATCACAATAATGCATATTCAAATGCCCAATTGATTAAAGAAGACAAGGAAGCATCAACTTTAAAATCCTCAAAAGATGACAATTTGATATTTCGATCAGTCACTGGCATCATCTTGTCATTTCGCGTTACATCAACGGCAATTTACAACCTAACAATGCAATCATAATTAACGTTCGGGTTCATGTTAGGTTTCCGTTCGCAAAGCTATGCAAAAATCGACGAGTACTTCACCTACTCTTCTCTAAAAACTTGAAGTAAACTACAAAATCGACGGAAGGGAAATTACCATATCATGAGTTGGGCTCTCAGCTGATCGGATTAGGAGGCTTGATTTGGCCTCGGATCTGAATTTGACGAGCCCGTTTACATATCTCAAGTCCGCTTCAAACCCGAGTTGGGTCCTCGAATGGGTCTCCCAGAATTGTCTCAGATGCGTTTAAAAGATCACGAGTAGATCGGAAAAAGAACAACAACAAAAAAAGAAGAAAAAAAAAAGCTCTAAATCTATTTCTTTGGTATAAATTCAATTATAAACTTTTTAATTTGACAAATTTAATTATAAATATTTTCACAGTGATACCAATTCAGATTGTCCGATCAATTTATGTTGGAAATTAGTGACGTAGTACCGACCATCCTACGTGGTACAGTCGACGCTAATGTCGCTATTTTTAATTATTTTTATTTTATTTATTTTTCTTTTTCTCCCCTTCATGAAGCTGCGAAGGCCCTTGCACAAATCTAAGTGAGGGTTGTGGCCCTACCAATGGTGGGCGAGGTTGCAAAGGTCCTTCGTCAAATTTGGGCATGGGCCACCTCGCCCACTGTTAGTGAGGCTGTGAAGGCCCTCACTAGATCTAGGTGACAGCCTGCGGCCCCTTTGGTGGTGGGCGAGGGTGTGAAGGCCCTTGCTAGAATCTAGGCGAGAGTTGCCTTATCCACAGCCAACAAGGGCTTGCTCACCCTCGCCTACCTGGGTCCCTCGCTAGCCAAATGAAGGAAATAAAATGAAAGAAATAATAAAAAAAAAAAAGAACAAAAATATATAAAAATATTAAATATTATTAAAAAAAGTCCACATCATTGTTAGTTTTGTCGTATAAAATGATCAATATTCACGTCATTATTTTCGGTCTAAATTGATCGAATGGACCAATTAGTTTATAATAAAAAAATTATAATTAAATTGGTCAAATTGAAAAATTTATGATTGAATTAATAATAATATAAAAAGTTTGAGATTATTTGTGTCATTCAATGCATGGACAAAGTCAAAAAAAGTAATAATCTCCACGTGATTGAAGATCATAATCATAATATGTTGACAATAACACCACCATCGAAAGGAATCATTTTTATGGTTTGACTGTATCGCCTAAAACAAAATTCTGGACAGTAAAGCCAGAGACCATGAGATGAAGACAAGTGGCAGCTTCTAGAATACCTTCGAACTTACGAAATATCTCGCTAACCTTGTAAAATAAAGCCAATCGCGAGCTTACGCATGAAAAGATTGTCCAAACACGATATTCTTTTTTCATTTTTTCATTTTTGTATTTTATGGCGTACAAAATGGACACTTCACATCGGGTTATTGTCTGCACATGTACAATGCGTTCAGTAGAATTGATGAGATGAGGCCGACATTTCAGAAATACAAGAGTTTGTTAGCAGCAAAAATGGATAAGGGTATTAAAATGAAAACACTTTCAGGAGAAAAACCCGGACAAAGGAAAATAAAAAATAAAAAAAAATCTTCAGGACCAAGCTAGGTCAGCATCTTGCCTTTGTCCATCTTGATTTGCACATGATACTGAATAATAACGCCAATATTAGTAATTACTGAAGGGACAGTGATAGATATCATCACACATAATTATAATTTTTTTCCCGAATTATAGAAGTCTAGGGCACTTATCTATTTATCCAATAATTTTGTTTAGTTATTTATTTCTAGAAATTGTTATCGTAATTATTGCATGAAGTGCATTGCAGTCGGAGACTAGCAGGAGATGTGTCCTCTGCTTAGAATCTCACCTAACGTGAAGTTGTTCACGTGATGCTCCTCTACCCCGTCTGAGCCGACAACTACCCCCCTTTGCTTTGCGACAAACACCCTCGCTTCACCCTTTTGCACAATTCTTTGAATCTTTTTCACCAAAAGGATGACAAAATATCTTTCAAGAATATGGATGGATCGAGATGAATCGACAAAGGATGGGAATGATGTTTTTATAATTTGATGTTTTTATAATTTTGGGCATGGCAGTTTATTGATAAGGAATTTACAAGTACGAAATTGGCAACGGTTGTAAAAAATGCAGGAAAGTAAAAAATAAAAGATAAATGTATAGAAAAAACGTTGAGTTCTTAGATGGATCCGGAATTTATGATTAATACACTTAAGATAGTTATAACCGACGATGGAGGATTGACATATAATTATTGCTAAATTTGAATAAATAAGTAAATAAATAAATTTCCAGTCCTCTCGGCAATTACAAGAAATTACACAACCGCATATTATCTGGCAATAATTATCTATAAGAAGTTATAAAGATTTTAAAATAACGACAGTAAACATATAGCCCTCCAATAATGATCTAAGTGACGTTGCTGTCTGATTTTTTATTGGACTGCGACGAGGATATGATAAGACAAAACCGAAGGAAAGGTCTTTTCATCTAATTACTGGATTAGGAAATTCAGTGCAGAGTGTCATTAGTACCAAAGTCAAGCTATGTAAGCTCACTCCGTACGGAGTTAGAGATCATGGGGAGTCCAGCTTTCGATGTAGTTTGACAATATCATCGAGACCCTTATTAAAAAGAAAAAAAAGAAAAAAAAGAAGAATTTGAGTATTAGATTATTCATTTGGTCCGATTGGATCGTATTGCAATTTCCTCATTGACCCAACAATTATAATTACAAAATACTTTCTTTTTAAATGATTTCGTTAGTGCCTAAAAACGATTAACTTTTGGTTATTATCGATAAATGATAGACTTAATCGATAAGAATAGAATTTGCAAAAACAAAAAGTTGTTAATAAACTAAACAATCGACGATGCATAATGTGAAAGTTATCACAAGAGTGATAAAAAAACAAAAAAGTCATAAATATAGTGTATCAACACCAATTTAGTTTTTAAATTTTGACTAATTTAATCTTAAAATTTTTTTGTATTCATGTTAATCGAGTGTATCCGGCCAATTTTGGGTGAAAATTATTAATATGGACGTTAGCGATTTTATGTGACACAACCGACATTAAAATGAATAAATTTTATATTTTTAAATATATTTTTTGAAATATTTATTATTTTTCAATGTGGCTAGCAATGATGACGATCCTTACCAGCCATTGAGTAACGGGCTTGTGAGCCCTGCTAATCACTAGCAAGGGTTGTGGCTCTCACTTAGGACATCTCGATTGCGAGTGAGGGTTGCCAAGCCCTTGCTAAAACCCACAAGGGTGGTTGAAGGTTGGGCTTTGTGGCCTTTGGTGAGGGCCGCCCTCACTGGATTGGGAGAGGGCTAAACGGCCTTCACCCACAATCGACGATGGCTTGGGGAGGTTGGGGGGGCAACCCTTGTAGGCCACAATGAAAATAAAAATAATAAAAAAAGAAAAATAATAAAAGTTTAGAAAAACTATAAAACAATTATAAAATTTGTTCACGTTCGCTCAAAATTGGCCGGATGGATTCGATTGGCACAAATGCAAAACATTTTGGTACTAAATTAGTTCAATTGAAAGGTTTATGACTGAATTAATATCGATATATTATGTTCAAGACTTTTTTAGTATTTTCTCTCTCTTAATAACTTTTACATTGTGCCCAATCGATTGTTCGTTCAGTTCATTAACAACTTTTTATTTTCACCACACTCTATGTTTATCGATTAAGTCCGTCACTTGTCAATAATAATCAAAAGGTGATCAATTTTAGGTTTTAACGAAATAATTTAAAAAGAATGCATTTCATAATTATAATTTGTAGGGTCAATGAGGAAATTGCAATATGATCGAACCGAACCGAACCGGAAAGGGATGGATAATCTAATACTCAAGTTCATCTCTGTGTTTTTTTTTTTTTTTTTTTTTTTTAAATTTTTTTAAATTTTTTTTTTTAATTTTAAGGAGCCCGATGATATTGTCGAACTATATTGAAAGCTGGACTCCACATGATCCCCATGTCCCTCCGACCTTATTTACATAGCTTGACTTGGGTACACTCAACACCCTGCACCCAAATTTTCCTGCGGTCCTGTGTTATTATATCCTCCTCCCAGTCCAATCAAGAACCGAACAGCGACTTCACTTTTGAGGTGCCCTGTCTGTACCTGATGATGTCAAGAGGAGCTGGTATTCTAGGTATTTCCTTTCTTCGTTTGGTCAGCAAAACGGGAAGTTCAATTCATTGTGGGTCGAATCTGACTGGACGGGGTGCTTTGAGTCGTAGGTAAAGGGCACCAAGGAAGGCCACGTGCTCACCTTCTTCCCTCAGGTTAGATGGGGGAATAACATGGGAAGGACACTCCTAAGGCCTATTTAAGGAAACCAAACTCGCCCCAAGAATTCCAGCACATACCCACCGTTAGATTCTTCTTCTTCTTCCTCTTCTTCTTCTGCTGCTGCTGCTGCTGCTGCTGTCGTCACCGTTAGAGAGAGATGGCCACAGAGATTGGAGGGAACAAGAAGGCGTGTGTCATCGGAGGGACTGGTTTTGTGGCTTCTTTGCTGGTCAAGCTTTTGCTCGAGAAGGGCTATGCTGTGAACACCACCGTCAGGGACCCAGGTTGGTCTCTCTTCTACTTCTTCGTCTGGTTGGTCTGTTGGGACGGTTGGACCTTCATCTGTTTGGGGAAATGCCCATTAGCCCTCCTATTCAAGGGGAACTTTCATTTCGCTCGCTTCAAACTATTGCCACTTCACCCATAGTATGCATTTCGCATTATCAACAAGGATGGCGAACGTATTTAAATTGGCCGCGATGTAGTTCCGACTTTAAAGGCCGTGTTTTAGTAATTTGGTAGGGCTGACGTAGCTTGATTGCTGGGAAGCTGAGGAACTAATGAATTAGGCGCTTTAGTTGGAACTGTTCGTTGATTTGCTATCTTATATTGCTGCAGATAATCAAAAGAAGGTGTGCCATCTCCATGAGCTCCAGAACCTGGGTGACCTTAAGATTTTCAGGGCGGATCTCACTGACGAATCAAGCTTCGATGCTCCTATAGCCGGCTGCAACTTTGTCTTCCATCTAGCGACCCCGGTCAACTTTGCTTCCCAAGACCCCGAGGTATGAAACTAGCGCATCATTTGGGGCTGACTGCAAATTTCGACGAGACATTATATTGGTTCTGAAACTTGTTCTCCGATTTTACAGAATGACATGATCAAGCCGGCAATCCAGGGAGTCGTGAATGTTCTCAAAGCCTGTGCCAAAGCGAAGACAGTGAAACGTGTCGTGTTGACTTCATCAGCAGCCGCAGTTTCAATCAACAATCTTCAGGAAACGGGCTTGGTCATGGATGAGAAAAACTGGACGGATATCGAGTTCTTGTCCTCTGCGAAGCCGCCTACCTGGGTAGAATCAGTTGGCCATAGGATACAGATTTGACATTTGAGCTGTTAAAGAAGGAAAATTGAAATTGATGGGCTTTTCAATTTCACTATTTTCAGGGTTACCCTGCTTCCAAGACGCTGGCGGAGAAGGCAGCGTGGAAATTCGCGGAGGAAAACAATATCGAACTTATAACTGTCATCCCATCCCTAATGGCTGGCCGTTCTCTCACTCTGGATGTCCCCAGCAGCGTCTGCCTCGCAATGTCTCTGCTGAGAGGTCTGAAACCGTCCACAGTACTATAATTTCCCTAACTTGGGAGGCCGGACAGAACTAATCCCATGTCGAAACAAAACTAATCACAGAAAAGCATAAGAGAAGAGTGCTTGTCCTAATGACTCCAATATTTCTTTTGCAGGAGACGAGTTCTTGATGAATGGGCTGAAAGGCATGCAAATGCTGTCGGGTTCTATTTCCATAACGCATGTTGAGGACGTCTGCCGTGCCCACATTTTCCTGGCCGAGAAGGAATCTGCTTCGGGACGATACATCTGCTGTGCTGTTAACACCAGTGTTCCGGAACTCGCAAAATTCCTTAACAAAAGATACCCACAATACAAATCCCCAACAGAGTAAGTCACTTGAATGTTGACCAAAACTTTCTGGTATATTTGTATGCACAGATTCTGGACATCCAATGATCCAATCGGGTGGTCGTTCTGATTTTGTGCCTATTGCCACATGCAGATTTGGGGATTTCCCATCCAAGGCCAAGTTGATCATCTCTTCAGAGAAGCTAATCAAGGAGGGCTTCACCTACAAGTACAGCATTGAGGATATCTATGACCAATCTGTGGAATACTTCAAGGAAAAGGGACTGTTGCAGGTGTAGTAATTTCTGTTGGCATTGCGGTTCTGCGGAAATCAGAGCAATGCTTGACCAGGAAGAGGGTGAGAGAATAACAGGTCATTGAGATCTATCAGTCAGCTTGTTCCAATTGAATGATTCATCGATGTGAATTGAAAAGTGTAGCTCTTGCATCTTTTCTGAACCATGAACGTCAATGGTGCCACAACGTTTCCAATTGGGACTCTTTACTAAATGTAATGGATCTGTTAACTCTGTAAGAGAAGTTGGTTCACCTCTACTGCATCTATCAACTTAGTTTTTCTCCTCATCTTTTGCAGTGATCGACAATGACACGATATGTGTAACCATGATTATATGCTTTCGAATTCAGAACTTGGTGAATAACCTTTGAAAATCAAACACAATGAAGTGCAAATAAAACTATTTCGAACGAGACGAGACAAGATATGAGATGAAATGAATCACATGCGAAATTATAGAAGATCCCCTTTAAGATTAAACAATTATATCGAATTGAGTATGATTATACGTGTGATAGCATCCACCATACTAGGAATATCAACGAACCCTACTATTGCAAGTGCTCGGAGTATTCTTTTTTAAGGTTCAGAATTTAGAGTTTAGGATTTATCAACATAAGCAGGCCCGACAAATTTGAAGCTAAATCCTAAACCATCGATTGTTTCGTGAAAGCAATGTACGAGCGTCTACAAAGTTGATGAACTGGTAGCTCCCAAAATCTGAGTTCTGCTTGCATATACATAGAAGGCACAAAAATGAGATCAAATAAAAGTCCAGTTCTGTCTATTCCAGAGGCCCCTCCTTTCTGTGCATTCCTGCCTGAGATCCATATGATCAACCATATTAGTTTGCAGCAGTCTACATAGTCTGAAAAGGGCTTCGGACAATCTCAGCACATTTCAATCTTTTATGAGGTCCGATGTCTTCTAAGTCCTAACGACAGTGCTGGGCTCATTGTTTCTCGTAAAGTGATATAGCAGTTTATAGAAGTACAAGGAGGGCCTTTGTGGGATAGAATGGTTCAGAAGATTAGAGGGAGCCCATGAAGATGACCAATGATGTTATTCAAGGCCCAGCTTTCGGATTTTGGGCCGACCACAAGCAATCTTATTGTGGAGCAATGTAAAACCTACTAAACCAATGATTGTGATTCACATACTTCGATTAGGTAAGAAAAATTTCAAGAATCATCCTCCTAAAAAGCAGGATATGTCATCCTACAAGTGCGAACGGCGTGAAGGATACGGTAAAATGACAAATTATATTTGAAATTTATGTAAATGAATAAAATGAAATTACAAAAGAAACCTATGAAGATCAAGGCGACCATGGCTCAGCGTCATGCACGGGCCTGGCCCCATGCACGGGCCTGGCTATGCTCGATCAACCGAAAGGGCAACATGGGCAGGCGAAGGCTAAAATTTCCATTCATGAACCGAGCCCTACCCACTTCAGGCTGCCCAGGCCTGATCAATGTTACGCAGAGTATTGAAAAACTTTTAATCATTGAGATAGTGATAGGACGTCGTGTAGTAGGGCTGTCCATTGGTCCAGTTCAATTCGTGAATTGGATTAGACTGGGCCATGGTTGGTTCTAGGTAGTTCATATGGGAATTGGTTCGGTCTCTGATTCTTGGAAAGGAACTGGACTAATTGGTCCAAACCAGCGGAATTGGTCCGTAGTGTATTATTAATTTTTTATTCACTAAGGGAAAAAAGTACATGTTATTTGTAAGAGTAATTTTTTTTATTTACTCGTAACTTCCCATGATTACTAATTTTACCCAACACTAAAGTAACTTTCAATATATATATGAACTTTAGAAGGAAAGTGAAAATTTTAAAAAAGAAACACCGTTAGTTCTTGGGACAACTTGGGAACTACACAAAGGCTACTTGGTTTTAGGGTGGATAGGGTTGGTTCCTAGTTCCATAGACTGAGAACTAATCTTGTCTAGTTTGGTTCCCGATTCTAGAGTCAGATCACCTCTATGGTATGGGGATTTTCAAGCATTGTGCCACCTATTGATTAAGTCTTGTGTGGTTACTTTTTTTTCCCCACAAATTGCATGGTGTGAAAGTTTATGTAGAAAACATAACAAAGCATGTAATGGAGATTCAAATCTTGTCGGCGATTGATTCTATCATTAGGTCTACTTGCCCATCATGAGAAAATTATTAAAAAAGTCTTAAGCTTATTATACTTATATCAATTTGGTCTTAAACCTTTTAAACTGTGTTAGTTGAGTCCTTAACATTTTAATTATTTTCATATTTTGTCGACAATTGTTGATATGGATACTAATTATTTTATGTGGCACAATTGATGTCGACGTTGATAATTTTTACAATTTTTTTTTAAATTTAAAAGTTTAAATAATTTTTTATTTTATTTTTCCTTTCTTTTTTGTTTTTCTTATTCCTTTGCTAGTCAACGTGCCTTGGCAACGGCTAGCGATCAGCCACTATTGACACCCAAATTTTAACTACTCATTTAATAATAAATTGTATAGAAAATTAGGGGTTAAACTTTAGCCCCTAAACAAAATAGTATAAAAAAAAAACCATTGCGGTTTGCTCCAGTGGCCACCCTTCCAACGTGGAAGGGGAAGGTGGGGGTTCAAATCCTCACATTCTCGAGGGGATTGGGGTGGGGACGATTTAGTTTCAGAAGTGGGTTTCGACTCCCACTCCCTACAAGGAGGCAGGACAAAAGTCTGAGAGTGAGAGTTAGAATAAGAATAGAGTAGGACCGATTAAAAAAAAAAATAGTAAAAAGGAAAGGAAGAGAGGGGATGGGCTGAGAGAAAGTGAAGTGAACTTCGTTTTCGGCTGAGCGTTGCTCGGCAATCTCGCTGCAAACTGATGACTTCTAGTTGACACCAAGTCTGTAGCCTGCTCTTCCACAACCCCTAAATTTCCGATGAGTTTTATTTGGGTTCGATCCACTTATATCTCAAGGATACTAGTTCGAGACTTCAAGGTGACTGACCATATCTCGATTCGCTTTGGGTTTGCCTTCCGGCTGTCGTTGCCGAACTGAGTAAGGGCTTGTGGCCAACTAGGGCCAAGACTCGTCGGCGCCGACTCATACTTGATTTCGAGCTTTGCAGAGTTGGGCTCGGTCACCGTGGCATGTTGTTACCTACTCTGCGTTGATTGTCGATTTTGACCCTAGCTCTAATCGACTCCGTCTCGCTTATCCAGTCGGTGCCCGCCATGTGTTTTTTGAAATGCCACAATGACACATAGTTTTAGTTTCCTCATTTTGGATGAAATCGAGTTGGCCGCACATGGCCTCGTTTTCTCAAAGTGTTCCGGTGATGTTTGGTGACCTAAGGCATCGGCCATTGAGTCGTTTGCTACATGTTCCTACTTCTGCCATTGTTTCGTGTCAAGAATATAATGCGAAAACGCAAATGTATTTTGCAATTGAATTGATGTGAAATCACCGTAGAAATAAACAAGAAATAATAAAGATATTAGAGATTTACGTGGTTCAGTCTAAGTATTAGCACCTGTATTTACATAAAGAGTCAGAGCAAACCGTAATAAGATAATTACATAACTATAATTGTTTACATGCTCAAATATTTCCTATGCCTAAATTAAATCCAAATTCACATTGTACTCGATTACATATAAGATCATAGTACAAAATCACTACGTGTTCAAGCCTAAATCAAAATGCTCATCTATGGCTAGAAACAAGGTGCATTCCTTTTCTTTCCCTTCGAGCAACCGTGGCTTCTTCATTGTAGCTGTTCAGAATGGGGAGCCCACAGAGTCTTCTGTTTTCCTTTTTGCATACATGCGGCTAGTCAGGCAAAAGAAATAATAAGACCAAACCCTCGTAGGAACCATTTTGCTCCCACAGGTGAAATAGATATGATAAAGTAAAGTTTGCCGACCTCAGTAAATTAGTGGCGACTCGTTATTTGAAAATTCTCATAGTATCAGTTTGACTTGACATTGACTATCTTAATGTCATGCAATGTATGGGCCTGAGAAAACCCGCGCCTAATTGAGGGTTGTAAGCTTGTCTTTTAGGTAGTTCCCTTATATTTATGTAATTTCCAGTCTGGACAGAAAAGTTAAGTCACGGCAACCATAGGAGAGAGCCAGCGAGGTTCTACCTCAGCCCAAACCGAGCCGCGAGCCTCAGGCGAGGCTCCACCTCTCTAGATCAACCGAGATCAAGCTTGCACACCCCAGCAAGCTCGAGCATTGCCTCGCCTCGCCGGCCACCGATTCTGAAAGCTCAGCCAACAGATTCCCTCGTGCATCACATTCGCATTTGGCTTACTGTGGACGTGTGACCCTAGGCTTCTGAGTGAGGACTTTATCGAGAAACGTTCGAATGGTGCATCACTTTCGCATTTGGCTCATTATAGACGCGTTGTCCTAAGCGTCTAGCGAGTACTTGATCGAGAGACACTCAAATGGCGCACCGCGGGCCATGTCGTGAAAATCATGGCATGTCTCTTTCACACTCCCCGAATGAATTCTCCGTGGCTCCGGTCTCCAAGTCAACAGGAGGACACGGTAGTAGTCAGACTCATTCCACTGATGTTGCCGGCTTATTTGGAAAGTTTTGATGTCATATCTTAAATGCTAAAAGTGATGGGGAAAGAGAAGACGAATGGAGGGGAGGACGATGCGTATTTCTTATAATTGTTTCTTATATTTCGTTTGTTTCTTTATATCTCTTAGAATTGTGTATATCCATAATTGATTTTGATAGATATTTTATTACTCCGATACTTTAGATAGTCTCATCTAATAAAACATACAATGCCCGTATACTTTTTATCGGAACACATTGAAATATACAGAAATTTCACATTTCTCTTCTACATATAATTAATTAATTAATTATTTATCTTGATATAAGAATTGAGTGATCTTGAGGAAATTGGTGCACCCTGAGTGTGCTTCCAATGCTAATCTCGCATCTCGTCAGTCTTGTTTTCAATAACAACTAATATCCCCATTTTCTTTATGTGGAAAATGATGGGAAATATTCTTAATATCTGTAAGGCATCCTACTCCTGCGACGGCACGCTCGTACCTAATGGTCGGGGCTGGTGGTTGACTGGGGGTCGTGCACTGTGCGGCTGCTGGTGGGATTAGTCTTCGCAGGTCTCATGCTTTTTACTTTGCAAAATAGCAACAGGAGAGACAGAAAGCTTGCTTGTGAAGCCCCAAGTCCTTGGAGACAAAGCCTTTGGTCTGAGTGCAAAGTCATCCCCTCAAGCCTCTTCCAAACGCACCATAAATGTGGAAACAAATATGGAAAAGTATCCTCAATTAGTTGACAACTTATCTTGAAGATCAGCGTAGATCAGACAAGGTTAAAATCACGGGTGCCAAAACGAATTGAACCGATCCAAACTAAAAATTCAGGTCTTTTGGTTCGGCTAGCAAATAGAAAAGTTCCTACCTCGATTTGGTGACCCTCACCGGCATTGAAAAAAAGCAAAAACAAAAGGAAAAGAAATATGAGAAATAAAAAATTCAAAAAATTAAATAAAATATCAATAAATAATAAAGAAATTAAGAAAAGTTAAAAAAATCCATGTGGAAAGGAAAATTGATTAAAAAATCAACATATGATTATTTGCTAGAAATGATACTTAAATGATCGATTTTATTTCGATGTGGCATTAAAGTGAGCGAAAAATAAGTTATGACACTCAAGTAAACGTTGTATGAAAGTTATAACATTCTTTCTATTCTTATCCCAGACAAAATGTGATTAGAGAGAGAGGGGGGAGTGCTCTTGAGTTGAGAATCACTGTGCACTGTGTAGTGAAGCTGAAGAAGATGAGGGAAAAAAACCTAGAAAAAGAGAATCGACTAGAACCGTAACCGGTTTAGATTTGGTTCTTGGGTTAGTTTGGGTCACGGTTTGCTTAAGTCCCTTGTATTTGGTTCATTCGGGTATCATGGATATCATAATTGAACTGAACCGTTCACCCCTAGTTAAGACATGACTCAACTAATTAATCACCTTTTTTGAACATGTTTATTCCCAAAAAATTAAGATATTTAATTTATTAAAAACTTGGATGGATCCATGTGAAATCCTCTACGTGACATTACAATTTGTTAAATAAGCAGTAATTGAATTGTCGAGACAGTGAATGCAAACTTAGGTTCCTACAAGGACCGATCGAATATGGAAACGAGAGTATTGAAGTTTTACAAAGTTAAATTTGTAAAGGGTTTTGCTAGTATAACAATTTTTGGTTTACTTTGAGAATAATAGCTGGTTGTGAGCCACACATTCTTGAAGGAATGAACCTTATAATATTTTATAATTATTTGTTATTTAATTTTTTTTGTGGTTCAGAATAGATTGTTATTTTCACAATAAATTAAAGGTTGTAAACCAATCATTTCTCATTTGTAAACTCCTTCTATTGCGACGTAATCAATAAAACTCGAAGCACGCGCTCATGTCCTTCTCTTGAATTAGTAAAGCCTCGATCACGAGTGATTTGAAAAATGTCGGAGATTCCCGGAGGATATTTCCAAAGGAGAAAGTTGTCGTATAGGCTTGGTTTCCGTTGATCAACACATCAGGGGCCGGACTCTCTCCCAAAAGGTCACCAATAATGCTGCTTGTCCAATGGAAAGCTCAGCCATTGGGAATTTCAGTGCATCACGTTCTCATTTGGCTTCTCATGCATGAACGGTTCGAAGTTTCAGATCGACTGATTGAGCAAGAGATATTCAAATGGTGCACCGCGGAGCAAAGTGGAGTCGCATCAAGGATATGCCAAGTTCACGAGGGCGTTATTAGGGTGATAAAATATCTCGACCTACTGCACTAGAATCAGATCATCAGCTGAATGTGGCCATATAACGTGTGGGCTAGCAATGCAATGAATCGGTAGGTCCCCTGACGTTTGTTCGTTTTCAGGCTGCTACAATCGCTTAACCATCAATGGACAAGCATCTTCTTGGAAGGGGTAACCCCGATGCCCATCGCAATCCAACATTGGATCGGTGCGCACATTTTAGCGTGGTACATCTCTCTCATGCTCCTAGGATGACTTTTCTACACCAGCGCTCGCGCTCACATGTGAGGCGCTAGCACTCCCACTTGACGCACGGGCTCAATCCAACATTACCGGCATGCTTTCGAGATTGAATGCATAACCCATTAATTATAAAAATGAGCATGTTTGCTTTCATTGTTTAGAGTGTTAGTTTCCATTGTACACCTTTTTTTTTTTTTGGGAGGGGGAATGGGGAAGAGAAATTTCGAAAGAAACGAAAATAGTTCCATGTTTTGTATCTTGGAAATGTTTGAGAACATGAGTTGACACCGTACCTCAAGTGCTGAAATGATAGGAAAAAGGGAATACGAGGAATGTAGAATTGACACCTCTTTTGAACGAAGAGTGTGATAGAGATGACACGTGAATCGATGAATAATAAATCATTCACGTGAAATAAATTTAAGATGGAACATTGCACCGAGACCATATTATTATATGTCAGATCGAAATTGAGCTTTTACTTGGAATGTGACGGCAGTGCATGCAACGGCCATTCATAATCCCGTAAATAGGTGATATTGGGGCCATGTTTTGATTACAGAGAATTCCCATTTGGGCAATGCTTTATCAACACTGCCCCAAAAGTAAAAACAGAGAAACTCGTTTTATATCATTACTATTATTATTTTTTGCTAGGAATTGTTTTATATCATTATTGGTATGAAAATGATTGAACTCTTGGAGTACGGGATAAAAACTCTCTTGCTATTTGCTTTAATTACGTACTTCCATGGTCAGCGCGTGGCCATCGACTCAAATTGCCATCCATCGAATGAAAAATCACTGTCGACACGTGACTAACGTTGCTTACATGAGGTTAAAAGAGCATAGATGCCTGAGGAAGGTCTCCCATCGTTGAAAAATCACCATCCACATGTGACGTTGTCCCATCAACACTGCCCCTCGGACTCGCCTATATAAATCAAAGGATTGTGCTCAACAATACTCACACTCATTTCTCATAGAACTTGTAGAAATTCGCGATCTCACCAATCTTCTCAACTTTCACTCACGCGTCATGGAGTACGCAACAGAGCAAGCCCAGTTCCATCCATGCCAAGCGAATCTGCCGGAAGTTGTGGGCACGATGCATCAAAGAAGAACAGCCAATTATAAGCCTAACATTTGGAATTACGATTTCCTGCAGTCGCTTAGCAGCAAACATGACATTGTAAGATTATAATTTGTAGCTTCCGCACTATCTTATTGTTCTCTTTAGCTCTAGCCATCTCTTCTTTATATGAGCGAATGGACATTGGCATGCAATCATGCAAGTATTTGCACATGAGACGCATATTGATGTTTGAAGTAGTACCTTGCTCCAAATTCATTGTAACATTACAATGCATGTACCTACTAAATGTAGCAAGCAATGCTAGAGTTTTGGTCAATGTTATCATATGTATCGGCAATAAGCATCTAGACTTGATTTATAGCTATCATATCATGTACCAAAACCAATTCATATAGCTCTACATATGCATGGACTAAAATAAAAACATCTTGGCATTGCTCTATAGATTGAATTATCTGTGGCCTTTTTAGGGTAGATTTTGATGTAACAAATATGACTCAATTCTGCAGAAAGAGGGAATTAAGGAACGGATGGAAGGGCTCGTGGAGGAAGTAAAGCCAATGTTATCGAAAGCAGTTGATTCACTTGCCAAGTTAGAGTTAATTGACAGCATGACCAAACTGGGGTTATCCAACCTTTTTGTAAATGAAATGAAAGAAGCTCTTGAAACAGTTGCATCCATCAACGACGGTGTTTTCGTCATGGAAGAACATCTCTATGCCAGTGCACTTCGGTTTAGACTCCTTAGACAGCATGGCCATATCATTTCGCAAAGTGAGTTCAAAATATGGACCTGTGTGAATTTGTAGGTGTAAGATGTTACTATCAAATCACAACAAAAATAAAATAAATAAATAATCCGGTATATACTAAAGATTACTATACAAAAGTTGGTTCTTTTTGGAAATATCATTGAAAAGTTGACACACACTAGCTTCAATATCACTTGTTGAGATTACAATTGAATTTTTTATTCATTGTATTGGCAATGTCCTACAATCGACATACCTATATGGATTTAGGGTATGTTTGGTTCGGCTTTTTAGAAAAGTTTTTGAAAAAATACAAAAGTTTTGAGGTTAAAGAGGTTTTTCGAAATGCAAGTAGTGTTTGATCAATTGTAATTTAAAAATGCATTGAGAAACAACTTTGGTTTAAATAATATTTGGAAAAATCACACTTTATAAAGCACTTTTTTGTTTTTTTTTCTTTCTAAATTCAAACCGGCAAAAGACTTAGCAGGCAGCAGGCAGCCGCCAAGGCCAAATCTGGTTGTTGACGATGGCAGCCCGTCGTGTGATCTGGAGAAAGGACAAAGAAAATGTAATTGTAAATGGGTGCACAAAAGCCACTCAAAGCTCATGCGTCATTATTCACTCCTTTACGATAAGATCTTCTCAGTCAGTCATCGTAGTTCTAATATTGAGTATTATCAGCAATTATTCTCGGTTCTGTCTGGTCATAAATCTGACTTTCAATCTGTAATCAGATGAACTAAGGAGCTTCAAAGAAGGAAGCATCTTATTCAACAGAAGCTATTGCGAAGATGTTGAAGCTATGATAGAGCTTCTTGAGGCTTCACATCTGGCTTTGGAAGGTGAAATCATTTTGCATGAAGCGAAAGCCTTCTCAACTGGGATTCTCCACGAGAGAGTCTCTGGTTTGGACAGTCGGCTCTTTAAACGCGCCGTCCACGCTTTGGAGCTTCCGATGCATTGGAGGGTCCAGTGGTTCGACATCAAATGGCAAATAAGCTTGTACGAGCAACGGGAGGACAAGCAAAGCAATCTGCTTGAGCTTGCCAAGCTCAATTTCAACACGGTCCAAGCCACACACCAAAGAGATCTTAGAGAGATATCCGGGTAAATTTATATGTATTCATAAATGATGTAGAAAATGTAGCGATTCATTCGACCAAGGTCATCTGTTTAAAGGATGTCATGTTCTATTTTCGACTCATCTCAGGATGAAAACTCAAAAAACTCGGTCGTGATATATATATGCTCTAAATTCACCCTGGGAACGTGCCTTTTTTGAAGATACCTCCACCAGACATTATGTGATTTTCCTAGCTTTTGATTCTGATTAGTTGCTTCGGTAAAATCAGGTGGTGGAGGGATCTGGGACTTATGGAGCACGTGGACTTCACGAGGGATCGGCTGGTCGAGAGTTTCTTGTGTGCCCTTGGACTCTCTCAGGAACCACGGCACAGCTCGCTCCGCAAATCTCTCACCAAAGTTGTCATCTTCATACTGGTGATCGACGATGTCTACGACCTTTATGGTTCGTTGGAAGAGCTGGAATGCTTTACCAGCGCCATTACCAGGTTGTCCACGATGCCTCCCAATCTCTTCCTTTCGTCTCTGTTGAGTTTATTTTCACTAACTGGAAAATCTGATGCTTCTAGGCGGGACTCGGAGCAGATTCAACAGCTTCCCGAGTGCATGAAGGTCTGTTTCCGAGCGCTTAATGATGTTATTCACGAGATCGCTTATGATATTGGCAAGGATGAAGATTGGCATCGAGTGCTACCACATCTCGCGAAAGCCGTAAGAGAAAAACTCTTGGATAATTCCATGCACATGCACATGTCACCCCAAAATTTTTTTATCCTTACATAATTGATCATCTCTGAATAAGTATATTTTTTTCCTTATTTTTTTACAGTGGGCAGACTTTTGCCAAGCCTTACTTACTGAAGCAAAGTGGGACAATATGGGCTACACACCATCGCTGGAAGAGTACTTGAGCAATGCGTGGACATCATCTTCCGGACCACTGATCATGTCTCACGCCAGTTTCTTCGTGGGACATATGAATTGGGAGGATGTAGCAGATTTGCTGGAGAGAAACAAGGATCTGATTTACAATGTGTCCATGATTATTCGACTCTGCAATGACCTTGGAACGTCAACGGTACTTGTCAAACTTCTGCGCTGAAGTTATAAACCAACTGAATTTGACATGATGTTAAGAATTCTTAGCCTGCGAAAAAAACACGGCATATGGTGTAATTGAATCAAGGAGATCGAATCTGATAAGCACATTAAATTGATTTACTTGTTCAATTAGGCCGAAAGAGACAGAGGAGATGCTCCATCGTCGGTGGTGTGTTACATGCGAGAAGCGAATGTTCCGGAAGACATCGCTAGGAAGCACATCAAGGAATTGATAAACCAGGAATGGAAAAGCATCAATGCTTATTGCTTCAGCAATGCCGAGACGCCCTTTGTCCGAACCTTCATTGATGTCACCGTGAACGCGGCTCGCGTTGCGCAAATGCTTTACCAGTTCGGAGATGGGTTTGGCGTCCAGGACGGTGATATTAGGCGGCAAATTTTATCTGCAGTGATCCACCCTCTCGCTCTTAACTGAGATAGCGCAAGTGTAATCATAAAGCAAGTGCGTAAGCTAGACTAGCTGCAGCCGGTCGAAGGATTTGAGTACTCCACGCAAATTGGATCCTATGCTGCATATTCATTTACTTGGGTTTACAATGGTCAAATCTCTGAAAGATGTCCATGTTACAATATCGCACAAAGTAACCATGTTCATAGTCGGCCTGATCCACATATATCGCACTCTGAAAAGAAATACTTGAGATCGTAATAATCTGACCTTTCTCATCCGATGCGACATTGAATGTTGTAAATGGCCGGTAATGGTACATTATTTTCTCAGTAGAATCGAAATAATGGTGAAACTTATTCTATGGAATCAAGTCAATCGCACGTAAAAATAGAATTGGACTGCAATGGGTTTGGGAAAATGAACGCGTTTCTCATACTTTCTCCTCTTGTTATAGGATAATTTGTGAGGTTTTATTGGTGGGATCCGTTATCCACTAACATGCAGCCTTATCAAATGCCAATTCATTTTCCCCTTGAAAGTTTGTCATCAGTTCTCTATCCGTCGAAAATTCTTCTTCAAGTTAGTAGATTTGGATTTTATTTCGTATTGACATGGTGAAAACGACAAACATGAATTAGAATTCGCAACCCACATTGACTAAATATGTACAAAATCAACCTCTGTCGAGCTAGAATTGATTTCAAAAAGTGTTAAATCCATTATACTATTGATACCTAAATTTAGACGACCCATTAATAATTCATTTTATAGAAAAATTAAGGATCAACCCTGACCTTTCAATAAAAATAATAGTTAAGGGTGTGTTTGTTTTGTTTTGCGAAAAACAATTTCCGAGAAAACGTTTTCCTCCTTTTCTAGCGTTTGGTTCATTTAGGAAAATGAGTCGATGGAAAATGTTTTCCTTCCAAAGTTTATATTCAGGAAAACGATTTCCCCTTTGAAAGAACCAGAAAACGTTTTCCAAAATGTTTTAAGGTCCTTGCTTAATAAAAAATTATTATTAAAAAGAATTTCTAATTAAAAATTTTGAATTTGTTATTATTATATATATTTTTTTCTTTTTTTTTTTCTAGTTTTCTCTTTTCTTTCTTTGCCTATGAACATAAACCCTAACTCCTCCTCCCCTCTCTCCTTCTCCTTCGCCCCCTCCCTTTCGTTTTGACTTGCTCTTGTAACCGGAAATCATGTTCATTTTCAGAAAAAAAAAAAATTAAAAAAATTATGTGTATGAATTCAGGTTTCTTTTTCATTTTGCAGGTTCAAATTCTAGATTTACTAAACTAATCGAGAAAAATCCATTTATTAAGTAATATTGACTCAACAAATTAATTTGGAAGTAAGATGCACACTATTGTCAATTGTTAAGTCAAATGTCATTCAATCATTTTTCAAATGTGATCCAAACATCAGAAAATACTTTTAGTCACGCATCATCAAACAAAGAAAAACTAACCATTTTCTTGAAAAATGGTTTCTCGGAAAACATTTTCCAAAAACGTTACGTTTTCCGTGAAACAAACACACCCTAAATTGCATTTAGGTATTAAGAGCAATTTTAGCATTAAACTTACACAAACTACAACGAACTTGAATTTCGATCGAGCCCATTGAACTTGCTGACGTACCCGAAAATTCCACATGTGCATTGCACAGAGGGTGTTCTTAACTTAGAGGGTTGACTCTTTGATCCAGAGGCCATACTCTTTATAATGAAAATGGTAGACACGGCAAATATGTACAATATCAGCTGAGCGTGTGATTTTTGGCAAGATAGGGATAATGGGCAGAAAGATTTGGCCACTCACGGCAGAGAGAGATTCGCGGCCTGGTCATATGCAATCAACAGAGAAATATGATCAAGCCAAGCGTATAATTGGAAAGCAAAATACAAGTGTATGAGATTGGCCACTGTTTGGCCTATAACTGAGTAGTGGCATCTCTAAAATATAAGAGAATTTACATGATTGAATCAAGTGCCAAGTTGTGATTAGGAGGGTTTGGGAGAGCCAAAACTACGTGCCATGCCGAGTAATCCATTAGCTTTTCTCAGGGTAGTTCATTTTTGAGAAGGTTGCGACGTATATTAAACTGGAAGTCCAGTGATAGGCCGTGTCGACTTGACTCAAGTTAGTCATAACAGTAGTTTCCTATTTTTCAGAAATGAAAATTTATGAATGTGTACAGTGGGGACTTTGTCCCGAACTCATCGCTTCGTGTTTATCACTCATCATCTTTCATTAGAATTTAAGTCTGAAATTGTAAAATGTGTTAACGTGTTATATGTCACAAGTTATTGTAATGGTTTGGTAGACATGTTTATCAGCGTGGATGAGACAAGGAACCACCTCAAATCATAGAGACCATACTTCTTTGTAAATAAGACACGCCCACACAACCTTGCTTCTTGTTCCCTCCATGTCCATTTATTTGTGATGATCCATGTTGTAAAATTAATGTGGAAAATATAGGATTTTGCAATTGAATCAACATGAAAGCACCAAAGAAATAAACAAGAACAATAAAGGACAATAGAAATTTATATGGTTTGGTTTGAATATCAATATTTACCATACGGGAGAGTCAGTGATAAATAGTCCACTAATAATTAGAGAATCAAAGTTATAATTACTTTTACGCTATTAAAATAGACCCAAATGCACGATGTTTATAAATAAACAACTTGATATGGATGTAAAGCTCGCAGCAACAAATCTTCGCGTCCTAACACAGCGGCCAAGAGAGAACTTCCCTGTGCGTCTCTTTCTATACTTCAAGTCTTGGCCAGAGGATCTCAACAAGACCCGCGAAGTCCACCCTTTGTCTTGGTCAACCCCTTTTTTCTTAAAAGGAAAATCTCAAATTATTATTTTGTGTGCCCCTTCCTTTATGCAATTTAGGAAACTTCTTTAACGGAGAGATTCTAAACCGTTTTGGGAATTTTTGTCAACGAATTCAGTTTATCATATGGATTACATCCTCCAATCAGATCGAATCATATGGGGTTGAAATTAGACATATACTTTAACAATTATCCTATGTCAGAAAGTACTTTTGACCAGGAATAAAAATCAGAATCTCCAACCTCTTTCTCAGTTCCCATTGACCTTCCCATATCGAGTTACTTAGGGTCCCTTTCGTTTCACGGAAAATAACTTCCGGAAAACATTTTTCTAATTTCCGGTGTTCGGATGGCGGAAAATAGATGGTCAAAAGAAAATGTTTTCCGGTCAATAGAAAATCTCCTCATAAGATTGTGGAAAATGATTTCCTCTTTTGAGAAAAGGAAAACATTTTCCATAACTTCTTCCACCTTGTTTTTTTTCACCAACACATTTATGCTTTCTTTTCTTTTCTTTTTTAAAAATCGAGTTTTTAATTTTTTTCCTTTTCTTTTTTTTTTTTTTTTTTTTTTTTCATCTTCTTCCTTGGTGGCCGGTCACCAGCCACGGCAGCAGCCGGCGACCAGCCGCGAGCCAGCTCGAGCCTCGCCCTAGGCCGGCGAGGCTCAGCCTAGCTTGATTTGGCGAAGCCGAGCTCGGGCCTCGCCAGATCGGGCGAGGCAGAGCCTCGCTGGCCTAGGGCGAAGCTCGCGGCTCGCCAGATCCGGCGAGCTAGGCGGGGCTTGGGCCTCGCCCGAGCTCGCCAGAGGTTCGCTGGGCTTTGACAAGCCACGAACTCGCCGAATCTGGCGGCGAAGCTCGGATATGTCATCCTACAAGTGTGAACCATGCGAATGGTTCACACTTGTAGGATGACATGTGATGTTATTCTACAAATGTGTGAACCAATCGTCGAAAGTTGGGCCGATCATCATGTGAAAATCTAGGCATGTCTCCCTCGCACACCGAGGATGAGTTTTCTGTGGCTCCAATTTAGCAGTGCACGGCAAAGTGCTGACAAGCCCATGCGAATGGTTCAGAAGATTAGAGGGAACCCATGAAGATGACCAACGATGTTATTCAAGGCCCAGCTTTTGGCTTTTGGGCCGACCGGGCAATGTGAAACTTACTAAATCAGCGATCATCATCACACGGTTCGATTAGGTAAGAAAAATTTCAAGAACCATCCCCTAAAAAGCACGATATGTCATCCTACAAGTGTGAACCATGTGAAGGATTGTCGCGACCAAAATTTTCGGGTGCACCACCTAAAATTAGGCTAATGGATTGCTAAGTCTAGACTTAGCTCGGGCTCTCCCAAGCTCATACCAACTCGCGATTTAAATTCAAATATCTAGCATGCAAAAATGAGTCGCCACTAATCAATTTGTGGTAGGTCGATTAGACACCTAAGTAAAATTATGGGAAGATTATTTTACTCCTACGAACCAGAGATTTTGGGTACGGGGACTTGGTTACACTAGACTATCCTAGTGCCCTTTCGGTACCTTTATCTTTTATTTCGAAAAAAAATGTTTTGCAGGCAGCTTAAATTGATTTTAATTCACTTCCATAACATGTGAGGCGATCATGCGGGTGCACATACCATCAATTTAACACTCAGGAAAGCAATTAAATAATGTAGGACTTACCTCAAAGCAACAAAAGCATCTGCGTTGTTAGATCATAATTTACATCAGCAATCTTAGATATGATTTCTAATTAACAAGCAATCACTCAATTTTTGCTTTCACTTTTTAATGAGAATATAGTCCATATGCAATGCAATGCTTCTAATCTAATATGAAATAATATGGCATGGCAAAATGTCCTAAACTATATGAATGAGTAAAAAAAAACTAATGATTTTTAAATGAACATGCAATGATTAAATATGCAATCTAAATTAACAAAAAAAAACCTAATTCTAATGACGGACAAGTTCTAATTAAATGGACCTAGCAACAATGACTAAATGATGTGCATTTCATGATGACGTGCACATAACTAAACAGGCATGCAATCTATCCTAGATAATGGAATGAATCTACCCTAAGACAATTTTTGTATTTTTCATGAAATTCGAAATTAAGAAAAATGCAAAAATTATCTAGCTAGATTAAGATTCTATCCAACTTACATTAAGAATTGAGTTAGGTCAAATCTTAATTTAAATTAGGATGTTATCTTAAGTTGAAAGTTCCTAATCTATAATGCAATCTATCTCAAAAGATCTATCTAAATAAAATCAAACATGCAATCAACCTAATATGCAATGACGTGCAAATAATGCCTTAATTCTAAATGATATATGCATGATGATTTTTTTTTTGTGTTTTTTTTATTAAATTCTAAATTTAAAATTGCCAAATAATTAAACGTGCAATTTAAATTAAAAAAAAAAACTAACATCCTAAACGAATGCATTTTTTTTTATTTAAAAATTCAAAATGAGATTGCAATTCTAAATATGCAAGATAACCCTAAGACTAGAGATATTCCAAAACGAACCTAATTCTAATTCAATTTTTTTTTTTGGATTTGTTTTTCTTTTTACAAAAACAAGATTGACTCAAACCACACGATAGCAAATCAAGCAAGATAAGATCGATATCCATAAAAAATTGACGAACCATATCTCGCGCATGAGATCGGGTTGGCCAAATTTAAAGAAAATCACGAATCGAATCTCACACGTGAGATCGGATTGGCGATTTTGCCGTGCGATGCGAGTCGAGATTTCGGGCACGAAATCGAACTGTCAATCGTATGCACGTTATGAAATTAGGGATTAATCCCTAATTTAAAAGGCTACTTCGAGATTACGGATACGATAACATATCGAGAATTCAAATAATGTGCATCAACAATATTTCAAATAAGGAAACGGAATATTCGAAAATTGAAATAGATAAAGTTTTCACCTAGTTTGAATATCGGCCTTCAAAATTCGGATCCTCGCGACTCGATGTGGTGGTGCTAAGCTTGATGGACCACGGTAACCAATGACTCACGGGCTTGGTGAACAACTTGTTGGACAGCTTGACTCCAGGAGATGCACATGCAAGTAAAGAGAGGATATGTGCCCCTTTGTGCTGGTCTCTTCGCGTCCGTGTGGCAAGGAGTAGCTTAAATCTCACGGTGCGGGGACTTGCGGCGACACTTATTGCAATATGACTATTCTTGACAAGACCTGCAAAATAGCAGCAAATGATCTCAAAACGAGAAAAAAAATCGGTAGCAACGTTGGTGGAGGGAATGGCAGTGTCAACGATCAGGGCATCGTAGACTCTTTTTTTTTTGAAATTGGAAAAAAATTGCAGCTTAGAGCAAGAAATCTCCAGAAGGTGATGGAGTCCACCGATTCGCCAAAACAATAGCTGCTTTGGGGCCAACAAGAGGAAGATGCTGCAGTAGATGGTAGCAAGCAAACAAAGTCTCGGCCGTATGTGTGGAAGCTCAACCGTGATTCTCTCTCACGAACGTGCTCTTTCTCAATGGTGGCCGTGTATGGAATTGTGTGGCCCCCTCCTATCTCTCATGTGCGTATGTCTTTTGTAGGGAAATCAATTAGGATTTTAATTCCTCATTCGAATCAATATTCGCAATATTTTCCGCCAACTTATCCCATATTGATAAGGATCCAAGATCATGATGGAATTTTTCTCTAAATCCAAATCTTGCAAAGACAAATCTCAATATTTTTTACCCAGATGCCCTATCCAAAAAAAATTCATATCTCGGAAAAATTTTAAAATTTCTGTTTTCCCATGAGATAATTTTCAATCAAAAAATACGGCGCCAACCCGTCGCTTCGTGCGCCGATCCATCTAATTTGAACTCATTCGCCACCGGTCCCATAAAATGCAAAAATGCAAAAAATAAAATAAATGCAACCTAAATCTATATCTTGCAATTAATAAAATTAACCCTAATTGTAAATGAATAAATTAAAATTTAGGTGTCAACAAGGATTTATGTAAATGAATAAATTAAAATTACAGATTAAACCTATGAAGATCGAGGTGACCATGGCTTCACGGCGTGCATGGGCGTGGCCATGCTCAATTAACCAAAAGGGCAACATGGGCAGGCGTAGGCTAAAAATTCCATTCATGAACTGAGTCCTACCTACCCACTTCAGGCCACCTCGATAGATCCGGCGAGGTCGAGTTTGCACACCCTAGCGAGCTCGAGCCTCGCCTCGCCTCGCGAGCCTCCCTTCTAAAAGCTTTGCCAACAGATTCTCTCGTGCATTGCGTTCGCATTTGGCTTACTATAGACGTGTGGCCCTAAGCTTTTGAGTGACCACTTGATAAAGGGACGTTCGAATGGTGCATCACGTTCGCATTTGGCTCATTATAGACGCGTGATCCTAAGCGTCCAAGTGAGTGCTTGATCGATAGACACTCAAATGGCGCACCGCGGGCCATGTCGTGAGAATCATGGCATGTCTCTTTCACACTCCTTGGATGACTTCTCCGTGGCTCCAGCCTCCAGTCAACAGGAGGACACGGCAGTGCTAACACTTCCATGTAATAGTCAGACTAATTCCACTGCTGTTGCCAGCTTATTTGGAAACGTTTTGATGTCATATCTTAAATGCTAAAAGTGATGGGGAAAGAGAAGACGAATGGAGGGAGAGGATGATGCATATTGTTATATTTGTTTCTTATATTTCTTTTGATTCTCCATATCTCTTAGAATTGTGTATATCCATAATTGATTTTGATAGATATTTTATTATTGTGATACTTTATAGTCTCATCTAATAAAACATACAGATATGCTCGTATACTTTTTATCAGAATATATCGAAATATATAGAAATTTCACATTTCTCTTTTGCATATATATTTTCTTGATATAAGAGTTAAGCGATCTTAAGGAAATTTTGAGTGCATCGGGTGCACCCCGAGTGTGCTCCCAAAGCTAACCTCGCATCTTGTCAGTCTCGTTTTCAATAACAACTAATATCCCCATTTTCTTTCTATCGAAAATGATGGGAAGTATTCTTAAAATTCTGCAAGGCATCCTCCGGCTGCGACGGCACGCTCGTATGTAATGGTTGGGGCCGGTGGTTTACTGTGGGTCGTGCACTGTGCGGCTGCTGGGGGAGTAGTCTTTGCAGGTCTCATGCTTTTTACTTTGCAAAATAGCAACAGGAGAGACAAAAAGCTTGCTTGTGAAGCCCCAAGTCCTTAACCACTGGGGTTTCTTCCTTGTGTGGCCCCCTTCTAACCTGAAGGGGAGGTGGAGGTTCAATCCCCACCTTTTCGGGAGGGTTGGGATGAGGCCCCATTTGTAGTTTCAGTGGGTTTACTCCCACGCCTGCAAGCGAAAGGGAAAAGTACGAGTGAGCGTTAGAATATGATTAGAGTAGGACCGAAAAAAAAAAAAAAAAAAAAAAAAATGTCCTTGGAGACAAAGCCTTTGGTCTAAGTGCAAAGTCATCCCCTCAAGCCTTATCCTCAATTAGTTAACAACTTATCTTCAAGATCAGCGTAGATTGTACAAGGTTAAGATCACAGGTGCCAAAATGAACTGAACCAATCCAAACTGAAAAATTCAGGCCTTTTTGGTTCGACTAGAAAATAGAAAAGTTTCTGCCTCGATTTGATTTGGTTCGATTTGAGTTAGTTTGGGTTTGTTGCGGGTGAGCGTGACCTTGCCCATATCTGGGAAGGGCCTTCGCGCCCTTGCCCGTGGTCAGCGAGGCCGCAATGTCCCTTGACGAGGCCTTTGTGGGCCCACTGTTCGCTAGCAAAGGCCCTTGTGGCCATGGGCAAGGGCACGAAGGCCCTTGCTTGCAATCGGGGATGGCCTCGTTTGGGGCCTTCGCGGCAACACCAGCCAAGGTGAGGCCTTCGCAGCGGACAAGCAACCCTCGCTGACATTGAAAAAAAGTAAAAAGAAAAGGAAAATAAATATGCAAAATAAAAATTCAAAAAAATAAATAAAATATCAAGAAATAATAAAAAATATTAAAAATGTTAAAAAAATCCATGTGGAAAGGAAAATTGATTAAAAAATCAATATAGGATGATTTGCCAGAAATGACACTCAAATGATCAATTTCACTCCGATGTGGCACTAAAGTGAGCGAAAACAAAGTTATGACACTTAAGTAAGTGCCATAAGAAAGTTATAACATTCATACTATTCTTATCCGAAACAAAATGAGATTAGAGAGAGAGAGAGAGGGGACTCCTCTTGAGTTGAGAATCATTGTGCACTATGTAGTGAAGCTGAAGAAGACCGGGGGAAAAAAACCAGAAAAAGGGAACCGACTCAAATTGTAATCGGTTTAGGTTCGGTTCTCGAGTCGGTTTGGGTCACAATTTGCTTAAGTCCTTTGTATTTGGTTCAGTTCGGGTATCATAGATATTGGAACCGAACCGAATTGTTTACCTCTAGTTAAGACATGGCTCAACTAATTAATCACCTTTTCCGAACATGTTTATTCCTAATTTAGAATTAAAATTAAGAGATTTAATTTATTAAAAACTTGGTTGGATCCATGTGAAATCCTCTACGTGACATTAAAATTTGTTAAATAAGCCGTAATTGAATTGTCGAGACAGTGAACGCAAACTTAGGTTCCTATGAGAACTCATCGAATATGGAAATGAGAGTACTGAAGTTCTACAAAGTTAAATTTGTAAAGGGTTTTACTAGGTTAACAGTCTTTGGTTTACTTTGAGAACAATAATTTGTTGTGAGCCACAAGTTCTTGATGGAGTGAACCTTACAACATTTTATAATTATTTGTTATTTGGTTTTTATGATTGAGAATAGATTGTTATTCTCACGTAAATTAAAGACTGTCACCCAATCATTTCTCATTTGTAAACTTCTTCTATTGCAACCTAATCAATAAAACTCGAAGCACACGCTTATGTCCTTCTCTTGAATTAGTAAAGCCTCGACCATGCGTGATTTGAAAAATCTTGGTGCTCTCCGGAGGATATTTCCCAAAAAGAAAGTTGTTGTATAGGCTTGGTTTCCGTTGATCGAGACATCAGGGGCTGAACTCTTTCCCAAAATGTCACCAACAATGCTGCTTGTCCAATGGAAAGCTCAGCCACTAGGAATTTCTGTGCATCACGTTCTCATTTGGCCTCTCATGCATGTCCGGTTTGAAGTTTCAGATCGATTGATTGAGCAAGAGATATTCAAATGGTGCACTGCGGAACAAAGTGGAGTCACATCAAGGATTTGCCAAGTTCATGAGGGCGTTGTTAGGTGATAAAATATCTCGATCTAGTATACTAGAATCAGATCATCAGCTGAATGTGGCCATATAACGTGTGGCCCAGCAATGCAATGAATCGGTAGGTCCCCTGACGTTTGTTCGTTTTCAGGCTGCTACGATCGCTTGGCCATCAATGGACATGCATCTTCTTGGAAGGGGTAGCCCCGATGCCCATCGCAATCCAACGTTGGATCGGTACACACGTGTTAGCGTGGCACATCTCTCTAACGCTCCTAGGATGACTTTTCTACACTAGCGTTGGCACTTCCATGTGAAGCGCTAGCACTTTCACATGATGCACGGATTCATTCCAACTTTATTGGCATGCTTTCGAGACTGAATGCGTAACCCGTTTATTATAAAAATGAGCATGTTCGCTTTCATTGTTTAGAGTGTTAGTTTCTATTGTGTGTCCAAATTTATGGGGAAGAATTTTGAGAAATTTCGAAAGAAACGGAAACAGTTCCATGTTTTGTGTCTTGGAAACGTTTGGGAACATAAATTGACACCGTACCTCAAGTGTTGAAATGATAGGGAAAAAGGGAATGTGATAAATGCATAATCGACACCTCTTTTTGAATGAAGAGTGTGATGGAGATGACACGTGAATTGATAAATAAGAAATTATCCACACGAAACAAACTTAATACGGAACATCGCACCGAGACCATATTATTATATGTCGAATTGAAATGATTGAGCTTTTACTTGGAATGAGATGGCAGTGCACGCAATGGCTCATTCATAATCTCGCCATGTTTTGATTAGAGAGAATTTCCATTTTGGCAATGCTTTAATTTTCCAGTTGAGACAATTAATCATCGACCGCCCCAAAAGTCAAAAGAGAGAAACTCGTTCTATATCATTATTATTTTTTTCTTTGGCAAGGAATCGTTTTATATCATTATCGGTATGAAAATGATTGAACTCTTGGAGTACGGGATAAAAACTCTCTTGCTATTTGCTTTAATTACGTACGTCAACGGTCAGCGCGTGGTCATCGACTCAAATTGCCATCCATCGAATGAAAAATCATGTCGACACGTGACTAACGTTGCTTGCATGAGGTTAAAAGAGCATAGATGCCTGAGGAAGGTCTCCCATCGTTGAAAAATCACCATCCACATGGTGACGTTGTCCCATCAACACTGCCCCTCGGACTCGCCTATATAAATCAAAGGATTGTGCTCAACAATACTCACACTCATTTCTCATAGAACTTGTAGAAATTCGCGATCTCACCAATCTTCTCAACTTTCACTCACGCGTCATGGAGTACGCAACAGAACAAGCCCAGTTCCAACCAAGCCAAGCGAATCTGCCAGAAGTTGTGGGCACGATGCACCAAAGAAGATCGGCCAATTATAAGTCTAACATTTGGAATTACGATTTCTTGCAGTCGCTTAGCAGCAAAAATGACCTCGTAAGATTATAATTTGTAGCTTCCGCACTATCTTATTGTTCTCTTTAACTCTAGCCATCTCTTCCTTATATGAGCGAATGGACATTGGCATCCAATCATGCAATTATTTGCACATGAGATGCATATTGATGTTTGAAGTAGTACTTTGCTCCAAATTCATTTGTAACATTACAATGCATGTACCTATTAAATGTAGCAAGCAATGTTAGAGTTTTTGTCAGTGTTATGATATGTATCGGCCATCACATCCAGACTTGATTTATAGCTATCATATCATGTACCAAAACCAATTCATATAGCTCTACATATGCATGTACTAAAATAAAAACATCTAGGCATTGCTCTATAGATTGCATTATCTGAGGCCTTTTCAGGGTAGATTTTGATCTAACAAATATGACTCAATTTTGTAGAAAGAAGGAATCAAGGAACGGATGGAAGGGCTCGTGGAGGAAGTAAAGCCAATGTTATCGGAAGTAGTCGATTCGCTTGCCAAGTTAGAGTTAATTGATAGCATGACGAAACTAGGGTTGTCCAACCTTTTTGAAAATGAAATGAAAGAAGCTCTTGAAGCAGTTGCATCCATCAACAACGATGTTTTCACCATGGAAGAACATCTCTATGCCAGTGCACTTCGGTTTAGACTCCTTAGACAACATGGCCATATCATTTCGCAAAGTGAGTTCAAACTATGGACCTGTGTGAATTCGTAGGTGTAAGATATTACGGGAGAAGTGCCAAAAGTCCTGTAAACCTTTTGCGCTGTCTTGGATTTAGTCTAAACCTTTTTTGGTGCCAGTCCTAAATCCTAAACCTTTTTACGTTGTCTTGATTCAGGTCCTTTCGACCAATTTTGGCCGGATTTTGCTTGGGGCGCCGGCGACGCGATGGCATGATCGGCGCTAATGTGACAACTTTTAATAATATTTTAATATTTTTGATTTTTTTTATTTTTATATTTTTGAATTTTTATATATTTTTAAATATTTTTATTTATTTTTGTCTTCTTCCTCCGGCCGGTCACCGAGGTCCGGCGACCGGCCAGTCGGAGGCCGGCGAGGGCGAGCCGACCTCGCCGGCCACCTCGCGGGCGGGGTCGAGCCTCGCCAGCCATGGGCGAGGCTCGCCTCGTCGATCCGGCGAGGGGGAGCCTCGCCCATGGCCGGCGAGGCTCGACCTCGCCGGATCTGGCGAGGTCGAGCCTCGCCCGCCATGGGCGAGGCTCCCCTCGCCGGATCCGACGAGGCGAGCCTCGCCCATGGCTGGCGAGGCTCGACCCCCGCGAGGTGGCCGGCGAGGTCGGCCTCGCCCTCGCCGGCCTCCGACTCCGGCCGGTCGCCGGACCTCGGTGACCGGCCGAAGGAAGAAGACAAAAAAAAAAAATAAAAAATAAAAAAATAAAAAAAAAAAAAATTCAAAAATATTAAAATATTATTAAAAGTTGTCACGTCAACGCCGATCACCACGTCAGCCGGCGTCCAGTCAGCAAAACGGCCAAAATTGGCCCAGGTAGTGGACTGAATTGACAACGTAAAAAGTTTAGGGCAGTGACCTGGCCCACCAAAAAGATTAGACTAAATCGCGGGCAAGTGCCACGTTTAGGACTTTTTTAAGACTTCTCCCAAGATATTACTATCAAATCACAAAATAAAATATACTAAAGATTACTATACAAAAGTTGGTTCTTTTTGGAGATATCATTGAAAAGTTGACACATGTCAACTTCAATATCACTTGTTGAGATTATCATTGAATTTTTTATTCCTCATGTTGGAAAAGTCCTTCAACTGACATACCTATATGGACTTGGGGTATGTTTGGTTCGGCTTTTTAGAAAAGTCTTTGCGAAAATACAAAAACTTTGAGGTTAAAGGAATTTTTCAAAATATAAGTAGTGTTTGATCAATTGTAATTTAAAAGTGCATTGAGAAACAACTTTGGTTTAAATAATATTTGGAAAAGTCACCCTTTGTAAAGCACTTTTCTTTTTAAATTCAAAACCAACCAAAGACTTAGGAGCCAGCGGGCAGCCGCCGAGGCCAAATCTGGCTGTTGACGCTGGCAGCCCGTTGCGTGACCTGGAGAAAGGACGAAGAAAATGTAATTGTAGATTAGACGGTGAAGAAGGTGTCGTCCCCATAGTGGTACGATGAAATTGGGTGCACGTAAGCCACTCAAAGCTCATGCGTCATTATTCACTCCTTTACGATAAGATCTTCTGAGTCATCAGTCATCGTGGTTCTAATATTGAGTATTATCAGCAATTATTCTCGGTTCTGTCCGGTCATTAATCTGACTTTCAATCTGTAATCAGATGAACTAAGGAGCTTCAAAGAAGGAAGCATCTTATTCAACAGAAGCTATTGCGAAGATGTTGAAGCTATGATAGAGCTTCTTGAGGCTTCACATCTGGCTTTGGAAGGTGAAAACATTTTGCATGAAGCGAAAGCCTTCTCAACTGGGATTCTCCACGAGAGAGTCTCTGGTTTGGACAGTCGGCTCTTTAAACGCGCCGTCCACGCTTTGGAGCTTCCGATGCATTGGAGGGTCCAGTGGTTCGACATCAAATGGCAAATAAGCTTGTACGAGCAAAGGGAGGACAAGCAAAGCAATCTGCTTGAGCTTGCCAAGCTCAATTTCAACATGGTCCAAGCCACACACCAAAGAGATCTTAGAGAGATATCCAGGTAATTTTATATGTATTCATAAATGATGTAGAAAATGTAGCGATTCATTCGACCAAGGTCATCTGTTTAAAGGATGTCATGTTGTTTTTTCGACTCATCTCAAGAAGAAAACTCAAAAAACTCGGTCGTGATATATATATGCTCTAAATTCACCCTGGGAACGTGCCTATTTTGAAGATATCTCTACCAGACATTATGTGATTTTCCTAGCTTTTGATTCTGATTAGTTGCTTCGGTAAAATCAGGTGGTGGAGGGATCTGGGACTTATGGAGCACGTGGACTTCACGAGGGATCGGCTGGTCGAGAGTTTCTTGTGTGCCCTTGGACTCTCTCAGGAACCACGGCTCAGCTCGCTCCGCAAATCTCTCACCAAAGTTGTCATCTTCATACTGGTGATCGACGACGTCTACGACCTTTATGGTTCGTTGGAAGAGCTGGAATGCTTTACCAGCGCCATTAGCAGGTTGTCCACGATGCCTCCCAATCTCTTCCTTTCGTCTCTGTTGAGTTTATTTTCACTAACTGGAAAATCTGATGCTTCTAGGCGGGACTCGGAGCAGATTCAACAGCTTCCCGAGTGCATGAAGGTCTGTTTCCGAGCGCTTAACGATGTTATTCACGAGATCGCTTATGATATTGGCAAGGATGAAGATTGGCATCTAGTGCTACCACATCTCGCAAAAGCCGTAAGAGAAAAACTTGTGGATAATTCCATACACATGCACATGTCACCCCAAAAAAAATTTATCCTTACATAATTGATCATCTCTGAATAAGTATTTTTTTTTCCTTATTTTTTTACAGTGGGCAGACTTTTGCCAAGCCTTACTTACTGAAGCAAAGTGGGACAATATGGGCTACACACCATCGCTGGAAGAGTACCTGAGCAATGCGTGGACATCATCTTCAGGACCACTGATCATGTCTCACGCTAGTTTCTTCGTGGGACATATGAATTGGGAGGATGTAGCAGATTTGCTGGAGAGAAACAAGGATCTGATTTACAATGTGTCCATGATAATTCGACTCTGCAACGACCTTGGAACGTCAACGGTAATTATCAATCTTCTGCGCTGAAGTTATAAACCAACTGAATTTGACATGATGTCAAGAATTCTTAACCTGCGAGAAAAAATCTTGTACTAACACGGCATATGGTGTAATTGAATCAAGGAGATTGAATCTGATAAGCACATTAAATTGATTTACTTGTTCAATTAGGCCGAAAGAGACAGAGGAGATGCTCCATCGTCAGTGGTGTGTTACATGCGAGAAGCGAATGTTCCGGAAGACGTCGCTAGGAAGCACATCAAGGAATTGATAAACCAGGCATGGAAGAGCGTCAATGCTCATTGCTTTGGCAATGTCGAGACGCCCTTTGTCCGAACCTTCATTGATGTCACCGTGAACGCGTCTCGTGTTGCACATATGCTTTACCAGTTCGGAGATGGGTTTGGCGTCCAGGATGGTGATATTAAGCGGCAAATCTTATCTGCAGTGATCCACCCTGTCGCTCTTAACTGAGATAAAGCGCAAATGTAATCACATAGCAAGTGCATAAGGTAGACTAGCTGCTGCCAGTCAAAAGATTGAGTACTACGCGCAAATTGTATCCTAAGCTGCATAATCATCTACTTGGGTTTAAAATGGTCAAATATCCGCAAGATGTCCATCTTACAATATCGCACGGAGTAACTATGTGCCTACTCGATCTGATCCACATGAATCGCACTCTCAAAAGAGATACTCGAGATCATAATAATCTGATTGTTCTCATCCGATGCGACATTGAATGTTGTAATGGCCAGTGGCGGTACATTATTTTCTCAGTAGAATCAAAATTATGATGAAACTTATTCTATTGAATCAAGTTAATTGCACGTAAAAAAATAATTGGACCGCAATGGGTATGGGAAAATGAATGCGTTTCTCATAATTTCTCATCTTGTTATAGGACGATTTGTGAGGTTTTATTAGTGGCATCCGTTATCCACTAACACGCAGCCTTATCAAATGTCAATGCATTTTCCCCTTGAAAGTTTGTCATCTGGTTTCTGTCCATAGAAAATGCTTCTTCAAGTTAGTAGATTTGAATTTTATGTCGTATTGACATGGTGAAAACGACAAAATTTGCAACTTGCGTCAACTAAATATGTTAAGAAATCAACCTCCGTCGTACTTGAATTGATTTTAAAGAGTATCCTTTCCATTATATTATGACACCTAATTTATGGTGACCCATTAATAATTCATTGCGTAGAAAAATTAGGGATTGATTTTGACCCCTAAATAAAAAATAATAATTAAATTGCATATAAGTGTTGAGAGCATTTTTAGCATTAAACCCCCATAAACTGCATTGAACTTGAGTTTCGGTCATGTCCATCAAATTTCGTGATGTGGCCGAAAATTTCACATGTGCATTGCACATAAGGTGTTCTTAACTAAGAGGGTTGGTTCTTTGATCCAGAGGGCATATTCTTAATAATGAAAAGGGTAGACACCGCAAATATATTCAATATCGGCTAAATATGTGTGATTTTTTGCAAGAAAGGAGTAACGGGCGGAAAGATATGGCCTCTCATGGCAGAGAGAGATTCACGGCCAGGTTAGATGCAATCAAGAGTGAAACATGATCAAGCCAAGTGTATAGTCGGAAAGCAAAATACAAAACGTATGGATGTGATCTTTGGAATGAGCAGATTGGCCATTATTTGACCCGTAACCAATTAGTGGCGTCTCTAAAAGATAAGAAAAATTGCATAATTAAATCAAATATCAAGTTGCGTTTGATAGGATTTAGGAGAGCCCGTGCTAAGTACCATGCTTAGTAATCCATTAAATTTCTCTGGGTAGTTCATCTTTAGACATATATTAAACTTGAAGTTCAATGGAAGGCCATGTCGATTTGACTCAATTTAGTCATAATTGTAGTTTCCTATTTTTCAAAAATAAAAATTTATTAATGTGTGTGGTAGGGACTTTATCCCGAACTCATCGCTTCGTGTTTGTCACTGTAAATAAGACACGCCCGCACGAATAAGAGAGACCATACTTCTCTGTAAATAAGACACGCCCACACAACCATGCTTCTTTGTTCCCTCCATGTCCATTTATTTGTTATGACCCATGTTGTAAAATTAATGTGGAAAATATAGGATTTTTCAATTAAATCAACATGAAAGCATCAAAGAAATAAACGAGAACAATAAAGGACAATAAGTGGTTTGGTCCGAATATCAATATCTACTATATGAGAGAGTTAGTGACAAATAATTCATTAATATTTGGAGAATCAAAATTACAATTGCTTTTATGCTCTTAAAATAGATCTAAGTTCACAGTATTTATAAATAAGCAACTCAATATGGATGTAAAGCTCATGGCAAACAAATCTTCGCGTTCTAACACAGTGGCCAAGAGAGAACTTCCCTGTGCGTCTCTTTTTATACTTCAAGTCTTGGCCAGAAAATCTCAACAAGACCCACGAAGTCCGGCCTTTGTCTTGGTCAACCCTTTTTCTTGTAAAGGAAAATCCCCATTTTTTTTTTTGTGTGCCCTTTCCTTTATGCAATTTAGTACACTCTTGCAACGGAGATATTCTAAAACCGCTTTGGGATTTTTTTTTCCTCAACAAATTCAGTTTATCATACGGATTGCATCTTCCAATCGGATCGAATATCATATAGGGCTCAAACTCGATATGGTTTTTAATAACTCCTTAGGTCATAAAGGACTTTTGACCAAGCATAAAAGTCAGAATCTCCAGCCTCTTTCTCTGTTCCCACTGACCTCCCCGTATCGAGTTACTTAGTCCAACTCTTCACTTATTTCCCTCGTAGGAAAGATCCCAAAAGTCCTATCTTTTCCATATGCAATATTTTTTTTCCGAGAAGCAGTGAAGTTTTATCTCTAAAGGTGTTTCTGGCTTGCAGTCTTCTTCTCCAACAATTTTAAGTATGCTGCATTCATGAAGTAGATGTCAATGGCCTTGAGACTTTCCTGGTGGACAAGGTAATTACTTGCTCTGGCTTTGTGGTTTATTAATTTCTAATTTGGTGCAATACATCTTTAGCACATGCTAATTTTAGACAAATGAAGGGAAAAGGGAATTTCGCCAAATTCCTTAAACAGGCTCAACTCGCTTGGCTCGTTAAGAGTGATTGATTTCTGGGTGAGTTGGTCTCGGCCTAGAACCACGAATTGATCCTATGGCTCTCAATTCCAAAATTTTGGAAGCGGGAGTCAGTTTGGAGGGTTTTGGAATCAGGAATTGGGATAAAATACAACGGTCCGAAACTATATTTTATGTTCTTTTTTAAATAATTTATTAATTTAACCAAATAATTAGAAAAGAAAGATATCTCATTACTTTTTTGAGTCTTAGTGGGACAAAAAAACATTTTCCCCAGGCAAGTGTGCGGAGAGGGTACTAACACACACCACAAGGAAAATATTTTTGGCGGTTTTTGTGACATCCTAAATTTCTAGTCCTGTTTTCAATTGAATAAGCTGGGCTTTTCATCGACGTGCCTATAGTTCTATTCTTTGAGCTGATCACTCACGAGATAACTAATCTATATGAGGAAGCCGTTAAGGGATTTTAATGCAATAGATTTGAGAATTCGATCAGAAATCGACTGCTCGACCATGTTAGTCTGCAAGGGTCATTATGGCACAGTTAAAAATCGATCAAGGATTAGAGATAGGTCGGTTTGACTGAGATATGTGACTAAACGTGGGTGATTCCACCAAATTGCAAAATTCTCGTCGATCGGCACTAGATTGATTTTTCTGTCGTTTTGGTACCTTGTGTTTGCATTTGAAACCTTGAGATTTTCACGACAACCGAGAGTCGTCAATGTGTCGAAGATGTACAATGTGGTTCAAAAATAATCGACTACGGGTCAATTGCACTAAAAATTTCTGAAAGCTACTCGGTAGGCTAGGTCACGCTAAAATTGCGCTAGATTGAAATTAACCGCGAATTTGAATTCGATTTCAGAAATTGAAAGTTCTGTCATGTCACGATTTATTTTAGGAAAGTCGACTCATCCTCCAAAGATTTTTCTACAAATCGAGATTTTTGGCGAAAATTCAATATAGGACTGTTTTTGACCGGAAAAATCAAAGGACCGTTTTTTATCGCGGTTTTGGGATGCAAGTTGGTTCTATTGACAAGGAAAAATGTCAATTTGGTCTAGGACACCTTGGTGGAATTTATAGGGACTGGTTTAAGTCCAATTGAAGAGGAATTGGTTCAATTTGGGAGAAATTGTGCCCAAATTCGTATGCCATGGCCACCACCACTTTTGGACCACTTTAATGGCTTTCTAGGGAAGCTTGTTGGCTGCTACTTGGCTGAGGATAGGGCAGACATGGTGGGAGGCCATCTAATGATCAATTAGAGGATATTTTGGGCCAAGGGGACCCTCCACAAGGCAGCTGTCTTCTTCTTCCTCTTGCAGTCTGCTTTCTCCATTTTAGAGTGAGCTTTGAGCTTGGAGAAACCAAAGAAAATTGAGCCAACCACCCCCTACCCGTCGCACGCCCGTCCGACCGCCGTTAGACCTGCTGCTCACCGTCGCTTGCCCGTCGCGTGCCGTCCGGCCGTCCGCCTCTAGCTCGTTCTCTCGCGAGCCCAATCCATCCCCCGAGCCTCCTCAAGCCACATCGAGTTCAGTCGGAGCCCTGTCGTCGTCGTTCCGTTGCCGTCCACCTCCGCCGTGCACCGCTGTAGTTGTCCGCCAGCCATCCTCGCTGTTTCCAGCCCAAACTGGTCTCTATTGCAGCCCCTTGGCCCAGCAAACAGAACCGCAAGCCAGCAAGGAACCATGGGCTTTGAGGCCCATTTCGGACCACTTCCGAGTCTCGTAGGGTGCCACCGCTTCGGAGTTTGTCGCTTGTCTCCGCGTTGCCGTTGCCGTGAACTCATCGGATTTCAAAACCGATGAGTTTACTCACTAAACTCTGCTTAGGGAGTTAATTATGCTTAATGGTTGATTGGTTTATGCTAAGTATGGTTTAGGTGGTTAGTTAGAATGGATTAGCGATTTAATTACTCGTTATTGCATATTAGATGGTTAGATCGGCTTAATTAGCAACTAGATAGACTGTATTATTTATCTAGATAGGTTTGGAATTTTTCCGGGCCCATTTCGGTATTTAATTAGGTTTTTTCGGCCTAAGTTTCTATTTATGGCATTTAATTGTATTTATTTAATTATTTTTGGTATTTATTTAATTATTTATTTTTTTTCAGGAAATTATACTGGGATAGCCGGTGATCGGAATTTTGTGCTAATTGCAATAATATGCTTGGATTATTTAATTGAATGCTAGATTGTGCAAATTGAGTGGAATTGGTAAATTTGGGTATTTATCCCAAATTATTTGATTTTGGTATTTAATTTGAAAATACCGGGCGTCGGTTTACAACGCCAAAAATGTGTTTATGGACTATTATAAATAGTGAGATTTTTGAAAAGAAAGATATTAAAATTTTGGCTCAGGCCGATCGTGTACCCACACACGATTATTTTTATCGGGTACTTTTGACTTGTGTTTTTATTAGCTCGTGAGAGCATATATTATCAGTTTGTGCGAGCATATTTATTGTCAGCTTTTGGGACCCTTTGCACGTCAGCTTGTGAGAGCAGTATACTTTATCAGCCTATGTGCTTCGATACGTCAGTGTGTGAGAGCAGTATACCTTATCAGCTTGTGTGAGCTAAGATCGTTTTATCAGCTTGTGCGAGTACGATCTATATTTATAAGCTTGTGTGAGTTACTATCTATCTATATCAGCTTGCGAGAGTTATGACCATATATTGCAGCTTGTGAGAGCAAAGACCGTCTATTTCATCTTGTGTGAGCTGTAATTGTATCAATTGAATCGATAGACGGAATTGAATTATATGGTTCGGATTGATAGATATTACTAATTGACTGATTGATTGATGGTTTGATTTGAATTGAGTGGATTGATTGAGATCATGAACTATACTGACTTGCAGGAAGAAACTGAGGCGAGGTGAGTCCTCATCTTGTGTGTGCATAGGTAGCCTTTAGGTGTATTTCCTTCCTAGTCGGAGTTTAGGGGGTGAACTTGCTGAGACATCATCTCACCCCGTCATGGGCTAACATTTTCAGGTCCTTAGATGACTACTCCTCCTGAGTGCTTCAGCCAGCCGAAGAAAGTCACCGAACAGATCTCTCAAATGCCCCTTCCTAGGAGCCAAGGAGCTTGGGTCTACAAACTCATGAGATCCATTGGCTGGGTTGATGCGGATCTATCCCAGAGGGTACCCCATCAATTCATATCGTGGTATCATTACGGGCGAGATGGACCTAGAGAAGGTCCCTTACCGGAGTCTGAGATTCCTATGTCGGTACTAGAGATCGCTTTTGGCAAGGGTACATGTGACCCTTCTAGTGGTTCAGTGGTAGACCTGAGTTCCTTGGAGCCAGATGCCTCAGAGCTTTCAATTGAGGATTCGAACGCTTAGAGGACTTGTAGCCCTTTTGCTTTTGATAGACTTGTGAATATAGACTAATATTGTAAATGACTTAGTCTATTGTGTATATAAGTGCGTTGTGGTTTTCAAAATTGTGGCCTTGCTTTTTTATTTCATCTTTTTGTTGTCTGGGGATTTATTTATTCGCTTCCGCATGCGCATTAAAATGAGAATGGGTCGGCGACGCGTCCTAGGACGTTGCAATTTAATCGACCACCGAGGGATGGGCACGTGCTTGAGGATTGGGGCGTGACAGTTTTCCTTTTCCTTTTATTATTAAAACACCCACATCTCACTCTCTCCGTTTCTCTCTACTTTCTCTCAGCTGCATTAAGCACCTAGTGGTTCCTCCATTGATGAACCTCTTTCTTCTTTCTCTTTCACCCTCAGTTTCCACATAATGAGCTTTACTTTCATCTAGCTTCACTGTTATGGTGACTTTACTTTTGCCTAGCTTGGCTGTGATGGTAGCTGCATGAGACCTTGGTGGTGGTTGCATGAGAGAGGGAGGTGAGCGTGCCAAACGCAAGAAAGGGAGGCGAGGGGCGTTGATTGTCAAGCGTGAGAAAGGGTGGTGGGAAGCTGAGGTATAAAAGAAAGAGAAAGAGCTCTAATTTTTATTGAGGTTAACCTTTGGCAAGTTTTGTCGGTTTGGTTCAATTCAACATGAGGAACTGGGAATCGGGTTGGTATTGGGTTGGATTAGACCGATGCACACTCCTAGGGCTTGTGTGGGCTTAACCTTGAAAGTTCAGCAAGTTCAGGGCCCAAATTCAATGTGGGATCACATATTGGGCCAATTCAATGCAATTCAATGGAAACACGTTATTCACAAATAAAAATGTTCCAAATTTTTAAATATAGACGAATGTAGTAGAGAATGAAAATGTAAGACAATGCAAAAAGTGATGAGGCAGCGCTATTTCCACCCTCATTTTGGTTAAGAAACTATTTTTTTTTCAATTAACCAGCCAAATTAACCTTCTTTTTCTCTTCAATTTACTGTTTTTTATCATGCTAGTAAAAAAAAATGCATTTATCTCTATCATCTATTTCTTAATATAAATGTCCAATTACATCCAACAAGATATCATATTATCTTATATCCTATTATCACTTTGTCTAGAGAAGATTGTTAATTTTAATTCATGGTCTCATATTTAATTCACAAAAGCCACATAGAAGATGTTAAATTTATATTTCTAATGACTTATGAATACACAATTAATTGCTTATTTTTAATCAAATAGTTTGAGCAAACCTTTGTTTCAAAATTGAGAATTAAAATTCAATCTAATTATCTAGCCGATCTTGACCTTGTGGTTGTTTTTCTGGAATAATATCTTCTAAAGTTAAACTTTGTTTATTTTGCGATCTCTTTTGAGTTTTTCACATTTTAATCTAAATTACAACAGGGAGGTTGAAAGTCTTGTTACACATTCTTCACTTTCAAACTCACATTAGATTATTTAAGAGAAATTTTTTAAGCATAATATATACTTTTGATCCACTTGTTATGAGATTGAATTTACAATCTGTAATATTTGGCTGGTGGGCCCAAAAGAAGAAAACAAAAGAAGGGTTGAAAAGTCAAAAGAAAAAAAAAAAAAAAAAGAAAGGAAAGAGAAAAAGGGGTGAGTAGTGGTTGCTCACTTTAAAGAGCCAAACCACTTCGGGAGAAAGAGAAAAGAACGAAAGAAGAAGAAGAAGAAAAAGAAAAAAAAGAAAAAAAAAAGGGAAGAAAGGAAAGGGGTTTTGGCACGTGCACACTGCAGATGCCTCACCAAGCCGACTCGACTCCATAACGTAGTGCCCGGTAAAGATTAGGCCCCTCGTTCGTCCAATAGAGCTCAAATTCAGAAATTTTGGAAAATTGAGTGGCAAAATATGATTTTGGAGTCGTTGAGCCACACACACACACACACACACACACACACACACACACACACACACACACACACACACACACACACATATTTTTATAGAAATCATAGTTTAGGATGTTGTGGAGCAACAAGATTTTACAGATCGTGATTTGAGCTTATGGTTTGTTTGAAACAAAATTTCGAAGTTTCCTATGCACACAGTGAACTGTACGCGTCCAGCAGTTTTGGGCCCGTATTTTGTCATTTTTCGGCTTGATTTTGGGACGGTCAAGTTGAGATTCTTATAGTATGTTTGAAGGGCTTTCTTTTGACTATAACTATGTTCAGAATGGGGTTCGGAGGAGGAAGTTATAGTGTAACTAAGTTTTGTGCTTAAACTTCGTGTTATGAACAGCTTGAACAATCGCTTTGGTTATGTGATTTGTTAGCGGGTAGGAATCATTTTATTAGAGTTAAGGTGTAATTTAGTTGTTTTGTAGTTGAGATAGAGTTTTATTTGATTTTAACATTATTCCTCGGTTATTTGATAGAGCTGTGAGTTCGACGATACGAGCATCATTTGTCATTAGGTCATAAAAAACAAGGTGAGTGGTACTATATCTTCTTTAGTTTTGTAAAACCATGTCTTGAAGTATATATGTATATGTCTATTGAATTGAGGAGCATTTTTATTGCATAAAAGCTGGATCGAGCATTTGCTACTATTTGGTTGATTATGAATATTTGAAAAGTGTGTTATACAAAGTTCGTGGAGTAATATATATGAAATTGCTTTGCGACTGATTTATGGAAATGTTTATGATGATTTGAGAAATGGATAGGAAATGGATGATGGGCTATGTTGCAAAATGTTATTGGCTTGGTTTAAGATATTGATTTCTAGATTGGATTTTTGGTATTGGAGGATGATTGTTTATGCTCAATATGACTATAAACCCAGTGAGAGGTTTTTGGAGTATGCATAACAAGTTTAGGATATCCTTCTGGGTCAAGCCACCAACTTTGTAGGTGGAGACCTTGCTAAGGGGAATCTTGATCGCCTTGTCTCCAGGCGTTGCGTCGTGACCATGTTAGGGTATTGAGCAATAGATTAGTCAATGGATGGACCATTGATGTGTGATATTTGATGGAGATTATTCAATGGACTTGACCATTGATACTTGAATTGTGATTGTGATTTAAATGAGTTTTTCATATTAGTATAAAGTTTTGACGATAAGGAATAACTCTTATATGATTCGATATGCATTTTATATATTGAGTTTGAGTTATGAAGTTTGATATTGCTTTGTATACATGCATAGTGGTTGCTCGATCTATTTAGAAAATATGTATTACTCACTGAGCTATGGTGCTCATTCCACTCATTCTTTAATCTTTTCAAGTTTCTCGATTAGTGGCGAGTAGAGCGAAAGCGCCATCAGTGAGAAACTTTTGGAAGTGCTATTTTTGGGTATGGTTTAAGGAAATGGTGTACATAGTTATTGCTAGTGATTGGATTGGCTGAGTTCTAATTGTATATTTCTTTTTGGTGGAGTATAGAAACTCTGATGTTGCAACCAACCTGTTGGTTTATTTGATATGTATATATATGGTTTGAGATATATATATATATATATTTGATATATATATATATATATATATGTTGATATTAGGTTGTTGGTTGTATTTGAGGCTGCATCCTTCGTGTGGAAGGACGGCCGAGTCATCCCTATTCTTTGTAGTTTTGGGGTGTGACACAATTGATATTAATTACTTTCTTTATCGTAGGAGTCAAACGACAAGAAATTCCTTTCATTTTTTTTCCTTTTTTGCTTATCTTTTGTTAATATCTAGATATAAATTAATATGTTTAACATTTGATCATGCTTCTAAAAATCAACCTTTTTCATATTTTGATCATTTTTTCTCTTCCAAATTTGATCAAGATTGACTAGACAATTATATTGAATTTTATTTTTGCACTTTGAAATATAGTTTCTCTCAAACTACTTTATAAATAAAAAGACAATTAATTGTGTGTTCATAAGCCGTCAAAACTAGAAATTTCTATTTTTTATGTGGCTTTTGTGATTAAAAATATGCTACCACAAAGTGAAATTAACAACTTTTTCTAGGCAAAGCGGAATAAGATGATATCTTGTTGGGTGTAATTGCGCATTTGTATTATGAAACTGATGAGAGAGATGATAGAAAGAAAGACGATTTTGTTGGTAAGCTTATAAAAATCAAGAAAAAATAATTGAATAGAAAGAAAGGGTCGGTTCTTGGTTCAATTCGGTCTTAAACCTTTTAATAATGTTAATTGAGTCCTTAACATTTTCATTATTTCCATTTTTTGTAGACAATTGTTGACATGGACGCTAATTATTTTACGTGGCACATTTGAGGTCGATGTTGATAATTTTCACAATTTTTTTTTAAAATTTTGCATTTTAAATAATTTTTTATTTCATTTTTCCTTTCCTTTTTTCTTCTTCCTTCGCTAGTCACCATGCCTCGGCAATGGCTGGCGACCAGCCACTGGTGATACCTAAATTTTAACTACTCATTTAGTAATAAATTGTATAGAAAATTAGGGTTAAACTTTAGCCCCTAAACAAAATAGCAAAAAGGGGGTTTGAGGGGGGGCGCGGGGATGGGCTTAGAGAAAAGTGAACTTCGTTTTCGGCCGAGCGTTGCCCAGCAATCTCGCCGCAAACTGACGACTTCTAGCTGACACCATGTTTGTGGCCTGCTCTTCCACAACGCCTAAATTTCCAGTGAGGTTTCTCTGGGTTCGATCCCCTTATATCTCAAGGATACTGGCTTGGAGACATTGAGGTGACTGACCATATCTCGATTCGCTTTGGGTTTGCCTTCCAGCTGTCGTTGCTGAAATGAGTAAGGACCCATGGCTGATCCCCTTTAGGTGCTTTGTTCTTCCCCCATCTAGGCCAACTGGGGCCGAGACTCGTCGGCGCCGGCTCATACTTGATTTCGAGCTTTGCAGAGTTGGGCTCGGTCACCGTGGCATGTTGTTACCTACTCTGTGTTGATTGTCGATTTTGACCCTAGCTCTAATCGACTCCGTCTCGCTTTTCCAGTTGGTGCCCGCCATGTGTTTTTTGAAATGCCACAATGACACATAGTTTTAGTTTCCTCATTTTGGATGAAATCGAGTTGGCCACACATGGCCTCGTTTTGTCAAAGTGTTCCGGTGATGTTTGGTGACCTAAGGCATCGGCCATTTAGTCGTTTGCCACATGTTCCTACTTCCGCCATTGTTTTGTGTCAAGAATATAATGCGAAAATGCTAATGGACTTTGCAATTGAACCAATGTGAAATCACCACAGAAATAAACAAGAAATAATAAAGATATCAGAGATTTACGTGATTCGATCTGAGTATTGGCACCTATATTTACGTAAAGAGTCAGAGCAAACCGTAATAAGATAATTACAGAACTATAATTGTTTACATGCTCAAATATTTCCTATGCCTAAATTACATCCAAATTCACATTGTACTCAATTACATATAAGATCATAGTACAAAATCACTGCGTGTTCAAGCCCAAATCAAAACGCTCGTCTATGGCTCGAAACAAGGTGCGTTCCTTTTCTTTCCCTACGAGCAACCGTGGCTTCTTCATTGTAGCTGTTCAGAATGGGGAGCCCACAGAGTCTTCTGTTTTCCTTTTTTCATGCATGCGGCTACTCAGGCAAAAGAAATAATAAGACCAAATCCTCGTAGGGACCATTTTGCTCCCACAGGTGAAATTGATATGATAAAGTAAAGTTTGCCGACGCCAGTAGGTTAGTGGCGACTCGTCATTTGAAAATTCTCATAGTATCAGTTTGACTTGACATCGAATATCTTAATGTCGAGCAATGTATGGGCCTGAGAAAACCCGCGCCTAATTGAGGGTTGTAAGCTTGTCTTTTAGGCAGTTCCCTTATACTTATGTAATTTCCGGTTTGGACAGAAAAGTTAAGTCGCGACAACCACAGGAGAGAGCCAACGAGGTTCTACCTCGGCCCAAACCCTACTAGCTCGAGCCGCGAGCCTCAGGCGAGGCTCCACCTCTCTAGATCAACCGAGGTCAAGCTTGCACACCCCAGTGAGCTCGAGAATTGCCTCGTCTCGCTGGCCTCCGATTCTGAAAGCTCAGCCAACAGATTCCCTCGTGCATCACATTCGCATTTGGCTTACTGTGGACGTGTGACCCTAAGCTTCTGAGTGAGGACTTTATCGAAAAACGTTCGAATGGTCCATCACTTTCGCATTTGGCTCATTATAGACGCGTTGTCCTAAGCGTCTAGCGAGTACTTGATCGAGAGACACTCAAATGGCGCACCGCGGGCCATGTCGTGAAAATCATGGCATGTCTCTTCACACTCCCCGGATGACTTCTCCGTGGCTCCTGCCTCCAAGTCAACAAGAGGGCACGATAGTGCTAACACTTCCATGTAGTAGTTAGACTCATTCCACTGATGTTGCCAGCTTATTTGGAAAGTTTTGATGTCATATCTTAAATGCTAAAAATGATGGGGAAAGAGAAGACGAATGGAGGGAGAGAACAATGCATATTGTTTAGGGGTGATCGGGTTCAGGGTGGGTAGGGTCTAGACCTGGACTCTGTACCCGACCCTATTATAACCAGTTCCCATTTTCTGGACCATATACCCGACCCTATTTGTATTGGACCATATACCTGACCCACCCTGTTTTTCCAATCCGGTTACAGGGTCAACCCTGTTTTCACTAGAACTTGTTTTGCAATTTCCCGATATCCTATACGACTTCGAATTTTATATTAATACGCGATAAAATAACGTAATCCTCTTAATTTGTATTGAAACATTAAGCACTTGTAATAAATAAATACATGAACTTTTTGACTAAACAAAAAATTAAGGATCCACGGGGCTAATTATAATAAATAAAATCATAAGGCAAAGAATTAGCAACAAACATGAGTCTAATATTAGTCTTATTCCCATAACTACTACATGAAGCTACTCATTTATGCAAGCATAACTCCTCCTACAAAAGAGAAATTAGGCGAGCCAATCCATATGATACACAAAAATTTGGCGGTGACGAACATCGTCCGTCCATCAGACAGTGCGAGAGGGAGCCGGTGAGGGAGGGAAGCAAGTGAGGAAGATGAATGACAAAGGAGAGTGCCGTGCATGTTTGAGAGAGCCAAGAGGAAAAATGTTGTGTGATTGCGGAAGTAAGAATAGAAATCGGGAGAAAAAAAAGAGTTTTGGACCTCTACTTACAAAACCGGTTCCGAATTTTGGGATTCAGTTCTCGGACCGGTTTCAACGAGAACCGGTTCCCGACCCTATTTTCCGGGTGGGCCGGTCCAGGAACCGGGTATACCCGGTCCGGTTGCACACCCCTAGTATTGTTATATTTGTTTCTTATATTTCATTTGATTCTCTATATCCCTTAGAGAGAGAGAGAGAGAGGACTGCTCTTGAGTTGAGAATCACTGTGCATTATGCAGTGAAGTTGAAAAAGACGAGGGGGAAAAAACCAGGAAAAGGGAATCGACTCAAATTGTAATAAGTTTAGGTTTGGTTCTCGAGTTGGTTTGTGTCACAGTTTGCTTAAGTCCCTTGTATTTGGTTCAGTTCGGGTATCACGAATATTGGAATGGAACGGAACCGTTCACCTTTAGTTAAGGCTAAATATGTACAAAATCAACCTCTGTCGAGCTAGAATTGATTTCAAAAAGTATTAAATCCATTATACTATTGATACCTAAATTTAGACGACCCATTAATAATTCATTTTATAGAAAAATTAAGGATCAACCCTGACCTTTCAATAAAAATAATAGTTAAATTGCATTTAGGTATTAAGAGCAATTTTAGCATTAAACTTACACAAACTACAACGAACCTGAATTTCGATCAAGCCCATTGAACTTGCTGACGTACCAGAAAATTCCACATGTGCATTGCACAGAGGGTGTTCTTAACTTAGAGGGTTGACTCTTTGATCCAGAGGCCATACTCTTTATAATGAAAATGGTAGACACGGCAAATATGTACAATATCAGCTGAGCGTGTGTGATTTTTGTCAAGATAGGGATAATGGGCAGAAAGATTTGGCCACTCAGGGCAGAGAGAGATTCGCGGCCTGGTCATATGCAGTCAACAGAGAAATATGATCAAGCCAAGCGTATAATTGGAAAGCAAAATACAAGTGTACGAGATTGGCCACTGTTTGGCCAATAATTGATTAGTGGCGTCTCTAAAATGTAAGAGAATTTACATGATTGAATTAAGTGCCAAGTTGTGATTAGAAGGGTTTGGGAGAGCCATAACTACGCGCCATGCTTAGTAATCCATTAGCTTTTCTCAAGGTAGTTCATCTTTGAGAAGGTTGCAACGTATATTAAACTGGAAGTCGAATGATAGGCCGTGTCGACTTGACTCAAGTTAGTGATAACAGTAGTTTCCTATTTTTCAAAAATGAAAATTTATGAATGTGTATAGTGGGGACTTTGTCCCGAACTCATCGCTTCGTGTTTATCACTCATCGTCTTTCATTAGAATTTAAGTCTAAAATTGTAAAATGTGTTAACGTGTTAAATGTCACAAGTTATTGTAATGGTTTGTTTGACATGTTTATGAGCGTGGATGAGACAAGGAACCACCTCAAATCATAGAGACCATACTTCTCTATAAATAAGACACGCCCACACAACCTTGCTTCTTGTTCCCTCCATGTCCATTTATTTGTGATGATCCATGTTGTAAAATTAATGTGGAAAATATAGGATTTTGCAATTGAATCAACATGAAAGCACCAAAGAAATAAACGATAATGTTGTTGCGCGCGTGCGGAATACTAACCAAGCGAATCGGATAAAATAGTCGGAATGAAAGAAAGGAAATCGGACACCGGATTTACGTGGTTTGGTCCGAATATCGGAACCTACGTCCACAGGGAGAGCAGTACGGAATTCCACTATAGAAACAAAACGATACATCGGAGATTACAATCACTCGAGTACTCAAACACACTCAGTGTTTCTCAGCCCCCAAATTATATCCAGATAACTCACACAAGTGTTTAGCCCCTCACAATTCCTAGTGAAACCTCACTCAAGGAATTAAACAAATTCTACTCACAAGAATTTAATTGACTAAAACACTCGGGTATAATTTCAACGAGAAAATCTCTCTCTGCCGAGAGCTTCTGGCTTTTCTCCAGGAAGTCTCACGACTTCTCTCACCAGCTCTTGAGCTCTCTCTCGGCCACCGAAATAACTCAGCGCCATCTTCTCCTTCGCTCCTCTGCCTTTTAAGGACGAAACAAGACAGGAAATGTGAAACTCGTTCGGTGCTCGCAATCAGCACGACACCCACCAAAATTCACGGGCACGCATGCATGCATGGGACGCATTTAATAAGGCAGAAAACATGCGCCCATAATTCAAGCGCGAAAGAAGGATGGCCGCCGTCTTCCAAGACCATCTCCACGACGTTGAACTCCTTCAAGTAATATTTTATGCTTTCTTTCCTTCTGTTGGTTTTAGTTGAATAAACAAATGAAGGAAAGAAGCAAGGAGTTAAAGAAAGAAGACAAAACAAGCCCACAATTACTTTTTACTTTTGGCCTTGGTATTCAACGTTCATCTTGCCATGCATGCACGTCCATGTGCATGCATGGTGAATGAATAAAATAATGGTCTTCCCCTCTCGCGGCTGCACGCTCTCTCTTCATTCTTCACGCTTGCGGCTCATAGATCCGCATGCGATCTTCTGACAATTTCGGCCAATTCACATGCACTGCTTTGACTCGCACGTGATCTAGTTCACGTATTCTCGTTCAACGGGCTCAAATCGAGACATATTTTCAACAATCTCCACCTTGGCTCGACGTTTGAGCCAAATCATAATCGCTTCAGTGGACACTTCGCTACTACTCTCCCACAGCCCCAATGGGCTCAACCGCCACAGAGTGCTTCCAAGTTCAAGCCACGCTTGAACTTTCTCAGAACCGTGGACCTCATCAAGACACCAACTCCACCTGCATAATTAGCTACTCCACAAGGATTTTCTGACATAACCTCCTGTATCACAGATAAAACAAAACCATCATTGCTTCCATATCTGACAGAAGGTCGTACACGCACCTTGTCAAATTCAGCAACTACAGCAATCGTTGGCTCTATTGGCTCCACCTCGCTACAAGCATCATCCGTGTCGATTATTCTGCTAGTACCTGCTACCTCAGGAGTTTCTGGTTGTAACTCCACCTTGAGCTGAACACCGTCCAGATCCGTATTAACACTGCCACAAACACTTCTATCCAGAAGTACTGGAGACTTGTCAAGGGTAACTTCTCTGCTGTCAACAGGTGAATTTATATCCGGGCACCACAACTGATCGCCCCACTCACCTTGTGCATAGCCATGGAATATGCACCTTGCCCTCCCATCGAGCTTACCATCACTCACTCGAAAATAACACGGGCAACCAAACATTCTAAAAATAGAATAACCAGCAACGTTACGACCACACTTCTTCGAGTCCGCCATTCAATAGCAGTTGATGGGGATCTATTCACCAGGCAGCTTACCGTACTAAGCACATTAGCTAGGATTCTCCTAGCAACACCAACACTAGAGATCATTTTACGGGCCGTCTCTAGTAATGTTCTACTCATCAATTCTGCAAATTGTTGTGATTTACTGGCACTAGTGCGGTGTTTCACTATGCCCTCTTTCATGCAGAATTTATTTACCAGCTCGAACGAGAACTCCATGCTATTGTCGGTCCGCACATGCTTGATCGACTTACCAGTCTCCGTCTCGATCAAAGCTCTTGACCGCGTGATCCTGACACCAGCATCAAATTTGTGCATCGGCACAAACACCCAGGTCTTCCTCGAGCAGTCAAAAGACTCTCGAACAGATGCATCCAACGTCTCCGGAGCGGAACCCGTCACTGTCTCACCTTGAAGTTTATACAGGCCTCCGTGCTTGATTCCTTTCATTATCACCAGGGCACCTCGAACAACCTTCAGAACTCCACCTTCTGAAGAATACCTGCAACCAGCTGAATCTAGGGCACCCAAGGAAATTAAGTTCTTTTTCAACTCGGAACATGTCTTACTCAGTCAATGTCCTCACAATACCATCATGCATTCTGATTTTAATATCACCAACACCCACAACATCGCACTCAGCGTTGTTCCCTAACTGGACTTTACCACTACCCGTGCACTGATAAGTGATAAAACAGTTCCTATTTGGTGTAACGTGAAATGAACAACCAGAATCCATTATCCATCCGTCAAATGACGAATCCTCAGTGACAGACAAGACACAATCGACACCATCAGAATCATTCTCAGCTACAGCTGCAACATTATCTGTAGACTCAACTCTAATTCCCTTACCCTTTTCATTTTTCAGCTTAAAACAGTCTCTTCTACGATGCCCACTATTGCCACAATTCCAACAGACAATTCTACTAGTCCTAGACTGACTACGTCTGTTCATGTTCCTGCTAACACGCGTGCTAGTTCTTCCTCTACTTTCACCTACTAAAGCAGTAGACACGGGTTCACCAGATTCTTTCCTACGAATGTCTTCACTTAGAATCAAATCGCGAACCTCATCAAACGTCAAACTTCTTGACCCAGAGGAATTACTAACAGCAGTAACAGTAGTATTCCAACTATCAGGCAATGAGGATAATAAAATCAACGCACGTACCTCATCTTCAAAGTTAATTTCAACAGAACTCAATAGGTTAACGACCTCATTGAATTCGTTGATATGTTCAGCTACTGACATACCTTCGCCCATTTTTAAGTGAAACAGACGTCGCATCAAATAGACCTTATTGATCGCAGAGGGTTTCTCGTACATATTTGACAGGGCTTTCATCGGTCCAGGTGGTTTTCTCCTTCACGATGTTAAATGCGACGTTACGAGCCAACGTCGCCGAATAACACCCATCGCTTGTCTATCCAGCAATTCCCACTCGGCATCCTTCATCGAGTCCGGTTTCTCCCCGAGATAAGGGCAAGTGCAAATTTCTCTCGGTACAGGACAATCTTCAATCTGCATCTTCCGTAAAGCAAAAATCCTTCCCATCAAATCGGTCGATTCTCACCTTTCCTTCTTCCATCGTTACCGATTCGCTTCACGTCAGCCAAACCAGGCTCTGATACCACTTGTTGTTGCGCGCGTGCGGAATACTAACCAAGCGAATCGGATAAAATAGTCGGAATGAAAGAAAGGAAATCGGACACCGGATTTACGTGGTTCGGTCCGAATATCGGAACCTACGTCCACAGGGAGAGCAGTACGGAATTCCACTATAGAAACAAGCGATACACCGGAGATTACAATCACTCGAGTACTCAAACACACTCAGTGTTTCTCAGCCCCCAAATTATATCCAGATAACTCACACAGTGTTTAGCCCCTCACAATTCCTAGTGAAACCTCACTCAAGGAATTATACAAATTCTACTCACAAGAATTTAATTGACTAAAACACTCAGGTATAATTTCAACGAGAAAATCTCTCTCTGCCGAGAGCTTCTGGCTTTTCTCTAGGAAGTCTCACGACTTCTCTCACCAGCTCTTGAGCTCTCTCTCGGCCACCGAAATAACTCAGCGCCATCTTCTCCTTCGCTCCTCTGCCTTTTAAGGACGAAACAAGACAGGAAATGTGAAACTCGTTCGGTGCTCGCAATCAGCACTGACACCCACCAAAATTCACGGGCACGCATGCATGCATGGGACGCATTTAATAAGGCAGAAAACATGCGCCCATAATTCAAGCGCGAAAGAAGGATGGCCGCCGTCTTCCAAGACCATCTCCACGACGTTGAACTCCTTCAAGTAATATTTTATGCTTTCTTTCCTTCTGTTGGTTTTAGTTGAATAAACAAATGAAGGAAAGAAGCAAGGAGTTAAAGAAAGAAGACAAAACAAGCCCACAATTACTTTTTACTTTTGGCCTTGGTATTCAACGTTCATCTTGCCATGCATGCACGTCCATGTGCATGCAATTAAAGATGTAGAATAAAATAATGGTCTTCCCCTCTCGCGGCTGCACGCTCTCTTCATTCTTCACGCTTGCGGCTCATAGATCCGCATGCGATCTTATGACAATTTCGGCCAATTCACATGCACTGCTTTGACTCGCACGTGATCTAGTTCACGTATTCTCGTTCAACGGGCTCAAATCGAGACATATTTTCAACAGATAATAATAAAGGACAATAGAAATTTATATGGTTTGGTTTGAGTATCAGTATTTACCATACGGGAGAGTCAGTGACAAATAATTCACTAATAATAAAGTTATAATTACTTTTACGCTATTAAAATAGACCCAAATGCACGATGTTTATAAATAAACAACTTGATATGGATGTAAAGCTCGCAGCAACAAATCTTCGCGTCCTAACACAGCGGCCAGGAGAGAACTTCCCTGTGCGTCTCTTTCTATACTTCAAGTCTTGGCCAGAGGATCTCAACAAGACCCACGAAGTCCACCCTTCGTCTTGGTCAACCCCTTCTTTTTGAAAAGGAAAATCCCAAATTATTATTTTGTGTGCCCCTTCCTTTATGCAATTTAGGAAACTTCTTTAACGGAGAGATTCTAAACCGTTTTGGGAATTTTTTTCAACGAATTCAGTTCATCATATGGATTGCATCCTCCAATCAGATCGAATGTCATATGGGGTTGAAATTAGACATTTACTTTAACAATTATCCTATGTCAGAAAGTACTTTTGACCAGGAATAAAAATCAGAATCTCCAGCCTCTTTCTCAGTTCCCACTAACCTTCTCATATCGAGTTATTTAGGGTCCGTTCGTTTCACGGAAAACAACTTCCGGGAAAACATTTTTCGAAATTTCCGATGTTCGGATGGCGGAAAATAGATGGTCAAAGAAAATGTTTTCCGGTCAATGAAAAATCTCCTCATAAGATTGTAGAAAATGATTTCCTCTTTTGAGAAAAGGAAAACATTTTCCATAACTTCTTCCACCTTGTTTTTATTCACCAACACATTTATGCTTTCTTTTCTTTTCTTTTTTAAAAATCGAGTTTTTAATATTTTTCCTTTTCTCTTTTTATTCTTTTTTTCCATTTCATCTTCTTCCTTGGTGGCCAGTCGCCAGCAACGGCGGTGGCCAGCAACCGGCCGCGAGCCAGCTCGAGCCTCGCCCTAAGCCGGCGAGGCTCAGCCTAGCTTGATCTGGCGAAGCCGAGCTCGGGCCTCACCAGATCGGGCAAGGTAGAGCCCTGCCGGCCTGGGGCGGAGCTCACGGCTTGCCAGATCCGGCGAGCTAGGCGGGGCTTGGGCCTTGCCCGAGCTCACCAGAGGTTCGCCGGGCTCTGGCGAGCCGCGAACTCGCTGGATCTGGCGGCGGAGCTCAGATATGTTATCCTACAAGTGTGAACCATGCGAATGGTTCACAATTGTAGGATGACATGTGATGTTATTCTACAAGTGTGAACCAATCGTCGAAAGTTGGGCCGATCATCATACGAAAATCTAGGCATGTCTCCCTCGCACACCGAGGATGAGTTTTCTGTGGCTCCAATTTAGCAGTGCACGGCAGTGCTGACAAGCCCATGCGAATGGTTCAGAAGATTAGAGGGAACCCATGAAGATGACCAACGATGTTATTCAAGGCCCAGCTTTTGGCTTTTGGGCCGACCGGGCAATGTGAAACTTACTAAATTAGTGATCATCATCACGCGGTTCGATTAAGTAAGAAAAATTTCAAGAACCATCCCCTAAAAAGCACGATATGTCATCCTACAAGTGTGAACCATGTGAAGGATTTATGTAAATGAATAAACTAAAATTACAGATTAAACCTATGAAGATCGAGGTGACCATGGCTTGGCGGCGTGCACGGGCGTGGCCATGCTCAATTAACCAAAAGGGCAACATGGGCAGGCGGAGGCTAAAAATTCCATTCATGAACTGAGTCCTACCTACCCACTTCAGGCCGCCTTGATAGATCCAGCGAGGTCGAGCTTGCACACCCTAGCGAGCTCGAGCCTCGCCTCGCGAGCCTCGCGAGCCTCCGATTCTAAAAGCTTTGCCAACAAATTCTCTTGTGCATCGCGTTCGCATTTGGCTTACTTTAGACGTGTGGCCCTAAGCTTTTGAGTGAGCACTTGATAAAGGGACGTTCGAATGGTGCATCACGTTCGCATTTGGCTCATTATAGACGCATGATCCTAAGCGTCCGAGCGAGTGCTTGATCGAGAGACACTCAAATGGCGCACCGCGGGCCATGTTGTGAAAATCATGACATGTCTCTTTCACACTCCTCAGATGACACGGCAGTGCTAACACTTCCATGTAATAGTCAGACTAATTCCACTGCTGTTGCCAGCTTATTTGGAAACGTTTTGATGTCATATCTTGAATGCTAAAAGTGATGGGGAAAGAGAAGACGAATGGAAGGAGAGGATGATGCATATTGTTATATTTGTTTCTTATATTTCCTTTAATTCTTCATATCTCTTAGAATTGTGTATATCCATAATTGATTTTGATAGATATTTTATTATCGTGATACTTTAGATAGATTCATCTAATAAAACATATAGATATACTTATATACTTTTTATCGGAATATATTGAAATATATAGAAATTTCACATTTCTTTTTGCATATATATATATATATATATATATATATATATTTATTTATTATATTTTTTTTCTATCTTGATATAAGAGTTAAGCAATCTTAAGGAAATTTTGAGTGCACTAGATGCACCCCGAGTGTGCTCCCGAAGCTAATCTCACATCTCTCGTCAGTCTCGTTTTCAATAACAACTAATATACCCATTTTCTTTCTATGGAAAATGATGGGAAATATTCTTAATATCTGTAAGGCATCCTCCTGCTGTGACGGCACGCTCGTATATAATGGTCGGGGCTGGTGGTTGACTGGGGGTCATGCACTGTACGGCTGCTAGTGGGAGTAGTCTTCGCAGGTCCCATCCTTTTTACTTTGCGAAATAGCAACAGCTGAGACAGAAAGCTTGCTTGTGAAGCCCCAAGACCTTGGAGACAAAGCTTTTATGCAGAGTCATACCCTCAAGCCTCTTCCAAACGCACCCTAAATGTAAAAGCAAATATGGAAAAGTACCCTCAATTAGTCGAGAACTTATCTTCAGGATCAGCGTTGATTATACAAGGTTAAGATCACGGGTGCCAAAATGAACCGAACCGATCCAAACTGAAAAATTCAGGTCTTTTTGTTTAGGGTAGCAAATAGAAAAGTTTCTTCCTTGATTTAGTTTGGTTCGATTCGGGTTAGATTGGTTGTGGGTGAGGCGGCCTTGCCTAGACCTAGGAAGGGCCTTCGCGCCCTTGCCCATGGTTAGCGAGGCCGCAATGGCCCTTGGCGAGGCCTTTGTAGGCCCACTGTTCGCTAAGGAAGGTCTTCATGTCCACGGGCAAGGGCACGGAGGCCCTTGCTTGCAATTGGAGATGGCCTTGTTTGGGGCCTTCGCGGCAACACCAGCCAAGGGTGAGGCCTTTGCAGTAGACAAGCAACCCTCACCGGCATTGAAAAAAAGGAAAAACAAAAGGAAAAGAAATATGCAAAATAAAAATTCAAAAAATAAATAAAATATCAAGAAATAATAAAAAATATTAAGAAATGTTAAAAAAAAAAATCATGTGGAAAGGAAAATTGATTAAAAAATCAATGTAGGATGATTTGTTAGGAATGATACTCAAATGATCGATTTTACTCCGATATAACATTAAAGTGAATGAAAAAAAAAGTTGTGGTACTCAAGTAAATGCCGTACAGCGCCGTAAAAAGTTATAACACTCCTACTATTCTTATCCCAAACAAAATGAGATTAGAGAGAGAGAGAGACTGCTCTTGAGTTGAGAATCACTCTTGAGTTGCATTATGCAGTGAAAGATGAAAAGACGGGGGAAAAAACGAAAAAAAAGAGGAACCGACTCGAACTGTAATTAGTTTAGGTTCGGTTCTTGGGTCGGTTTTGGGTCATAGTTTGCTTAAGTCCTTTGTATTTGGTTTAGTTTGGGTATCACGGATACTGGAACCGAACCGAACCGTTAACACTCCTAGTTAAGACACGGTTCAACTAATTAATCACATTTTCCAAACATGTTTATTCCCAATTTAGAATTAAAATTAAGAGATTTAATTTATTAAAAACTTGGTTGGATCCATGCGAAATCCTCTATGTGACATTAAACTTTGTTATTTAAGTTGTAATTGAATTGTCGAGATAGTGAACACAAACTTAGGTTCCTATGAGGACCGATCGAATATGGAAACAAGAGTATTGAAGTCCTACAATATTAAATTTGTAAAGGGTTTTGCTAGGATAACAATATTTGGTTTACGTTGAAAATAATAACTTGTTGTGAGTTACAAATTCTTGATGGAGTGAATTTTACAACATTTTGTAATATTTATTATTTGATTTTTTGATCCGTTGGTTGATTGTTATTCTCACAAAACCCTTCACCCAATCATTTTCATTTGTAAACTTCTTTTGTCGCGACCTAATCAATAAAACTCAAGGCACACGCTTATGTCCTTCTCTTGAATTAGTAAAGCCTCGACCATGCGTGATTTGAAAAATCTTGGTGCTCTCCGGAGGATATTTCCCAAGGAGAAAGTTGTTGTTAAGGCGATAGAGTATCTCGATCTACTGTACTAGAATCGGATCATCAGCTGAATGTGGCCATGTGACGTGTGGCCCGGCAATGCAATGAATCGGTAGGTCCCCTGACGTTTCTTCATTTTCAGGCTGCTGCAGTCGCTTAGCCATCAGTGGACATGTATCTTCTTGAAAGGGGTAACCTGGACGCCCGTCGCAATCCAACGTCAGATCGATGTGCACATGTTAGTGTGGCACGTCTCTCTCATGCTCCGAGGACGATTTTTCTACTTTAGTGCCGACACTCCCACGTGATGCACGGACTCATTCCAACATTATCAACATGCATTCGAGATTAATTGCATAACCCCATTATTCTAAGAATGAGCATGCTCTCTTTCATCGTTTAGAGTGTTAGTTTCTATCGTACGTCCAAATTTATGGGGGTAAAATTTGAGAAATTTTGAAAGAATTTCCTGTATTGTGTCTTGGAAACATTTGAGAGCATAAATTGACATCGTACCTCAAATGCTGAAATGATAGGGGGAAAAAGGGAATGGGACGAATGCGGAATCAGACACCTCCTTTTCAATGAAGAGTGTGATAAAGATGGCATGTGAATCGATGAATGAGGAATCATTCACGTGAAATAAATTTAAGATGGAATATTGCACCGAAACCATGTTATTATATGTCGAATTGAAAAGATTGAGCTTTTACTTAAAGTGAGATGACAACGCATGCAAAGACTCATTCATAATCCCATAAATGAGTGATATCATGATCATGTTTTGATTAGAGAGATTTCCCATTTTGGTAGTGCTTTAATTTTTCAGTTGAGACAATTAATGATCGACCGATAAAAGTCAAAACTCGTTTTATATCATTATTGGTATGAAAATGATTGAACTCTTGGAGTACGTTATTTGCTTTAATTACGTACGTCCATGGTCAGCGCGTGGCCATCGACTCAAATCGCCATCCATCGAATGAAAAATCACTGTAGACACGTGACTAACGTTGCTCGTACGAGGTTAAAAGAGCATAGACACCTGGGGAAGGTCTCCCATCGTTGAAAAATCACTATCCACTTGTGACGTTGTCTCACGTACTTTTTAGTTCTAGGCATTTATTCATCTTGTTTATTTAGCCTAATAAGGTTTGACTAACCTTATAGCCTTCTAAGTTTAGCATAATTAATCACAGGCGTTGCGCCAGATAGCCACTCTTCTCACATGAAAAAAGAGAGGTGGGAAGTTTGATTTCCCAACTTTTTAGGGGGCTGGAGATGTGAATGTTTAGTTTCAAGTGTGGAATTCGATTTCCACACTTTATAAAGAGACAGTACAAAAGTCTAAGAGTGAGTTGGAAGTTAAAATATGACATATAAAAAAAAGTTAGCATAATCAACAAACCAAAAAAAAAAAAAAAAATTCATCATTAATTCCATTAATACACACTAACTTGTCGTGAAGAAAATCCATATATTTGTGTGTGTGTGTGTGTGTGGAAGGTAGATTCAGTTATTTTTGTTTGAAAACAAAGTTAGATTAAAGATTTTGAATAATTCAACTAAAGGGAACATAGGCACAGAAATCACAACAAATTTGGCATTTAATATCATAGAGTAAAGCATAGAAACTAATTTTTCAAATCTAGTGGGAGGCACGGATCCTCTACTAGTTTCATATTGAATCACGCCAAGAAATTAATGAATGAACAAGTGCAATTTGTTGTGAAAAAACATGAGATCGGACAATAATAATCTAGAAAATTGAAAGGTAAACTAGACATCAAATTTACATAATTCAGGGGTGTGAATTACTTTAGGAAGAGAAGTATCGAATTTCATTATAGATCTAGTGAAAGAATGGACATTACAAACACATTTGAGTTACTCGAACGTTTCTAGTAGCTTGTATAGTGTTTAGCCCTCACAATTCTTAATGAAACAATCTCTCAATCTTACAAAAGAATACACAAAATTGATCAATGACAAAAGGTTTCTCCAATTTAGGTGCAAAGTGAACAAAACTCATGAGAAGAATTTTTCTACACATTCTTGGCACAAACCAAGGCACAAAGCCAAAAAAAAAAAATAAAATAAAATCTAATTAGAGAACTTATATTAATCCCAGAGACCGACTCTAATACGAACTTGGGTTTCGTTCAATGGTTTCAATCTCGAGACAAATTTATCAACACAAACAATGATTAATTGTGCACCCACTTTATTCCCAACTGATTTCTCAAATTCGATTTTTTAGCTAGACGAATGTGGCTTGCGTTTTGCCAGATAGGCATTTGTAGACATAATTAGTTTGGTTTGGCCTTACCCCGAACAAGCTTCTAAGCTTTGGTTTCAAGATATTTTGTCGCGCTCTCAACATGTGGCCGGAGGCGGGAACCGGTACCGAGGTTGCCGTGTGGGGCTCGTCGTGAGAACCAAATTGAAACAGTTGCTCTCAAGCCCCATCAACACTCCCCCTCGAACTTGCCTATATAAATCGAAGGATTGTGCTTAACAATACTCATTCTCATTCCATAAAAAAACTTGTAGAAATTCGTGATCTCACCATTCTTCTCAACTTTCACTCACGCGTCATGGAGCACGCAATAGAACAAGCCCAGTTCCAACCATGCCAAGCGAATCTGCCGGAAGTTGTGGGCACGATGCATCAAAGAAGAACAGCCAATTATAAGCCTAACATTTGGAATTACGATTTCCTGCAGTCGCTTAGCAGCAAACACGACCTCGTAAGATTATAATTTGTAGCTTCCGCACTATTTTATTGTCCTCTTTAACTCTAGCCATCTCTTCCTCATACGAGCGAATGGACATTGGCATGCAATCATGCAAGTATTTGCACATGAGACGCATATTGATGTTTGAAATAATACTTTGCTCCAAATTCATTTGTAACATCACAATGCATGTACCTATTTGATGTAGCAAGCAATGTTAGAGTTTTGGTCAGTGTTATCATATGTATTGGTCATCACATCCAGACTTGATTTATAGCTATCATATGATGTACCAAAACCAATTCATATAGCTCTACATATGCATGGACTAAAATAAAAACATCTTGGCATTGCTCTATAGATTGAATTATCTGAGGCCTTTTTAGGGTAGATTTTGATCTAACAAATATGACTCAATTCTGCAGAAAGAGGGAATTAAGGAACGGATGGAAGGGCTCGTGGAGGAAGTAAAGCCAATGTTATCGGAAGTAGTCGATTCACTTGCCAAGTTAGAGTTAATTGACAGCATGACCAAACTGGGGTTGTCCAACCTTTTTGTAAATGAAATGAAAGAAGCTCTTGAAACAGTTGCATCCATCAACAATGGTGTTTTTGTCATGGAAGAACATCTCTATGCCAGTGCACTTCGGTTTAGACTCCTTAGACAGCATGGCCATACCGTTTCGCAAGGTGAGTTCAAAATATGGACCTGTGTGAACTTGTAGGAGTAAGATGTTACTATCAAATCACAACAGAAAAAAAGAAAAACACTAAATAATCCTACATATACTAAAGATTACTATACAAAAGTTGGTTCTTTCTGGAGATATCATTGAAAAGTTGACACACATCGGCTTCAATATCGATTGTTGAGATTACAATTGAATTTTTCATTCATCGTATTGGAAAAGTCCTGCAATCGACATACCTATATGGACTTAGGATGTGTTTGGTTTTGCTTTGGGGGAAAGTTTTTGAGAAAATGCAAAAGTCTTTACATTAAAGGGGTTTCTCGAAATGCAAGTAGTGTTTGGTCAATTGTAATTTAAAAGTGCATTGAAAAACAACTTTAGTTTAAATAGTGTTTGGAAAAATCACACTTTGTAGAGTACTCTTGCTTTTTTTTTTTTTTTTTTTTCAAAAAAATAATAATTCAAAACCGGCAAAGGACTTAGTAGCCAGCAGGCAGCCGGCAAGGCCAAATCTGGCTGCAGATGAGCCAGATCTGGAGTTGGCAGCCCGTTGCGTGATATGGAGAAAGGACAAAGAAAATGTAAATGTAGATTACACGGTGAAGAAAGTGTCGTCTCCATAGAGGTACTATGAAATTGGATGCACATAAGCCACTCAAAGCTCATGTGTCATTATTCCTTGACGGTAGTATCTTCTGAGTCATCAGTCATCGTAGTTCTAATATTGAGTATTATCAGCAATTATTCTCGGTTCTGTCCGGTCATAAATCTGACTTTCAATCTGTAATCAGATGAACTAAGGAGCTTCAAAGAAGGAAGCATCTTATTCAACAGAAGCAATTGCGAAGATGTTGAAGCTATGATAGAGCTTCTTGAGGCTTCACATCTGGCTTTGGAAGGTGAAAACATTTTGCATGAAGCGAAAGCCTTCTCAACTGGGATTCTCCACGAGAGAGTCTCTGGTTTGGACAGTCGGCTCTTTAAACGCGCCGTCCACGCTTTGGAGCTTCCGATGCATTGGAGGGTCCAGTGGTTCGACATCAAATGGCAAATAAGCTTGTACGAGCAACGGGAGGACAAGCAAAGCAATCTGCTTGAGCTTGCCAAGCTCAATTTCAACATGGTCCAAGCCACACACCAAAGAGATCTTAGAGAGATATCCAGGTAATTTTATATGTATTCATAAATGATGTAGAAAATGTAGCGATTCATTTGACCAAGGTCATCTGTTTAAAGGATGTCATGTTGTATTTTCGACTCATCTCAGGAAGAAAACTCAAAAAACTCGGTCATGATATATATATGCTCTAAATTCACCCTGGGAACGTGCCTATTTTGAAGATATCTCTACCAGACATTATGTGATTTTCCCAGCTTTTGATTCTGATTAGTTGCTTCGGTAAATTCAGGTGGTGGAGGGATCTGGGACTTATGGAGCACGTGGACTTCACGAGGGATCGGCTGGTCGAGAGTTTCTTGTGTGCCCTTGGACTCTCTCAGGAACCACGGCTCAGCTCGCTCCGCAAATCTCTCACCAAAGTTGTCATCTTCATACTGGTGATCGACGATGTCTACGACCTTTATGGTTCGTTGGAAGAGCTGGAATGCTTTACCAGCGCCATTACCAGGTTGTCCACGATGCCTCCCAATCTCTTCCTTTCGTCTCTGTTGAGTTTATTTTCACTAACTGGAAAATCTGATGCTTCTAGGCGGGACTCGGAGCAGATTCAACAGCTTCCCGAGTGCATGAAGGTCTGTTTCCGAGCGCTTAACGATGTTATTCACGAGATCGCTTATGATATTGGCAAGGATGAAGATTGGCATCGAGTGCTACCACATCTCGCGAAAGCCGTAAGAGAAAAACTTGTGGATAATTCCATACACATGCACATGTCACCCCAAAAAAATTTTATCCTTACATAATAGATCATCTCTGAATAAGTATTTTTTTTTCCTTATTTTTTTTTACAGTGGGCAGACTTTTGCCAAGCCTTACTTACTGAAGCAAAGTGGGACAATATGGGCTACACACCATCGCTGGAAGAGTACTTGAGCAATGCGTGGACATCATCTTCCGGACCACTGATCATGTCTCACGCTAGTTTCTTTGTGGGACATATGAATTGGGAGGATGTAGCAGATTTGCTGGAGAGAAACAAGGATCTGATTTACAATGTGTCCATGATTATTCGACTCTGCAACGACCTTGGAACGTCAACGGTAATTATCAAATTTCTGCGCTGAAGTTATAAACCAACTGAATTTGACATGATGTTAAGAATTCTTAGCCTGCGAAAAAAACACAGCATATGGTGTAATTGAATCAAGGAGATCGAATCTGATAAGCACATTAAATTGATTTACTTGTTCAATTAGGCCGAAAGAGACAGAGGAGATGCTCCATCGTCGGTGGTGTGTTACATGCGAGAAGCGAATGTTCCGGAAGACATCGCTAGGAAGCACATCAAGGAATTGATAAACCAGGAATGGAAAAGCATCAATGCTTATTGCTTCAGCAATGCCGAGACGCCCTTTGTCCGAACCTTCATTGATGTCACCGTGAACGCGGCTCGCGTTGCGCAAATGCTTTACCAGTTCGGAGATGGGTTTGGCGTCCAGGACGGTGATATTAGGCGGCAAATTTTATCTGCAGTGATCCACCCTCTCGCTCTTAACTGAGATAGCGCAAGTGTAATCATAAAGCAAGTGCGTAAGCTAGACTAGCTGCTGCCGGTCGAAGGATTTGAGTACTCCACGCAAATTGTATCCTATGCTGCATATTCATTTACTTGGGTTTACAATGGTCAAATCTCTGAAAGATGTCCATGTTACAATATCGCACAAAGTAACCATGTGCGTAGTCGGCCTGATCCACATATATCGCACTCTGAAAAGAAATACTCGAGATCGTAATAATCTAACCTTTCTCATCCGATGCGACATTGAATGTTGTAAATGGCCGGTAATGGTACATTATTTTCTCAGTAGAATCGAAATAATGGCGAAACTTATTCTATGGAATCAAGTCAATCGCACGTAAAAATAGAATTGGACCGCAATGGGTTTGGGAAAATGAACGCGTTTCTCATACTTTCTCCTTTTGTTATAGGATGATTTGTGAGGTTTTATTGGTGGGATCCGTTATCCACTAACATGCAGCCTTATCAAATGCAATTCATTTTCCCCTTGAAAGTTTGTCATCAGTTCTCTATCCGTCGAAAATTCTTCTTCAAGTTAGTAGATTTGGATTTTATTTCGTATTGACATGGTGAAAACGACAAACATGAATTAGAATTTGCAACCCACATTGACTAAATATGTACAAAATCAACCTTTGTCGAGCTAGAATTGATTTCAAAAAGTATTAAATCCATTATACTATTGATACCTAAATTTAGACGACCCATTAATAATTCATTTTATAGAAAAATTAAGGATCAACCCTGACCTTTCAATAAAAATAATAGTTAAATTGCATTTAGGTATTAAGAGCAATTTTATCATTAAACTTACACAAAACTACAACGAACCTGAATTTCGATCAAGCCCATTGAACTTGCTGACGTACCAGAAAATTCCACATGTGCATTGCACAGAGGGTGTTCTTAACTTAGAGGGTTGACTCTTTGATCCAGAGGCCATACTCTTTATAATGAAAATGGTAGACACGGCAAATATGTACAATATCAGCTGAGCGTGTGTGATTTTTGTCAAGATAGGGATAATGGGCAGAAAGATTTGGCCACTCAGGGCAGAGAGAGATTCGCGGCCTGGTCATATGCAATCAACAGAGAAATATGATCAAGCCAAGCGTATAATTGGAAAGCAAAATACAAGTGTACGAGATTGGCCATTGTTTGGCCTATAACTGAGTAGTGGCGTCTCTAAAATGTAAGAGAATTTACATGATTGACTCAAGTGCCATGTTGTGATTAGGAGGGTTTGGGAGAGACAGAACTACGCGCCATGCTTAGTAATCCATTAGCTTTTCTCAAGGTAGTTCATCTTTGAGAAGGTTGCAACGTATATTAAACTGGAAGTCCAATGATAGGCCGTGTCGACTTGACTCAAGTTAGTGATAACAGTAGTTTCCTATTTTTCAGAAATGAAAATTTATGAATGTGTATAGTGGGGACTTTGTCCCGAACTCATCGCTTCGTGTTTATCACTCATCGTCTTTCATTAGAATTTAAGTCTAAAATTGTAAAATGTGTCAACGTGTTAAATGTCACAAGTTATTGTAATGGTTTGGTAGACATGTTTATCAGCGTGGATGAGACAAGGAACCACCTCAAGTCATAGAGACCATACTTCTTTGTAAATAAGACACGCCCACACAACCTTGCTTCTTGTTCCCTCCATGTCCATTTATTTGTGATGATCCATGTTGTAAAATTAATGTGGAAAATATAGGATTTTGCAATTGAATCAACATGAAAGCACCAAAGAAATAAACGAGAACAATAAAGGACAATATAAATTTATATGGTTTGGTTTGAATATCAATATTTACCATACAGGAGAGTTAGTGATAAATAATCCACTAATAATTGGAGAATGAAAGTTATAATTACTTTTACGCTATTAAAATAGACCCAAATGCACGATGTTTATAAATAAACAACTTGATATGGATGTAAAGCTAGCAGCAACAAATCTTCGCGTCCTAACACAGCGGCCAAGAGAGAACTTCCCTGTGCGTCTCTTTCTATACTTCAAGTCTTGGCCAGAGGATCTCAACAAGACCCGCGAAGTCCACCTTTGTCTTGGTCAACCCCTTTTTTCTTAAAAGGAAAATCTCAAATTATTATTTTGTGTGCCCCTTCCTTTATGCAATTTAGGAAACTTCTTTAACGGAGAGATTCTAAACCGTTTTGGGAATTTTTGTCAACGAATTCAGTTTATCATATGGATTGCATCCTCCAATCAGATCGAATCATATGGGGTTGAAATTAGACATATACTTTAACAATTATCCTATGTCAGAAAGTACTTTTGACCAGGAATAAAAATCAGAATCTCCAACCTCTTTCTCAGTTCCCACTGACCTTCCCATATCGAATTACTTAGGGTCCGTTTGTTTCACGAAAAATAACTTCCAGGAAAACATTTTTCGGAATTTCCGGTGTTCGGATGGCGGAAAATAGATGGTCAAAGAAAATGTTTTCCGGTCAATAGAAAATCTCCTCATAAGATTGTGGAAAATGATTTCCTCTTTTGAGAAAAGGAAAACATTTTCCATAACTTCTTCCACCTTGTTTTTTTTCACCAACACATTTATGCTTTCTTTTTCTTTTCTTTTTTAAAAATCGAGTTTTTAATTTTTTTTCTTTTCTTTTTTTTTTTTTTTTTTCTTTTTTTCCATTTCATCTTCTTCCTTGGTGGCCGGTCACTGGCCACGGCGACGGCCGGCGACCAGCCGCGAGCCAGCTCGAGCCTCGCCCTAGGCCGGCGAGGCTCAGCCTAGCTTGATTTGGCGAAGCCGAGCTCAGGCCTCGCCAGATCGGGCGAGGCAGAGCCCCGCTGGCCTAGGGCGGAGCTCGTGGCTCACCAGATCCAACGAGCTAGGCGGGGCTTGGGCCTCGCCCGAGCTCGCCAGAGGTTCGCTGGGCTTTGACAAGCCACGAACTCGCCGAATCTGGCGGTGAAGCTTGGATACGTCATCCTACAAGTGTGAACCATGCAATGGTTCACACTTGTAGGATGACATGTGATGTTATTCTACAAATGTGTGAACCAATCGTCGAAAGTTGGGCCGATCATCATGTGAAAATCTAGGCATGTCTCCCTCGCACACCGAGGATGAGTTTTCTGTGGCTCCAATTTAGCAGTGCACGGCAGTGCTGACAAGCCCATGCGAATGGTTCAGAAGATTAGAGGGAACCCATGAAGATGACCAACGATGTTATTCAAGGCCCAGCTTTTGGCTTTTGGGCCGACCGGGCAATGTGAAACTTACTAAATTAGTGATCATCATCACACGGTTCGATTAGGTAAGAAAAATTTCAAGAACCATCCCCTAAAAAGCACGATATGTCATCCTACAAGTGTGAACCATGTGAAGGATTGTCGTGACCAAAATTTTCGGGTGCACCACTTAAAATTAGGCTAATGGATTGCTAAGCCTAGACTTAGCTCGGGCTCTCCCAAGCCCAACTGCAAGGGAGTTCGGTCTTTTCTAAAATTGACTTGAGATCGGGATATCGGTTAAGAATTAAGGAAGAAGACATCCCTAAGACCGTATTTAGGACTCACTATGGACACTATGAGTTCCTAATTATGCCATTTGGATTGACAAATGCCTTAGCTACATTCATGGATTTAATGAATAGGATATTTAAGCCTTATTTGGATCAAATTGTGATTGTCTTCATTTGATGATATCCTGATATATTCTAAAGGACTCGAAGAACATGCGCAGCATCTAAGCGTGGTGCTGCAAACAAGGCTTAAGAAGTGAATTATGGAGAGCGAGTTATGAATTTGAGGATTAAGTTATGATCATTTGAGCTAAGTAGTGACTTCCTATTAGAGGATCTCATTGGAAGTCTTGATGCATTACATGGAAGTATTTAGTATGTATAGAATGATCTTGGAAGTCGTGAGTTTAAGTGGTCATATGAGACATGAAATTACTTGTGGTTTATATGCTGGAATAATAGGTTTAATCGATGGTGGTCAACTTTTAATTTTAGGTGATGATCTCAGTTTGAAAAGGGTTCAGTGGAATTAATGGATATGATCAATTGTGGTTATAGTCTTTCCAAGGTGAAAAGGTGAAAGTTCAAGTTGTGGATTTGATGAGTGATTAGTCCAAGTGATGATCCTTTAGGGTGAGACATGAGATATACTCGATGGAAACTAGACAAGTTTTATTTTGGTGGATTGTCGATCTTTGAATTGAATAAGTCTTGGTGAACTATCGATATTTGAACCGAATGAATGATGCTATATTTTAGGCTTGAATCTATGTTGCAGTGAAAGCGTAGTGAGTGTTTTTGTTGGACTGAACCAAATGAGTTGTTAATGGTGTCGATTTTGATGGTTCTAGGCTTGAATTGATGGTGACAAAGGTATAGGAATGATTCGGCTAAATGGCGTGTTAGATTGAGACCGTTAGATATACCAGAATGGAAATGGGATCATGTGACGATGGATTTTGTGCGAGGATTAACAAGGACATTAAGTGGTCACGACTCTAACTAGGTGATAGTAGATCGCTTGACTAAGTCTGCCCATTTCCTAGTAGTTCGCGTAGATTATCCGAAGGGAAAATTTGTTGAGATATACGTGTAAGCCAAAATAGTACACTTACATGGTGTTCCTGTAACTATCATATCGAATCGAGACTCAAGATTTACTTCCAACCTTTGGCGAAGTCTTCAAACCGCCTTAGGGACGAAGCTCCCATTTAGTAATGCTTTTCATCTACAGATGGATGGACAAGCGAAAAGAGTGATCCAAGCATTAGAGGACGTGTTAAGAGCTTGCACCCTTGTCTCTAAAGGAAGTACCAGCCTGATCCAAGACACATACTCGATCATGAAGCTATCAAAGTGGATGAGAAAGTGAGATACATTGAGGAGCCTGTGCAAGTACTGGATCGAAAGGAGAAAATTCTTAGAACCAAGAAAATACCATTGGTTAAGATATTATGGCGACATCATGATGTGGAGGAAGCCACATGGGAAAGTAAAAAAATGAAATGAGGGAAAGGTACTCTCACTTATTTCAAGAGACATAGGCAATGTCTAATTTCGAGGACGAAATTCTCTAAGGAGGGGAGAATTGTGGCATCCCAAAATTTATAATAACCCTTGGATATACCATGAACCATGAATAGGTGATGGAAGTGTTATTGATTTATGTTTATGGCCTTTAGACCGAAGAATTTTAATAGATTAATGCCGAGTATTTTAATGGAGAATTATTTGGGTAGAAATACATCTTATGTTAATGGATGATCAAGGTTGGTGCTATAGGACAATTTGATAAAGGAGACTTTGTTCTTGACTATGTACTTTATAGATTTGATATTATGGATTAATGTCACAAAGTCTTTTGGCCATTTTATTATGCAATTAGGTATTTATTTAAATGAGGATTAAGATGGATTATCAAAAAAATAAATATGGGCCATTTAAGCTTGGACTTTAGGCCCAAGTATGTTGGGCCTAAAGCAGGCCAAGAGGCCCAAACCGTCGGCCCATGAAGGAGAACCGGATGAAGGCCACGCCACCTCCTCCATTTGTCCTCTTGATGCAGCCACTTGTCTTCCTCTTGGAGGCAAGTGTCTCATGCATGCAAAACCTAATGAATACAAGCAAATAAGAGAATAAAAGGAAAAGGGGGAGGGGGATTTCGACCAGAAGAGAGAGAAGAGAGAGAGTGTACCGTCCAAAGAAAGAAGAGAGAAAGAGAGGAAGAGAGGAAGAGGAGACGCCGTCGAGCCCGCCTAGTCCCGCCATCGTTCTTGCTGTGTTTTCCTTTGATTTGAGGCAAGTGAAGTCCTAAAACCTACTCTTTGCATTGCTGTGTGTATGTGTAGTAGATGGTAAGTCTTGGTTGTGGTAGATGGGATGAAATTTCGGAGCTATGGAGAAGGATTCGTTGGTCATACATGCTGTTTCTGGAAAGACCAGTTTGACCATCTTTGAGTTTGTGTGTTGCATGTGACTTTTTAGTTGGAATCTTGTTTCGATTTCTTCACGAAAGTTGTAGAGAACACCTTGAAGAACAACATACTAAAATGTGAGATAAAATGGTTGAGTTTTGAGGGGTAAAACCCTTCCTCTACGAAAAATACTAGATCTGAAACTGTTTTGTTAATCTCTTGATGGTTTTGTGTGTTGCATGTCACTTTCTACTGAGAATTTCATTTCGACTTCTTCATGAAACTTGTCGAGAACATCCTAAAGACTAACATACTCAAATTTGAGGTGAAATGAGCAAGTGTAGCCTAGTGAATCGACCTTCTCTTGAAAACGGTAAATCTGGAAATAAGGTACTGGACACCCGAGACTTCTTGGACCCATATGATGACTATTCTTTGGAAATTTCACTGAGATCCCTTAATGAAAGTTGTAGGGGACCTCTTGAAGCAAAACATATCAAAATTTCAGAGAAAACGAAGAAGGATAAGTAGGTAAAAACTCGATATTTCGGAGATAGGTATACTGGACGTTTCGGTGCTAGAGTCAGAAACTTCGTACGTCTATAGAAAATTTTCTAGAATGAATATGGCCTAGATGCCTTCATGAAAAATATACTTTAGGGTCTTGACTATAACATAGTTAAATTTCGTGATTTTTGAAGGTCATTTGCCTATTTAATCGACTGTGATTAGAAAACTGTGCAAATCGTGTATTTCGGACTTGATGATGTGGGAATGCATGGCCAATACTATTCTGTACAAATTTATTTTGGAGAAATTTCCTTCACGTGATATCTTTATCTATGTCTTGACTATAACATAGTTAAATTTCGTGATTTTTGAAGGTCAATTGCCTATTTAATGAACTGTGTTTTGAAAACTGTGTAAGCTGTACATTTTCGGAATTATGATATTGAAATGCATGGCCAATTCTATGCTGTGATGCGTGATCTATATGAATTATTGCGTGAACTATGAGACTTTGGATCATTATTCATGAAATGATGTGATTGGCTTTCATGCATTTCATGTGACATTAAGGAAATGACGAATTTTCCAATGATCTCAAAGAAAGATCTTATTTAAACCCTTGCATTAAAGGACATTTTCCCAATGCATATTACATGATTTCAAAAGAGTAATTTAAACCAATTGCATTGTAAATTTCAAATGTGAAATTGGAAAAAGGATATATGAGAATATGGATGACTGTCGGAGGTGTGAGCCAACGATGCCCCGGGAGTGTCGAGATGCCCGGAGGTGTGTGCCGGATGTCCTCGGGAGTTTCGAGATGCCCGGTGGTATACGATACGTAATTCCAGGGGGAATGCCTGGTGGTGTGTCGGTACGTAATTCCGGAAGCCCTGGAGGTGTGTGCCGGGGGGATTCCTCGTGATGCCAGTTGGGGTACGAGATGCCCGGAGATGTGTGCCAAATGCCCGGAGGTGTGTGCCGGAGACTCCTCGTGATGCCAGGTTGGGTGCGAGCGATAAATTGTGGGATGCAAACATTGGTCCTTGGGAAGAAAAATTGATGAGATCCTGTGAAAAAAATAAGAATTGAAAGTGAATCATGTGCATGGGTGTATGCATATGGCATGATGCATGATCTGCTTATGAAAGTAAATAGATGCTATTTGATATTGAAAATGCGATCATGAAGGTATGAATGGATCTCATGGTGATGTATGCTTGATAGCATGGATGATATGAATCATGGTGGTATATGCACATATGGCATGAAGACATATGCATGAATGCTTGATGATAAGTGCATGGTGATATATGCATGAATGCTTGATGATAAGTGCATGGTGGTATATGCACATATGGCATGGTGATATATGCATGGCTGCAAGGTAAGGTATGCTTGAATGCATGGATGATATGTGCTTTGTTCATGATACCTTGATTGTTCTGTTTGACGCATTAAGTAGTTTGGTGGATCTTTACCGCTGAGTGGTTGTACTCACCTCTTTGGGGATTAACATTTCAGACTAGATAAGATTCCTCTCGCTGCCACCGCCACCGCAGATGGATCAAGTGGTTGGATATGACCGCGAGGAGGAGGATAGCAAAGGAAGGAACTTTTGGACGCCGACACCGATTCGATGGACTTTAAGTATACGACTGTTGGAGGAGATGTCGGTCATCTTTTGAAGTATAGCCAAGTATAGAAAACCATGGCATTTCGATGTACTGACTAAAGATGTCCATCTACTTTATGTAAATAAAAGTGTTCGGCTTTAAGTTATCGAAGATGTTTAGTTGGCGTGCACTGTTTTCTGAATATAGGGAAGGGAGTTGTTGGTTATGCTTCCGTTATATGAATTGCGCAAGGGACCGATCTAAAAGATGTAAACCCCCAGGTTGTATGGACCCGCTGCAATTGAAATGGTATCAGAGTGACATGTTATTAGGGAAAGGGAAAGGTAAGCGAACTGTGGCGACCCTAACGGATCGGGGCCGTCGAGGGGTGCCACATGAATCTACCCTAAGACAATTTTTTGTATTTTTCATGAAATTCGAAATTAAGAAAAATGCAAAAATTATCTAGCTAGATTAAGATTCTATCCAACTTACATTAAGAATTGAGTTAGGTCAAATCTTAATTTAAATTAGGATGTTATCTTAAGTTGAAAGTTCCTAATCTATAATGCAATCTATCTCAAAAGATCTATCTAAATAAAATCAAACATGCAATCAACCTAATATGCAATGACGTGCAAATAATGCCTTAATTCTAAATGATATATGCATGATGATTTTTTTGTGTTTTTTTTATAAAATTTGAAATTTAAAATTGCCAAATAATTAAACGTGCAATTTAAATTAAAAAAAAACTAACATCCTAAACGAATGCATTTTTTTTATTTAAAAATTCAAAATGAGATTGCAATTCTAAATATGCAAGATAACCCTAAGACTAGAGATATTCCAAAACGAACCTAATTCTAATTCAATTTTTTTTTTTTTGGATTTCTTTTTCTTTTAACAAAAACAAGATCGACTCAAACCACACGATAGCAAATCAAGCAAGATAAGATCGATATCCATAAAAAAAAAAAATTGACGAACCATATCTCGCGCATGAGATCGGGTTAGCCAAATTTAAAGAAAATCACGAATCGAATCTCGCGCGTGAGATCGGATTGGCGATTTTTCCGTGCGATTGCGAGTCAGATTTCGGGCACGAAATCGAACTGTCAATCGTATGCACGTTATGAAATTAGGGATTAATCCCTAATTTAAAAGGCTACTCGAGATTACGGATACGATAGCATATCGAGAATTCAAATAATGTGCATCAACAATATTTCAAATAGGGAAACGGAATATTCGAAAATTGAAATAGATAAAGTTTTCACCTAGTTTGAATATCGGCCTTCAAAATTCGGATCCTCGCGACTTGACGTGGTGGTGCTAAGCTCGATGGACCACGGTAACCAATGACTCACGGGCTTGGTGAACAGCTTGTTGGACAGCTTGACTCCAGGAGATGCACATGCAAGTAAAGAGAGAGGATATGTGCCCCTTTTGTGCTGGTCTCTTCGCATCCGTGTGGCAAGGAGCAGCTTAAATCTCGCGGTGCGGGGACTTGCGGCGACACTTATTGCAATATGACTATTCTTGACAAGACCTGCAAAATAGCAGCAAATTATCTCAAAACGAGAAAAAAAATTGGTAGCAACGTCGGTGGAGGGAATGGTAGTCTCAACGATCAGGGCATCGTAGACTCTTTTTTTTTTTTTTTAATTGGAAAAAATTGTAGCTTAGAGCAAGAAATCTCCAGAAGGCGATGGAGTCCACCGATTCGCCAAAACAATAGCTTCTATTGGGCCAACAAGAGGAAGATGCCGCAGTAGATGGTAGCAAGCAAACAAAGTCTTGGCCGTACATGTGGAAGCTCAACCGTGATTCTCTCTCACGAACGTGCTCTCTCTCAATGGTGGCCGTGTATGGAATTGTGTGGCCCCCTCCTATCTCTCATGTGCGTATGTCTTTTATAGGGAAAGCAATTAGGATTTTAATTCCTCATTCGAATCAATATCTGCAATATTTTCCGCCAACTTATCCCATATTGATAAGGATCCAAGATCACGATGGAATTTTTCTCTAAATCCAAATCTTGCAAAGACAAATCTCAATATTTTTTACCCACATGCCATATCCAAAAAAAATTCATATCTCGGAAAAATTTAAAAATTTCTATTTTCCAACGAGATAATTTTCAATCAAAAAAATACGGGCTTGGGCCAACCTGCTCGCTTCGTGGGCTTGATCCATCTAATTTGAACTCATTTGCCACCGGTCCAATAAAATGCAAAAAATGCAAATAACAAAATAAATGCAACCTAAATCTATATGCTATGCAATTAATAAAATTAACCCCTAATTTTCTATGTAATAAATAAATGATCAGATCGCAAAAATTTAGGTGTCAACAAGGATTTATGTAAATGAATAAACTAAAATTACAGATTAAACCTATGAAGATCGAGGTGACCATGGCTTGGCGGCGTGCACGGGCGTGGCCATGCTCAATTAACCAAAAGGGCAACATGGGCAGGCGTAGGCTAAAAATTCCATTCATGAACTGAGTCCTACCTACCCACTTCAGGCCACCTCGATAGATCCGGCGAGGTCGAGCTTGGCGAGCTCGAGCCTCGCCTCGCCTTGCGAGCCTCCCTTCTAAAAGCTTTGCCAACAGATTCTCTCGTGCATCGCGTTCGCATTTGGCTTACTATAGACGTGTGGCCCTAAGCTTTTGAGCGAGCACTTGATAAAGGGACGTTCGTGTCACGCCCCGAACCTCGAGCACGCGCACATCCCTCGGTGGTCGATAGAATTTTGCGACGTTCCCAGAACTCGTCGCCGACCCTTTTCATTTTATTGCACATGCGGAAGCGAATTCACTAATCCCCTCACAACAACATATATGGGATAGAAAAGCAGGACAACAATTTCAAATCAAATACACTTTCATAAACACTTCAAGCTTATACAGAAGGTCTATGTCATAAAGAATTATTGAGCCACCTATGCTCTTGACCCTTCTGCTTCAAGCTCCTGGCTCTTCACACTAGGGACCTGAAAATGGTTATTCAATAACCAGTGAGATATAAATCTCAGCGAGTTACACCCCTAAGCCCCGGTTAGTACACCAACTCAACCCAGGGTATTTATCCAGAACCACCCCACCACAAGCAACAACCAACGGTCGATTCGCATACAACCTTACCTGGTATGCCATACCCTGCACGTTATAATTCAGCACGATACACGCAATGCACATGGCCGTTAGATGATACAGCTCATCAATCACATACGAGTCGCATCACCAAATCTCACCTAGCCATTGCCACACTCGCACATTATCGATTCATGCGTGTGTGCCATAAACAATATGCTTAACTCATGCATGACCGGAATCAACAATGCAATGATTCTCATGCGTTCTTGCACAATAGTGCGTCACTCATCACGTATCAATCGATCACACGGGTCCATCAATTCACACTAAGCTGATAAGGTTAAGGTATACTGCTCTCGCTAAGCTGACATATCGCCTGCAGGCTGATATAGTATACCGGTATACTGCTCTCGCTAAGCCGACATACTTGCCCGCAGCCGATATAGTATACCCCTGATGCTCTCACTAAGCTGATAAAGTGTACTGCTCGCGCTAAGCTGACATATCAGAGCCCGTAGGTTGATATAGTACACTGGTATACTGCTCTCGCTAAGCTGACATATCGCCCGCAGGCTGATATAGTATACCCCTGATGCTCTCGCTAAGCTGATAAAGTGTACTGCTCGCGCTAAGCTGACATATCGCCCGTAGGCTGATATAGTACACTAGTATACTGCTCTCGCTAAGCTGACATATCAGAGCCCGTAGGATGATATAGTATACTATCCGACCATTCAATCCATTCCATCTTTTATCCTTCTCGATAAAATAGCCGTGTGTGGGGGACACGGTTGGCCTTAGCCAAAATATCATATTTTGCTTTTAGAACCTCCCACCATTTTCAACAGCCCATAAACACATTTTTGGCGCCGTGAACCGACGCCCGGTAATTACCAATCAATTACCACAATTCAAATCATTTAGGAATAAATCCTAAAAATACATAATTAAATCAACTCAACTCATGCGAATGCCCATGCATTTACACATCCATTCACTTCATAAAATCAACACACATGAAACAAGGCAATTTTTCACTCTCGGGTGAACAGTAACTCGTGAACAGTGTCGCGTGAATAGTGCCTCGTGAACAGTGCACGTGAACAGTATTTTGTGAATAGTGTCACGTGAACAGTAAAATTCCAGAATTTAATAAACAATAAATTATATTCAAAAATCATTAAAACAATGATTAAATTAAGGAAACCAATCAATTAAGATAAACATGCTTAATTAACCACATAAACCACAATAAGCAAATAAAACAAGATTAAGCTAAACTAATCGAATCCATTAATCTAACCACCTATCTTAGGACTAATACAACTTAATTAAATCACTTAAACTATAATTAAATCTAACTAAACCAACCCTAAGCAAGTTTAGGCACTAATCGAAGGATTAGGAGCTAAACTCACCCGTTAAGCGGGCCGGAGGCACCGACGCGGCGGCGACGACGGTGGCTACGCACCGGGACCTCTACCACGACGATCCAAGGCGGTCCCAAGCTCAACACAGCAACCACAGCTCGGACTCCCACTGAAAACACTGAAAAACAGCCCTGCCGGAGGAGAAACTGAGTTGAACGGCTTGGCTGGAGCTCCGGCGAGGGGTTGGTCGACAACCGGAGGCTCCCGGGGTCTTGGGGGTCTTGCTGGAGGTTAGGATGGGGGAGGAATGGCTGGAATGGAAGAAAACGGGCTGCAAAGTCGAAACAGTCCAGGCTGCAGGCGGACCGACGGACCGGCGACCGGCGGCTTGCGACGGCCATACAGGACGGACGACGGCTCCGTTCGGGACGAAATTGGGTTCGTTGGAACGTTCTCTCTCTCCCGGTCACGGTGATAGGTGGCACGTCCTGTGATTCATCCGGGAAGACCACTTTTGACTCGATTCTTCACCGAAGGGTCAGCTGGAGCAGAAACTGGAAGAGAGGGAGAACGAGGGAGAGAGATGGTCGACCGGTTTGGGGCTGAAGAGGAGGAGAGAGAGTGATGGGAGAGTTGCCATCAAGGCCTCATTAAGGCCATTCAATGCTTGCTCCACTTCCCCATGCACATCACTTCCTCTTTCTCTCTCTTGCTTTGCCCTTATCCACAAGCTTTTAGGGGCAATTTGGTCATTTCCACCTTGCACAAATTACCAATCTATCCTTGGGCTGAAATTGGTGGATGGGCCTAAGAAATGGCCTTGGCCATGAATAGGAGTGGGCTTGGGAATTTATTGAGCTTTGAAATGGTTAAGGCTTGGCCCATGGGCTTAGAAGATGAATAGTTGGTTTGGCCCAATGGGCTCACTTGCTTGTTTTGGGCCCATCATGGGCTGTCCCACCTTGGGCCTAAGGCCCACACTAACTTGGCCCGGCCCACGTCCTCACGGGCTCGCTTCCTCGGTCCGAAAATCCCTTTTTCAATTGCTCGGCTTAACTGGCTCGACGGCAGTGCTTTGAAGCGCCTTCATCTAACGTCCATCCTGCACATTCCCGATAATTCGAAGTCCAGTCCTAAGTTCTCTTGCCATGTCAATTTCACCCTAATGTCATTTTGGTTATAACTCAGACAGACGGGCGGCTCAGAGGATTCACGCGTAACCGACTTGTGCCAAACCACGTTCAAGACATCTCGACACATGGACGTCCTTGACTGCATGAAATTACGGAGGATAGATTCTTATTTCCAAGTACACGATCACTAAGGATCGACATAGGGTCGTTCGCAGGTTCGATAACGGCAAACGGAATCACCCGTCGTTCCATTATGTTCTGTCCACGAATCGACTTCTAGTCGTCCGTAGAATCGGCCTGCCTATCTACAGGATCATCCTCACGCAAGTCTCACGGTCAAGTCGTTTTCCCAAGTCGAGTTCTTTAGTCGTACGGTTTCCGTCCTCATTAGCCTTTCCCCTCAAGGTCAGTATCTCAGGAGTGATCAATTCCAAGTGAGATCAACCAACAATGCATTGACGCAATTCACATTCATCCATCCTTCAGAGGACTCGAATTTCAGGATGTCACAGTTCGAATGGTGCATCACGTTCGCATTTGGCTCATTATAGACGCGTGATCCTAAGCGTCCAAGCGAGTGCTTGATCGATAGACACTCAAATGGTGCACTGCGGGCCATGTCGTGAGAATCATGGCATGTCTCTTTCACACTCCTCGGATGACTTCTCCGTGGCTCCAGCCTCCAGTTAACAGGAGGACACGGCAGTGCTAACACTTCCATGTAATAGTCAGACTAATTCCACTGCTGTTGCCAGCTTATTTGGAAACGTTTTGATGTCATATCTTAAATGCTAAAAGTGACGGGGAAAGAGAAGACGAATGGAGGGAGAGGATGATGCATATTGTTATATTTGTTTCTTATATTTCCTTTGACTCTCCATATCTCTTAGAATTGTGTATATCCATAATTGATTTTGATGGATATTTTATTATCGTGATACTTTAGATAGTCTCATCTAATAAAACATACAGATATGCTCGTATACTTTTTATCAGAATATATTGAAATATATAGAAATTTCACATTTCTCTTTTGCATATATATATATATATATATATATATATATATATATATATATATATATATATATTCTTGATATCAGAGTTAAGCGATCTTAAGGAAATTTTGAGTGCATTGGGTGCACCCCGAGTGTGCTCCCAAAAATAACCTTGCATCTCATCAGTCTCGTTTTCAATAACAACTAATATCCCCATTTTCTTTCTATGGAAAATGATGGGAAGTATTCTTAATATCTGTAAGGCATGCTCCGGCTGGGATGGCACGCTCGTATGTAATGGTTGGGGCCGGTGGTTTACTGTGGGTCGTGCACTGTGCGGCTATTGGGGGGAGTAGTCTTCGTAGGTCTCATGCTTTGTACTTTGCAAAATAGCAACAGGAGAGACAGAAAGCTTGCTTGTGAAGCCCCAAGTCCTTGGAGATAAAGCCTTTGATCTAAGTGCAAAGTCATCCCCTCAAGCCTCTTAGAACGCACCATAAATGTGAAAACAAATATGGAAAAGTATCCTCAATTAGTTGACAACTTATCTTCAAGATCAGCGTAGATCGTACAAGGTTAAGATCACAGGTGCCAAAATGAACTGAACCAATCCAAACTGAAAAATTCAGGCCTTTTTGGTTCGGGTAGCAAATAGAAAAGTTTCTGCCTCGATTTGATTTGGTTCGATTTGGGTTGGTTTGGGTTTGTTGCGGCTTGCAGGTGAGCATGGCCTTGCCCATATCTGGGAAGGGCCTTCGTGCCCTTGCCCGTGGTCAGTGAGGCCGCAATGGCCCTTGGTGAGGCCTTTGCGGGCCCACTGTTCACTAGCAAAGGCCCTTGTGGCCACGGGCAAGGGCACGAAGGCCCTTGCTTGCAATCGGGGATGGCCTCGTTTGGGGCCTTCGCGGCAACACCAACCAAGGTGAGGCCTTCACAGTGGACAAGCAACCCTCACCGACATTGAAAAAAAAAGTAAAAAGAAAAGGAAAAGAAATATACAAAATAAAAATTCAAAAAAAATAAATAAAATATCAAGAAATAATAAAAAATATTAAAAATGTTAAAAAATCCACGTGGAAAGGAAAATTGATTAAAAAATCAATGTAGGATGATTTGCCAGAAATGACACACAAATTATCGATTTCACTCCGATGTGGCACTAAAGTGAGCAAAAACAAAGTTATAGTACTTAAGTAAGCGTCGTAAAAAAGTTATAACACTCCTACTATTCTTATCCCAAACAAAATGAGATTAGAGAGAGAGAGAGGGGACTGCTCTTGAGTTGAGAATCATTGTGCACTATGTAGTGAAGCTGAAGAAGACCAGGGGGAAGAAAACCAGAAAAAGGGAACCGACTCAAATTGTAATCAGTTTAGGTTCGGTTCTCGAGTCGGTTTGGGTCACGATTTGCTTAAGTCCTTTGTATTTGGTTCAGTTCGGGTATCATAGATATTGGAACAGAACCGAACCGTTCACCTCTAGTTAAGACATGGCTCAACTAATTAATCACCTTTTCCGAACATGTTTATTCCCAATTTAGAATTAAAATTAAGAGATTTAATTTATTAAAAACTTGGTTGGATCCATGTGAAATCCTCTATGTGACATTAAAATTTGTTAAATAAGCCGTAATTGAATTGTCGAGACAGTGAACGCAAACTTAGGTTCCTATGAGAACTGATTGAATATGGAAACGAGAGTACCGAAGTTCTACAAAGTTAAATTTGTAAAGGGTTTTGCTAGGTTAACAGTCTTTGGTTTACTTTGAGAACAATAACTTGTTGTGAGCCACAAATTCTTGATGGAGTGAACCTTACAACATTTTATAATTATTTGTTATTTGGTTTTTTTGTGATTCAGAATAGATTGTTATTTTCACAGTAAATTAAAGACTGTCACCCAATCATTTCTCATTTGTAAACTTCTTCTGTTGCAACCTAATCAATAAAACTCGAAGCACACGCTTATGTCCTTCTCTTGAATTAGTAAAGCCTCGACCATGCGTGATTTGAAAAATCTTGGTGCTCTCCGGAGGATATTTCCCAAAAAGAAAGTTGTTGTATAGGCTTGGTTTCCGTTGATCGAGACATCAGGCGCCGGACTCTTTCCCAAAAGGTCACCAATGATGCTGCTTGTCCAATGGAAAGCTCAGTCACTAGGAATTTCTGTGCATCACGTTCTCATTTGGCCTCTCATGCATGTCCGGTTTGAAGTTTCAGATCGATTGATTGAGCAAGAGATATTCAAATGGTGCACTGCGGAACAAAGTGGAGTCACATCAAGGATTTGCCAAGTTCATGAGGGCGTTGTTAGGGTGATAAAATATCTCGATCTAGTATACTAGAATCAGATCATCAGCTGAATGTGGCCATATAACGTGTGGCCCAGCAATGCAATGAATCGGTAGGTCCCCTGACGTTTGTTCGTTTTCAGGCCAGGCTGCTACGATCGCTTGGCCATCAATGGACATGCATCTTCTTGGAAGGGGTAGCCTCGATGCCCATCGCAATCCAACGTTGGATCGGTACGCACGTGTTAGCGTGGCACATCTCTCTCATGCTCCTAGGATGACTTTTCTACACTAGCGTTGGCACTTCCATGTGAAGCGCTAGCACTTTCACATGATGCACGGATTCATTCCAACTTTATTGGCATGCTTTCGAGACTGAATGCGTAACCCATTTATTATAAAATGAGCATGTTCGCTTTCATTGTTTAGAGTGTTAGTTTCTATTGTATGTCCAAATTTATGGGGAAGAATTTTGAGAAATTTCGAAAGAAACAGAAACAGTTCCATGTTTTGTGTCTTGGAAATGTTTGGGAACATAAATTGACGCTGTACCTCAAGTGTTGAAATGATAGGGAAAAAGGGAATGTGATAAATGCATAATCGACACCTCTTTTTGAATGAAGAGTGTGATGGAGATGACACGTGAATTGATAAATAAGAAATCATCCACACGAAACAAACTTAATACGGAACATCGCACCGAGACCATATTATTATATGTCGAATTGAAATGATTGAGCTTTTACTTGCAATTAGATGGTAGTGCACGCAATGGCTCATTCATAATCTCGCCATGTTTTGATTAGAGAGAATTTCCATTTTGGCAATGCTTTAATTTTCCAGTTGAGACAATTAATCATCGACCGCCCCAAAAGTCAAAAGAGAGAAACTCTTGGAGAGGAATGGTTTTATATCATTATCGGTATGAAAATGATTGAACTCTTGGAGTACGGGATAAAAACTCTCTTGCTATTTGCTTTAATTACGTACGTCAACGGTCAGCGCGTGGTCATCGACTCAAATTGCCATCCATCGAAGGAAAAATCACTGTCGACACGTGACTAACGTTGCTTGCATGAGGTTAAAAGAGCATAGATGCCTGAGGAAGGTCTCCCATCGTCGAAAAATCACCATCCACATGGTGACGTTGTCCCATCAACACTGCCCCTCGGACTCGCCTATATAAATCAAAGGATTGTGCTCAACAATACTCACACTCATTTCTCATAGAACTTGTAGAAATTCGCGATCTCACCAATCTTCTCAACTTTCACTCACGCGTCATGGAGTACGCAACAGAACAAGCCAGTTCCAACCAAGCCAAGCGAATCTGCCAGAAGTTGTGGGCACGATGCACCAAAGAAGATCGGCCAATTATAAGTCTAACATTTGGAATTACGATTTCTTGCAGTCGCTTAGCAGCAAAAATGACCTCGTAAGATTATAATTTGTAGCTTCCGCACTATCTTATTGTTCTCTTTAACTCTAGCCATCTCTTCCTTATATGAGCGAATGGACATTGGCATCCAATCATGCAAGTATTTGCACATGAGATGCATATTGATGTTTGAAGTAGTACTTTGCTTCAAATTCATTTGTAACATTACAATGCATGTACCTATTAAATGTAGCAAGCAATGTTAGAGTTTTTGTCAGTGTTATCATATGTATTGGCCATCACATCCAGACTTGATTTATAGCTATCATATCATGTACCAAAACCAATTCATATAGCTCTACATATGCATGTACTAAAATAAAAACATCTAGGCATTGCTCTATAGATTGCATTATCTGAGGCCTTTTCAGGGTAGATTTTGATCTAACAAATATGACTCAATTTTGTAGAAAGAAGGAATCAAGGAACGGATGGAAGGGCTCGTGGAGGAAGTAAAGCCAATGTTATCGGAAGTAGTCGATTCGCTTGCCAAGTTAGAGTTAATTGATAGCATGACCAAACTAGGGTTGTCCAACCTTTTTGAAAATGAAATGAAAGAAGCTCTTGAAGCAGTTGCATCCATCAACAACGGTGTTTTCACCATGGAAGAACATCTCTATGGCAGTGCACTTCGGTTTAGACTCCTTAGACAACATGGCCATATCATTTCGCAAAGTGAGTTCAAACTATGGACCTGTGTGAATTCGTAGGTGTAAGATATTACTATCAAATCACAACAAAAAATAAAAATAAAATATACTAAAGATTACTATACAAAAGTTGGTTCTTTTTGGAGATATCATTGAAAAGTTGACACATGTCAACTTCAATATCACTTGTTGAGATTATCATTGAATTTTTTATTCATCATGTTGGAAAAGTCCTGCAACCGACATACCTATATGGACTTGGGGTATGTTTGGTTCGGCTTTTTAGAAAAGTCTTTGAGAAAATACAAAAACTTTGAGGTTAAAGGAATTTTTCAAAATATAATTAGTGTTTGATCAATTGTAATTTAAAAGTGCATTGAGAAACAATTTTGGTTTAAATAATATTTGGAAAAGTCAGCCTTTGTAAAGCACTTTTCTTTTTAAATTCAAAACCAACCAAAGACTTAGGAGCCAGCGGGCAGCCGCCGAGGCCAAATCTGGCTGTTGACGCTGGCAGCCCGTTGCGTGACCTGGAGAAAGGACGAAGAAAATGTAATTGTAGATTAGACGGTGAAGAAGGTGTCGTCCCCATAGTGGTACGATGAAATTGGGTGCACATAAGCCACTCAAAGCTCATGCGTCATTATTCACTCCTTTACGATAAGATCTTCTGAGTCATCAGTCATCGTGGTTCTAATATTGAGTATTATCAGCAATTATTCTCGGTTCTGTCCGGTCATAAATCTGACTTTCAATCTGTAATCAGATGAATTAAGGAGCTTCAAAGAAGGAAGCATCTTATTCAACAGAAGCAATTGCGAAGATGTTGAGGCTTCACATCTGGCTTTGGATGGTGAAAACATTTTGCATGAAGCGAAAGCCTTCTCAACTGGGATTCTCCACGAGAGAGTCTCTGGTTTGGACAGTCGGCTCTTTAAACGCGCCGTCCACGCTTTGGAGCTTCCGATGCATTGGAGGGTCCAGTGGTTCGACATCAAATGGCAAATAAGCTTGTACGAGCAACGGGAGGACAAGCAAAGCAATCTGCTTGAGCTTGCCAAGCTCAATTTCAACATGGTCCAAGCCACACACCAAAGAGATCTTAGAGAGATATCCAGGTAATTTTATATGTATTCATAAATGATGTAGAAAATGTAGCGATTCATTCGACCAAGGTCAACTGTTTAAAGGATGTCATGTTGTATTTTCGACTCATCTCAAGAAGAAAACTCAAAAAACTCGGTCGTGATATATATATATGCTCTAAATTCACCCTGGGAACGTGCCTATTTTGAAGATATCTCTACCAGACATTATGTGATTTTCCTAGCTTTTGATTCTGATTAGTTGCTTCGGTAAAATCAGGTGGTGGAGGGATCTGGGACTTATGGAGCACGTGGACTTCACGAGGGATCGGCTGGTCGAGAGTTTCTTGTGTGCCCTTGGACTCTCTCAGGAACCACGGCTCAGCTCGCTCCGCAAATCTCTCACCAAAGTTGTCATCATGATACTGGTGATCGACGATGTCTACGACCTTTATGGTTCGTTGGAAGAGCTGGAATACTTTACCAGCGCCATTAGCAGGTTGTCCACGATGCCTCCCAATCTCTTCCTTTCGTCTCTGTTGAGTTTATTTTCACTAACTGGAAAATCTGATGCTTCTAGGCGGGACTCGGAGCAGATTCAACAGCTTCCCGAGTGCATGAAGGTCTGTTTCCGAGCGCTTAACGATGTTATTCACGAGATCGCTTATGATATTGGCAAGGATGAAGATTGGCATCGAGTGCTACCACATCTCGCCAAAGCCGTAAGAGAAAAACTTGTGGATAATTCCATACACATGCACATGTCACCCCAAAAAAAATTTATCCTTACATAATTGATCATCTCTGAATAAGTATTTTTTTTCCTTATTTTTTTACAGTGGGCAGACTTTTGCCAAGCCTTACTTACTGAAGCAAAGTGGGACAGTATGGGCTACACACCATCGCTGGAAGAGTACCTGAGCAATGCGTGGACATCATCTTCAGGACCACTGATCATGTCTCACGCTAGTTTCTTCGTGGGACATATGAATTGGGAGGATGTAGCAGATTTGCTGGAGAGAAACAAGGATCTGATTTACAATGTGTCAGTGATAATTCGACTCTGCAACGACCTTGGAACGTCAACGGTAATTATCAATCTTCTGCGCTGAAGTTATAAACCAACTGAATTTGACATGATGTCAAGAATTCTTAGCCTGCGAGAAAAAATCTTGTACTAACACGGCATATGGTGTAATTGAATCAAGGAGATTGAATCTGATAAGCACATTAAATTGATTTACTTGTTCAATTAGGCCGAAAGAGACAGAGGAGATGCTCCATCGTCAGTGGTGTGTTACATGCGAGAAGCGAATGTTCCGGAAGACGTCGCTAGGAAGCACATCAAGGAATTGATAAACCAGGCATGGAAGAGCATCAATGCTCATTGCTTTGGCAATGTCGAGACGCCCTTTGTCCGAACCTTCATTGATGTCACCGTGAACGCGTCCCGTGTTGCACATATGCTTTACCAGTTCAGAGATGGGTTTGGCGTCCAGGATGGTGATATTAGGCGGCAAATCTTATCTGCAGTGATCCACCCTGTCGCTCTTAACTGAGATAAAGCGTAAATGTAATCACATAGCAAGTGCATAAGGTAGACTAGCTGCTGCCAGTCAAAAGATTTAGTACTACGCGCAAATTGTATCCTAAACTGCATAATCATCTACTTGGGTTTAAAATGGTCAAATATCCGCAAGATGTCCATCTTACAATATCGCACGGAGTAACTATGTGCCTACTCGGTCTAATCCACATGAATCGCACTCTCAAAAGAGATACTCGAGATCATAATAATCTGATTGTTCTCATCCGATGCGACATTGAATGTTGTAATGGCCAGTGGCGGTACATTATTTTCTCAATAGAATTGAAATTATGAAGAAACTTATTCTATTGAATCAAGTTAATTGCACGTAAAAAAATAATTGGACCGCAATGGGTATGGGAAAATGAATGCGTTTCTCATAATTTCTCATCTTGTTATAGGACGATTTGTGAGGTTTTATTGGTGGCATCAGTTATCCACTAACACGCAGCCTTATCAAATGTCAATGCATTTTCCCCTTGAAAGTTTGTCATCTGGTCTCTGTCCATAGAAAATGCTTCTTCAAGTTAGTAGATTTGAATTTTATGTCGTATTGACGTGGTGAAAACGACAAAATTTGTAACTTGCGTCAACTAAATATGTTAAGAAATCAACCTCCATCGTACTTGAATTGATTTTAAAGAGTATCCTTTCCATTATATTATGACACCTAATTTATGGTGACCCATTAATAATTCATTGCGTAGAAAAATTAGGGATTGATTTCGACCCCTAAATAAAAAATAATAATTAAATTGCATATAAGTGTTGAGAGCATTTTTAGCATTAAACCCCCATAAACTGCATTGCACTTGAGTTTCGGTCATGCCCATCAAATTTCGTGATGTGGCCGAAAATTTCACATGTGCATTGCACATAAGGTGTTCTTAACTAAGAGGGTTGGTTCTTTGATCCAGAGGGCATAATCTTAATAATGAAAAGGGTAGACACAGCAAATATATTCAATATCGGCCAAATATGTGTGATTTTTTGCAAGAAAGGAATAACGGGCGGAAAGATATGGCCACTCATGGCAGAGAGAGATTCACGGCCAGGTTAGATGCAATCAAGAGTGAAACATGATCAAGCCAAGTGTATAGTCGGAAAGCAAAATACAAAACGTATGGATGTGATCTTTGGAATGAGCAGATTTTTGACCCGTAACCAATTAGTGGCGGCTCTAAAAGATAAGAAAAATTAAATTATTAAATCAAATATCAAGTTGCGTTTGATAGGATTTAGGAGAGCCCGTGCTAAGTACCATGCTTAGTAATCCATTAAATTTCTCTGGGTAGTTCATCTCTAAAAAGGTTTAGACATATATTAAACTTGAAGTTCAATGAAAGGCCGTGTCGATTTGACTCAATTTAGTCATAATTGTAGTTTCCTATTTTTCAAAAATAAAAATTTATTAATGTGTGTGGTAGGGACTTTATCCCGAACTCATCGCTTCGTGTTTGTCACTGTAAATAAGACACGCCCGCACGAATAAGAGAGACCATACTTCTCTGTAAATAAGACACGCCCACACAACCATGCTTCTTTGTTCCCTGCATGTCCATTTATTTGTTATGACCCATGTTGTAAAATTAATGTGGAAAATATAGGATTTTTCAATTAAATCAACATGAAAGCATCAAAGAAATAAACGAGAACAATAAAGGACAATAAGTGGTTTGGTCCGAATATCAATATCTACTATATGAGAGAGTCAGTGACAAAAAATTCATTAATAATTGGAGAATCAAAGTTACAATTACTTTTATCTTTACCAAAAAAAAAGTTACAATTACTTTTATGCTCTTAAAATAGATCTAAATTCACAGTATTTAATAAGCAACTCAATATGGATGTAAAGCTCATGGCAAACAAATCTTCGCGTTCTAACACAGCGGCCAAGAGAGAACTTCCCTGTGCGTCTCTTTTTATACTTCAAGTCTTGGCCAGAAATTCTCAACAAGACCCACGAAGTCCGGCCTTTGTCTTGGTCAACCCTTTTTCTTGTAAAGGAAAATCCCCATTTTTTTTTTTTTTTTTGTGTGCCCTTTCCTTTATGCAATTTAGTACACTCTTGCAACGGAGATATTCTAAAACCGCTTTGGGATTTTTTTCCTCAATAAATTCAGTTTATCATATGGATTGCATCTTCCAATCGGATCGAATATCATATAGGGCTCAAACTCGATATGTTTTTTAATAACTCCTTAGGTCATAAAGGACTTTTGACCAAGCATAAAAGTCAGAATCTCCAGCCTCTTTCTCTGTTCCCACTGACCTCCCCGTATCGAGTTACTTAGTCCAACTCTTAACTAATTTCCCTCGTGGGAAAGATACCAAAAGTCCTATATTTTTCATATGCAATTTCTTTTTCCGAGAAGCAGTGAAGTTTTATCTCTAAAGGTGTTTCTGGCTTGCAGTCTTCTTCTCCAACAATTTTAAGTATGCTGCATTCATGAAGTAGATGTCAATGGCCTTGAGACTTTCCTGGTGGACAAGGTAATTACTTGCTCTGGCTTTGTGGTTTATTAATTTCTAATTTGGTGCAATACATCTTTAGCACATGCTAATTTCAGACAAATGAAGGGAAAAAGGGAATTTCGCCAAATTCCTTAAACAGGCTCAACTCGCTCAGCTCGTTAAGAGTGATTGATTTCTAGGTGAGTTGGTCCCAGCCTTGATCCTATGGCTCTCAATTCCAAAATTTTGGAAGCGGGAGTGAGTTTGGAGGGTTTTGGAATCAGGAATTGGGATAAAATACAACAGTCCGAAACTATATTTTATGTTCTTTTTTAAATAATTTATTAATTTAACCAAATAATTAAAAAGAAAGATATCTCATTACTTTTTTGAGTCTTAGTGGGACAAAAAAACATTTTCCCCAGGCAAGTTTGCGGAGAGGGAACTAACACACACCACAAGGAAAATATTTTTGGCGGTTTTTGTGACATCCTGAATTTCCAATCCTGTTTTCAATTGAATAAGCTGGGCTTTTCATCGACGCGCCTATAGTTCTATTCTTTGAGCTGATCACTCACGAGATAACTAATCTATATGAGTAAGCCGTTAAGGGATTTTAATGCAATAGATTTGAGAATTCGATTATAAACCGACTGCTCGACCGTATTAGTCCGCAAGGGTCATTATGGCACAATTAAAAATCGATCAGGGATTAGAGATAGGTCGGTTCGACTGAGATATGTGACTAAACGTGGGTGATTCCACCAAATTGCAAAATTCTCGTCGATTGGCACTAGATTGATTTTTCTGTCGTTTTGGTACCCTGTGTCCGCATTTGAAATCTCGAGATTTTCACGACAACCGAGAGTCGTCAATGTGTCGAAGGTGTATAATGTGGTTCGAAAATAATAGACTACGAGTCAATTGCACTAAAAATTTTTGAAAGCTACTCGGTAGGCTAGGTCACGCTAAAATTGCGCCAGATTGAAATTAACTGCGAATTTGAATTCGATTTCAGAAATTGAAAGTTCTGTCATGTCACGATTTATTTTAGGAAAGTCGACTCATCCTCCGAAGATTTTTCTGCAAACCGAGATTTTTGGCAAAAATTCAATATAGGACCGTTTTTACCGGAAAAATTAGAGGACTGCTTTTATCGCGTTTTTGGGATGCAAGTTGGTTCTATTGATAAGGAAAAATGTCAATTTGGTTGAGGACACTTTGGTGGAATTTATAGGGACCGGTTTAAGTCCAATTGAAGAGGAATTGGTTCAATTTGGGAGAAATTGTGCCCAAATTCGTATGCCATGGCCACCACCACTTTTGGACCACTTCAATGGCTTCCTAGGGAAGCTTGTTGGGTGCTACTTGGCTGAGGATAGGACAGACATGGTGGGGGGCCATCTAATGATCAATTAGAGGATATTTTGGGCCAAGGGGACCCTCCACAAGGCAGCTGTCTTCTTCTTCCTCTTGTAGTATGCTTTCTCCATTTTAGAGTGAGCTTTGAGCTTGGAGAAACCAGAGAAAACTGAGCCAGCCACCCCCGTACCCGTCGCACGCCCGTCCGATCGCCGCTAGACCTGCTGTTCATCGTCGCTCGCCCGTTGCGTGTTGTCTGGCCGTCCGCCTCCAGCTCGCTGTCTCGCGAGCCCAATCCGTCCCCCGAGCCTCCTCAAGCCACATCGAGCTTAGCCGGAGCCCCGTCGTCGCCGTTCCGTCGCTGTCCACCTCCGCCGTGCACCGCTGCAGTCGTCCACCAGCCATCTTCGCTGTTTCTAGCCCAAACCGGCCTCTGTTGCAGCCCCTCGGCCCAGAAACAGAACCGCAAGCCAGCAAGGAACCGTGGGCTTCAAGGCCCATTTCGGACCACTTCCGAGTCTCGTAGGGTGCCGCCGCTTCGGAGTTTGTCGCTGTCTCCGCGTTGCCGTTGCCGTGAACTCATCGAATTTCAAAACCGGTGAGTTTACTCACTAAACTCTGCTTAGGGAGTTAATTATGCTTAATGATTGATTAGTTTAGGCTAAGTATGGTTTAGGTGGTTAGTTAGAATGGATTAGCGATTTAATTACTCGTTATTACATATTAGGTGGTTAGATCGGCTTAATTAGCGACTAGATAGACTGTATTATTTATCTAGATAGGTTCGGAATTTTTCCGGGCCCATTTCGGTATTTAATTAGGTTTTTTCGGCCTAAGTTTCTATTTATGGCATTTAATTGTATTTATTTAATTATTTTTTGTATTTATTTAATTATTTATTTTTTTCCGAAAATTATATTGGGATAGCCGGTGACCGGAATTTTGTGCTAATTGCAATAATATGCTTGGATTATTTAATTGAATGCTAGATTGTGCAAATTGAGTGGAATTGGTAAATTTGGGTATTTATCCCAAATTATGTGATTTTGGTATTTAATTTGAAAATACCGGGTGTCGGTTTACAATGCCAAAAATGTGTTTATGGACTATTATAAATAGTGAGATTTTTGAAAAGAAATATATTAAAATTTTGTCTCAGGCTGATCGTGTACCCGCACACAATTATTTTTATCGAGTACTTTTGACTCGTGTTTTTATTAGCTCGTGAGAGCATATATTATCAATTTGTGCGAGCATATTTATCGTCAGTTTTTGGGACCCTTTGCACGTCAGCTTGTGAGAGCAGTATACTTTATCAGCGTATGTGCTTCGATACGTAAGTGTGTGAGAGCAGTATACCTTATCAGCTTGTGTGAGCTAAGATCATTTTATCAGCTTATGCAAGTATGATCTATATTTATAAGCTTGTGTGAGTTACTATCTATCTATATCAGCTTGCAAGAGTTATGACCATATATTGCAGCTTGTGAGAGCAAAGACCGTCTATTTCATCTTGTGTGAGCTGTAGTTGTATCAATTGAATCGATAGACGGAATTGAATTATATGGTCCGGATTGATAGATAGTACTAATTGACTGATTGATCGATGGTTTGAGTTGAATTGAGTGGATTGGTTGAGATCATGAACTATACTGACTTGCAAGAAGAAACTAAGGCGAGGTGAGTCCTCATATTGTGTGTGCATAGGTGGCCTTTAGGTGTATTTTCTTCCTAGTCGGAGTTTAGGGGGTGAACTTGCTGAGACATCGTCTCACCCCGTCATGGGCTAACATTTTCAGGTCCTTAGATGACTGCTCCTCCTGAGTGCTTCGGCCAGCCGAAGAAGGTCACCGAACAGATCTCTCAGATTCCCCTTCCTGGGAGCCAAGGAGCTTGGGTCTACAAACTCATGAGATCCATTGTCTGGGTTGATGCGGATCTATCCTAGAGGGTACCCCATCAATTCATATCGTGGTATTGTTACAGGCGAGATGGACCTAGAGAAGGTCCCCTACCGGAGTCTGAGATTCCTATGTTGGTGCTAGAGATCGCTTTTGGCAAGGGTACATGTGACCCTTCTAGTGGTTCAGTGGTAGACCTGAGTTCCTTGGAGCCAGATACCTCGGAGCTTTCAATTGAGGATTCGAACGCTTAGAGGACTTGTAGCCCTTTTGCTTTTGATAGACTTGTGAATATAGACTAATATTGTAAATGACTTAGTCTGTTGTGTATATAAGTGTGTTGTGGTTTTCAAAATTGTGGCCTTGCTTTTTTATCTCATCTTTTTGTTGTCTAGGGATTTATTTATTCGCTTCCGCATGCGCATTAAAATGAGAATGGGTCAGCGACGCGTCCTGGGACGTTGCAATTTAATCAACCACCGAATGATGGGCACGCGCTCGAGGATCGGGGCGTGACAGTTTTCCTTTTCCTTTTATTATTAAAACACCCACATCTCACTCTCTCCGTTTCTCTCTACTTTCTCTTGGCTGCATTAAGCACCCAGTGGTTCCTCCATTGATGAACCTCTTTCTTCTTTCTCTTTCACCCTCAGTTTCCACATAATGAGCTTTACTTCACTGTTATGGTGACTTTACTTTCGTCTAGCTTGGCTGTGTGCATGAGACCTTGGTGGTGGTTGCATGAGAGAGGGAGGTGAGCGTGCCAAACGCAAGAAAGGGAGGCGAGGGGCGTTGATTGTCGAGCGTGAGAAAGGGTGGTGGGAAGCTGAGGTATAAAATAAAGAGAAAGAGCTCTAATTTTTATTGAGGTTAACCTTTGGCAAGTTTCGTCGGTTTGGTTCAATTCAGCATGAGGAACTGGGAATCGGGTTGGTATTGGGTTGGATTAGACCGATGCACATTCCTAGGGCTTGTGTGGGTTTAACCTTGAAAGTTCAGCAAGTTCAGGGCCCAAATTCAATGTGGGATCACATATTGGGCCAATTCAATGCAATTCAATGGAAACACGTTATTCACAAATAAAAATGTTCCAAATTTTTAAATATAGACGAATATAGTAGAGAATGAAAATGTAAGACAATGCAAAAAGTGATGAGGCAGCGTTATTTCCACCCTCATTTTGGTTAAGAAACTATTTTTTTTTTCAATTAACCAGCCAACTTAACCTTCTTTTTCTCTTCAATTTACTGTTTTTTATCATGCTAATTAAAAAAATTTGCATTTATCTCTATCATCTCTCTCATCAATTTCTTAATATAAATGTCCAATTACATCCAACAAGATATCATATTATCTTATATCCTATTATCACTTTGTCTAGAGAAGATTGTTAATTTTAATTCATGGTCTCATATTTAATTCACAAAAGCCACATAGAAGATGTTAAATTTATATTTCTAATGACTTATGAATACACAATTAATTGCTTATTTTTAATCAAATAGTTTGAGCAAACCTTTGTTTCAAAGTTGAGAATTAAAATTCAATCTAATTATCTAGCCGATCTTGACCTTGTGGTTGTTTTTCCGAAATAATATCTTCTAAAGTTAAACTTTGTTTATTTTGTGATTTCTTTTTAGTTTTTCACATTTTAATCTAAATTACAAGATGGAGGTTGAAAGTCTTGTTACACATTCTTCACTTTCAAACTCACATTAGATTATTTAAGAGAAAATTTTTAAGCATAATATATACTTTTGATCCACTTGTTATGAGATTGAATCTACAATCTGTAATATTTGGCTGTTGGGCCCAAAAGAAGAAAACAAAAGAAGGGTTGAAAAGTCAAAAGAAAAAAAAAAAGAAAAAGGAAAGGAAAGAGAAAAGGGGTGAGTAGTGGTTGCTCACTTTAAAGAGCTGAACCACTTCGGGAGAAAGAGAAAAGAAAGGAAAGAAAGAGAAAAGAACAAAGAGAAGAAGAAAGAAGAAAAAGAAAAAAAAAATGGAAGAAAGGAAAGGGGTTTTGGCACGTGCACGCTGCGGATGCCTCACCAAGCCGACTCGACTCCATAACGCAGTGCCCGGTAAAGATTAGGCCCCCCGTTCGTCCAATAAAGCTCAAATTCAGAAATTTTGGAAAATTGAGCGGCGAAATCTGATTTTGGAGTCGTTGAGCCACATATATATATTTTCTTTTTATAGAAATCATAGTTTAGGATGTTGTGGAGCAACAGGATTTTACAGATCGTGATTTGAGCTTCTAGGCGGGACTCGGAGCAGATTCAACAGCTTCCCGAGTGCATGAAGGTCTGTTTCCGAGCGCTTAACGATGTTATTCACGAGATCGCTTATGATATTGGCAAGGATGAAGATTGGCATCGAGTGCTACCACATCTCGCGAAAGCCGTAAGATAAAAACTTGTGGATAATTCCATGCACATGCACGTCACCCCAAAATTTTTTTATCCTTACATAATTGATCATCTCTGAATAAGTATTTTTTTTTTTCCTTATTTTTTTACAGTGGGCAGACTTTTGCCAAGCCTTACTTACTGAAGCAAAGTGGGACAATATGGGCTACACACCATCGCGGGAAGAGTACTTGAGTAATGCGTGGACATCATCCTCAGGACCACTGATCATGTCTCACGCTAGTTTCTTCGTGGGACATATGAATTGGGAGGATGTAGCAGATTTGCTGGAGAGAAACAAGGATCTGATTTACAATGTGTCCATGATAATTCGACTCTGCAATGACCTTGGAAAATCAACGGTAATTATCAAACTTCTGCGCCGAAGTTATAAACCAACTGAATTTGACATGATGTTAAGAATTCTTAGCCTGCGAAAAGAATCTTGTACTAACACGGCATATGGTGTAATTGAATTAAGGAGATCGAATCCGATAAGCACATTAAATTGATTTACTTGTTCAATTAGGCCGAAAGAGACAGAGGAGATGCTCCTTCGTCGGTGGTGTGTTACATGCGAGAAGTGAATGTTCCGGAAGACATCGCTAGGAAGCACATCAAGGAATTGATAAACCAGGAATGGAAAAGCATCAATGCTTATTGCTTCAGCAATGCCGAGATGCCCTTTGTCCGAACCTTCATTGATGTCACCGTGAACACGGCTCGTGTTGCGCATATGCTTTACCAGTTCGGAGATGGGTTTGGCGGCCAGGATGGTGATATTAGGCGGCAAATTTTATCTGCGGTGATCCACCCTCTCGCTCTTAACTGAGATAGTGCAAGTGTAATCACAAAGCAAGTGCGTAAACTAGACTAGCTGCTGCCGGTCGAAGGATTTGAGTACTCCACGCAAATTGTATCCTATGCTGCATAATCATTTACTTGGGTTTACAATGGTCAAATCTCTGAAAGATGTCCATGTTACAATATCGCACAAAGTAACCATGTGCGTAGTCGGCCCGATCCTCATATATCGCACTCTGAAAAGAAATACTCGAGATCGTAATAATCTGACCTTTCTCATCCGATGCGACATTGAAAGTTGTAAATGGCCGGTAATAGTACGTTATTTTCTCAGTAGAATCGAAATAATGGTGAAACTTATTCTACGGAATCAAGTCAATCGCACGTAAAAATAGAATTGGACCGCAATGGGTTTGGGAAAATGAACGCGTTTCTCATACTTTCTCCTCTTGTTATAGGATGATTTGTGAGGTTTTATTGGTGGGATCCGTTATCCACTAATATGCAGCCTTATCAAATGCCAATTCATTATCCCCTTGAAAGTTTGTCATCAGTTCTCTATCCGTCGAAAATTCTTCTTCAAGTTAGTAGATTTGGATTTTATTTCGTATTGACATGGTGAAAACGACAAACATGAATTAGAATTCGCAACCCACATTGACTAAATATGTACAAAATCAACCTCTGTCGAGCTAGAATTGATTTCAAAAAGTATTAAATCCATTATACTATTGATACCTAAATTTAGACGACCCATTAATAATTCATTTTATAGAAAAATTAAGGATCAACCCTGACCTTTCAATAAAAATAATAGTTAAATTGCATTTAGGTATTAAGAGCAATTTTAGCATTAAACTTACACAAACTGCAACGAACCTGAATTTCGTCAAGCCCATTGAACTTGCTGACGTGCCCGGAAATTCCACATGTGCATTGCACAGAGGGTGTTCTTAACTTAGAGGGTTGACTCTTTGATCCAGAGGCCATACTCTTTGTAATGAAAGGGGTAGACACGGCAAATATGTTCAATATCGGCTGAGTATGTGTGTGATTTTTCGCAAGAAAGGAATAATGGGCGGAAAGATATGCCCACTCGTGGTAGAGAGAGGTTCACGGCCAGGTCAGATGCAATCAAGAATGAAACGCGATCAAACCAAGTGTGTAGTCAGAAAGCAAAATACAAATCGTGTGGATGTGAACTTTGGAATGAGCAGATTGGCCACTATTCGACCTGTAATCAATTAGCGGTGGATCTAAAAGGTAAGAAAAATTGTATAATTAAATCAAGTATCAATTTCTGATTGATAGGATTTAGGTGAGCCCGCGCTAAGTACCATGCTTAGTATTCCATTAACTTTCGCCGGGTGGTTCATCTTCACGAAGATCGTGACATATATTCAACTTGAAGTCCAATGATAGGCCATGTCGACTTGACTCAACTTAGTCATAATTGTAGTTTCCTATTTCTAAGAAATGAAAATTTATGAATGTGTATGGTGGGGACTTTGTCCAAACTCAACGCTTGGTGTTTATCACTCATTGTCTTTCATTAGAATTTAAGTCTGAAACTGTAAAAAGTGTTAATGTGTTAAATGTCCCAAGTTATTTTAATGGTTTGGTACAAATGTTTATCAGCGTGGATGAGACTAGGAACCACGTCAAATAAGAGAAACCATACTTCTTTATAAATAAGACGCCCACACAACCTTGCTTCTTGTTCCCTCCATGGCCATTTATTTGTTACGACTCACGTTGTAAAATTAATGTGGAAAATATAGGATTTTGCAATTAAATCAACACGAAAGCACCAAAGAAATAAACGAGAACAATAAGGATAATAGAGATTTACGTGGTTTGGTCCGTATATTAGTATCTACTATATGGGAGAGCTAATGACAAATAGTCCATTAATAATTAGAAAATTAAAATTACAATTATTTTTACGTTCTTAAAATAGACCCAAATTCGCGATGTTTATAAATAAACAACTTAATATGGATGTAAAGCTCATGGCAAACAAATCTTCGTGTTCTAACACAGCAGCCAAGAGAGAACTTCCCGGTGCGTCTCCTTTTATACTTCAAGCCTTGGCCAGAAGATCTCAGCAAGACCCACGAAGTCCAGCCTTTGTCCTGGTCAACCCTGAAGAGGAAAATCCCCAAATAATTATTTTGTGTGCCCTTTCCTAAACGTTTTTGGATTTTTTTTCCCAACAAATTCAGTTTATCATATGGATTGCATCCTCCAAGTGGATTGAATATCGTATAGGGCTCAAACTTCTAACAATTCTCTTATGTCAGAAAGGACTTTTGACCAAGCGTAAAGGTCAGAATCTCCAGCCTCTTTCTCTGTTCCCACTGACCTTCCCGTATCGAGTTACTTTGTCCAACTCTTCACTTATTTCCCTCGTGGGAAAGATCCCAAAAATTCTATCTTTTTCATATGCAAATTTTTTTTCCAAGAAGCAGTAGAGTTCTATCTCTAAAGGTGTTTCTGGCTTGCAGTCTTCTTCTCCAACAATTCAAGTATGCTGCATTCATGGAGTAGATGTCAATGGCCTTGAGACTTTCCTGGTGGACAGGCAATTACTTGCTCGGGCTTTGTGGTTTATTTTTTTCTAATTTGGCGCAATACATGTTTAGCACATGCTAATTTCAGTCAAACAAAGGGAAAGGGAAATGTCGTCGAATTCCTTAAACAGGCCCGACTCGCTCGACTCGTTAAGGGTGATTGGTTTCTGGGTGAGTTGGTCCCGGCCTAGAAACACGAACTGACCTTGTGGCTCTCAGTTCCAAAATTTTGGAAGTGGGAGTTAGTTCGGATGATTCTAGAACTAGGAATCAGGATAAAATATAGCTGTCCGTAACTATATATATTTAAATAGTTTATTAATTTTACCAAAAAATTAAAAAGAAAGACATCTCGTTACTTTTTTGAGTCTTAGTCGGACAATTTTTTTTCCCTAGGCAAGTGTGCAGAGAGGGAACTAACACACACTACAAGGAAAATATTTTTGGTGGTTTTCCTTTTCTTTTTATCATTAAAACAACCACATCTCACTCTTTCTACCTTCTCTCTACTTTCTCTCATCTATATTAAGCACCCAATGGTTCCTCCATTGATGAATCTCTTTCATCTGTCTCTTTCACCCTCAGTTTCCACGTGATGAGCTTTACTTTCATCTAGCTTCACTGTCATGGTAACTTTACTTTCGTCTAGCTTGGCTGTGATTGTAGCTACACGAGACCTTGGTGGTGGTTGCATGAGAGAGGGAGGTGAGAGTGCCAAGCGCGAGAAAGGGAGGCGAGAGGCGTCGATTGTCGAGCATGAGAAAGGGTGGTGGGAAGCTGAGGTATAAAAAAAGTATCACGCCCCGATCCTCGAGCGCGCACCCATCCCTTACCTGGTCGATTAAATAGCGACGTCCAAGTACGCATCGCCGACCCTTTTATTTTAATACGTACGCGGAATCATATAAAATCCCCTGACAATAAAACAATGTGATAGGAAAGTAGGACTTCAAATTTCCACACTTTAAAAGCAACAACACTTATATACATTAGTGCAAATATATACAAGGCGAATTATTAAGTCAGGTTTTAAACCACCGGTTCATAAAACAAAGTCTGCAGAAATGAATCAACTTCCATCAAAAGAAGATTGTCCTATGACTAACTAGTCAGACAGGACTGTCAATTCTTCAGGCTTCACATTCTACTCTTCGGGCATCTGGTCCTTCACCAACGCCATTTAAGGACCTGAAAATGGTTATACAATAACTAGTGAGATAACGTCTCAGCGAGTTCTACCCCTAAAGACCTGACTAGGAAGCCAATACACTCTAGAGGCTGCCTAAGCACATCACGAGACAGAGGATTTACCTTGGCCTTAGTTCCTTCTTGCAAGTCAGTATATATATGAAATATACACGATCACAGCACATCACCCAATCAGATTGAATTATCGATTAATCGACCTAGTCGATTACATGTCACCACGACATTCCCTTGGTCGGTACATACAATACTATCTATGAAGTCCGACCTTAGTCTCACTGGTTATTATACTATATACGTGCTCGCCCAAAGCTGATAGATTAGGGCCCCTAGGCCATCAGAGTACATTATATATGCTCGCCCAAAACTGATAATACGTGCTCACCCAAAGCTGATCATATGGTATACTATTTATATGCTCGCCCAAAGCTGATAATTTAGGGCCCCTAGGCCATCAGAGTATACTATATATACTCGCCCTAAGCTGATAATACGTGCTCACCCAAAGCTGATAGATTAGGGCCCCCATGCCAAGATAGTATACCACTTTAGACATATAGTCAACTTCTTATTTTTATCATGCCCGATAAAAATAGCCGTGTGTGGGTACACGGTCGGCCTTAGCCAAAATATAATAATTTCACCTTTATGAATATCCCACCAGTTTCAACAGCCCATTACATATTTTTGGTGCTGTAAATCGACGCCCGGTTAATTTCCAATCAATTACCACAATTGATTAATTTAGGAAAAATCCTAAAAACACAATTAAATCAATTCAGCACGAATTACTGGTCAAATGAATAAACATACTACACCACAATAATCAGCATAAAATTCCGATCGTCGCCTATCCCAACCTAATTTCCGGAAAATAATTAATTAATTAAATAATTATGGAAATTAATAAATAAATAGCAATAAATCCAATTTAGGCCCGTAATGCCTAATTGGAAGTCGAGACGAACCCGGAAAATTACCGAGACCCGTTCAATAAATACTAGGACCTATTTCCTTGTAACTACACCAACCATTTGCCTAACATGCAATGATAAGTCTCTAATTTAATTACTCTAATATAATCTATCCACCTAATTGTACTTAATTAAATATAATCAACCCCTAAGCATCATTAGCATACTAAGCAAGGATTAGTGAGCAAAACTCACTTGTTTAGCGATTTGTTCGGTTCAAAACGTCAGGAACACAATGGGGACCAACTTTCCCAAAGGTGGGCCTAGGTTTCGAGGTTCAAGACCACCTCAAAATGGGCCAAACAACCTCTATGATACCCACTTTTCCAGCTGCTATTTTGAGCTGCAAAACAAGGAAAACAGAATTGGTTTGGTGCGGTGAGGCTCGGGAAAGGCAGCGGGAGTGGTCTCGGGTCCAAACTGGGATAAACCGGCGATGGAGGAAGCTCCGGCAGCCTTCCACAACCACGGGACAACGGTTGGACCAACATGAGGCGCGGCTAGGGTTCAGGATCGCGCGGGCGGTGGCACACACGCAAAGAGGGCGAACGGCGGCGTCTGGTAACAGTGGCGGAGTGCGACGACGTCTAGGCATGTGACGGCTGCTCCTTCTGTTGGCTTCTTGCTGGCTTGAGGGTTTTCGCAAAAGCAAGGAGGGAGAGAATGGCTTGGACGGCAAGGAGGAGAGAGGAAGGGAAGGGATAAGGGTGGAGGGGCCCCTTTGGCTTGATTTTCCATATTTTTGTCCCCTTAAGCTTGCCCTCCAAGCTAGGTTTCCTTGGCTGCCAATGCTCCACCAAGGCTCATCCATGGACATGTGAAATGGTCCAAAGTGACTAGGGATGAGGGGGCACACGAATTTCCATTTTTTCCTCTTAATTGGACACTTGATCTTGCACCATTCAATCCCAAATGACCTCAATAAATTCAATTGACCCATCATCGGTCATCTTGGCATTTTTCCTTACCCATACAATCCACTTGCTTCCCAAATTTGTAACCAAAAACGACCCCCGGCATTTTTTGAACAAAAACAGTCCTATGCCAACTTTTTCCCAAAAAGTCTTGGGTTGCAGAAAAATCTTCTGAAATTGAGTCGACACTCTTAAAATTTAGTATGACATGACAAAAAATTCAAATTTTGAAATCGGACTTGAATTCACAGTTAATTTCCATTCGGCGCATTTTTAGTGTGACCTAGGCTACCGGGTAACTTTCAAAACTTTTCAGTGCAAATGACCCGTGGTTGATTTTCTTCGAGCCACTATGAACCCACTCGACTCATTGGCGACTCTCGGTTGTCATGAAAATCTCAAGGATTCAAATACAGACACAAGGTCCCAAAACGACAGTAAAATCAGTCTAGTGCCGATCGACAATAATTTTCCAATTTAGTGGTGTCACCCACGATTAACCACACATCTCAGTCGAACCAACCTATTTCTAATTTCAAATCGATTTTATACTGTGCCGTAATGGCCTCTAAAGATGAGCATGGTCGAGAAGCCAATTCCTGGTCGAATTCTCAAGTCTATTTGCCTTAAAATCCTTAATAGTTTCCCCAGATAGTCTAGTTATCTCTAGAGTGATCAGCTCTGAGAACAGCCCTATAGGCGCGTCAATGAAATGCCCGATTTATTCAATAGAAAACATGATTGAAAATTTGGGATGTCACAAAAAGAGAGAGAGAGAGAGAGAGAGAGCTCTTATTTTAATTGAGGTTGACTTTCGGCCGGTTTCGTCAGTTGGTCCAATTCAGCAAGAGGATTCGAGAGCTGGGCTAATATCGATTCGACCAGACCGATGCACACTCCTAGGCTTGTGTGGGCTTAATCTTGAAAGTTTAGTGAGTTCAGGGCCTAAATTTAATGTGGGATCACATATTGGGCCAATTCAATACAATTTAATGGGAACACGTTATTTAGAAATAAAAATGTTCCTAATTTTTAAATACAAACGAATGAAATAGAGAATGAAAATGTAAAACGATGCAAATAGTGATGGGGCAGCACTATTTTCACCCTCATTTTGGTTAAGAAACTTTTATTTTCAATCAACTAGCCAAATTAACCTTCTTTCTTCTCTTCAATTTACTTTTTTTCTTAATCATGCTAATAAAAAAAAACTGCATTTATCTCTATCATCTCTCTCATCAATTTCTTAATATAATGCCCAATTACATCCAACAAGATATCATATTATCTTATATCCTTTTATTACTTTGTCTAGAGAAGATTGTTAATCTTAATTCATGGTCTCATATTTAATTCACAAAAGCCACATGGAAGACGTCAATTTTATATTTCTAATGGCTTGTGAATACACAATTAATCACTTATTTTTAATCAAATAGTTTGAGCAAACCTTTGTTTCAAAGTTGAAAATTAAAATTCAATCTAATTATCTAGCTAATCTTGACCTTGTGGTTGTTTCTCCAATATAATATTTTATAAAGTTAAACTTCGTTTATTTTGTGCTTTCTTTTTGAGTTTTTCACAATTTAATCTAAATTGCAAGATGGGGATTGAAAACCTTGTTACACATTCTTCACTTTCAAACTCACATTAGATTATTTAAGAGAAAAGTTTTAAGCATAATTTATAGTTTTGATCTACTTGCTCCAATATTGAATCTACAACCGATGTTAATTACTTTCTTTGTGGTAGGAGTCAAACAACAAGAAATTCCTTTCCCCCCCCTTTTTGTGCTTATCTTTTGTTAATATCTAGATATAAATTAATATGTTTAACATTTGATCATGCTTCTAAAAATTAACCCTTTTCATGTTTTGATCATTTTTTCTCTTCAAAATTTGATCAAGATTGACTAGATAATTATATTGAATTTTATTTTTGAACTTTGAAATATAGTTTCTCTCAAACTACTTCATAAAAAAAAATAGGCAATTTATTGTGTGTTCATAAGCCATCAAAACTAGAAATTTCTAATTTTTTATGTGGCTTTTGTGATTAAAAATATGCTACAATAAAGTGAAATTAACAACTTTCTCTAGGCAAAGCAGAATAATATGATATCTTGTTGGGTGTAATTGGGCATTTGTATTATGAAACTGATGAGAGAGATGATAGAAATAAAGACAATTTTGTTGGTTGGCTTAAAAAAATCAAGAAAAAAATAAATTGAACAAAAAGAAAGGAGGGTATTTTCGTCATTTAACTGAAAAAAATGGAGTGTCGTGGCAAAAGTGAGGGGTGAAAATAGTGTGGCTTTGATATTTTTGTTTAAAGGTCAAGTTCCATCATTATCAACAAATTTGATCTCTAGTTTCTTATAAAATATATGAGACATTTGAATGAATAATTTAGGTGTCAAAGATATATATATATATATAATTGAAATTATTAATATTGCTCATTACGTCCACAATTCAAAAGCATTATTCAAAGAACTAGCCACGGCACAAGCAAATTCGGATTACAAACAAGTACCATATATTACAATTTTGGTGCTAAGGTGCAAAATATTGAGGGATGGTCTAATGTGACAACAAATATTGGAAACTATCCTCAATTAGTAGAATAATTATCCAAAAAGTCATAAATATATTATATAATATTAAATTTAGTCATAAACTTTTCAACTTGATCACTTAAGTATTTTGACAATTTGCCAATAAAGTTATGTCGGCTAATTTTCACTAGAAATCACTAAAATGGACGTTGACTGTCCTACATCGCATGCCATGGCTAATGCTGACTTGAACGATTTTTGCAATTTTTTAATTTTTTCCTTCTTTTCTTTTTCTTTTTTTATTATTTCTCTCCACTAATCGCCAAGGCCTCAAGGATGGCCGGGAACCTTCGCAACCATAGGCAAGGGTTGGTACACCCTTATCATCCCTCGCCTAAGCCCTTGCAAGCTATCGCCAAGACCTCAGCAATTGATAGACGGAAATGAGGGTAAAAAGAAAAAAAGAAAAAAAAAAGAAAAGGACAAAAAGGAACCTATATAGAAAATTTAAAAATTGCAAAGATTGTTCATGTCAATGCCAGTCATGTCATGTAGGATGGTCGGCACTGATTGGACTACCACGTTAATTATTTCTAGTTAAAATTGACTGGAATGACTACATGGGAAAATCATTAAAAACCTTAGGACTAACTTGACCAAGACTAAAAAGTTTATAACTATGTTGATTGTTAGGTTTACGATCTTTTAAACAATTTTTCAATCAATTGGTCGATAACACATCTTCAAGATGTTCAAGATAGAAGTGATTGTAAAAGGTTATGTTATGTCTTTACTAATTAAAGACATTTTCCAAACATGTATATTCCCAATTTAGATAAAAATTACGAGTTTCAATTTACTTACCTATACAAAACCCCTCTATGTGACATTGTAATTTATTATGTGTTGTAATTGAAGTTGTTGAGACAATGAGCGAAAATTTAGGCAAAATTCAAAGATGTTAAATTTGAGTCTTCTTTTCGTGCGACTAAATTTTAACTATATTCGAATACACACTTATGTCTGTTTCTTGCCTAAGTTGAGACTCGACAGTGTGGGGACTTAAAAAGTCCAACTTGACGAAGAATATTTCCAAAGGAAAATGTTGGAACCTTCATTTCGTGACGATTTAATTATTGAAACGCTCACACAAGAGTTATGTCTCTTTATTGTGCTAGTAGAGACTCAACAACGTGGGGACTTGAAAAGCCTTTGAGCTCGAGGGTGGATATTTCGGGAGGGAAAGTTTGAATCTTCTTTTTCCTGCGACTCAATTAATGAAACTCAGGTACAGGCGTATGTCTCTTCCTTGTGCTCGTATTAGACTAAATGATGTGGGGACTTGAAAAGCCTTTGAGCTCGACAGAGGATATTTCCGAAGGAAATGTTGATATACAGATCTAGTTTATATAAACCCATACCATTGTATCAATGGCTACGATGGTGTCACGTCTACATAAGTAATGTATGAATTATTTTCACTTCCCAGAGGGTCACCAATAAGTTGCTTGTCCAATGAAGGCTATTGTGCATCATGTTCTCATTTGGCTGCGGTCCCAGAACTTTGAGTGAATAATTGACATCATTGGGCGCCCGTCAGAATTGATGATGAACCCGCGCATATTCTATTGTAAATCGTCCAACAGTCGGATCGATGCCCACGAGAAAATCAGTGGCAAGTCTCTCTCACACTCCCAAGATGGCATTTTTGTGGCTCCAATATAGTAGGACTCGGTAGTGCTGACGCTCCCATGTGCGCACAGACTCATTCCACTACCGTTGTGAGCTTGTTTGGTGACTGATGTGATTGATTGCTTAACCATTTACTCTAAGAATGAGTATGTGAATCCGAACTAAGATTCTTGAGTTTCGGTACATACCTCACATTTGTTAGTGTACACATCACCTCATCGTGCACCTGAATCTAAACTATCCCTATCCTTACAACTTTGCATGCTACATTATTTCCCATCAGTACTTTACCATCATGTGCAATTTGATAAGTGGTAAACCAGTTCCTAGGTGTCCTATGATAAGAACACCCCGAATGCCCATTCGTCACCTGATAAATCAATAGTCATGTACAAGACAACCTCTACATCATTGGTGCTCTCCTTAGCAATGTTCACCACACTACTTGTGATATTCTGCTTGTTACCTCTGTTTTTAGCTTTAGAACATCTATACTTATGGAAATCAAAGCACTTTACATGTTCCTTGGACTTTCTATTGTGCGCCTTCAACATGCTTTTACCTCTATTGATGTTGGACCTCCGTTGTTGATCTCTACCTCGAATTACTAGTTCCCATGCTAGACTATCATCTCGTAACTTTCTTCGCCTCATCCTATGACATCTGGAAACTCCCACATTGATTGATAGTATGTCGGAAATGTATGCAATAAATGTCACAAGTGGAAATTCTAGTTGGATTTTAATGTGGTAGCAATGGAAGGCCCGAATTGTATCTTCTACACTCGTAGTTTTCTATATTTGATTATTGAATATTTACTCTTGGGTCGATTGTTTAGGGTGGCGATGAAACATGTATCACCACATTGATTGTTAATGAAGATTGATATGTTCCGAGTTTATGTATCGGTTGAATGGTAGGTTGGAGATTTATCGAGTTAAGTCTTTCATAGCATTCACTAATTTTTGCTAAACACTTTAGTGGGTTCAAAATATTTTTACTTAATGAAGACCTTGTTCGGCATAAAATAGAAGCATCTAGTCACATGTAATTCTCTTCCTTCCTTCTCACTAATAAATGAGGCGCCGCAAAATTTGTCACGCCCCAAGCCTCGAGTGCATGAACATCCTTCAACGGTCGATTAAATTGCGACGTGTCAGGATGCGTCACCGACCAATTCTTTTTATCTTCTAATTAAACACATGCGGAAGCACTTAATATAAATATCTAGTTAACTAACAAATAACAGGAATAGTAAACACATCAAACATTTCCAAAAGCACACTTTTATTTATTTACGATTAACCTTATGAAGTGTAATATTACAAGCCTTTACAATAGCAATTTCCTACCAACCATTTCAAAAAGCAGCAAGGTCAGGGTTGACCTAAACTTCACTAATGTTAGGCCAATCCCTTGTCTCCAAAGGGACCCTGAACTGAGCACGACGGTTCCCCATACTATGGGCCTGAAAATATTTAAACAACAAGGGGTAAGATAAAATTCTTAGTAAATTAACAGCCTAAGTCTTAATTAGGATGCGAATTCATCTCAGAGGCAGCTTAGATGCGCATGATAAATAAACTTACCTTGCCTTGACGCACCTCTGCACATTAGTACATCACATATGCCACTATCAATGCAACAAGCATAATAAATAACTAGAACACATAATTCCCATGCATCAAGCATCCACACGAGTCTTGATTATAAGGTAAAACCTATTTTAGCTTGTCTTATACCGTGCCTCACAGTTTTACCCCATAATCAAACGCAATGCATCACAATCATTCACATGTATTCCAATTATTACGACCCATCAGGTCATGGCCAATACACGAGTTGGCGGTCTTCTGGCATGACCGAGTATCATCCCGCCCCATCAGTACGACATTGTCTAGAACCCCTGTCTAGACGACATTTCATAAAGAGTATTGGTTCGACCTCAATCTGCTCAGCATTCAGACCTCCGCTGGGCATTCGATAAACATCAGGTATTGTCCCTAAACTCCTATTGGGTGACGAGTTTAATTAAGTGACCACTCAAACTCGCTAACACTTAAGCCAATTTTTATTTGCCATCAATTAGCCTTATATAAAAGAGTGTGTGCTCAAACAACAAGTTTCGGCAATTTTTTTTTTTTTACTCTTAAAATTGCGGTAAAATATTTGCACGTGGTCATGTACTTAAAATCAACATACCTAATTTTGCACGCTTTCATTTTAAAACCTCATTGTCCCATTTATCATGTAAAATGTGTTGTCCCAACATGACACCTCAAAGTTTGCTATTTACTTACCAATAAAACGCTCTTTAAAAGAATAGCATTTACAATGCATGATTTGGGCAATCAAGCATCATGGCATTACAAGCTCAAACAATCAGAATCATGTATAAATTCATCCAGTGAAACAAGTATAAAATTCTACTTAACGACTAATTCATCATTAATTTCCACTAATCATGATTAATTAGCACTAAACGCGATTAATTAAAACTAACTATCATTAACTAATATAACTATAATTAAATAAGAATAATCATCATTAATTAGTCTAATTGTGATTAATTAAACTAACTACAATAATTAAGATTAATAGTAATTAATTAATTAATTTAATTACAATTAATTAAACTAACTATGATTAATTAAATTAACCACCGTTACTTTGAACTAACTACAGTTACTTTAAACAAATTATGGTTAATTAGCCTCAACACGGTTACTTTAAACCAATTACGGTTAATTAACCTAACCACGATTACTTTAAACTAACTACAATTACTTTAACTAATCATCGTTAATTAAGACCAGTCTCCATTAGCCTTAATCTAATCCATACTTAATCATATTTAACTAATACTAACTGCCATTTATCATTGTCTAATCTTACTCCTAAACACAATTAACTTCCTAATTAAGGATTATGAATTTATGAGTTAACTTACGGTTTTAACGACGACAATGGCACGACGGCATCGAGGACGTGACGCTCGCAGCTCAAATGATGGCATGAATAGTGGCAGTTTGGTGAAGTTAAGGGGCAGCTTGGGTTTGGTGGTTCAGCGGTGGCGGTTGGCTTACGGTAGTGAGGATGGCAAGTCAACGGCAGCACGACAGCTTGAAGGACAGGCGGTGGACGGTGGTGGTGGATGGTGAATAGACAAAAGGGGAGGAGGAAAATGAAAAAGAAGACGATGCAAATGAAAGCAAAAGGAGAGAAACAAGGAGGGTGGAAGCTTCAGCCGATCAAGGGAAATTGGGGGGTGGAGGAGGAACGTGAGAGAGAGAATTAATAATTTTTCCAAAATATCTTTCCTAAAATCCTCTCCTCCACCGACCTATTTCCTTTTTGTTTTTATTTATTTAAAAGTCCACTTTTTGGCCAACATTTACAACTTTGCCATTGGGCCTATTTGCTTAAATGGGCTTGAAACAGGTTTATTTCTCATTTCGGCTTCCAATTCTCGTCTAATTATTCATTTTCTAAAAATTTCGAAATTGCCGATAATTTGATGGATAATGAGGCGACATCCAAAGAATTAGTCTAGAAACCCTCGGAAATTTGATACCCGAAATCGAATCAAATTTCATGGTTAAAATCAATCAAATGTGATTTTAAGACGACCTAAACTATCGGGTGGGCTTTTAGGGGTTTTTGCGCGGTTGACTTGTGATCCATAATTTCCAATTCACGTTTGCGCATTTTTTAATCGTGGACGACCCTCGGTTGACCAAGTACATCTTTCGCAACAACTTTCTAAAAGCATTTGGCAAACCATTCACAAATACCAAATCGTAGTAAATGTTTGATCTAGATTTTATGCAGCAAAACATGCTTTCAATAACTTTTGATACATCAAATCTCCATAACTTTCAAGACATGAGTTTATAAACTCATAGAAGAAATAGTATCACTCACCTAAGAAAGCTATAGACCAACTACAGTGGTTACTCGACTCAATGCACATGAATTTTTTAACAAATAACCGAAAAACTATATCAAAAGACCAAGTAAAACGATATTATAATGAATGACTCGACTATGCTATGCCTATATTATTATTTTTGTTGACGTGCAGGTGTCATTTTATCGACAAATAGGCATAGTATAGTCGAGTCATTCATTATAATATTGTTTTACTTGGTCTTTTGATATTGTTTTTCAGTTATTTGTTAAAAAATTCAAGTGCGTTGAGTTGAGTAACCGTTGTAGTTGGTCTGTAGCTTTCCCATGTGCACATGGGCCATATATCATTAGAAAATAAACTTGAATACGCTCGGCACGATACCTGGTTCACAATTTTCTGAGTTCCTTTGAGCCTTATATCAATCAGGGAAAGACGGGCCAAAGTTGTCGGAGAAGAGGTTGGGACCAAGTGTGAATTGAGGCAGTTGATACTCTTTGATGTTGCTGTTGACAAAAATTTTAGCCGTAGGGCCTGAGGTTTTAATACTACAATGTCCCTGGCTTAAAAGTGTAGAAGAAACGCAGAGGGAAAATGGACTCAAGATGACATAATGTAGACAAGGGCTTACGTACATGATATGCTTACTTGTATATTTTTTTTTTTTTTTACTTTCAACTGAACAGCCTTCGCCTACAGATTGGCTCAATCCGCTGATTTATACAACCAATTTATCTCCGCATTTATCAGAGATTTTCTTCTTATTTTTTTTTGGCCACAATCTTCAACTACCGCCTATTAAACTACACACTTATCGACATTAATCCTAGAGGGGTCTAGGCTTTTTAAAAAAAGCTGATCAGAACTTTAACATTGAATAAGATTTGTGCTAGGCTGGGTATTATATATATCACGAATATAGTTAGTCCCTCTTTCAAAGGCTATAGTACCTTATTCTTTCACATCCAGTAATGCACCGTTACCCAATTTCACTTGGCTTTTATCGATGTATCAATATTAATGAATATAGATCTTCCACTGTCATGTGATTACTACATGCATCATCAATATAATGTTATAATTATGGTTATAATTATGGTTAATGGATCAACGATCGCCAATAAATTAAGATACGTCTTTTCTGTTCACGTATCTCTTTTGAATTCATGAATTTCCTAGATTCATGTATCTTTTAGTTCATGTATTTATTGAGTTCACGAATCTCTTGAATTCATGTGTCTTTGGATACGTGAATCCAAGATTCAGGTATCTTTTAGTTCATGTATTTATTAAGTTCACGAATCTCTTGAATTCATGTGTCTTTGGATTCATGAATCTCTTGGATTCACGTATCTCTTTATTCATGAACTTCGTGGATACACGCGTCTATTTAATTCATGTATCTCTTCTGTACATGAACCAAAAAACTCTATAAATAGATAGGAGCATAGAGCTTCATTACGGTTTTGGTTTTGGTTTTTCCGACTCGATTCCAAAAGGCTTTGAAATACTTTCTACTCTTCTGATTTTTCTGAGTGTGCTGGTTCAATTAAACGGTTCGACTAAGTCATGTTTGCATAGTGCTAATCCAAACAGGTTCAAGGTGTTGTATCTTGGGAGGCATAGTTCGTGAATCTGCGGAACACCATTAGCAGGAACTAATCGCCTTAAGGAGATTCGGTTATCCGTACCTCACCTCCAATTTTATGTTATTTTTCAATGATATCTTATTTTCTTCTTCTCCAAGATTTGTAAAAGCGAGGATATTATAAAGTTGTTATCATCTTCTTTACATTGATGTTCTGATTACAACAAACAGTGTGTTTTCTCTGGATTAATTTCCAACAATCTTAAGGTGATTAGGTCACTCACTGTTTGTTGTTCTTGTCAAATTATTGAGATGGCTGAAAATAATCAAGTGTCCTTCAATGTCCTGAATGTTTCAAGAGACGTTCCTTTGGTCAATTCAACCATTGCTATGGAAGATGTTCAACCCTCAGGGTTTGAATTTGTAGCAGCCTATGCTACGGGCCCTTGGGCCAACACCAATTTTGGTGGTGCGGGTACAAGTCATACGACTGGTATGCCCGGGACTATTTTTCAGAACAATAGGCCAAATGGCTTTTGGCTCCATTTCTGGAGGGATAGTTCAACGAACTTTGCCTACTGTGATGGCAACACCTCCAGTTATAGCTAATGAGAAACTGGAGAAATTTATCGAAGTGGGCTTTAAACAATGGCAGCAGAAGATGTTCTTCTATCTAACCATGCTAAAATCTGACGAAATATTTATTGGAGGTGTGCCCGATAATTAGTCCAGATGAGCACGATGCCATGACGCTCGGTGCATTGGAGGTTGTCATTGATGTAAACTCGAATTATGTATACCCAAAGACTATTAATAAAGAAAAGTCTTCAATTTACACTATTGTGTCTCCTTATCTATGGCATGGTAGATTAGGACATGTAAACTATGATACAATGAAGAGAATAGCAAACTTGGGGTTAATTCCAAGATTTGAGTTGGATGCCCATTACAAGTGTGAGACTTGTGTTGAGGCCAAGTTTGCTAAGAAACCTTTCAAATCCGTTGAAAGAACAAGTGAACCTCTACAATTAATCCATAGTGATCTATGTGATTTAAAGTTTGTAGAAAGTAGAGGTGGAAAGAAGTACTTCATCGCATTTGTGGATGATTGTACTAGATCTTGCTATGTTTATTTACTAACTAGCAAAGATGAGACTATGAGCATGTTTGTCAAGTATAAAAATGAAGTTGAAAACCAACTTGATAAACGAATCAAAGTGCTTAGGTCTGATAAAGGAGGAGAATACAGTTCAATCAATTTCAAAGAGTTTTGTGCTAGTTTTGGAATAATTCTCCAAACGACTGCACCTTATACTCCGCAACAAAATGGAGTTGCTGAACGATTGAACAAGACACTAAAAGAGATGGCTAACGCCATGCTTTTGAGTTCAGGTTTAGCTCAGAACTTGTGGGGGGAGGCAGTTTTAACTGCAAATTTTATTCTTAATAAAATACCCCACAAAAGACCAGATAAAACTCCATACGAGTTATGGAATGGAAAGTTGCCATCCTACAATTTTCTAAAAGTGTGGGGGTGCATAATGTGATTTATAATGGTAAGTTTAGACACATTCGTCATAGACACAATACCGTAAGGTAGTTGCTCTCAAATGGAATAATTTCTTTAGACTTTGTAAAGTCAAAGGAAAACATTGCGGATCCGCTGACAAAAGGTTTGTCAAAAGAGCAAATAAACTACACATCGAGGGGAATGGGTTTAAGAGCCTTAACCCAATAAAGAAATTCCAGGGTGGAAACCTAACCTATGCAATTGGAGATCCCATGGTCTAGGTTCAATAGGACAACGCAAATTTTGGAAACTCTAGTGTAAGCCCTGTCTCCCATTCCTATGATGCAACAGTGCTTTCCTACAACGTTATTAAGGGTACGCTATGCGTTTAATGATTCCTATTACTTGGAATGTAACATCCAAGTGAGATATGGTAGGATATCTTTAAAAGGAATGCACCTATATGCGTGGAGCTGGCCGACTCTATGAAAATCTTTAAAGGCTAGATTTTCTAAAGCACGCATGAATCCCGAGAGGTTCAGGGCCGAAAGAACGAACACAACCGAGAACCAATCTTGAATTGGAAATACTCCGTGTGAGGTTTATTGTCTAGGCTTACACAAACAACTGGCGATTCAAGGCTTAGTCCATCGACTAGTTAAGTAAGTCCATTAGGCTTTCACTAAAGAAGGTTCAAAGCGAAAGCTACCTATCTTGATGCGGTGTATTTCAACAGGCATGCTCAGATTCCTTCGAGTCAAATTTTTTTTGTTAATCCATTAATGTGGGGGATTGTTATAATTATGGTTATATTATGGTTAATGGATCAATGATCGCTAATAAATTAAGATACGTCTTTTATGTTCACATATCTCTTTTGAATTCATGAATTTCCTAGATTCATTTATCTTTTAGTTTATGTATTTATTGAGTTCACAAATCTCTTGAATTCATGTGTCTTTGGATTCATAAATCTCTTGGATTCACGTATCTCTTTATTCATGAACTTCGTGGATACACGCATCTATTTAATTCATGTATCTCTTCTGTACATGAACCAAAAGCCTCTATAAATAGATAGGAGCATAGAGCTTCATTACGGTTTTGGTTTTGGTTTTTCCGACTCGATTCCAAAAAGCTTTGAAATACTTTCTAATCTTCCGATTTTTTTGAGTGTGCTTGTTCAATTGAATGGTTCGACTGAGTCCTGTTTGCATAGTGCTAATCCAAACAGGTTCAAGGTGTTGTATCTTGGGAGGCATAGTTTATGAATCTGCGAAGCACCATTGGCAGGAACTAATCGCCTTAAGGAGATTCGGTTATCCGTACCTCACCTCCAATTTTATGTTATTTTTCACTGATATCTTATTTTCTTCTTCTCCAAGATTTGTAAAAAGAAGGATATTATAAAGTTGTTATCATCTTCTTTACACTGATGTTCTAATTACAACAAACAATGTGTTTTCTCTGGATTAATTTCCAACATATAATACTTATCATTCTCCTCCCCGTTTGCCTCGTGGCCTATGTAGAACATATTGTTTGTATTTTTTCTTTCAACATAATTATCTTGGTAGTTTAAATTTGAGCGACAATACTTTTCTTAAAGTGATTTGTTTTCTTGCAAATACAACAAGATGTATATTCTTCTTTTGGAGACGTTTCTCCTCTTTTTTTAAAAAAAAAAAAAATTCCTCAAACTCCTTCCACCATTTTTTACATATATGATACTGTATTTTTATTGTAGATTGAAAGATACTTTTAACTGATTCTTTATCTTCTATCATCATTCTTTTTTTGTATGCCTCTAGAGAGCTAATTAATTCACTTATTGATATAGTACTTCAATCCTTATATTCTTATATAGAAGAGGTAATAAAATTGTATTTTCTAGTAAGTGTGATGATAGCGATATCATCTTTATAGGCACTCATTTGATTTTCTACTTCTTTTAATCTACCATAATATTGTTGGATAGTGTTATAATCTTTCGTGTCAGCATTTTCGAATTCCGTTATAAGAGATTGAAGTCTAATAGTGCTTGCCCTTATTGTGCTTGGAACTCTCCTCAAAGTGAGCTTATTGAATGACACATAGAGGCGTTGCATTTTTTTTTTTGTAGTGGTGCCGCCGGAACGTTCGCATTTCTTTTGGAGTCGCATGCCCTTTCTCCACAATGTCCCATGAATCTTAGGCTTTCAAGAAAAGAGTGATTTTAATACTCCTATAGTCATAGTTATTTCAGGAGAATTACCCAAAAAGTTCTAAACCTTTTGCAATTATGCCAATTCAGTCATAAACTTATTTTTTTAGTCAATTGAATCCTAAACCTTTTATAATTGTGCTAGTTCAGTCCTTCCGACCAACATTGGCCGGCCGGCACTAACGTGGCTGCCGGTTGGCATTGGCCATAATTTTTTTAATAATATCTTTTTTTTGAATTATTTTATTAATTTTTTAATCTTTTTTTTCTTTTTTTTTTTTTTAACCCTGCCCGCAAACTTCAACTACCACCTATTAAAGTAGGGACTTGTAGACATTAATCCTAGAGGAGTCTATGTTTTTCTAGAAAAAAAAAATGATCAAAACCTCAATACGCCCAACTTGATTAAGATCATAGAGTGCAGTATTCTACCAACAATATCCGTAATATCTAGAGAAGTGGATTGCGCACCCACTTCATTCCTAATTAATCTCTTAAATCTTATTTTTTGGTTAGATGAATGAGGCTTGCTTTTTGCTAGTTAGGCATTTATAGGTTTATCTAGTTTTGTTTGTACTAAGGCATGAGAAGCATGGGCAGATTTTTGCTAGTTTGATATATAACCTTAACTACCCATCAAATTTTTGGTTTTATGAGGTTGTGTCGTGTTCTCAACATAATTACTGCGTGTGTGCGGAGACGACCAATTGAATGAATTGCCGTGGTGGGCTTGCTGTGAGGATCAAATTGAACGGTCACTCTCAAGCCCCAACAACACTAGCCTTGTAGTTTGTAGCCAATTCTCGTTTCATCGCAAAACTGGTACAAATTCGTGGTCTCACCAATCTTCTCGACGTTCGCTCACTCGTCATGAAGTACAAAACAGAACAAGCCTTGTTCCAACAATGCCAAGCGAATACGCCGCAAGTTGGGGAGAAGATGCATCAAAGAAGATCAGCCAATTATAGGCCTAACCTTTGGAACTACGATTTCCTCCAGTTGCTTAACAACAGCTACGACCTTGTAAGATTCTAATTTGTACCTTCCGTGCTCATAAGTCTGATTTAATTTGGTTGTTAATCATCCAAATTGTTCTTTTTTGGTTGTCCTCCTTAATTGTAGTATAGCACATGAGACACATGTTAATGCTTTTTTTTTTTTCAAAATTCGAGCAAGGTAGTATGTTGCTAAATTAATTTGTAATATCACATGCATGATATCAATATGTCTGTTTATCCTATATATCAGCCATCATCTAGACTTGATTTATAGCTAACATATAATGTAAAAAACCAATTCATCTAGCTCTAAACATATGCATGTACTAAATATTTCTGAAAAATTAGTGTGTGCACGAGTTGAGTCCTCTAGGGATCGAAATGGAGCCAACCCTTTCAGTCAGTTTCATCTTACAACAAGACTTCGCAATATACTTTACAATAAATTCGTAAAGGATAAATTAGTATAATCACAATATATTGACATTACTCTATAAATTATTTGAGGCCTCGAGGTAGATTTTGATCTAACGAATACGACTTGATTCGACAGAAAGAAGGAACTAAAGGACAGGTGGAACGGCTGGTGGAGGAAGTAAAATCAACATTATCAGAAGCAGTCAATTCACTCCTCAAGTTGGAGTTGATAGGCAAGATGAGAAAATTAGGGTTGTCCAACCTTTTCGGTACTGAAATGAAAGAAGTTCTTCAAACAGTTGCATCCACCAACAATGGTGTTTTCAACATGGAAGATCATCTCTATGCCAGTGCACTTCGATTTAGACTCCTCAGACAGCATGGCCATGTTGTTTCACAAGGTAAATTCTAAATATGGATGTGTGCGATTTCCTTCGTCTTGGATGTTACTATCGAATCACAGCACATATCAAATAAAGCAATAAATAATGCCAAAGAAACTAAAGATTACTGTACAAAAATTGATTCCTTCCATACCATTCTTAACATCCCTAGAATTACATTTTATCGATAATCAATTAATTGAGAGTTTGCATACATTTAAGTGGACTTGATATCACTAGATCAAAAGCTCAATAGCCTTCTGAGGATATCGATTGCTCCAAATTTTGTACCCACAAACTTAACTTGAATTTCCAATTCAGGAAATTTTCTTGATCTTGATATCACTCATTGAGTTTCCGACAGAATTTTTGGAACATCCAAATGGAGAAGTCCCGCAATCGGCACACCGATTGGGACTTAGCTCTTCTGAAAAGCCTTCTTGTTTCTAGAGAGAGGATCATGAAAGGAAAGTGTGATTGTAGACTAGATGGCGAAGAAGGTTTCGTCCACAGTGAGACACTATCGAATTGAATGCATACAATCTACTCAAAGTTCATGTCAATATTCCTTGTTTTGCAGTAGCATCTTCTTAGTGGTCAGTTGTATTTCTAATATTTAGTAACATCAAGTATAATTAGTAGTATCAGCAATTATTCTCGGTTCTTTGCGGTCGTAAATCTTTGCCTTTCAATTTGCAATTAGATCCATTAAGGAGCTTCAGAGACGGAAGGAACACATTGAGCGGAAGCAACTGCGGAGACGTTGAAGCTATGATAGAGCTTCTCGAGGCTTCATATCTGGCTATGGAAGGCGAAAATATTTTGGAGGAAGCGAAAGCCTTCTCAACTGGGATTCTCCAAGAGAGAGTCTCTGGTTTGGACGGTCAACTCTTGAAGCGTGCCGTCCACGCTTTGGAGCTTCCGATGCACTGGAGGGTCCAGTGGTTTGACATCAAATGGCAAATCGACTTGTATGAGCAACAGGAGGACAAGCAAAGTAATCTGCTTCAGCTTGCCAGGCTCAATTTCAACACTGTCCAAGCCACACACCAAAGAGATCTTAGAGATATATCCAGGTAATTTCTGCACGCTCAAACTCACTCATGATACATATGGTGTGAATTCATCCTAAGAAATTGTCTACTTTGAAGATATCTTTAAGGGACATGATGTGATTTTCACAGCTTTTGATTTGATTAGTTGCTTCGGTAAATTCAGGTGGTGGAGGGATCTGGGACTTATCGAACATGTGGACTTCGCAAGGGATCGGCTGGTCGAAAGTTTCCTTTGTGCCCTTGGCCTCTCTCAAGAACCACAGTTCAGCTCTTTTCGAAAATCTCTCACCAAGGTCATCATCTTGATACTGGTGATCGACGATCTCTACGATCTTTATGGTTCGTTGGAGGAGCTAGAATGTTTCACTGACGCCATTACCAGGTTGGCCACGATGCCTCTCAAATTTCTTCCTTTCGTGTTTGCTCAGTTCATATTCTCTAACTGGAAAGTCTGATGCTTCTAGATGGGACTTAGAGCAGATTCAACAGCTTCCCGAGTGCATGAAGGTCTGTTTCCGAGTGCTTCGTGATGTTACGTATGAGATTGCTCATGAAATTGGCAAGGATGAAGATTGGCATCGAGTGCTACCACATCTCACGAAAGCCGTAAGCAAAAAAACTGTCGGATAACTGCTTATCCATGCATATGTCACCGTAACTAATTTACTTCCTTATTATGAATCATCTCCGATTAAATCTACTTTTTCCCTCATTTTTCACAGTGGGCAGATTTTTGCAAAGCGTTACTTAATGAAGCAAAGTGGGAAAATATGGGCTACACTCCATCTTTGAAAGAATACTTGAGCAATGCATGGACATCATCTTCAGGACCTCTGATCTTGTCTCATGCTTATTACTTCATGGGACTTATGAAATTGGAGGATGCAGCAGATTTGCTAAAGAGAAACAAGGATCTGATTTACAATGTGTCCATTGTAATTCGACTTTGCAATGACCTTGGAACGTCAACAGTAATTATCAAACTTCTGTGTGAATGTTATAAACAAACTGAATTTGACATGATGGACAAATTCTTAGCTTGCAGAAAAATCTTGTGCTTACACACATTCAGAGTAAAGGAGATTGAATCTGATTAACAAGTTAAATTAATTTATTTGTTTGATTAGGCTGAAAGAGAAAGAGGAGATGCTCCATCCTCAGTGGTGTGTTGCATGCGAGAAGCGAATGTGTCAGAGGACATTGCCCGGAAGCACATCAAGATATTGATAAACCAAGCATGGAACAGCATTAATGCTCATTGCTTTGGCAATGCCGAGAAGCCGTTTCTCCGACCCTTCATCAATGTCACCGTGAATGCGGCTCGTGTTGTGCATATGCTTTACCAGTTTGGAGATGGGTTTGCCATCCCGGACGGTGACATTCAGCGGCAAATTCTATCTATTGTGATCAAGCCTCTCGCTCTCGACTGAGATATTGACGCAAGTGTAATCACAGAGCTGGTGTGTAAGCTAGACTAGCTGCTGCTGGTCCAAAGATTGAGGGCTATAGGCAAATTGTATCCTAGGCTATGCAATAATTGCGTTTGTGTTTCGGTGGGAATATCGGCCAAGAAATTCAGCAAATAACACTGATGCTGGAAGAGAAAGAATTATGAAGAGAAAGAGTTATACGAGCAGCAAAGTGAAGCAAAGAACACGTGGGAAAAACAAAAACAGGAAAGTAACAATGAGCTGATGATCAACGGTGAAGAGCTCGTGATGAAGGCAGACATGGATTGTTATCAATGATTAAGAAAGCCTAAAATAAAGAAGATGTGGATCGCCAAGTCGTGTAGATCTCAATTGACACATGTGCTATTATTCGGTTTAGAATGGTGAAACAAATTAAGAAACAGTTAGTAGTATTCTGTTAGAGATTCTATTCTGATATAAGTAGTCTTCTTCTTCCTTGAAGAAGCTGAGCGAAGATAGAAGAAACAATAGAGAGAGATAGAGAGAGAAAGAGAGCATATAGAGCAATCATCAATGGATGCTCTGCAACAAAACAGTTGATACGTGCTGTAGAGAGAGAGATAGAAAACAGAGGATTTGTATTCATAAGCTTTGATTCGATATACAGAAGCTTTGTATTACAATCATATTGAAATAGAGTGATTCGAAGTATTTCCTTTGCTGATTTCTCTGTATCTTGATTCAGTTCTTCATCTTCATCTTCATCTTCATCTTCTCACTTTTATCATCAAAGGTTGATCTTTGGATTTTATTGAATCGGGTTCAGTGGCGAGTCGGATAGAAAGCAAATTGTGCAACAAGAACGATTAAATCTAGAGAAAAGTAATTGCAAGTACAAGAAATTGATAAATTGAAAAAATTAAAATTGAGAAATTACATAATCATTTGTGTTAAGGATCGTGTCTTTTACAACAATTCAACACGGCTTTATATAGCCCTGTACAAAGTGTAACCGCATACAAGCGATTAGTATTCCAATTATTGATTACAATTGCATCTGCATGACTTTAGGCTCCATGATTGTATGTTGAACTAATCTATAGGCAGTTACAACTCTTCAATTGTCATTGGACTTAATTATTAATCGCTATCTTCACTTTTTTTGGGTTGGAATATGAGTTTATTTAATAAAAGTGTTCAAACATAAGTACTCGCTAAGGGAGCATCCAAACAAAGTAACTCCCAGAGGGGTTGAGGGGGATAAGCTAACCAATTACAGGGCAAATAATCGCTATCTTCACTTTGTCTTTACTTTGTCTTTATTTTTATTTTCAACACTTGTCCATAGTAATAATCGTAGACCAATCACCATGATACACCGATAGCCGCATCATGGTAATCGATACGTCATAGTCATCAACAAGTGTATCCACTATCAATAACTCATTGATAGTATAATCATACTTAACTCCAAGCTCTATATCTATTCAAGCTGGCACAATGTCGATAAGAAAGATTTAGTCATTTTTTGGTGTCAACAATTTGTAACGATCAAATCCCTACAAAACGTCCATCTTACCATATTGGGCATCGCACAAGGTAACCATATGCCTAATTTGTCTAATCCTTGTGAATCACACTTGTGACATCTTGAAATTTTCAGTCATGTTTTCAATTTAATAAATCGGGCCTTTCATCGATGCGCCTTATAGTGCTATTCTCTAGCTGATCACTCTTGAGATAACTAGACTATCTGGGGAAGTCATTAAGGAATTTTAACGCAATAAACTTGAGAATTCGACTAGGAATTGACTACTTGACCATGCTCATCTGCAAAGATCATTACGGCACAGTAAAGATCGATTAGAAATCAGAGATAAGTTGGTTCGACTAAAATGTGTGGTTAAACGTGGCTGATTCCACCAGTTTGAAAAATTCTCGTCGATTGGCACTAGACTAATTTTTTCTGTCGTTTTGGTATCCTGTATCCGTATTTGAAACATCAAGATTTTCAAGACGATCGAGAGTCGCCAATGTGTCAAAGAGGTTCATTGTGGCCTGAAGAAAATCGACCACGGGTCATTTGCACTAAAAATTTCTAAAAGCTACCTTATAGCCTAGGTCACGCTAAAATCGCGTCAGATTGAAATTAACCGCAAATTTAAATCTGATTTTAGAAATTGAAAGTTCTGTCATGTCACGAATCATTTTAGGAACGTCGATTCATCCTCCGAAGATTTTTCTGCAAACCGAGGTTTTAGCAGAAAAAGTCGATATAGGGTTGTTTTCGATCGGAAAATTCTGAAGACTATTTTTTGTTGCGAAATTGGGATGCAAGTAGGTTCAATTGGCGAGGAAAAATACCAATTTGATTGAAGACTCAATGGTGGAATTTATAAGAGCCGAACTGACTTGATTCAAGTAGGAATTTGGTTCAATTTGAAGGGAGACCCTTCAAAATTCGTAGCCCCCCCTTGCCTCAACCTTTGGACCACCTCCAAAGCTTCCAAAACAAGTTTGTTGCTCTGTTTTTGGCTGAGGAAGATAGCCCACCCATGTGACATCCTATTTTCAAGCTCTAATTTCGATTGGATAAGTTGGGCTTTTCATCGACGCGCCTATAGTGTTGTTCTCTGAGATGGCCACTCATGAGATAACTAACCTATTAGGTGAAGCCGTTAAGGGATTTTAATGCAATAGACTTGAGAATTCGATTAGGAATCGACCGCTCGATCACGCTAGTCTGCAAGGGTCATTACGGCACAATTAAAAATTGATTAGAGACCGGAGATAGGTCGATTCGATTGAGATGTGTGATCAAAGTGTGGGTGATTCCACTCGATTGCAAGATTCTCGTCGATCGGCACTAGACCGATTTTTTGTTGTTTTGGGTACGCTGTGTCCATATTTGAAATATCGAGATTTTCACAACTATTGAGAGTCGCCAATGTATCGAAGAGGTACATGTGGCTCGAAGAAAATCGACCACGAGTCAATTACACCAAAAATTCCTAAAAACTACCCGGTAGGCTAGGTCACGCTAAAATCGTGCCCGATTGAAATTAACCGAGAAAATTTGAATTCGATTTCAAAATCGAAAGTTCTGTCATATCACGAGTCATTTTAGGAATGTGGACTCATCTTTCGAGGAATTTCCAACGAGTTCGAGATTTTTTACGGAAAATTGATTTGGATGATTCGGAAAACAAATGGAAATTCAGATTGGCCAATTAAAGGGATTTTGGCCTCCGGTATGAGCTACTTGGTGAGGAAATTTTGTGGACTTTTTCCGCAACAAATCAGACCTAAATTGGAGAAGTTCATTAAGAAATCGGATTCCGAGAAAAATGAAATAGAATTCGGAATTAAGGGAAATTCGTAGGTTGGAGGAACCTCTTATTTTGGTCTTTAATTGGAATTCAAATTGTGCAAGTTGATGTTAAAATTGGCCTTGGATGACCAATTGTTCTTGTTGTGAAGTTGAGCAAAAGTATAATTGTGATTTATTTAGATTGTTCCTTCCTCTCCTTTGGTCCTCCAATCCGCGCATCCCCCTCCCTTTATTTTTCTTGTTTTTGCACATTTTCCATTTTAACCGACAAGCCCCCCCCTCCTCCTTATCCATTCATTTGGCAAGTGTTTCTCTCTCTCTCTCTCTCTCTCTCTCTCTCTCTCTCTCTCATATTCTCTTTTTCCTTTCTCCCTCTTAGCCAACCACCTATGCATTCTTGTCTTTTAATTTTTGTTTTGTTTCTTCTTTGGGCTTCTCTCTAGCCCCGCTGGCTTCGACGACCCCCCTTGTCTCATTCGGTCAAATTTCCCCTGCCAACTGCCCCCGACTCATCTATCCTTGTTTGTTTATTTTTCTCTTCTGCTGGTTCGGTTGAAGACACCATTGACCCATCCACTTCGTTCGTTTCTTCTTCACCCAACATCACCGACTCTCCATCTCACGTGCAGCTCACCCACTGTTTCTTCATCAAGCCCACCGAGTAAACAACAGCATCCATCAAGCTTGAAGTTGACCCCCACCATGGCCCATCACCACCGCACAAAGTTGCTCCATCCCTCCATTCCACTCCAGCCCATCTGAAGCCCAATAGCAGCTCTGCTCCAGCAAGTCCAGTAGCCACAACTCCGCCCGATCCATGGCCGTTCCAGTCACGATCCGCACCACCACCCGCGGCCGCCGAATCTAGCTCGAGCCGTGCCCGAACCAACCACCGTTGCAGCTCCTTGGCTCAAATTCTAAAGCCGAACCGACGGGGGTTTGTAGGCATCAATGCCCGTTTTCGAGCCCGTCCCCACCCCGCTTGGCAATCCCACTTTGGAGGTTGTTGTTCTTCGCCATGTCCTCGTCGTTTTGATCCGAGCAAATCATTAATCAAGTGAGTTTAACTCACTAATCATCGCTTAGTAAGTTAATGACGTTTAAGGATTGATTATTTTAAATTAAGCTTGGATTATGTGGTTAGTTAGATTGGATTAGTGAATTAATTAGCCGGTATTGCATGTTAGGTGGTTAGTTTAGTACAATTAGGGCATAGACAAGCTCTAGTATTTGTCTAGAGTGGTTCGGGAATTTTCCAAGCCCGTCTCGGCTTTTAATTAGGATTTACAAGCCTAAGTTGCTATTTTTGGCATTTATTTATTATTTTCCGTAATTATTTAATTATTTATTTATGTTCCGGAAATTAGACCGGGATAGTTGGTGACCGGTATTTTATGTTGATTGCAATGGTGTGATATGTTTATTTAATTGAGTTCTAATTTATAATGATTTGTATTTTAGGAACTTATTCCTAAATTTATTTAATTTATGTAATTAATTGGAAAATTATCAGGCGTCGGTTTACAGCGCCAAAAATCAATCTATGGACAATTGAAATTAGTGGGATTTTCAAGTGAGAAAATATTATATTTTGGCTAAGGCCGACCGTGTACCCACACACGATTATTTTTATCGGGAAGGATAAAAATGATAATTTGATCAGATGATCAGAATCAATAATTGCGGTAGCTTCTGGTGAGCATAAATAGTATACTATATTGGTATTTGAGGCAGTTTCTGGTGAGCTATACTATCTATTATTGGCTTAGAGTGAGCAGTCCTGATTATGATCGGACTTTATAGATAGTATTGATTAAGATGACCAGGGAATGGTCATGATGACATGAAATCGACTGAGTCGATTGATCGATGATTCGATCTGATTGGTTGAAGTGATTGGATAGTTATCTAAATTGTATTGACTTGCAGGAAGGAAATCGAGGCTAAGGTAAGTCCTCTAACTTGTGTTTGTGCTTAGGCAGCCCTCAGGGCCTATTTTCTTTCTAGTCGGGTCTTACGGGGTTGAACTTGCTGAGACGTCGTCTCACCCCATTGTGGGATAACATTTTCAGTTCGCAGATGTCGATTCCCCATGGGCATCATGGTCATCCCATGAGGGTTACTGAGTGGGTCTCTATTTTCCCCGATCCTAGAGGTGTTTGGATTTACGAGTTGGTTGTAACCATGGTTTGGGTCGAAGAGGTTCCACACCAAGAGATACCTAATCGATTCAGAGTGTGGTTCCGCACCAATCCCTATGGAGTTAAGCTAGGCCCCCTTAGGGGTTTTGATATCCCTACTGCAATGATTGATGCTACTTTGGACGAGGATCCAGGCTAACCCTCTTGATGGTGTAGTGGAAGATCTACCGTCTCGCCCGGATCTCGTGGACTCTGAAGAATCGGCGAATGATTCGAAATAGCTGGTCATAGGACAGCTTGTTTTGGAGAGTCAACCTTTTTGTAGACCTTGTAAATATTGGCTAGAAATGTATGTGAATTAGTCTGATGTATATAAAGGTGTAAATTGGTTTTGAAAAATTATGGCCCTACTTTTCTATCCCATTGAATTGTTGTCTGGGGATTATTTATCTACTTCCCCATATGCATTAAAATGAATGGGTCGGCGATGCATCCTAGGACGTTGCTATTCAATCAACCATTGAGGGATGGGCACGCGCTCGGAGGATCGGGCGTGACAACCCAAGTGGGGTCAAGCCAAGGGGACAAGAAGATAGGTGTGAAGCAAGTGGCCCCCTCCACATGCTTGTTTAGTCCCCCTTCTCCTTCAGTCAGTTGACCACCCCCATTTCCAGCAAGTTGAAGCTTAAAAATTGCAGAGAAGGAAATCGGTAGCCCCCTCCTCCATCGAGCAGCCCCGTCCAACCACCTGGAGCCATTGTGTCACCGTCGCGCCCAACCGCGAGTCCCGCGCGCCCAGCTGCTCATCCGCACGTCCCTGGTCGTCGTTCCGCCTCTGCCGTGACCCCAAGCTGTCCCCCGAGCCGTTCGAACCTCGCCCGCCCTCGCCCTCGCCGAAGTCGCCTGGTCGCCCGTCGAGCCACCGGAAGCCCACCGCAGCCCGTCCACCATCTGCCTTGGCTATTTCCAGCCCAACCGGCCACCGAGTAGCCTCTTCGGCCCACCGAGTAGAACCGAGATTTCTAGGTTTGCTAGACACTATTTGGCCCGCTTTGGAGCCCTTCCGACCTCGAATAGTGCACCCACTTTGGGGTTTGTGGACCGCCTTCGCGTCCCCGTCGAAGTGAGCCCGTTGAATCATTAATCAAGTGAGTTTACTCACTAATCCCTACTTAGGAAGTTAATTATGCTTAAGGATTGATTAGTTTAAGTTAATTAGGGATTATGTGGTTAGTTAGAATGGATTAGCAATTTAGTTAATCGATATTGCATGTTAGGTGGTTAGATTAGTGCAATTAGCAACTAAATAAGCTCTAGTATTTATTTAAACAAGTTTGGAAATTTTCCGGACCCGTCTTGACTTTTAATTAGGCTTTTTCCGGCCTAAGTGTGCATTTTTGCTATTTATGGGCATTTAATAATTAATTTTCGTAATTATTTAATTAATTATTATTTTTCAGAAATTAGACCGGGATAGTTGGTGACCAGAATTTTATATTCATTGTAATGGTGTGATCTATTTATTTAATTGAGTGATGGATTGTGCAAATTGAGTGTGATTTGTAATTTTGAGAATTTATCCCAAAATTTAATAATTTCGGTATTTAGTTAGAAAATACCGGGGCGTCGGTTTTTAAAGCAAAAAATGTTTTTAGGCATTATAATAAATAGTGGGATTTTCAAGTAGGAAAATATTGTAGTTTTAGCTAAGGCCAACCGTGTACCAACACACGATTATTTTTATCGGGTATGATAAAAATGGTGAAATGGTTAGATGATCAGGATGGTATACTATATCAGCTCGTGGGCTTTGATATATCAACTTTGGGTGAGCAGTATACCTTAGCAGCTTTTGGTGAGCATTATGGGTATATTATATCTGCTTGCAGGCCTTGATATATCAACTTAAGGTGAGCAGTATACTCTGTTATTAGCTTCTAGTGAGCGATGTTTATTATCATTTTTGGGTGACCTATACTATCTATCTTCAGCTTAGGGTGAGCATTTCTTGATATGATCGAACTAGATCGATAGTATCGATTGAATGGACCGACAAATGGTCTTGATGACATGGAATCGACTAAGTTGATTGATTGATGGTTCAATCTAATTGGTTGAAATGAGTGGATGGTTATTTGAATTATACTGACTTGCAAGAAGGGACTGAGGCAAAGGTAAGTCCTCTGACTCGTGCTTGTGCTTAGGCAACCCTTGGGGCGTATTTTCTTCCTAGTCGGGTCTTAGGGGGTGAACTTGCTGAGACGTCGTCTCACCCCGTTGTGGGATAACATTTACAAGTCCCTAGATGGCAGCTCCTCCCAAGCATTTTGGACAGCCAAAGAAGGTTACAGAGCAAAAGTGTTTCATCCCGCTTCATGAAGACCCAAGGGGATGGGTGTATGAGTTGGTGAAGTTTGTGGTCTAGGTTGATGCGGGTCTATCCAAAAAGGTGCCTCATCAATATAGATCATGGTATCGTCAGGAGCTGAATGGACAACGAGAGGGTCCTATACCCGAATCTGAGGTCCCATGTAAACGTGCTGGAAGTAGCTTTTGGAAAGGGTACGGCTGACCCTCCAGTTGGTTCAGTAGTGGACCCGAACCTTCGAACACAAACTCACCGGTGTATTCTGAGGAGGACTCGAATGCTTGAGAAGCTGTAGCACTTAAACCCCCCCTGTTTTGTAGACATTATTTATAGATTGGCTGGTTTTGTAAATGACTTGTTATGATATGTATATAAGTGTGGGTTGGTTTTCAAAAATTTGTGACCCCACTTTCCTATCCCATTTGAATGTTGTCTAGGGATTAATTATTCACTTCCGCATGTGCATTAAAAAGAATGGGTCGGCGATGCGTCATCGGACGTTGCTATTTAATCGACCACCGAGGGATGGGCACACACTCGGAGAATCGGGGCGTGACAACACTTCTAGAAAATGATACTTTTTTTTTTTTTTTTACAAAAAGGATAATTGAGATGGTGATAATTTGACCAATCCCCCCTTAGCTAGACTTGAATGTTGCACATGTCAAGGATAGTACATTATTCTCTCAAGAGCATCGAAATCGTGTCTCTATAATCAAGTCAATCACAGATGATTGGATTGGACCACTCTGGATTTGGGAAAACGAATGTGTTTCTCATATTTAATGCGGTGAGATAATTCAGGCCGCACGGATCGGCCAACTCTGTCAGATTATGAAATACTTTTTTCCTGTTGTTATGGGATGATTTGGAGTATTTATTGGTGGGATCCATTGTCCACTAACAGGCAGCCGCAGAGTCAAATGCCACTGCATCCATCGGCGGCATTAGAAACGGCAAAAAGGTTAAATTGTGTCAAATTATTTGACCTTCAAAACCGTAAACCACTCCTTGGTTTGAAACTTTGGTTCTGGGGTCTGACTTGAAAGTTTGTCATCAGACCTCTGTTGCTGGAAGATGCTTCTTCAAGTTACTAGATTTGGATTTGATGTTTTATCGACATATTGGCACAGTCAAAACAATAGATGTAGTCCGAATTAGCAACACGTGCAAGCTGCGATTGATTTATTGAGTTGAGATGGATCGAAGTAAATACAAACAGAAGCAATACCCGTCTAGCTGGAACTGATTCAAAAGAGCATCCGATCAGATGATAGACCATGTTGACTTGATAGAACTTACTCATATCTGTAATTTTCCTCTTTCACAGAAATGAAAATTTATGAACATGTGTTTTGGGGGCTTTGTCCCTTCTTATGGCTTCTAGCACGAAATCAAAATCCGAACATGAAATCTGAAAGTGATAGGGTTTCCTTCCATGTTCATGATGCATGTCTTTTATTCAGAATTTAAGTCCGATATCTAAAGTCAATGCTATCACAAACTATTGTGACGGTTTAATAACTTGTATTTTTAGAGTTGATGAAACCCGAAATACATTCCTATAGATAAAACACGCGCGCACAACATAACCTCGCTTCTTGTTCCCTCCATTGTCTATTTATATGTTATGACCCACAATTGTCAGAAAGGTCTTTTGATAAAGCATAGAAATCAGATTCTCTGGCCTCTTCCTCAGTTCCCACTGACTTTCCCTCGTGGGAAAGATCCCAAAAGTGCTAGCCTTTTCACATGCAGAACCATTTTCATGAACCGGTAGAGTTTTTTCTCTGAAGGTGTTTTTAATTTGCAGTCTTCTTCTCCAACAATGGAAATATGCTGCATTCTTGAAGTAGACGTCAATGGCCTCGAGACTTTCCTGGTGAATAAGGTAATTACTTGCTCTGCTTTCTCTCTCAATTTTCAGGTTATCACCTTTCTGTTTTATGACCTGCTTCAGTTCAAGTCCTTGTGATGTTGCTTCTTGTTACAGTTTTTTCTACTGGTAATTGGGCTTTGAGTTTCTCAAACTATGATGTCACTCAGCTGATGAAATGGACTTCTGCCTAATCGATTGATTCCTGTTTCTTGAAAAAATAAAGTCTCTCCTGCGTTAAGAAGCCTGTCGTACTTTTTTGAAGTTTTTCAGGTTATCCCTATAATGGTTTTGAAGACTTAGACCATCCTGACGTGACTTAAACATTTTTTTCCTTTCTTTTCCCCTTTTGTTAACACTGTCTCTGTTTTTTGTTTCTTGTGCAGAAAATTATGGCATCGTTTTCAAGGAGGCTTAACAGATTGTTCGGTCAAAAATCAGGAGCAGAAGGAGCAGCAAATGGGAAGCAGAAAGTGATCTTTTATGATTTTCCAGGAGGCTCAGAGGGTTTTGAGCTCATGTCAAGATTCTGCTACAGCAATGGCAAAGTCAGGATAAACCCTTACAACATCGTCCTGTTGAACTGCGTGGCGCGTTTCATGGAAATGTACTGCGATGAAGCACCGAGCAATCAAATTTTGGAGGAACAAATGGAGAATTCCCTCAAAGGGATCAGCTACTGGTCTTGGTCTGAACTACTAGCGTCTTTGAAACAATGCCAGGATTTATTACCCGCTAAAGATTCGTCTTTTATGGTACAGAAAATTGTGGACTGCATAACAGAGAGGTTATCTTTGCCTACTGTTGCGAGCTCCTGCACGTCTTCGTCGGACAGTTCGTGCTATCCTCGCTCAAGCATGGATAGTGTCAATAGCAATTGCTCTCACATGGCATGGTGGTTTGAAGATCTTACGTTCTTGGAAATTGATTGGCTAGACAAAATAGTGAGAGCAATGGTATCAAAAGAACATGACCATTTTGCCATAAGTAGATTCCTCCTCTATTATCAAAAGTTGAAATCCGCTGGCGCCACGGTCATCGAGAAACGCAGGATTTTAGAGGGCTTGATCAGTCTGCTATCTTTGGTGGATCGGGACTCAAGCACCATCTCTTGCAAATGCCTCTTTGAGCTACTATGCCTCGGATTGAGGTGGAACATAAGCATTGGCCACAAAGAACTCTTGGAGAGCTTGATCGGCTCGCGATTCGACCAAGCCATGGTCGACCATCTGCTCATTCAATCGCCTCGGGGGAAAAAGTACGCATATGATGTCTATTTGATCATCAGGATTATTAAAGCATTCTTGTGCAAAGGCGATCAATCACCTGCAGGTCAGCTTAAGAAGGTTGGCCACTTGATTGATTCCTACATAGGAGAAGTGGCTGCCGATTTGCATGTAAAGCCCGTGAAATTCGAAGAGCTGGTCTCAATCTTGCCGGAGGCTGCAAGAGACTCTCATGACAGCCTATACAGAGTCATAGACATCTACATTGAGGTACCATACTTGGACGGCAAATTCCCAGAGCTTCACATTTAGTAGAGCATTTAACAAAGTTAGTTACTGCTGAGTAATTCATTTACTTCACTTAATTTTCATGGCTGAAACATCATTTTCTGAGTTTTTTTCTTGCTATTTCTGATAAGTTTTATGTAAATGCTTGAGCATTTCCTGTTTAAAATGCTTATCAGGAAAGAATTTGTTTGCAGGTCCATCAACAATTATGTCCACAAGAGAAGCAGAGAATATGTGATGTACTAAATCATGACAAGCTCTCTACAGCAGCTCTAGGAGACCTGGCTTACAACGCAAATTTTCCACCCAAAATCACTGTTAAAGTTCTGCTTATGCTGCAACATAAACTCAAGAACCTGGTCCCAGGCACACGAGAGAATGTCAGCGATAAGGCCAAGGGAAAGCGAAAATCACACAATGGTTGGTGCTAGAGGGAGTTTACAAGTCGGTGCGATCAGATACTGCGAACTCAATTGTCCAGTCAGTGCAATGCAGGATTCTCAATTGCCTATGCTTGTGTTCAGAGCTGGGACCTTTTTCCTTACATTTCTTTGTTCTTTCGGGCTAGTCATTCTAGAATAGTTAAGTTGCTTTGCATATTTTTCTACCTCTGTTTTCTTTTAGTTCTGAGATGATATGTATAGATTTCATAATTTACAGTGCAACGGACACAACATATTTATGCCGGTGATAGGTATAAGGGTGATCAATAAGTATACTTGAAGAATGTCAATCCTTTTTGTGGAATATAGAATCAAAGTCCATCTCAAATCATCAAAGAGCAGTGTGAATCATATTATATCTGGCCCAAAAAAAAAAAAAAAAAAAAAAGCCAATTTATTCGCCCCACTTTCAAAGAATGGCACGAAATCCACAAAAAGTCTAATGAATTTATGAAAATCATAAGCACACTGGCTTTGATACGATAATAATGTGACTGTGCGATAAATTTGAATGTTTAACAAAGACGATTTAGTTGCTCGGACTCAAAGTGAAGAAAGGAACTAGAAGAGAGATTGAGAAATTCAAGGGGACAAGACCCTTCTTAAGAACTAATTTAATTTGTCGATTCATTTATCGATGACAAAATCTGAGAACCCATGTCATTCAATTAACCCAATACCATGATTGATGGGACAAATTTATTAATACGATGAATGGATGTTTCTAAAGAATATACGCAACGATTTACGAGTTCGTGCTCATCGCCGACTGCGGAGAAAAACGCGCTCGTTTAGGGGCTCAGAACAACAGACAATGCAGTCCCAGACAATGCATAAGCCAAAGGATTTTGGACTTTCTGAATTTATTAACTTTTTTTTTTTAATTTATTGGTTATTATAAATTTGACCCACGATTTTGAGTGATGGCCATAATATAAAAATATGTTTCCCTCTTTTCTTTTTGTTATTCTCAAGACAGAATCTATGCTTTGGTCTACGTCAAGTTTTGGCTCGTATAGAGAGGAGTGAGGTCCTTTTTTATACTTCTTTTGCTCATTTTAACCAGAACCGAAAATGTTTTAATAAATGGACTTGGATTTATGTATTCCTTTCGCTTGACATGCATATCTTGCTTTAGAGAGTAAATCAAGCCCATTCTTTTCATAAAAAGAACGTTACCTCACATTAAATTTTTTTAAGAGTTGACAACGTTTTTTGCTAGCTCAGTTTTTGGTGATTGGGTAGTCTCTTTTCATCCAAGGATGAGGGCACGTGAAAGTCGGTATGGATCAAAGGGTCTCGATCCTTTCTAAGGTCTAATCCACTAATAATGTGCCACTCTCGGTCCCTAAAGTCAGTTCTTATTAAGAAAATTCAATGAGAAGAGTTTCTATTTTTGATAAACCGATTGCACCTATAAGAAGAAAAGGCAGAGTTGACTTGAGATGTGTTATCTTTCTTTGTCTGGTTTGTTTTTCAATAATAAAAAGAAGCTGTAACGTGACCACTTTTTTTTTGTCGGTATCGTGTAACCACTTGACCATGAGGTTTCTAGCTTTGAATGAAGTGTGTTTCATTGTTGACGCCTGGAATATCTCAAAGTAAATATTGCAATGAACTAGAAAAAGAAAGAGTCGTAAAAGTATCGACAAAAATGAAAAATATTCATTTGATGCAGGAAGGAGACAGTATTGTTCGATTGAAGAGTTTGGACGACATGACAACATCCACCGGTGAGCGTGAGCATTTAATGCGAGGTTTGGATCTAATAACTGCAGCCTCAATTCTCAAACTCGCGGACAAACATCAATGATATTTGAAAATGCACATTTTCTTAGGTTGACGCAAATTATATAATTCACAAGAAAAAAACATTCTGGATATCTGTGATTTTTCAAGTCTTCAATGCTTTTTGGTTGGTGAAAGCATTTAATGGATGGTAAAGTCGAGAAAGCTTTTCCCTCGAGGCAATTTTGAACCTGTTGCATGACCATTGCCCCCCTTCCATTCTCTCAACAACTCTATTTCCGTCCCTAGTGTCTAATAAATAATTAGGGATGCGTGAACAAGTTTTATATTTTAAATGGCAAAAATACCAAAAATCGTCATAAATCTATTCACATTGATATTGATATGTATTCGGTTCATTCAGCCAATTTATCATTAAAAACTCCAAATTTGTATACTTATGAAAAATTTACTCATTATTAGTTTCTATTAAATTTACCCTCAAATTGCTAAGTTGAATGACACGTATATCGATTTGGAGTTTTGCAATTTGTTTGTTACGTGTACCAATTTGTGTTTTTTTGAGATATTAATTTAATTTAACGGAAAAAACTGAGGGTAAATTTATTACAAATATATTAGTTTAGGGTTTTTAGTGGTAAAAAAATTAGTTTATTATAAATTTATGACGTGTACTAATATGGCCTTTTCATGATATAAATTTGTTTGGGGAAATTTGTCATAGATTTATCAGTTTAATATTTTTAAGGTGCATTTAGTTCAGCTTCCTAAGGAGCTTTCGACCAAATACTGATCTTGAAAAAGCTAAAAGTCCAATACTAGTAGGGATTAGCATTAGGCTTTTAGTATTTGGTCATATGCTGAAATTAGATTTTTTTTTTGTCCCTTTGTGTAACTATTCATCTTCTTCATGTGACTACCACTGGTGAAGCCAAATTAGGCCAACAAAGGGCCGACAAGGCCAAATCTTGCTAGCGAAGGGCCAACCAATGCCTGGCGAAGGGTTGGCAAGGGTCGCCCAACCCAACGACCTCCACCAGAGGTCGCATGACCTCAAGCAACTGTCACTTAGGTCTTGTGACCTTTGACGACTTTGCCCAAGGTCGTGCGACCTTCGGCAGCCTCACTAGGGTTGTGTGACCCTCACGACACCCAGGCGAGGGCAATTTGAGGTCACGAGATCTCAACGATCGTGACCCAAGCAGCGATCGCCTAGGTTGCTTGTCGCCGGGTGGCGCGACCCTTGGCAAGTGTCACTTGAAGTCCTCGATGTTGCCTGAGGTCAGGGACCTCAGTTGAGGGTAAAAACGTTAGATCTGGCTTGACGAATAGCCCTTCGCCAACTTCAACGAAGGATTTAGGCTTTTTTAATTAAAAGAATATAAAAATTATAATCAAAGCCCATTGGAAAATATTTTTTGTCGAAGACTCATTGAAACCAAAAGTTCATTTGCAAAGAGTTTTTACCAAACACAATTTACATTCCCCCAAAGGGTTTTAGCTTTTAGTATTTGAATTACACCCAAAGCTCGTTTGGAAAGTTAAACCAAATAGACCCTTAGTTGTACTAACCCAATTGTTAAATACTTATTTCCAATATTTTATCAAATTTTATTTTTTCTTGTTCTTTCTTTTCTCTTTTATCCTTTTGAGTTAATACTACGCAAATCCCCAAGCCGATACGCCTATGACACAATTACTCTCTGTAATTTTTTTTTTGTTAGATTTTATCGTTAAATTGCTGAGTATGATGACACGTTTGTGTATTAATTTAATTTAACAAAAACTAATGGATGATAAATTTGTCACAAATGTATTAATTTATGATTTTTTGTGATAGGTAAATTTGTTATAGGTGTATCGATTTTGATTTTTTTGTGGTAAAAAAATTAATTTGATGAAAATTGCATACTAATTTAAGGTTTTTCGTGATATTAATCATTTTTTTTTTCCTTATCACCCCCAACAGTCACCACCGGTGAAGGACGCAACTTCTGGGGAGGGCCAGGGTTCGGATGCCCTCGCCGGCCTTTGGCGTTGCCCCCTTGCCAGCCGACTATCACCTAGGAGCAGGCCGCGAGGAGGTTGAGGTTGAAGCACGGTGGTTGGGCGTCACAGTTGTCTCCAGGTCTGGACCTGGGTTCGTCGTTCTGGGTAGAGAAGACCTTTGACTGCAGAGTGAGGGAAATGTCCATTTCCAAACAACGCAGAGGATGTCACCTGTTCTCCTGTTGTGCATAGTTCCATCTCGGTACAGCAATGCGTCTTTAGAAGTTTGGGCGCACAGTACATCTCATTGTTCCACTCATAGTTGCTTCTTCGGGCACATAGATTTTCTCTTGAATTTCGTGCGCATCCTTGCCCAAACCATCTCTCTCTCTCTCTCTTTCTCAGTTTGTGTGTTCGTGAGATGCAGAGATGGAGATGGTGGCTCTGCCTAAATGGAAACTTGGTACGAAACAAACAATGACGATCTTGCTTTTGATTTGGGCTCGCCCATATGGCAAAGGCTGGGGAGTCCCCTCGCCAGATCTGGAGAGGGGCCACCTCACCTAGGGCAGGTGGGCCTTTGCCTGTGGCCGTCGAGAGTATCTTCACCCTGGCCCTTGTGGCTGCCGACCTCCGCCAGCTGGCGATATATATATTGGGGGCAATAAAATAAGAAAAAAGATAAAGGAAAGAAAAAATTAATAAAAACATTGAGAAAAAGTGTTACAAAATTAAAACATATCTATGTCAGCATCGACTGTACCGCGTAAGATGATTGGCTCTACGTCAGTAATTTCCGACCTAAATTGACCGGATGGACTAAATTAGTATTAATGTGAAATTGTTATAATTAAATTGCTCCCATTGAAAGGTTTAGAGTTGATTTGATACTAATACAATAGGTTTATGATTTTTTTTTTTGGGTGCATTTCCCTATTCAATCCAATAAAGAGACTTTTTGACTATTAAAATAGTGATTGCAAAAGTACAAACATGTAATATTTTCCATATTTTGTTACTCAGAAGATGTAGCTGAGAATTCTAGTAGTTATCAAGTGATGTGATGAATAGTTTCATGCTACAATTGGGTTATCATAGAGTTGTAACTATCTTAACTCTTGATGGGCACGATGTCGTCATTAGAAAAATGATCATCTTTAAGTACGCTCAATAAGAAAATATTTAATTTTTAGAACATTGATTCTATATATCAAGAGAAAAGCTAATTCATTTGAATTCTCACGCGATATGTCTATATGTCATGAATATAGGTAAAATGTAAAGATAAATAGTAACCAATCAGAAATTACGTAAATAAATTATTTCAAAGAGAAACAACGTATTTTCCTGTGTGGTGTGTATATACTTCTTTCAAAAGAAAATGACTTGTCGGATACCTACCTCACATATGTCATGGCGTTTGGTTCATGGATAGAATAGTTTCTTCTCATGCGTTGTGTCTATAAATATCTGAACAATTGGCAAATCTACTCCATGGTGAGTGCAACATAAGATTCCACTATAGATTAAGCATTACCATAAATATCACAACTATACTTGAGTTAGTCAAATATTTTTAGTGTTTCCCAACCCTTAATTACACTAAAAAAATATATACAATGTTTAGACCTCATAGTTTCTCGAAAAAAATCTCCCATCTTACAAGGGAATGTACAAATCTTATCATAAGATTTATTAATTTTAAAGGACTTACATTAAGGGATGAGTACCAGTTCAAGGTAGACTCGGGAATTGTATCTAAGTGGTTATGGTCTTGTTCCAGATGCCAAATTTTTTAAACCAACTATTATTGGTCCGGGGGCAAAATTGGACCACTGGAGAACTGGGCCGAGATAACCATAATTCTCTCTATTTATTCTTGCATGTTGAACTTTTTATCTTTGATGTCATTTTACGAGTTCATATTCTTATGGATTGTTGCTTTTGATAGATGAGATTTCTTTTTGTTGCTTTAACTTTTATTTAGCTTGGCTAAGGAATGAGCTGGACACTTCCCAACGGTTTTATATTTCTGTTTGTTTTGTACCGGTATTTTACATCTCAATGTTTTGTTGAACTAAATTTTTGTGCAACCGCTATCTGTCTAATTTTTAATAGGTTTTACTTCTCACCGTTTGGTAAGCTGACTATAAAAGTTTGTCCTTTCAAGCAATTGAAAAAACTGAAACCAAAAAAAAAAAAAAAAAAAGTCACTTACATTGCTCATAAAAATAAATAAATAATTTTTTTATTATACATAAAAATGTTTAGACATAAATAATAATTGATGATAATATTTTTCATTGACTATATATTTTAAATATTCATTTTTAGGAAAATATTTTTTATATTAGTTATATTTCACAAAACAAACAGACCCGAAAAATAGAAAAAAAGAACAAACATATCGTGAAAGTCCATAACACAGAATGGTCCATGCATATCGAGAAACTTGACCTGCGCAACAACTATTTTTGCAGGATTACGTTCAAGAGAGGAGGATTAGGTAGAGTTATGCTGCTATGGTCTCAGCCTTGCCGCTTCATAAGAAATGATAGTCCAATAATCAAACTTTCTTTACGAAAACTTAAATATAATCATATGAAGCAAAAAAGAATAGAAAAGGAAAGAAGGAAAGTTATATTACTTGGAAAATTTCTTGAAATTACGAAATAAAATGATGCTTTGTCTTATGAAATTGTCAAATAATCGTCCTTGATTGACCACAAGCTCTAGGCTCCCGCGGGATTAAACCAACACGTAAACATGTGACATCCCCTAAGTATGACGCGTAAATATGGTACGAAGCATATCCATGGTCAAACACATCGTTCTTGAGGCAATTCGCTATCCACCGATTAAAAAATCGCTATCGACATGTGACTTATGTTGCTTGTATGACTATATATAACAACCCGCTTGTGCATATGCAAATCATATTCACGATGGACTAAGTCCCAATAAACAATAGTATTTACTAATCATAATGTGATTCGTGCTCACACCTTTTAGAACGGTAAATGTAGGTGCTCGCGAAGATCAAGGCTTCAGCGTGGTCGAACGTAATTGGAGTCCGGCCAAAGGCCACTCTAATATTATTATCATTAGGGTTATCTTGTCCCCATTATAGGTAGACAAAGGCTGTTGTGATTCTCTTCCCTAATTTAATTGACATGGAATCAAGATTCAGTCTAATAAGACATGCGGACACAGACAATAACCAGTGAAGCGTGTAGAAATGAACACTGGTTTCACAAACATTTTAGCCTTCTAATTTTTTTTTTCTTTTGGGGTCAAATCTAGCCTTATAAGTTAATTATAATGAAATGAGCAAAGATAATAATAATTATTATAATTTAGTTCCATTGACTAAAGATAAATCATTGAGATGAAAATCTATACATACACATGAACAATTTAAACATGTGAAAAAATCACTCAAATTTATACTAAATTGTTCTTGTATGAAAACGAAGTTAGATTAAAGAAATTGGAAAGTTCAATCAAAGGAACATAGTGGCTAACTTTGGTGCATAGTCTCTTAGAGCCAAGCAGAACAAATATTTAAATCTCATGTGATGCATAAACGCTCTACTAATCTCATATTGAACCCCATCAAGATGTTAATGGCCAAATAAGTGCAAAAGCGTTATGAAAGAACAAGCAAATGAACAATAACGGTCCAGTGCCGACCGACAAGAATAGTGTAATCTGGTGGAATCACCCACACTCGATCACATGCTTCTGTCGAGCCGACCTATCTCTGGTTTTTAATCGATTTTTAACTGTGCCATAATTACCCTTGCAGATTAGCTCGGTCGAAAGGTCGCTTCCTGGTCAAATTCTCGAGTTTGATACATTAGAATCTCTTATCGGCTTCACCTGATAGATTAGTTTTCACATGAGTGGCCGACTCAAGGAAAAGAACTATATGCGTGCAGATGAAATGCCCGTCTCAATTTATTAAAATAAAATTGGAAATTTGGGATGTCACACTTCTAACCTATTTCAAGTATGACACCAATATCGAAAGTTCTTTTTTGTGACAAAAGTCCCTAAACATGTACCAGTGTAATAAGAACAACTCCCATCACTAGATGGCAGCTAAAAATCCGAAGTGGTGGCTTGCATGCACAATAGCCGGCCAATGGAGCAGATGTGGATCAGACGCTGCTTTCATCTATGCCAAAGGACATTGTTTCATGGATTATGTCACTTCAAGGACTCTAAAAAGAGCCAAAGAGACAATTTATTATAGAGGAGGTCCATTTTTTGAAGAAAAACACCTAGTTTTACCGGTTGTAAACCTTGAGGGTCAAGTGGATTTTAATACATATAAATCACATACAAACCTACAAATTGACAAACTACGTCGTCTTGGCATAGACTAAAATCACGTCAGCCCTATTTCCTTGCCATTGTCCATGCAAGACGCCACATCAGATTTTTGATAGCCATCGTTGATGGCAATATGACAGAAAGTATTTTTGGGTTACTCATACAAGTATGGGTTATTAGTGACAACGAAGTTTTATTTGTGGTATCGGCGTCACCGTGGACAAAATTTAGGAGTTGTTAGGGTAGACGGAGATATTTTTTGACGGTGGATTTAAAAGAAAAAACAACTTTGATTTCTGTGAATTTTCGAGTCTTCAACCCTTGTTGGAAGGTGAAAGCATTCGATGGATGGAATAGTCAAGAAAGCTTTGTCTCGTGGCAATTTAGAACTTGTGCCATGACCATTGCCCCCTACGATACTCTCAAAAAAGTCAATTTCTGTCCGTAATATCTACTAAATAAGTACATATATGTAAACAAGTAATTCGAGATACATGTTGTTTACATGTTGATTGCTGCAAGAGCCACCCTTCCCACATGGGAAGGAAGAGGTGGGTAGTTCGATTCCTCACATTTTCAAGGCAGCTAAAGATGGAAATGTTTAGTTTCAAGTGTGGGATTTGACTCCCCCAATCTCTAAAGAAATAGAGCAAAAGTCTGAAAGTGAATTGAGAGTTCGATTATGATAGATTAAAAAAAAAAATAAAAAGTAAATATGGGTAAACAAGTAATTCGAGATACATCTTATTTATATGTTAATTCAATAATGAAAATATTCGATTTTTAAATCAGTTATTGATTTGTTAATTAGACACCAAAGTAAAGTGTATGAGAGGAATTTACTTCTACGTACACGCGATTCAATGAATTCAGGTAAATGTATCATATAGGTACGAGTTTAGGGTTTTTTGTACCAAAGAATAAAGTTCAGAGTGAGTATGTTACGGTAGGCATAATTTAAGGCTTTTTGTGGCTTTTGCCCCCTAATTTAAAAGTGCTTATTAAGAGTTATGTTCGCAAAACTCATCTCAAACATATGATTTAAGTCAATTTGAGGAAAGTTAAATGACTTGGAAAATTTCTGCAAATTGCAGGAGAAGATTCTCTAGCTATTTGGCAATGATCACAACCAGAAATATCACTTGCTTTGAGCCAAATAATGCTATGTATTATAGAATTGTCAAATAATGGTTCTTGATTGTTCACAAGCTGTAGGTTCCCGAGGGATTAAAGCCAACGCGCAGACGTGCAACGTCCCCTATATATAACGCGTAAATATGGTATGGAGTATGTCCATGATCGAACACGTCATCGTTGACGCAATTCTCTATCCACCGAATAAAATATTGCTATTGACCTGTGACTCGTGTTGCTGGTATGACTATATAAAACTATCCGCTTGTGTACATGCAAATGACGTTCACGCGGGACTAAGTCCCAATCAACAATGCATCTACTAATCGAAACAAGACTCCTGTTCATGACTTTTAGAAAGGTCAATGTGGGTGGACGCGAAGATCGAGGCTTCTGCGTGGTCGAATGTAATTGGAGTCCCGCTAAAGGCCGCTCTAATTAAATTTAATTAAGACGAAATGAAGATTTAGTCTAATAAGACATGCCGACATAGAAAGTAACCGGTGAAACGTGTACACATAAACACTGGTTTGACGATCATTTTAGCCTTCTAAGCTCAGCAGAATAATGTATGCCAAAAACAAAAAGTTAAGCGTAATGAAATGAGCGAAGATAATATTAATAATAATTTAATTCCATTAATAAAAGATAAATCACGGTGATGAAAATCCATATGTACGCGTGCACTATAGAAACATGTCGAATTTATACTAGCTTGTTCTTTTATGAAAACGAAGTTCGATTAAAGAAATCGGATAGTTCAATCAAAGGGAAAATATTGACCAACTTTGCTGCATAATATCTTAAAGCAAGGCATAAAAAATAATGTTTAAATCTCACGTGATGCACGGACACCCTACCGGTCTCATATTGAACCCATCAAGATGTTAATGACCAAACAAGCGCGAAAGTGTTGCGAAAGTGTTGCGAAAGAGCAAGTGATCGAACAATAATAAACTAGGAAACATAGAAAGTAAACCAGATACTTGATTTTTACGGTTCAATTGACGGGACCTACATAACAAGTATACCAATACGAGATTTTAATGTAGATCAAATGACACAATGTACATTACATTCATATTCAAGTCACTCAAATATTTTCAGTGTTTCCGAGCTTCCAATCGTATAAAATAACTCACCCAATATATTTAGTTCTCATAATTTATGACAAAATAATCTTCAAAGTAATACACAAAGTTGACTCATGACAGAAGGTTTCTTCTAGTTGGGTGCAAAGTTAAACAAAACTTACAACAAGAATTTTCGAAATCTGTAACTTCAAAGCTTTAGTTGCTCTTAACAGAACGGCAACCAAAAGCCTAGTCGCACTATCCTTGAGGACACCACCAGTGTTCGCACGATGTGGACCGTGCTTCCACACTTTTCGATGTAGGTTGGGTTTCATCAACAGGCTCAGTGCCGAGACATATTGTCAGACACAAACAATGATTAATTTATTCCTGGTTAATTCCCTTTATTCTTTGGCCAAACCCGGTCAATCCCTTCAATCAGATTCTTTTTTTTTTTTTGGGACGACGAAGTTGCCTTGGCATTTGCTGTCTAGTTTTGATTAGCTTTAGGCATGTGAAACATGCGCCAAATGTTTGGTAGTTTGTGTGGTGTTCTCAACGTGATTACTGCGTGTGGTCGGAAAGGAGACCTTCCGAGTACGAGGCTGCCGTCCAGAATTAACACTCACGCTCATACTCGCCTATATAAATCGAAGCATTGTGCTCAACAACTCAACTCACTCCACCGGAAAACTTGCACGATTCGTGAGCTCAACAATCTTCTCAACGTTCATTCACTCGTCATGGAGTACAAAAGAGAAGAAGTCCAGCTCCAACCTTGCCAAGCCGTGGACCAGATGCATCAAAGAAGATCCGCCAATTATAAGCCCAACATTTGGAAATACGATTTTCTCCGGTCGCTTAACAACAATTTCGACCTTGTAAGATTATAATATTTACCTTCCGTGCTAATGAGTTTGAGCTAATTTGGTCATTAATTATCGACATTTTTCTTATAATTTGAGTGATATGTTCCTTACCAGAGGGAACCGACATTGGCATGCAGTTGTGAAAGTATTTGCACATGAGACATGCAATGATGTTTTTAAAGTTGAGCATGGTGGTCTTTTGCTCCAAATTTATTTGTAACATCACATCCAGGATACTGATACGTGTCATTGCCTATTAAATATAGCTAGAAATGTTCAGTTGTTCGGCCATGTTATCATACACATCAGCTATCACATCTACACTTGATTTATATCTACCATATATTGTAAACAACCTACTCTATAGCTATATATATATATATATATAGATGCATGTACTCAGCTATTCGGAAAAATTAGCTTGCTCCGGTGTTGAGTCCTCAGTGATCCAAATGAAGCCAATCACTTTAGACAGACTCGTTTTACAATAAAGTCAATCACGATTGCCACCAAAAAAAAAAAAAAAACGCCATCATGACGTCAGAACCATTGCGAGTCCACATTCTTGTAGCAGTTACTTCTTAAAATATGACCAATCCTTGATAGAAGAAATTAACACTTCACATCAAGTCTTACCATAAATTCGCAAAAGGAAAATATAATAATAACCCGACATATTGCCATTGCTGTATAGATTGAATTGTTCGAGGCCTTGTTGAGGTAGATTTCGATCTAATATATTCATCTCGATTCCGCAGAAAGAAGGAATTGAACAACGGATGGAACGACTCAGGGAGGATGTAAAGCCAATGTTACCAAAAGCAGTCAATTCGCTTGCCGAGTTGGAGTTGATCGATAGGATGAGAAAAATGGGGTTGTCAAACCTTTTTGACAATGAGATTAAGGAAGCTCTTGAAACAGTTGCATCCACCAAAAATGGCATTTTCGATATGGAAGATCATGTCTATGCTAGGGCACTTCGGTTCAGACTCCTTCGACAGCATGGTTATGTGGTTTCACAAGGTAAGTTCTAAATGTGGACATGTGGTGAATTCATTCTTATGAGATGTTACTATCGAAATCACATGGTGAGTTCAATGATCAATTCCAGAGATACTAAAGAGTACTTTAAACCATTTGCTTTCTCCCTTACTAGTCATTTAATATCCCTATGCTCGCTTTTAGACAATTAATGGAAACATTACATCAGAAATTAGTCTAAATCATAGGATGTCCATGCATTTAAGTGGAATCAATATTACCCAGAAGCTCAAGATCCTATTGAGGAAGTCGATCGCTCCAATTTGTGTATCCACAAAACCTTACATGAATTTCCAATGTTTTGTTATTGTGATGACTAGCCTCATCTAAGACGTCTGATTCATCAAACTCTTTCTTGGGGTATCAATAAAAAATTGACACACATCGGCTTTGGCATCCAATGGAGAAGTCGTGCAATCGACGTAATGGAATTTTCAGTACATCCTAATGCAGAAGACGTGTAGTCAACATACCTATTTGGACTTAGTTCTACTGAGAAACCCTTCTCATTTCTAGAGAGGGGATAATGAAAAGAAATGTGGACTAGACGATTGAAAAAGTTCGGTCCACAGAGAGATACTATGAAATTAAATCTATACAAAATCTACCCAAATATCATGTCATCATTCACTGTTTAGAAATATTGTCTTCTGAGTCCTTAGTCCTCAAACGTTCTTATATTTAGTAATATATTGGGTATAGTTAGTAGTATTAGCAATTATTGTCAGTTCTGTCCAGTCATTATCTTCCACTTTCAATTCTGTAATCAGATGAATTGAGAAGCTTCAAAGAAGAAAGCAACACATTCAACAGAAGCAATTGCGAAGATGTTGAAGCAATGATGCAGCTTCTTGAGGCTTCACATCTGGCTGTGGAAGGTGAAAACATTTTGGACGAAGGGAAAGCCTTCTCAACTGGGATTCTTCGCGAGAGAGTCTCCAGTTTGGACGGTCGGCTCCTCAAATGCGCCATTCATGCTTTGGAGCTTCCGATGCACTGGAGGGTCCAGTGGTTTGACGTCAAATGGCAAATCGACTTGTACGAGCAACAGGAGGACAAGCAAAGTAATCTGCTGGAGCTTGCCAAGCTCAATTTCAACACGGTCCAAGCCACACACCAGAGAGATGTTATAGAGATATCCAGGTAAGTTTTTAGCATAAACAGAAGATATAGAAAATGCAGCGACTTATTCAACCGAGATCCTTCTTTTGAAGGAAGGCAAGCTCATATCTTCGATTCGTGTCAAGATTTAAACATGAAAAACTCACATGATATATGGGCTAAATTAAGCCTAGGAATGTGCCAGTTTTGATATTATGTATACCAGACGTGATGTGAGTTTAATATATTTTGGTTTTGATTAGTTGCTTTGGTAATTTCAGATGGTGGAGGGATCTGGGACTTATCGAACATGTGGACTTCACAAGGGATCGTCCGGTGGAGAGTTTCTTGTACGCCCTCGGACTCTCTCAGGAGCCACGGTTCAGCTCACTCCGAAAATCTCTCACAAAAGTCGTCATCTTTATACTAGTGATTGACGATGTCTACGACCTTTATGGTTCGTTGGAGGAATTAGAATGCTTCACCAGCGCCGTTACCAGGTTAGCCCCGTCGCCTCCCGATCTCTTCCTCCCGTCTTTGTTCCTTCGTTTTCGCTAACTGGAAAGTCCAATGCTTCTAGATGGGACTCGGAGCCAATTCAACAGCTTCCTGAGTGCATGAAGGTCTGTTTCCGAGCACTTCATGACGTTACATATGAGATCGCTCATGAAATTGGCAAGGAGGAAGATTGGCATCGAGTGCTACCACATCTCACGAAAGCCGTAAGCAAAAAGCTTGTGGATAACTGCATATGCTTGCAATGGTCATCCTAATTAATTTTGTGCCCTCACATAATTAATCATCTTTGATTGAATCATTTGCTTTCCTTACTTTATTTCAGTGGGCAGACTTTTGCAAAGCACTACTTACTGAAGCAAAGTGGGACCATTTGAGCTACACACCCTCTTTGGAAGAGTACTTGAGCAATGCTTGGACATCCTCTTCAGGACCCCTGCTCTTGTCCCATGCTTATTTCTTTGTGGGACATATGAAATTGGAGGATGCAGCGGAGTGGGTGGAGAGAAACAAGGATCTGATATACAATGCGTCAATGATAATCCGACTATGCAACGACCTAAGAACGTCTAAGGTAACCATCAAAATACTGTGAAAAAGCTACGGACGCAATGGATTTGACATGTACAGATTCTTAGCTGCCAAAAAATCTTATACTAACACGACGTTTGTCGACAATGAACTGAGGAGATTGAATCTCATTAACACATTAAATTGATTTATTTTTCGAGTAGGCTGAAATAGAAAGAGGAGATGCTCCATCATCAGTGGTGTGTTACATGCGAGAAGCAAAGGTATCAGAAAACGTCGCTCGGAAGCATATCAAGGGATTGATAGACCAAGCATGGAAAAGCATTAATGCTCATTGCTTCATCAATGCTGAGACACCATTTCTCCGACCCTACATCGATGTCACTGTGAATGCCGCTCGCGCTGCGCACATGGTCTACCAGTCTGGAGATGGGTTCGGCGTCCAGGACGGCAAGATTGGGCAGCAAATGCTATCTGCTGTGATCGAGCCTCTAGCTCTTGATTAAGATATTACCGCAAAGTCTAATAGTATTATGTCTTATTATGTCCTGTTGAATGAACACTCAATCAACCGTCAGTCTGTTACAAATATCCCAATCAGAAAGTTTATTATCTAAGCGTCTTTGATAAAATGAAGACTTAAATCTTGGTGGGCCGACAAGTTGGACTAAATATTGCGATTTCCTTTTACATAATATGTTGGGCCCCACGCACCTCTCATTTCTCGATGTGAATAAAACCTCGCTAAATGTTCGGAAATCAACCTCTGCAGATTCGTATCGGCACAAAGACGCAGCTCCTCTAACATCTTCATCCTCTTTATGAAAGTTCCTAGCTTTCTTATGGAAAGAGAACATGCTCATGGCAATTGGAAAGGAGTTGATGCTTCCGAAGCGCCGATTGTCACCCGTTTGTTCCTTGTGGATGATCTCTATCCGCTTTGTAAGGCGGATCGTGAAAATCGTCGGACTGTTAGCTAAGTGCTGGCTCTTTTCTCTGATTCATCGGGGCGAAGAGGGAACAGGAAAAAGTCAAAGATATTTCTCTCCAGTAATGTCACTGAGGAGGATAGAAGCAACTTGGACCCAATAGTGGATATAAGCAATGTAAATGATCTGGGCAAGCATTTAGGTTTCACCTCTGAATGGAGATGGCAGAGGGACCTCTAAACTTGCTAGTCAGCGAGAATGTTGGGGAAAAGCTTGCTGGTTGCCGGGCCCCTATGTTGTGGCCAAAAATATTCTCATCAGGTCCACTAACGAGGCGATCGTGTGCAGATTGAGAATCTTCCCTCCAGCATCTTCGATCGGCTATGTAAAATATAAGATGATGAGCTAATACCACCAAAAATTTTAAATTATGCTTACGGTGATAGTAATGTCCCAAACTTTTCTTTGTATTGGGGGCACTTCCAATCTATTTCAACGATGACACCAATATCGAAAGTTCTTTTTTTAACAAAAGTCCCTAAACATGTACCGGTGTAATAAGAACAACCCCCATCACTAGATGGCAGATAAAAATCCGAAGTGGTGGCTTGCATGCACAATAGCCGGCCAATGGAGCGGATGTGGATTTGACGCTGCTTTCATCTATGCCAAAGGATATTGTTTCATGGATTATGTCACTTCAAGGACTCTAGAAAGAGCCAAAGAGAATTTATTATAGAGGAGGTCCATTTTTTGAAGAAAAACACCTAGTTTTACCGGTTGTAGACCTTGAGGGTCAAGTGGATT